>OZ007600.1:39924327-41124327 GCA_963931845.1 Maratus michaelseni | reverse complement strand
CCAAACTATTCACCAAATTATATAAAAGAAAACATATTGTCATTCTAAAATTTTAAATTAAGAAAATGAATGAATTTTAATTAAAAAAATAATCCCTAAATAATTGGGTTACTTTCAAGGGGGGGGGGGTTACTTTTAATATAATGATAAAGTTCACTCATGATGTAACGGCATAGCAAATATAATATTTGATTTTCCAGATTATTTCAGACAAAATAATACAGTAGAAGATCTTTATAACGCAATTTTCCATATAACGCACAACTTCTCAGAGGTAAACAATGAATTTTCAGTTAAGAAACACCTGAATTCCCACATTATAAATAGTTGCTATTCTCTAGAGGACTAAATTTGATACATTAGTTCAACTTTATCTCCTTAATTCAGAGCTAATTACTGAAAAAATTGCTATGATTTGATACAGGTATGTTTATAAAGTAAATTTAACAATGTGTGGAATGATCTATATTATGCAAAAAATTATAATCGGCACAAGGCCTGGTAATAAAGAATGCAATATAAAGATATCCTAATGTATTTTGGTATGTTTCATACATATTTGGCTATGTTTTGCAAGCTAAATTTAATGATGTGTTAAATGTGATTTATACAACGCAAAATTCTATATAACGCACAACCTCATGTTTTTATGTTTGCGTTATAAAGATCTTCTACTGTACTAAGAACAGTTTACGTGTTTAAATGCAGAATTATTAAATTAAACCATAAGTAAACAGATATTTTTAAGATATTGAATTTGTGAATTAAATATAAGTATTTTAAATGTAATAATCGAATTTATTAAGGAACATAATAAATATCAATGATAACGGCAGATTGTAAAAAATTCAGTCCTTTTTATTTAGTCAAAAAACAAATTTTAAAAAAACTGTAAAATGTATATAAACATTAGATATAGGCTTGAAGCAAATATAGAAAAATAAAAATATTTTGTAGACAAAAATTTGTGACGCCAGATGAAACTAATCTGTTATATATATTTTTTAATATCATGAGGTAATCATTTATTGACATAATTTTCATTTTAAATAACGAAAGAAAAAACAAATTAGTAAAACCTTAATAAAAATATAAATAAAATAAATTAAAATTCACATGATGACATAACAAACACATGTAACATGTTTAATGTCAAGTGAAAATGACATTAACTATGATCCATAATTGGCATTTAATCTTGGCGATAATTTTTTGGTCAATGGGATAATCAAGCAGTACCAAATAAACTTTTAAAATTCCTACAACTTTTTTTTTTTTTTTGGGGGGGGGGGGGGGGAAGAGACTTCACACAGAAAAAACACATGGATTGGATGAAATTAATATGTATAAGAGAGAGGAGGGTAGAATGATTTTAATTGATTATTTAATGTTGCAAATATAGACAAATTAATCTTTTAAGTAATTTTTCTTACAATTTTCCCCCACTGTCATTATACAGGCTACAGACTTGAATCTTGATTTGATCATAGGAAATGAGAATGAATTATCTTGCAAAATGTTTTGCTTCTATTGTTTTTACTTTGTAACTTCAAATTAGTACTGTTGTTATCATAGCATAGCAAAATTGGTAAGTGCTATTTCTCTCTCAGACTTTGCTACAAAATTAACTGAAGCATAAGGATTGATTGTTTAATATTTATAACAGTTTAAACGAAAGCCAGTAAGTTATTTACCAAAAAGTAAAACTGATTACTAAAGTATTTTACTAAAAAATACAAAGTACTTAGATTATTGTTTTAATGATGCATTGAATATTCTAAGGTAAATACAAAAATATAATTACATATTATCAGAGTTGAAATTATTAAAAATTAAAATATATTAACTACATCGCTGTAAATAAAACATATCTATTTTTGCCTCTTTGGCAAAAATCTATTTTTGCCTGGACGGTTTTTTCCATGGTTTTTACCACTTTGGCAAAAATGTGCCAACCCTAATACAATCTAAATATTAATCGAAAATTCTGATAAATAATATGGTTTAGAGTATAAATAATCTAACACTGCCCTTCAAAGGATTCAGAATATCTAACAGTATATTGGTAATAAACAAAACGATATGTGGTTCACATTAACACTCAATTACTACTAAAAAAAGTTACGTAATTGCTTTCGTTGTGCCTGCGAGATTAATTTCTGCATTTATACAATTTATACAGCGACATTTTGGATGTTTTTTTTCCCTTTTAAGCACAAAAAATAAAAAGAATTTAGGACTAATGAAACTTATCGTAACATTAAGCGAAAATCTTGTATTTATGTAAGATACAAGAATTTAGTAATTGAGTGTTATATAAACTACAATGAAAGTAAGTAAAGGAATGATTAACTTACCTTTTACGCAAGATGTAATTATAATTACAAATTTCATTCAAAATTTCAATTCCGATGGAATGTAAACAATGGCGCCGTCCTCAGCGTCTTCGGACGACCTTCGACTTTCCGTTCTCGCATGCGCGCAGTTGCATTGTAGTAGAAGTACTTTTTCCATAAGAGGAGCATAGTATGTGTTATTCGCAAATCCATTGGATGGATCGAAAAGTATTTCCAATGGAGGTTGAAAAAAGCATTTCCTTTAGACGTCGAAAAGGTGAAAGTTATAATACGTCTATAGCAGGTCATAGACGTCTAATACACATCTAAATGAGAAAAGGCTTATAGACATCTATATCTTTAATGCTATGCACATCTAAAAGATGTCATGGACGTTATAGACGTATTTAGACTATAAATCGACGTCTTATAGATAGAGTGTGCTGTCTGGGAAATGATTCATTACTCATACAATCTTTAAATGAGGACGTGAGTTTCAAAACTCGCCTTATAAAAAAAAAAAAATCAAATTCGAGGAAATCGCAAAAATCCTGACTTCTTCTATTGGTTTTCATTGTAAACCAAGATTTTATAACGCTAGAAATACATGTTAAAACTAGTTTTTCTGCTGATTGTAGTGTTTTTTCAGTGACGATTTGATAGATCGATAGAGAAAAGACGACTTTTTAAAATTTTGGATAAGGCAAGTTTTGAAACTCGCGTTCTCAATTTTATTTTTCTCGCTCTAAGTTTTTTAAAATATATTAGTATGTTCAAAAGACAAAACTTTAACTTATACCGTAATTACTCGGGTATGCCGCGTGATTTTTATACCGCAAATTTATTTAAAAATCAAGAGTTGTCTTGATCCACGAGGATTTGATATGTGAAGGCAGCCGTTACATTCGATATAAAAATTCAACGAATCTGATTATAGGCTCTGTGATACATACATGCGCGAAAGTTCGTAAGGAGTTTTTAGAAGTTTAATTAGTATTTATTTTCCTTTCTTTCTTTTTTGTCCTTATTTTTTTCGTATTTTTCTGATCATTTCCAACATTGGTAGAATTGATTCATAGAAGAAGGAATTATTAGTTTTATCTGTAAAGCTTCCCATTCTATTGCATCAATATTGACCTCTGCAGATATATTCCTTCGACAAATATTTTCTACTTCAGTATACGAAATCAAATCATTAAATAATATCTTATAATAATTGTGCCATATAAATTATAGTTGTTAAATTTCATTAGAACAAAATCTGATTGAAATATCATCCTGATATTTTTTGGTAAATAATATCTTTTAAATTGGGAAATAAAATAGTCTTCTATATACATAAGAAGAAAGTATGTCAATCATGAAATTTTTTTACCTCTGTTTATTGGAGAATTTACACGTGTTGGGATGTCCTGAACTTGATTTAACTAGTTTTGGAAAATGTCTGTATATTAATCTGTCCGTCTACACTATATTTCCAACTAGCGGCCCTCCCTCGCTTTGCTTCGGGTTAACCTTGAAAACCTTCATCTCATTGTGTTTTCTGTAGACCTTTTTAATGTATACAATAATTAGTACATTATTTTGATAAATCTTGTAAGGTTCAGCCTGCGTTTGCAATGTATAAGCGGAAAAAATGAAATTATTTACGACATCACATTAAAAACCTCAAAAATAACAGTATTTCTCCACTATTTAATGGATGTTATTATACATATAAACCTTCCTCTTGAATCACTCTATCTATTAAAAAAAACCGCATCAAAATCCGTTGCGTAGTTTTAAAGATTTAAGCGTACATAGGGATATAGGGACAGAAAAAGCGACTTTGTTTTATACTATGTTAAGATTAAGATGATGACCGGTCACTTGCGATTTTAGACGTTTTGTTAAATATCTGGAAAGATACATGAGGAATTATCTTGATACTTCAGGAGCGTAAACAACATGATAGATGTCATATATTTCGGCGAAGATTTTTTCCCGAAACTTCATAAGGGGCCGTCAACAAATTGAAGAAAAACGAATATATTTTGGATAACCCTGTAAAAACTATTACTGCAAAAGCATTCAAACTGTAGATTATGATTAAGTGGCTTATTGTAATAATTCGGGTTCATTTTTATGAAGATAGCATGTATACTCGAAGAGAAATGCAGAGTAGAAAATAAGAGTGAATTTCGTCGAAGGCTCGAGAAAAAAGAATGAATTCTGTCAAGAGATTACAAATTTCGTCACAAGATCGCGAAAACATCGCGAATTTCGTCAAAGGATCGCGAAAAAACACTAATTTCGTCAAACGATGGCGAAAAACTGCACATTTCGCCAAACGATCACGAAAAAAATTATGAATTTCGTCAAAGGATTGCGAAAATAGAGCGAATTATGTCAAAAGATCGCGTAAACATCACGAAATTCATCAAAAGACCGAGAAAAAAAAAGATCGAATTTCGTCAAAGGATCGTAAAACCAATGCGAATTTCGTCAAAAAACGCAAATTTCATCAAAAGATAGCGATAAAAGCACGAAACTCGTCAAACGATAGGGAAAAATCACAAATTTTGTCAAGAGATTGCAAAAACATCGCGAAATTTATCAATTGATCGCGAAAAAAATCGCGAATTTGGTCAAAGGATTGTGAAATAAAACGTGAATTTCGTCAAAGAATCGCGTAAGTAACGCGAATTACGTCAAAAGGTAGCGAAAACATCACTAATTTCATCACAAGAACGCAAAAACATCGCAAACTTCGTCAAAGGTGAAGAAAAATCGAATTTCGTCAAAAGATTGCGAAAGAAACACGAATTTTTTCAAATTGTCACGGGAAAATTCGTGAAATTCAATCGGTCATGCTAAAATCAGCACACAGACATTATCAATAGGTTACAAAACTTGCAAGTTTTTTGCTCCATAGGGATATGAAAATTTTCATTATTCATTTTTTTTGTAAATAAATATTTTATGACTTTCGGCTTTCACCCGGTACTTTTACTTTATCTGATATAATCAGTTGTAAACATGTCTCAGCAGCTGCAAGTGGCATACAAATGGGAAATGCATGCAGTGATTTGTTTTGTTTTGTTTTGTGGGCGAAAAGTTGTTACTGCATTTAAATTTATCATCAGTTTTATGAAGGGTTTATTGAAAGTGCAATGTCACATAAAGTTATCGCGAAGTAGTGCAAAACATTTGAGAATGAACGTACATATACTGACGACACTGAGCACAAGGGAAGACCATCACTTGTATAAAATTCTGAGATCGTTGCTCGCGTGAATGCATTTATGCAAACAGACGCATGACAATAGATGAAATCTCAAATGAATTGAATATTTCTCATGCAAGTGTGCATAAAATTATTGCCGAAGCAAGAATGTTTATTGGACGGGATTTCTTTGCAGAAGACAATGAAAAACTTGTGCCACGACTCGATAAATGTTTAAATAATAGATGTTGAAAAGTAGATTTTACCTGAAACTTAAGGATACAAATAAAGTTATTGTAAAATTTCGATCCTGTTTTGTTTTCTTAAGTAGTGCAACTAACTTACTGACTGACCCTTGTAATTCAAATAAAGCTGTATTAATAATAGAAGTTTGTAACCTGTGCCAATAGGCTTTAAGATAATGAATTTCAGAATTAAGTGACTTTAAATCAGCAAATATACAAAAATAACAAATTATGCTTTGAAAATTTATAATTAAGTGACAAATAAGAAAGTGGAGGAGGGGGGCAGTTCTGGGTTTATTTAAATTTTGTGATTTGCCAGAATAGGTCCTTTCTTTGCATATATGTGGTCCATTTTGGTTCCTTTTTTGAAAAATAATGGTCCCTTTTTTCCATTTTTTACAAAAAAAGTTGAGTGGGAGCCCTATGAAGGGGAAGTTTCCCCACGTTCCAAGCAAGGTTTTTAAAATATAATATAGCACATATAGAATACTTGCAATTTACGTCATGCTGGAGGTCACACTACAAATAGGCAGATTTGAATGGTTGAGCTACCCTGACCTCCACTTGAAGTACAATGTTGATCAGCTGACTGCAACTTCTCTATAGAGGAGATTTTTCAGAATCATTATGATACAACTAGGACATGATGGTTGAGTTGAATCTCTGTTCACCATGACTTTGAAAGTACCTCTGGAGATCACTACCGTTTTCTTAACTATTGACCATGCAGATAGTTTTTGAAGAACTTCGTTGTTTACTCACGAACCTACGTGTTGAGCAGATTGTTCTGCTTAATTTCTGGCTACATAATTTTGTGAATATTATTTGACATGTTAATCGTACCCTTGGTCCTAATGGTCCGATAATAAATCATCAAGGATTTATTAGTAATAAAGAGTGCCGTCCAAAGGAGTAGCGGACCTTTAGTGATGGTTAATCCCATACAGATAAAGATGAGAATGGACGAACCCTCACCAAACTTCGAGATATCTTTTTCCATTCGTCATTCACAGTTAAATTGAAGTTAATGAATATATATAGTAAAAAAGTGATACATATGTTGGGAGTTCCTAGAGTCTCCATTTTCTCGTTTTCATTTTAACTCTTATTATTGTTAATTAGCCTAGATCATAAATAAATTTAAGAGTTGTCTCATTAATTATGTTACTGAAATATAATGTGACAGTAAAACTGGAGTTAATGAATATACGAGGGTCGATCCAGAAATAAGGTTCACATCAAATTTACAACTAGACAACATTGTTTATTCTCATAAAAATTTACATCGTTGGAAAGAAGAAAGTTTGCTCTATTTCTCTACATCAACGCCATCTTTTTCTACGCATTTTTGTAGATGGTGTTCCAATTTCTGTCTCCCAATGTCGTAGAAATCCGGCGCCAATCCGTTGATGAAGCGTTTCACCTCTTCTTTGACGTCATCGTCGCTCCGGAAGCGTTGGCCACCAAAGTCTTCCTGTAACTTGGGGAATAAGTGATAATCACTGCGTGCGAGGTCCGGACTGTAAGGTGGGTGGAGCTCGACAGTCCACCCAAATTGTGTCAAAAGTTCCTGGGTTTGACGGGAGACGTGAGGTCGGGTGTTGTCGTGAAGCAAGGTTACACCATCCGTCAATCGTCCTCTTCAGCGGTTCTGGACGGATGGAGTCCCTTTGGCGTTCGAAAACCGAATTAAGGAACGAATCTCGCACTTGGCGGGATCAACAATGGGAACCTAAATCTCAGAATGCTGCTGAGCCAAGAATAAGCGGCGCAGCTAAACGCGGCCGGGGGAAACGCGAGTGCGGAAAGGGAACAGCCGGCTGTTGCCGTATTTCGCCTCGCACCTTCCCGTGCGGCTGGAGCTCTTTGGGAACCTTATTTCTGGATTGACCCTCGTATAAAAAGGTGATACATGTGTTGGGAGTTCCAAGGGTCTCCATTTTCTTATTTTCATTTTAACACTTATTATTATCTTGTTAATTAGCCTAGACCATAAATAAATTTAAGAGTGGTCTCCTTAACTATGCTACTGAAAAATAGTGTGAAACTATCAAATAATTTTAAGATAAGATGATGAAATGAATTAATACTTTTAATGAATCAAAATTTAACATTGTCTGGTGCAGACAGATTAAATTATTTTAAAATTGAAGTTAATGAATATATATAGTAAAAAGGTGATACATGTGTTGGGAGTTCCAAGGGTCTCCATTTTTTTGTTTTTAACTCTTATTATTATCTTGTTAATTAGCCTAGATCATAAATAAATTTAAGAGTGGTCTTCTTAATTATGTTACTGAAAAATAGCGTGAAAGTAACTAATTATTTTATTATAAGATGATCAACTGAATTAATACTTTTAATAAAGCAAGATTTAACATTCTCTGGTGCAGACATATTAAATTCTTATATTTCATTTATTATTGTGTAAATAATTGCTGTAAATAAAATTTGTTAATTGTAAATTTAAAATTCATCTTCTTATTGTTCTTGCATCATGTGTTAATTTAATTAATGTCTATTTCACTGCTTGGAATAATTTTAATAACTTTGAAGTAATTTTAATAAGTTATTCTCAAAGTTTGAGCTTCCTCGTAAATAATCACAACGCCTTATTTATCTTAATTTTTTTATGGTTAACTTTGTTTATTTTAGCTTTTATAAACTCTGACCAGAGAAATACGATCACGGTAATCATGCAGCAATGAAGAATAAGACAGATGTTTGGGAAATATATTTACATTTGTAGCCGAATTTTATGGAGAGTCTATTTCTTCCTAGCAATTGTGGATGTTTTATTTTTCCATAGTTGGGGGCTTACAATTACCTTAGTAATTTCCTTACGCATGGTAATTGGAACGAAGTATTTATAATGGGTTTTCTGCATTTCTGAAGATAACACTGTGTCTATTTTTACAATTTTAAACTCTACAATGATGTTGTGCCTCCTTATTTTCAAAGAAACACAAATTTAATATTCTTTCTTGTTTTCTATTTATTACTCCATAATTTATCTGCAAAAAATAACTTTTCAAAAGTAAAAAAACAGCCAAGCTTAAAACAAAAAAAGAAAAAAGAAAGAAAGAAAGAAAAAAACGAAAGTTGTGGCTAAAAAATAGTGTGATATCAAATTTCCAAGCTTTTATTATAGTACTTATTTAACTTTTTACCATTATAGAAGTTATCATATATATAAATCGAGTGCTACGTATATATTAATAGAAATCGTTTTCTCCTGTACTAAATACATCCTAACGTGTTTCTGAAAATTCAATTTTTTTCAAATTATGCATGATGGGCTTGGCGGCCATCTTTCCATATTATACACAAAATTCTAAGCACCCATATCCGTAGTTAAATCCGAAGTTCAAAATTGTAACTTAAGCAAATATTTTAATCGTTTCGTTTATGGACTTGTATGCTCTGAAAATTGTGTCTTAAGATAATGATGACTTATCTTAAGGATTCATCTTATGATTTATTTTTTAGAGTAATTAATCATTTCAAAGTAGTAAAAATAAATTTTATCAAAATATTAGTCTTCCTCAATTTATGTGTTCGTAGTTAAAATCTGAAGTTCGACATTGTTATAAACATATTACATTGCAAACATATTACGCTTTTACTTTAGAAATTTGAGGGCTTAGAAATGTGGAAAGATGGCCGCCAAGCCCATCATGCATAATTTGAAAAAAGATGAATTTTCAGAAACACGTTAGGATGTATTTAGTACAGGAGGAAACGATTTCTATTAACATACACGTAGAACTCGACTTATATATATGATAGCTTCTTTAATGGAAACAATTAAATAAGTACTATAATAAAAACTTGGAAATTTGATATCACACCATTTTTTAACCACAACTTTCGTTTTTTTTTTTTTTTGTTTTTTTTTTTTTTTGAAAAGTTATTTTTTGTAGATATCATTTCTTTTTTTTTTAAAGATTATACATAATTTAAATAATCTACTCTATGAAATTAACATGAGAATGTTATGTAAAATTACATTTTACTTTCAGTTATTGTTTAAAGGCTTAACTAGAAATACCAGTAGATTTTTCAATTAAACTAATTACATCCTTAAAAACAACATATTAAATGTGGCTTTTTACAATAGTTGTTATCCTTCGTTCAAAAATATCACTGCCTAATCCATGAGATGAGTAAAAATGGAATATGTACATAGCGCGTTAGCGCTGCTTTTGAATTCAAACGTGATATCATGCTGTTTTATTATTAGCGTTAAATCACATTGATTGGCGAATCTTTATAAAACGTAGTTAATGGTGAAAAGTAGCAAAATATCTTAGCAATTTCCTAGATTTACATTTTTTTATTCAATTAAACACTGTACTCTTACAATAAATTTAAATGGAAACTTCACTTCTAAAACAAAACCAATTTAACAACTGGATTCCATTAATTTATAGAAAAATGATGTCAAAGAATTCTCAGCCTGCGAACGAAATGCTTGTCCTTTACCATGGTTTTAGAGAAATAAATTAATCACATTCAATTCCTTTTCGAAAAGTTTGTTTACGTTTGGAAAGAAATTTTAAATGCGGATAACTCTTAATGTATACATTTTAGAAGTGAATCGTCTTCTCTCAAAAATTAATTTTTATTAAAGATCTTTCTAAAAATTTAAATTTTACGAAGTTATATATATATTAAAGCATGAACAACACTACGTCTGATTACTTTATTTTACAGTATTCCAAGAGTACACATTTTATCAGACAGTTAAATGCACCAAACCAAAATGAGTGAAAAATTGTCCTGCGCCAGGACTCGAACCTGGGACCTTCAGCGTACCATGCTAACGCTTTGCCACTAAGCCACGTAGATCGATATCCTAACCCGACAATTTCTCATTCTTATTCCTGTTGGAAACAGTCATCGGCCACAATTTGCATTCTCATTTAATTGTCTGATAAAATGTGTGTTCTTATAATTATGAAGTTTTATTTTTAAAAAAATATCTTCAGAAAAAATGGCTGACTTGCAGATGAAATTTGATATGATCAACCCGTAACTGATTTGTACTATTATAATACAAATGATACGCGGTTGTTGGCAGAGTTTTATCTCTGTTTTGGCATAATTTATTAGTTGCCAAGTTAATTAACAGTTCTTTGCTAATTAAGGATAGAAATTTATTTATTTTTCCACTGGATTTTATAAAAGCACGTAGATTAGGTTATTACTTGTCCAAAAGTGCAGTCCTTTTTCATTTCTTCCCTATATTTTTGTCTGTAAGTTGTTTGAAAAAAAAGTTTGACGAAGAAAAAAGTGATCGTAACTCGACGTTTTAAAAAAAAATCTATATCTATGTCTATAAATCACTTATGAAGATGATTTTGGTCTCAAATTGAAGAATTTCTTCATTAGATTCTTTTAGTTTTCGGGTTTTTTTTTCTGTGACGCTTGGTTCATTTGATATCTGATATTTTAATCTGGCATGTTTGGTCGATTTAACATTGCGAAGTTTCTTCCTGTAAGTAAGCAGTAGCGGTTTGTAGTCCAGTTCTTGGCGTTGTTTGTTTGGCGTTTTTTTTATAGCTTGGCTTGGCAGAGCGACCGCCCTGCTTGATTCAGTTAAGATAACAAATAATAATGCAATATTAATTATCATAAGATTTCTTACTATTGTAGATTAATTATTATCTTCATAACCGATTTAAAATTTATTATAATCTCAACTATTTCTTTATTAAAAGATAATATCAAATTCGTCAAGCTAAGGTAAATAATAACGTTTGAAGATTCAGTGTAATTGCACATAAACTTAAAGAAATTCTGAGTTTTTCTATATTAATCAATTCTCACTTTAAGTAAAGGCACAATAAAAATTAAAGAGCCAACACCAGAAAATTTTCTTACACTAATTCATTTTTAGAACAACACTTTTATTTAAATCAAATCTTCATAATATTTATTTAAGTTAACACCAATACATTAATTACAATTATAGTAATCAGATAATAACATGAATTAATTTTTTTTTTACAAATTTAACTATCGAATATCGATTTTTAATTCTCAAATTTACCACAAAGTGAGTAGGTTTCAGTAATTTCGACATTTGATCTATCGGAAACAATTAAATGAACTACTCTCTTGAACTTATTCACTCGTACATTTTATTATTCTGCATATAAGGTATTTTGTGGCACTTTATAAGGGACATTATTTCTCTCTTATGGCCAATTTATATTATTATTAAACTCAACAATTCAGTTAATAACATTTCCACTGTGTTTAAATAATAAATTGATAAAGTACCTACTTCTAGTTAATTTTACCAGTGCCTTTCTTCTTCTTCTTTCTAGACTTCCGCTGATTCAGTGTATCTTTACCGCTTTACCCCATATGCAGAATTCATGCTCATCAATTTTCTAGTACTTAAATACAATAACATGACCTTGTATATTTCAAAAGTTTGAAGGTATATATTGAAATAGGTTTACAATAGCAGATTGGATAGGTATAACAATTCAACTTACACACATTTCAGGTAAGGTACATAGTCACATTATAGTTTCAATATACTGTATACTTTTTCCGATCCGATAACACTTGTCCAGAAAGGATCAGGGTCTTGTTTTTGGCCCTGAAATAAGACTAAAATTCGATTTTGTTATACTGACTTAATTATTTCACTTTTTAATAATAGAAGGTTTATCCTGTACTATTTCAACATTATTTTTTGCATTGTATTCGGATTTACCTAACTTACACAAGCTCAAAGTTAGTATTATTCGTAGTTTTTGATGAAAAATTGCGCAATTTCTCCTAATTTTACATCAATATGTAATATATTTTTTTAATATTTTACTATCAGCGCAGCTTTGCAACACTTTTATTTTTACATATATTGTACATTTTGATGCATTTTATAATATATGTAAAGAAGAAAGTGTTGCACGATTGCGCTCATATAAATGAGGTAAAATTGGGAGAAATTGCGTATTTTACATCAAAGACTACGAATAATACGAACTTTGAGCTTGTTCAACTCAAGATTTTGAGTTGTTGAGCGTGGGAAAAAATATATATATATATTTTTTAATACCGCACGCGAAATCTCCCATTTTCCACATCCCTCGTCGATCTTTTAAAAAACAGCATATAATCTCTGAACTTGGATGCAGCTGCATAGAATTACATTCCTTCTGAAAAATACGACTTCCAAATCGTAAACAATTCTCTCGCACAAATATTTTGTTTCTGATCTACAATTATTTTTTCCAACTTCAGTACATTACTTAAAAAAAATAATGACAACTTTTATTATTATTTTATTTTATTTACTTATTTACTAAATCAGAAAAATATCTATAATTAAGAATGATTAAAAATCATTAATTATTTTAATTTTTCTAATTACTTAATTAATAATTCCTGTCCTATTATTGCCATAACAAAACTTTCTCCTCCGCGATAAATTGTTTTTGATTAACATGAAAAATTGTTTTTCTGACTTTTTGCTTCCTGTGTGTAAAACCCCCAAAATTTAAAGTTTGATTCCAAGATCAAAGTATTCTCTTCTGATAGGTAAAAAATCATAAGCATTCTTTAATTCCCCCTAAAATAATACATATTTCTCCATGGTTATCAGTCAACTACACATTATTTGTCACAACAACCCAAAATTTATGGCGCACAGAACCTCAAGTTGCTTATCGCGAAGCCTTCAATCTGGACACACACACACACACACACACACACAGTCTCGTGTAACATGGTGAGTGCGGACACGGTCAGAATCCGGTTCACTGAGGACATCACACGAAATGTGTATTTAGCTATGTTTTTTATATTTTTTAAATAAATATGTGTTTAACAATACGTATTTGTTTTAGAAATTTAGAAATTTTAATTATTTTAGATACGCTTTTTTTCCCAATGTATCCGAGGACATACCCATACACACATCTATCTGTGGACGTACCCATACATACATCTATCTGTGGACATACCCATACATACATGTATCTGTGGACATACATACCCTTACATACATCTATTCGAGGACATGCCCATACATACATCTATCCGTGGACATACCTATACATACATGTATCCGTGGACATATGTATACATACATTTGTCCGAGGACATTCATATACATGTATCTATCAGTGGACGTACTTATATGACAATGGATATACGCATGGCAGATGATATTTAAATTTTTAAGGTACTAAACGTGCGATGATTTTCTAGTTCCCTTATTCGTATTTAAAATTCGATAATCTTAACAGAAAACGTAAGACCTAAAAATATCCTAGACGACAGATTTATGAGTTAGATTTTCATTGAGATTTTCAGTTTTTCTTGTCCGAAAATTTAGACAAAAGTACCAAAAAATAGTTTCTGCTATTTTAGATATCCCGATATTGAGTAGATATTGAGTAGGAAAAAAAATTGAAATCTATTTAAAGGGTATTGTGTGGTGTGTGTGTACTAAAGCTAATCTACTGGGAATAGCGACTCTGAGTTTGTACGCACTTGCTTCTGGAAAGTAATTTTGTGCACAGATTGCTTACGGGAAGGAGGGGCATACAAACGGTGTACCAAGCGGAGGTTCTAGACAAAAGTGCCAATTAATAAATTCTATGCTTTGGAGTATAGGAAAAAAATAATATCGAATTTCAGGGAATTGAACATTTTTTATTTTTGTGCAGAACTGTGCAAAAATTATAGGGAGTGAATCGTAAATGGGAGTCACTTAGCACTGGTATAAAAAAAGTTGAAGATAATTATGTTCGCTGCGAGTAGAGTTGACTTTGAATGTTTCGGGTTCAGTTTTGATTATTTCGGGTTCGGATTGAACCAATTTTTCAAAAGAAAGTCCTGAATATTTTTCAATTTAAACAAGTTGGGAATTGTACGTTAAAAGTTACAAATGAGGTGCGTTCGCACTATAACTAGTTTTACAATGTTAAAAAATCATCTATATAGTTAAAATAGAAGACTGTTTTTTTAGTCATCTGCCCTGAAATTTCTACTGAATTAATTTTGATAATTATTTGTATTTTTTTTAATGAAAGCTGTTCATTGGCAGATGTGCCCGCACTAGCTATTTTTTTGAAATATTCACATTTTTATATTCTAATTTTAAAAGTTTTTATGAAATTTCTGTAAAATGTTGGTAATTGTGTTAAGATTTTATCTCTACAACATAAGATTAATTTGCCATCACTTTCCACCAATCAGAAGCGGGATTCAATCAGTGTATATATCGTCATATTAAAAAAAGAATCTCAATGGTTTTTCATAAAATTTAAGTATAGTAAAGTGATTGCGGTCAATTATGCAGTAATCACAGAAGAGCAGAATACAGATTATTTGTTGAGAAATAATATTAAGTAATCTATGTAAATAAAACAACAGTAAATAATCTATCATAAGAAGTAATATGAAAAACGAAATGTTTCCGATGAAGAAAATGATGTCATTCGGAAAACAAAAAAATGAATTTTCCTCCATGAATATAAAGTATTTTACTAGTCTTGTGTCAGTGTGACGTCATATTAACCGACCCTTAAAACTGCATCTAAATAGACAGAACTTCTGCTATTTTTTTACTTCCTTGGCATGCACAAAATAAAATATTTCTGAAAAGTAAATCATTTCTATTTAATTATAATAAATATTTAATGAAAAATTTTAAAAGATTGGTTAAATGACTCTTACGGTAATAATTTCCTATATAATTTCATAAAACTGATTTTATATTCCAAATTTTATATTCCACATACTCTGTAATTAAAAGCTAAATCGTCTACTTATGAAAATGATATCATTTTTAAAGCTTGCATTTTCAAACACAAAATTTCAATTTTAACAAAGCTAAATGACGTAAATGTCTAGATTTTTACTGAGATCAGATCTTCAATGGAATGTGGTGTTCATGTGCAAAGTTTTGAGTATGTTTGGGTGAATATCATGCTTTAAATTTTCAGAGTCATTTTCTTTTTTCATTACATTATTCTTTTATTCATAAGTTTAAATTGTAATATATTTATTTAATATATTCTGTTGCGTCGAATTGCGATGGATGTAACTAGTTGTTATTATTTCAGTTAAATGAATTATATCATCTGTTATGGCGAAATGCGCACGCCTTTTTTTTTTCTTTTTACATATGCCATGTTTACAAATGCGATTTTTTTTTCGATACCAGGCAGCACTGCAAAATTCACCATGGAGATCTTGTTTTGCGAATGATTACCTCCATGTGGTTTAATATTTCTATGACTCACAATGAATGAATCTATTTTGTTTATTTACTGTAAGATATTCGGAGGTAACCTAATTTCTACTGAAGTTATCTCAGAATGTATACATTGCTTAATGTAACGCATCTCTCAAGCAAACCATTTTTTTAACGACTTTTCTAAAAATGTAACTTTTCTGCAATTTTATTCGAAAAAATAATTTTTAATCCACTTGGCATATGAAAAAAGATGTGGTCAGCCTGTATTTCTTTTCCTCAGTCACATGACTTGCACTTTTATTATATACATTACGTATGATAGGATTTAATAGAATAAAGAAAACTTTCATTAATAACTTTTAGAGCTTTGATTGGATTTTCATGATATTTGAAGTGACTCGACAAAATTCTGCAACGATTATATATATTAAATTTCAGATCATTCGGTTGGGTCGTTTTTGCGCTGTTATATGCGGACAGACGGACGGACCAGACGACGATTATAGGTGCTACGTATTTACATAATTACGAACGTACGTAAAAACTATATCTTTGAAAATGAATTATATGTTCATTTTAATACAAAAGAGATAAAATTTATATTAGAGATATAAGTGTAGACTACCTTTCTATTATTGTATTAAAATAAGAATAAATTTTACTTTCATTCTGGGTTCGAGTTCGATTCGGGTTGAAGTGTGTCTGGTTTCAGGTTGACTTGAAGCAGAATTCTCGATTTCTGTTCGGGTATATTGCCTACTCGCGCAGGACTCCAATGTAGACCTTACAAACAAACATTATGTTGTTGTGCTCTATCTCTGTTATTCATTTTCTTTGCTTTTTTGTACAGCACTATTGCTACTAATGTTAAGTCATCTTCTGGAATATGTGAATACTGCATCGTATTGATAACGTTTTTTTAGTCATTCATTTTTAAGACACTTTATAAGACACACTTTCAAACACTTAAAGAATATTGTTAAGGAATATAATAAAAACACATAATGCAGTAAATAATAATTTTTTGCAATTGCTGTCCATATCCGGTGTTGTGTCACCTTCTTTACTGCAGTCCTGTATGTCATGTGCAGAATTTAAACACACCAATTAATATACTATAAATTAGTTAATTTCAAAATTATTTACCAACTGAATCCATACTTCCAGCACTTATTATTGATCATTGTCCGTTCTATAAACGAAATTTTCTGTGGGAACTTGTAAATGAACTATAAATGCTACTTATTCTACACACCACACAAAGCGTGATGCAGACCATCTCAGTGATGAATATCCATCTCATTATGTTTGTAATATCGTAACATCAATAAAAAAATCTCAAACGATTTTCTTCCATATTACAACTGAATGTAACCGAATTATTTTGTGTGTCCCTTTAAACGCACTATATATGCTATACACTGCATTTTCAATACTGAACGTTATATAGTTAATCTAAATAACATATAAAAATTACATGGAAATCCGAGTATATTTATGAAAGTTAGAACACGGGCAGACTGTTAGACAGACAGACAGACGGTAACCTAATTAACATTTCACAACTATGTTTAAAAGTGCTAGAAAGAAGAAAAGCTCTTGAAGCTAGAAAACGGAGGAGAAGAAAATTTCTTAGTTTTTCTTATTTATTGGTGCCTTTATGAATGAGACGAATTTTTTGTCAAAACAGCAGCATAAAATCGACGAAGAAAAATTATAAAAATAAGAAATTTTTTGGTTATATGTGCCCTTAAGTTATTAAATTGAATTATTCACAAACTTACTATTATCATTTTAAAAAATGCTGTAATATCTTAATTCCATACACGTTTTAATAATATTAACTAATAGTTATTTGTAATTTATTTAGTTTTAATAACATTTTGTTTCCTTCTAAATTATTAGATCGTTTTAAAGTCACAACTGTTTCATATATGATTAAATTTAGTAATGCTGTTTGTCTTTTAAACTAACTATACTTACTATATATGAGTTTATTTTAGATTATAACATGATTTATAAAATTAACCATTTATAACAATTCGCAAAAATAATTAAATTTAAAATTCTGCATATGATTAAATCATTTCAAATATGAAACAATTATTATAAATGTAAATTAATTACATATTTTCGAAACATATCTGAATTTATGAAAAAAATATTGTAATTTGAATGTCCTATTATTCGATAATTTTATCAGAGAAAACAAGTTGGATTTAAGGATAACAAAGTTTTTTTAAAGGTAAAAAGAAAAAAAATAATAATATGTTTGAAAAGCAAACGTCTTACACGTGTTTTCTGAAATCGGAGGATCCAATCTCATTTCGAAACAATAGCACAAAAGCGTGAAAGCCCATTTTCAAAACAATTGAACAGTTTTCATTAAAGTTGCGTTCAAACAACACTTGCTACAAAAAATCATAAATTATTTCTCTAAGCTTTCTTTTCGAACGGCCTTGTGATTATCAACAAAAAAGATGTTTCAACAAAAGAGAGGGATGGTGATAAACATGTCGGGGATCACCTCCACTGACCACTGACCTGCTGCCGAGTTATAGGAGACTGGCCGCATATCAGAAAGAGACTGACCACATGAAAGTAGCAGCAGTCACGAACTGTAGTCTATTTGCAGCTTAAATATAGGTGGCTATTAATTATTACGCATTCCCCCCATTTGTAAGGGTCCTAAAAAGTATTTTTCTTTCATTAAACAACACAATTTTTCCTGACACATTCAAACAGTTATTTTCTCTCCATTTCCCTAAAAATTTCAGGTTCTCATAGTCATGCGCTTAATTTTTAAATGTCATTCTCTATTTTCCTTTAAATTCCATATATCGTGAATTTATAGTCAATCGCTCCCCGATGACTATCATTTCGTCATTTCATGTTATATAAGTCTGCCTAAAGCATCAAATGTGCCGTCATTTTCTGATACATTAGTTTGTTTACTTTTGTAGGATTACTGTTCGATTTCCAAGAACCTGATTATGATTACTTGCAAATAATATGTCTTTATCAATAAAAGTATTTCACATATGTGTCAGAAAGTAGTAGATTCAAACTTGAAAACAGATTTAATATTCACCAAATAATTGAAAATATTTTGGTCATAACCTTATAATAAACTTAAACTTAATCATGCTTTTTCACCTAATGTTCAATTGTTATAAGAAAAATTGAAGAAAAAATTTTTTTTTCAAAGTCATGAAACATATGATAATTTTTTTTAAAAAATTTCAAAAACCAAACAAGTCCGAGACTTTTCCTCGCTTTCATATACCCCTGCCTACACACATGGCTGAAACAAGTAATGGCGGTCAAACAATGCTTATTTTTTCTTCTTCTTCTTTTATTTATATGATTTGACAATATTTTTTCTAATTTCCTTCAACAAACTTTGTCGTTTTCAAGAGATATTGCATTATTAAATAAATCTACTACAAGCATATATTGCCCACAGCCACAGACAAACCATTATTATAATTTAGAAAAACGTGGTTTTAGAGACTAACTTGAATACGTTTGACTATTTCTTCACTAATTACCGATTAGCAAAACCTGTGTATTTACTAGGGAGATCTGTATTTCCTTTCAGCCTGGCCCCATTCACCCTTTCAAAATCTCACGATCTATCACAACTTGTAGCTAGTTCGGCGCAGCTGGACGTAATTTTTTCTGGTGAAGCAAATGCTCCTATATTTATAACATGAATTTTGAGAATTTTGCCGCTAGATCATATAACACAACTAAAATGGTTTTGAATAGAAAGTTTTTGGATATACCGTTGCATTCAAAGGCAGTTAAAAGATATAAATGCTTTCTCGCCAAAATAGCTTTTTTTTTTTTTTTTTTTTTTTTTTGAGATAAGTTAAAGTATACATTTTGTTAATAAAACAAAACAAAACAAAAAAAAGGTAAGTGGTTTTAGTTATTACCTAGGGGGGGGGGCTCAATCCCCCCAGCCCCCATCTGGTTATGGACCTGGAGGGTGGAGAGAGACGCGCAAGATGCTAAAAACTAAATAAGACGGAAAATGCGCTAAATGATTGGTTAATCCTTAAGGTGGTTTTCAAAAGACCTGCTCAACAACGCGAAACTTTCTGACTCAATTTCAAATGCATAAAATTAGCAGGCCTGATTATTGAAGTGATTTGGAATCGAAACGAGTTTTCCATTTGTTGATAAATAAATTACTTATCGAGTTAGATTCGTGTCACGCGACGACACTTTTTCCCTTTTCTCGTGCTGCAGTGTCGGTAATTTGGTTCAAAACTCCGACTTTGACAGTATTTTCTGAAAGATTTTCTGCCTTTACCAGAAAAATGGAAAACTCCTTTCGATTACAAATGTTCTGAATAACAACACCTACCAAATTGATACATTTGCGAAAAAAAATGAATTAGAAAATGAGTCAGAAAGTAGCTCATTTGGATTTGAGAACTGCTTCATATAGTTTCTTTAGAAAATACTACATTGATAGCTAAACCCACCTATGTTTTCCTAATGGTCAAAACACGAGTTCTGTTTAACACTTTTCAACATAGTTGAAAAGTGTTTATGAATCTAGTTTGTATCTCTGTCTACCTGTCTGCCGTTTGTTTGTCTGTGCTGTAATAACTCGCATAAATGTACGCGGATTGTCATGCAATTGATATGTGTGATTGAGGTTTACTATGGCATGTTCGGCACTGGAAATGAAGTGTGTAGCACTTATAGTTCCTTCACCAGGATACTCAAAATAATTCCGTTACATTACGGTCTATGGGGAAAAATCATTTGCAGTTTATTTTAATGATGTTACACTATTTGAAACATTGAAATTGATGTATATAATTGTGGTGCACCAAAAGAAGTTTACTACAGAATATGAGTCTAGCACTTATAGTTCCTTTACAGGGACACTCAAAATAATTTCATTTACAATGCGGTCTATGGGGGGGGAATCGTTCGCGGTTTATTTTAATAATGTTTCAATATTTGGAACAAACTGAAATTGATATAGATCACTGAGGTGCATTACAAGAGGCTTACTATAGAATTTTGCGTGTATAGCATTCATCGTTCATTTACAGGGACACATAAAAGTATTCTGTTAAAGTACTGTCTGTTAATAATAATGGCTGGATTTGCGTTTCCATTTGCAATTTTTAAATTTAACTAATTATTTTCCTATTACTTTCCTATTACTTGGTGTGTATAAATCCTTATAGGTCATATACAGGGTAGCACAAAACATCTCGAGTGCATTTGCGTTAATTAACGGAAATTGCCAATGGGGTATTTTCAACTGTGCTATGCGTATCCTAACTGAACTAAGTTTTTGCATTCTATGTAGTATATATAAAAATCAATAGATCTTATACTGGGCTACATAAAATAATTAGGATATTTTTCTTTTATTGTTGGAAATTTCTAAAATTGGATTTTTAAATGTGTTACACTTTTTCCAAATTCTTAAACAGTAAATATTTCTAAAAGCATTTTGAAAGTGTTGGAAAATTTTACATAATGTGTACTTGACGTATGATTTTTCGTTCTTTTTTTTTTTCTTCTAAGAGACAGCAATTTAAAACACCTGTCCCCCCACCAAAAAAGGAAAAATCTTACGAGCTGCCTGTGGTGACAACTTATTAGAAATATTTCCAAATTTTTAAAATATTTTTTATGAGTTGTTTGTTGAGACACAAAAACGAATCTAACCATTCATTCTATTAACTTTTGGCTTTAATTTAACAATTTAGATTTCTTTATTATTAGTTTTTTAGAGTTTAACGTGTCTGAAAAAATTGGAAAATTGTTTGAAAAACCTTTTTCTAGTTACTAAACAAAAAATTGTATAGATTGTTAGAAATCAGATGGGGCATCATATGGTATCGGATAAAAAATTAAGAAGTTGAAATTTATTTAAACATGAATTTATTTTCTATTTTTCTGTTGAATAGGTTTCCATAAAATGTCATTTTTATTTTTTAAAATAAGCAGGTATTAAGTTTCACATATGCATTTTTTTTCTAGAGATATTTTAAGATACTTTATGGTTGATGTAGCCACATTTCTAGACTAAACAAATGTTTATTTTTGTTATTTTGTAGTAAGTTTTATATTAATTTCTGTACAAAATAATTTAAAATTATTCTTTAGTCAGGACTCAAACTCTTCTATGGATAGCTTACTTCTTTCTTTCTGTATCACCCCCTTTTTAGGTGTGTTCGTAATTATATAAATACGTAGCACCTATAGTCCTCGTCTGGTCCGTCCGTATGTCCGCATATAACAGCGCAAAAACTACCTAACCGAATGGCTTGAAATTTAATATATATTATCGTTGCAGAATTTTGTCGAGTCATTTCAAATTTTATGAAAATCGAATCAAAACATAAAAAGATATAATGAAACTTTTCTTTATATTCTATTAAATCCTATCGTACGTAATCTATATAATAAAAGCGCAAGTCATGTGACTGAGGAAAACAAATACGGGCAAACCAGTTCTTTTTTCATATGCCAGTCGGTCATTTTTATTCAAAATTATTTTTTCGAATAAAATCGCATAAAAGTTACATTTTTCGAAAGATCGTTGAAAAAATTGTTTGTTTGAGAGATGAGTTACATTAAAAAATGTATACATTCTGGGATAACCTCAGTGGAAATTACGTTAACAGGCGAATATCTCAATCTATTAGAGTAAATAAACACAGGAGATTCGTTCATTATAAGTCATAAAATTATTAAACCATGGACGTAATCATTCGCAAAGCAAAATCTCCATGGTGAATTTTACAGTGCTGTTTGGTGTAAAAAAATAAAAATAAATAAACAAATAAATAAAAAAATCGCATTTGTAAACGTGGCATACGTAATAAAAAAAGAAGAAAAAAGCATGCTAATTTCGCTCATCGCAGACGATATAATTCATTTCACTGAAATAATAAGGATGATTTTTTTACATTGTGAAACTAGTTATAAAATGAACGTATAAAAATCATATGTCTCGTTTAACGTACAATTTCCAACTTGTTACTGTATAAATTTGTCATAAAGAAAAACGAATTACAAAATGTGTCTATAATTCAGGTAAGAAGAAAAAGAAGCACATAGAAACGACTTGCAATCTGCAGCTAAAACGAAGGGAAAAGGTGTAAACTTGATAATGTGAAAAGCATTTGTGGTACACAATCATTGAAAAAAGTGTTTCTTCAAAAAGTAAGACTATATCCTTAACTTAGTTCCAGATTTTTCGGAAACACGCATATTAATAAATATAAAATAATGAATCAAGAGTATGACGTATTGTTTTATTTTCTTAATTTTTTATTTCCTTAATTTTAATTGTTTTACGAGCATACTGATTAGATTCCTTCCTGTAAAACAGCTGATTTGTTAAAGACTGTATCCTCAGTTAACTTATGTGCAGCATATTTTGAATGATAGATTTTATTTTATTGAATTTACGGAGTTTTCGTTTTTAAAATTCATATGTCTGAATATTATGGCATATATTGATTGAAAAATAAAACTTGTACATTTAAAAGGTTGTCAGGCCAGGATGCAGTTTACATGAAAATGAAATAAAATTTAAAAGTGCTGTTACTGTCGCCATGGTGGACAACCCTCTAAGGCAGCCACTCTGTCGGTATTAGATTACACATTTCAAAAATCTTAGAGGTTATTTGCTGAAAGCTGAATAAAATATTTCCATAAACTCTGCCAATTAATTCATAAGATAGCCGATCTGGTTCGTTGCTTACATAAATAAGAAATGGAAATGAATTAATGGTTTTCATGCTTTCATGCGTATGTTCCGTTCAGATAATCTTTGATATTACTCAACTCTTTTACTGCAAATACGATATTTTTAAATACTTTCTTACTTTTTTCCTTTCGCAGAAAATTATGTGAAAATTTAATTTTATAATTAAAAATAATTATAATTAAAAATAATTATAATTAAAAATAATTATAATTAAAAATATATTGTTACTTTATAGTGATGTTTCGTTTTATCTGTATCATATTGTATTTAAAAATACATTTAATAATTGATGCATCTTTTAAACCTAAAGTTTGAGATACTAGCGAGAAAAAAGATAAGAAAATACAGAAAACAGGGGAAAAAAATCAATTTTCTAAAATTAATTTGTAGTTTCATATAATTCATATGATTCACAGTTAATTATTCTCATTATAGAAATTCATATCTTGAATGTATATAAAAAGTTTGCATTATTTTGATAATATCGAAAAATCCATATAAATAGAGTTTCAGTTTCAACCCAAAATAATTCATGTGTAAGCTGTTTCGCTAATTACTGACTTGCAAACAGATTTTGTTTTATTCATAGCCGGATAAAGGGGTGGGGGGTAGGGGGGCATCATTGATTCAGCGGCCCTCGGCAATGACTTAAGTTGTATCAAAATTTCGTTTAAAACATACTTAATTTCTATTTTTTTTTTTTTTTAAGAAAATAAAAGAAAGAAAGAAAATAATTTTGTCTCTAAAATGGTAACAATACTCTCAAATGATGAGAAAAAAGTCATGGTTCAAGTGTCAACATGCATCATTTTTTCCTTTTGCAGTTTTAAAACGTTGCAAGTCCAATATAACGCTCTGTTGCTAAGCTATTCTTTCAGTATTTTTACCCTCTTTTGCCTGAGAACCGAAAGCGGGAAAACCCCTTTATTCTAATTCTAACCTTTCCCTTGCAATCTCAACAAACACGTGCACTGCATATGTTTTCTGAGAAATTAGTAAAGAGGACCCCCCACACTCACCGACGTCGGATACTTCCGAATGTTATGGACAGTACCCGAATTTAGGTAAAAACGTCAACGGTAAAAACGTCAACGGTAAGAACGTCAACGGTAAGAACGTCAACGGTAAAAACGTCAACAGGTATAAAGGTCAATGGTAAAAACGTCAACAGGTAAAAAGGTCAACGGTAAAAAGGTCAATGATCAAAATAAAGATAATACATTACTTCATTGAACATAACATTGAGATAGGTTATTTATCGGTATCGGATTGGGTTTTGACTCTTGCGGGTCGGATTTGGGCAGCATGAGTGTAGGAGGGGAATCCCGGAAAAAATCACCCCGGTAAAAATCACCTCGGAAAAATCTTCCCCGGAAAAAACCACCATCAGTAAAAATCACCTCAGAAAAAATCACCCCCAGAAAAAGCACCATCGGTAAAAATCACCCCCGGAAAAAGCACCACGGTAAATATCAGTGAAAAGGTCAACGGTAAGAATAAAGATAATACATTTATACATTACTTCATTGAATATAAAATTGAGCTATATTATTTATTGAGATACATATATGTTCAGTTATAGAAAACCGATTCTATGTTTTTTCAAGTAAAGCACGTGGTTTAAGCACGTGTATCTATGAATATCTCTAACATTAAAAGCATTATATTATATATATCTTTATACTAAAACATACAAATAAATAGGAGTTGTGTATTGCATAAGTATTCTCTGACCGGAGACGTAAGGGGGCAGGGTTAAATAAAAAATACAATTTATAGTTTCTATCAATACACTACATACAGCAACTTTTACATATTTATGGGAACTTTGACGGAGGGTATTCTTTGGGGGGGGGGGGGGGGGGGGATGAACATTAAAGACAAAGAAATGAAATTTTTTAATTATTTTTTTTTACCTTTAAGCAACAGAAAATATAATGAGTTAAAATTTGGAAATTTGGTAAAAAAAAAAAAAAAAAAAAAAAAAAACACAAATTATGCAACGTACGAAATAAAAATGTTGAATTGAAAGAAAATGTTGAATTGGTGATTTGAAAGAAAATTTAGGATCTAAATAAAATGGTTATGGTAGTTGAAAAAAAAAATTCCCGTCTGACAACTAGAGACTTTAAAAGCATGAGTTTTTCATTTTTTTCCTTTTTTGATAAACGAAGTCTGGGTTATAAGTGAGTTTTTTCCCCATGATGACATTTATCGGGCTGTCGCGTGCAGAAAGTCTGTTCAAAAAGACAACTTTCACAACATTTTCTAAAGGACCTCCTACCTTTTTCGAAAAATGGAAAAAACTGTTCGACTTTATAGTTTCTAAATAAGAGCATCTGCCAGTTCCATGGGTTTATGAACGAAACTGAATTCAGACATCTATCAGAAGATAATTAATTTGTATTCCAATATAGTTGAAAAGATTATACGATTTCAATATGGGCAAGTGGGGCATTTGTCCAGAATCCCTCATAATTTAGTGTTCAAAAATTAGAAGTAGTTGCAATTTTATTAGTATACTTTTCTTTTCTACTTTATTAGAAAAAAACAAAAGACATTTGAATATGTTTTATGTAATATCTAAGTATCCTCTAATAAAAGTATTGTTTTAACTATATTTGTCATACAGTATTCATAAATCAATATTTAAAACGCTAAGCTTTTTCTTTCGACAATCCGTGAGAACAAACTACTGCATCAAATTACATCATTCTTTTTTTAAATGAAAGATATTTGGACACAGATTTGTTATCGTGCATTCGTTTGTTCGAAAATTTAATTAATTAGCCGTAATTTTCAATTAAACTTTTACATCTGCTAATGACGTCATAATCCGTTAACGCCCACTGTTGCGAGATACAGAGTTTATTCTCTAAGCTCTGTGGTTCCGAGGATAAAAGAGGAATAATAAATATTAAAATCACGTGGTTTTTAGGCCGAATTTTTTAATTTGCAAGTTAAATTTAGGTAAAAATATTTATCCGCGTGTTTTATAAGCGAATAAAAATTCATATTTATTGTGACGTCACGGGAATATTGTCCATTGGGTTTATTTTATCATTATACATTATAACTTTGTTGATGCCATTTTTTCATTACCATTAAATACAAAATATATTTTTATTTGTTAACATGGTGTTTAAGCATAAAAGTAACGTATACAAAGGAAAATACGCAAAGTTTGCGCTGGTGAAAATGACGTTATGCTTAGCTTGAAATGCATTTTAACATTGATAAAAGTAAAAAGAAAAATTTATATAATTGTGTCAACATGACGTATTTTTAACTGATTTTTCAATTTTTTATTTTAAAGATTAGAACTGGAGCCTTTATTGGTTGCTTCATCTTGATTGCATACCTTGATTAGATGTTACCAATTACTTTTTTTAAATTATAGATTAGAAAACTTCATTTTTTAATTAAAAAAAATCACAGAAGTAACGGATTTCCTGAAATTTAAAATTATTAAAAATAATGTTATGGTAGAAAAAAAACTTGAAATAATGATTGTATTTTTAGGTAGAATAGAAAATGTAAGACTAATATTTCATAGGAATTATTTTGGTAGATTTATTATAAATCATTTAACAGTTCCTTATTAGAGCAAAGTCCTATTTCTTTCACTGTGAATTCCTCTTTCGATGTCAAAAAATGGTTTTCTACTTTTGGTCGCCAGCCAAAATACAGTGGCAATTTTTTAGAAATGTACAACGGTTGTGACAACAAACGACGCTATCGCTTTAGCTTTCATCGCTCTTACATCACTTCTAAGTACTACAAATTTCTATTTTTTACTACATTTGACTACATTTTATAATTTCAATTCTTACATCATCAATTAGAAAAAAAATTAGCTTTCGAATGAAATTTATTTGAAAACTGCCACTTAATTTAACGACTTTTTAAATAATTTTCAAGCATGAAAAGTTTTTTAATTCTATCTTATCAGTGACCACCAGTTTGCTTCAATAATGTAAAATAGCCCGTGGGAAAGTTGTTGAGTAAAAGTAATGCTATTTTTTTCTAATTGTCTTTTTTATCGATTTATGGTCGATAATGCACAAAGCTCCGTCATTGTTATTGTCGTATTATTGTATTTTAATTTATGTTAACCCGGGCAAAGCCGGGTGGTTCTGCTAGTTTTTCTATAAAAATGTTTTCAACATCCTTTATAAAAGAATTTTGATTGTTGAATAATGTTGATAATGACGTAAATTTATGCAGAAACTGTGCCAGACTTTCCAGTAAAAACATAGTAAAGTCCAGTAAAAACAGTGTAAAAAAGGTGAGACTATTTGCGTACGAGAATGCTCGTATTCATCACTACTTGATTTTTGACATTCGCAAAAGCGAATATTTCTCGTCGATGTCTACGAATGCGAATATTGAAAAGTGGTGTGAATACTTGCATAAGAGAATACGCATTTTAATCACTACTTGATTTTTGACATTCGTGAACGCGAATACGAATATTTTGCGTTGATGTCTCTGCGAATATTAACACCACTTTTCAGTATTAGCGAATGCGAAGGTCAAAAATCAAATAGTGATGAATATGAGCATTCTCGTACGTGAATATTCCCACTTTTTTACACTATTGCTAATACCATTACAAATATTTACAGCAAATATTCGTCTAATAGAATTATATAAATCTGACATTTGTTACCTCGTTAGTTTTTAACACATATTTATCAATAAGTTAAATATTTATCAATTTCTTGTCACTTTTTTTCCGGTTTCTTTTTTTCCGGTTACTTTTTTTTCCGGTCACTTTTTTTTTCCGCTCCTTGTTTTTTCTGTCACTTTTTTTTTCGGTTACCGCTATTTGGTAATACATAGGATCAGTTTTGGGGTATTTGCCGATATCATTGCATTTTAATTATGTTAAAAACTTCTCTAGTATTTTCCCGCAGTACGATTGGTATAACGTCTGTACTTATTTGCAAATTACTAAATACATTCATTCACCACTCTTTTAATCGATGTATATGTGATTTATTACATGCCACATATACATGGGATTTTAAAATAAATAAACGTGAAATTTATATTCACAGTTTTTAGAATTGTAATTTATCGATATCTATATAAGAACGATAAATGGCGCATGATTTAACAAATTTTTGTTTTAAAATGCAATTGAGTTTTATTAATCTTATATTAATGCCGCCTACTATCTCATCCTCCAAAATAGTAACACAGGCTCTGTATAGATCAACTGAGTCGCCAACCATTGTAAAAAATATCTCAATTTATTTTTAGACGAAAAATTTTCTTCAAGTCATCCTTCAAGACCATCTACCATAGATAGAACTTCAAGATAGAACTTGGAATAGTAATTAAGCGTTAATGTGTTTGCTAAATGCCGCATTAGCGATAACTTTGGCTATAAAAAGTAAGGTAAAGCTAGGAGAGTCTGCGCACAATTCAAAAGAATAACAATAAAAAATCTAAATATTAATTTTTTGCTAAACTATCCATGAATAATATTTACTTCATTTGTTTTTTATGCATTTCCATTGCTATTTTGTTGTTATGTTGTAATTTAATAGAACAGTTGTAATAAAACCAAGAAAGTTATTTTCCGCAATTTGTCCGTACAGGGTTGGTGTGATTGCGCACATGAGTAGGAGAGATTGTTACTAATAATAACTACAATTAAATTGTTAACAATAATAATTACACTTAAATGAGATTGTTGTAAGGTTTTTGTGAACACATATTATTGTATTAGGAGTGAATATTTTAACCTAATGATTAAAGAATCAGAAAAAGGAAATAATTTTAAAAACGATTAAATTTTTTTAATTAAGGTAAAGCCAGGAGAGATGGCGCGGTCGGAGAGATTGCGCACATAGAGGTTCGGGGGGAAAGAGTAGAGTGAGAGTGCAGGGACTCCAGGTAATTGATAAACAACTGTAATGGAGTGTCTACTTGAAAGTGCACGTTGATTGCTTTGAGCGTCTAAGATAAAGTATTGCTATTTTGTTTTGTTTTACCAAAGTAAGTGCTTGAATTTTCATAGCTATGCATCAGAATTTCTGTACAATGTTAATTGTACAAAATATTTTAAACTTAAACGATTTCTCATAAGGTACTAATCTAGACTAACAATTTGAACATCAACGGTTCGTTTTAGTAACGGCTATGTTTAAATAAAAGGCCACGCAATCTCTCCTACCGAAATTGGAGAGTTTGCGCATCTGCTACTTAGGAGAAATGACGCATTGTTCCCATTAGTTTAAATGCTAGGAGAGATTACGCAGCTTATTGGTAAATTTGCATAAAAAAATGAAAAATGAAAATGGACTAATTTTAAGGTAAACGTGTTATTAAGTTACATAATTATATTTTGTAATCTTATCTGGACTTGATTTTTCTGATTCTTTATTTTTTTTCCTTTAATTAAAATTTTTTAATCGTTTTTAAAATTGTTTCCTTTTTCTGATTCTTTAAGCATTAGGTTGAAATATTCACTCCCAATACAATAAAATTTGTTCACAAAAACCTTACAACAATGTCATTTAAGTGTAATTATTATTGTTAACAATTTAATTGTAGTTATTAATAGTAACAATCTCTCCTACCCATGTGCGCAATCACACCAACCCTGGAAGGATAGATTGCGCAAAATAACTTTCTTGGTTTTATTACAACTGTTCTATTAAATTGCAACATAACAACAAAATAGCAATGGAAATGCATAAAAAACAAATGAAGTAAAAATTATTCATGGAAAGTTTAGCCAAAAATTAATATTTAGAATTTTTATTGCTATTCTTTTGAATTGTGCGCAGACTATCCTAGCTTTACCTTAAAGGGAAAAAAAAAATTAAAGAATCAGAAAAAGCAAGTCCGGATAAGATTACAAAATAACATTAAGTTACCTGATAACACGTTTAACTTAAAATTAGTCCATTTTAATTCTTCATTTTTTATGCAAATTTACCAATAATCTGCGTAATCTCTACTAGCATGGAAACTAATGAGAACATTGCGCCATCTCTCCTAAGTAGCAGATGCGCAAACTCTCCAATTTCAGTAGGAGAGATTGCGCTACTTTTTATATAAACATGGCCGCTATTAAAACGAACCGTTGATGTTCACATTATTGGTCTAATTTATTAGCTTATGAGAAATCGTTTAAGTTTAAAATATTTTGTACTACTGACATTGTATAGAAAATCTGATGAATAGCTATGAAAATTCAAGCACTTACTCTGGGAAAACAAAACAAAATAGCAATGCTGTATCTTAGACGCTCAAAACAATCAACGTGCACTTTCAAGTAGATACTCCACTACTGTTGTTGTACAACTACCTGGAGTCGCTGTGCGCTCAATCTACTGCTTCCCCTCGAACTTCTACGTGCGCAATTTCTCCGACCGAGCCATCTCTCCTGGATTTACCTTAATGATTTTTCTTAAACTTGAAAAAATCTTATATATTTTTCTAACAAGAATTTCAAACGTTGCGGAAAAATTTTAAATTATTTTGTGAGAGGAAATTTTCGAAATCAATAACACTTGTTGTTTAATAATGACAGTGATTATTTTTTTATTTCAAACATTTTATCTTTCGTCCAAAAATATATTTTAGAAGTATCTAATTAATTAGATATAGAAACAGTTTGTCAAATTTCTTATTGACTATGTCCTCAGATGTGGCATTCTAGGTTTCTTTAAGAACCTTAAGAATAATGCAATTTTAACATTTATATAAAGATATTTCGCGTTTTAAATTAATATGTTAGAAATTATTTTCATCTTAAAATTTATTCTCTCTTGAATTTTGAAAAATAATATCGTAAAAAAAAAAAAAAAAAAGGAAAAAAGAAAAGAAAAGAAAGAAAATTAACGAATATTTTTGCTGCTGGAATACGAGTGCTCCTATGAACGTGAATTAGTACAATACGAGTACTCCTATGAACACGAATTAATACTTATTATAATTATTGTTTTTTACTATCATTATTGTTACTATAAACTTGTTTTGAACCCTAGTGGTAGTAAAATATATATTTTTTTTTCCACAATCCTAAATACATTTTGAAATTCTAAGTCAATTAATTGTACTATGTTTTATAACTGAAACTTAAAAAAAGAGTTTGTTGATATATTTGAATTTTTACTGAATATACATATTTTTTTTTATATTTACACACGACCAACATGGGAATATGTTTAGAAAATAAAAATAATAAGAAGTCGAACATTACATTATTTTTAATTCAAAACCAAGAATTACATTATCATTTAAAAAATATGCGCCCCAAAGTAGTGTAAAAAAATAATTTCTTAAGCTCTAATTAAGACTGTTTTCAAATCCAAACTGGCCACTTTCTTACACTTTTCTGAATACACAATTGTTTGTAAAACGTGTGATTGGCAGGTACTCTTATTTAGTAACTATGAAATCGGACGGTTATTGCATTTTTCGTGAAAGAAATATGATCTTTCAGAAAATGCTGTCAAAGTTGGCGTTTTGAACTGAATTCCAGAGGTGATAGTCTGAAAAAGATCATCATGAAACAACAATCGCTTATAATTCAAGATGTAATTTGTTTATCGAAAATTGGAAAAGATTAGAAATATTCTATTCCAAATCAATTCAATAGTCATGTCTGCAAGTGTCATGTTTTTACGTTTAAAATTGGTTACAAAATTTTGCGGGATTTTTTTTTTTTTAGATTAATCTTAAATCTGATGACACACAATGAAGAAATTTTCATCCATATAACATTAAGATTTTCTTGTTTGAAATTAAATTAACGCATGTGCTTCAAATTAAGTTTTATTTATCTATGAAAAGAAAAAATATATTTTTTAATAATAGATGACGTCCTATAAATATAAAATAATAGATAATGATAGATAATTTTAATAACAGATGACTCTTCACTTTTCATGATTTTGACTATCAAAGTATTTTGTAAGTCTAATTTTTGCTGACTTTTAAAAGGCAAATTTCAAAGTAAATTTAATAGATCAGTCATTTTGTATCTGAATGAGAATATCATATGCTTTTAGGGATGAATGGAGGAAAGGGATTTTGTGATACAAATATTTAACTTATTATTTGTTTAAAAAGAATTTTAAATTGAACAATTCTGTTTTATAATAGTAATAATAATAATACTAATAATAATCTTGTTGATCTAAACATCTTATTGACAGGTTTTGTATGTATTTGAGGAAAAATTTCTTGTAAAGTTCAAACCTATTAATTTCTTTCTTTCAAAAATAAGAATTTTCATTTATTAAAAGTCATCACCACATCGGAAATTAGGAATATGATTATCTGTCACAGATTGTCTCTTGATTTATTTCAGCCGCTAATACTTTGCCAAACAATGTTCTCATCAGGTAATAAACATGTATTTTATATGACTATCTATTTCTTACAAAAAATAATATATTTTAACATAAATCATTTTTATTTAACCAATCAATCGAGTTTTTATTTAATAAAATAAAAAAAATAAAATATTCAATTTTAATAATCAGTTGAAGATACAGAAAGATCACAAAATTGTAAATGTGGGAAAAGAGTTTTTACTTAATAACGTTCCTTATTTATTTATTTATTTTTTTTTTTTCAAAATTGTAGGAGAAGTGTGGTTTTGAAATTTCCTTAAATTCATTTTTTCTCTCCCTTTAATATTGAGAAATAAACTTAGAAACTATAAAGAAAAATATTTTTAACTTTTTGGAAAAAAATAAGTTTACCAAATGAAAATATTAAAATAACAAAATCAGAATTGTTTGGCTGACTTCGACAGGAAAACTGGCAAAAAAATATTTTCCTGCGTCACTAATTTATCGATGGCCCACTCATCAGATATAGATTTTGTAGCACTTTGCTATCCGGACATTTAAATAATTCGGCAATCAGCAGAGTTTCCAAACGCGTCGGTTAATTCAGCCTTTGCAGTTTTTTTTTTTTTTTTTTTTTTTTTTACAGAAATATATAATTTTGATAATTTTTATTAGAAAATTTAGTTTATATTATCTTCCTAAATTAAATTATGTACTGTTCTAAACTATGGAAGTAATAATTCTGAACTATCCTTGTTATTTTTTCTTACTCAATTAATTCATATTTTTTCTTTTTTTGTACTACAGTAAAGCATCGTTTATACGACGATCATTTATACGACGTTTACATTTATGCGAGGTTTTAGTGTGGCCCCAATTCATTCCTATTCGTTGTAATGTAAAAATATATCTTTTATACGACGCACAAAATCGTTCATACGTCGGTTTTTCAATTTTGTACACTTTTATTTTTGTTTATTTTTCTTGTGTATTTTAAGAACGGGCGGAATGTATTAGCTATGAATGACAACAAAGCATGTGTTTAAATATACCCCTCATGAGTCATGATAACAACGTGGGCTGGTGTGGGATTTTAGTCGGAAAAACCAGTTTACACGTAACGGATTACACTGGGAGGGGTCATTCTTTTTGCGGGGATGGTCAGCTTTCCCGACCTGTTTTATTGTTATACATCATATTCTTTGCTTATCAGTTCACTAACAGTACAGATCGTTTTTTTTTTTTCATTCTTCACTTTTCGTACTGTATCGGCCACAGCTCTTTTCAGACATGTCTCGAAACCGCAAGTCCATCTCGGTAAAAGAAAAAATTGGAATTTTGAAAGAATTCGATAGTAAAAATTTAACGGGAAGGTAAAAAAAAAAACTTTTCAGGCACTTGACTCAGTGCACAAATCATTAATTACAACTCAGCGTCAGTCATCACGACAAACAACCATAGACAATTTTTTTTTGTAAGACTACGTAAAATGATCAAAAGAAAAAATAAAGATACGTACATTTAAATTGCTTACTGCATTTTTTTTTTTTTTTTTTAATAAATTTATGTAAATCAACACGTTAAACATTAAAATTAAGCGAAAGCAAAATTTATTTTAGAAAATCGATAACGACGTTATCGTTTATACGACGTTTTTTGATTGTTCCTTCGGCGTCGTATAAACGATGCTCCACTGTATTTGAAAATCAATGATGCAGGAGCGAGAGGGGGGGGGGAAGGAGTGATTTTATTTTTATTTTTTACTGGCGACTAGAATCTAAGCAGGGCTTACAGGGGCTAAAGCCATATGGTAGGCCTCCCTGCTTGGTTGAATCTGAATCTGGCGACTAGATTTTTTTGTTGGCAGATTTTATGAGATTTGTAAAACCCTGCTTATAAGTGTTATCATTATTGTCGCTAAGTTTTACCATAGCGTGATTTGCACCTAGAAGACTTTTTAGAAGAAACCTCTTAAAGGCAATCCTTAATACAATGATTGATTGCTTTGTAAATTTGTTTACCCCTCAAGCGCTGTTCATACAGGTGGGGTTCGAAGCTTTGGGTGTAGTTGATGATCTCTTCCCATCAGCGAGGGCAGTTGATGTATACCCAACCTTCATATCTATTGCAGTAAGAGTACTGGTCACACAAAGAACTCTTTTGACCTCTGAACTTTATGTTTCCCTCTTGTGCAAAGTGAGATAATACGTGTACAGCTAATCCCTTTTACACACATTTGGTTTGGTCTTATCTGGGAATGTGTTTGCTGATAAATATTTTTTTTTCTTAATATTAATACGGTTATTTCAGGTGTCCTGATTTTCAGGGGTTTCAAGAACCGTTCCGCGTAATCATTGCGTGGGGCGTCAAAGTCCCGATTTTTCTGGAGTGCGCAATTTTTTTTTTTTTTAATTTCTTTTAGCACCATCTACAATTTAATACCACAATCTAATTGTTAGTCTGTATCGAATGGAGCTTAATTACAGTAAAACCTATAAAAACTATAAGAATATATATATATATTTTTTTTATCATTCTGCCGAAAGTTATACTGTATACACAAGGTCGTAGCTACCGTGGAGCAGTTGGAGCAAACTGCTCCAGGCGCATGAATCTCAAGGGCGCAAAATTAGAAATAGCACAATAAAGATTTATAAAAATATTTGCAATTTTTTTAATTATTATTAATTAGATATTATGGATGAATCAGAACTGTTATAATCAGCATATTCCTATGACATTTTATCTTGTTTTTAACCTCAACTATTAAAACACGTTTTATACTCAGCTTAATTTTAATTCATAATGTACCGCAGCCTCAAATAAATTCCCCAGCACTGTTTCAGCATGCCTGATTTTTTTTTTTCATTAACTTTGCCACGGATGACAGTTGACGATTTTCAAATCTTAAAGTAATCAAAACTTATTTATAGGGTTCTCAGCGGTCGCATTATTGGCTACTACTATTTCCAAACAATAATATTCCTGGCACATTTCTATTGAAAATATTGCAGAAATTTATCATGATGATTACTGTACGGAAATAATGGTAGCCAAAAAGGAACTGCTGAGAAACCTATTTATGATGTAACTGCAATGACTTAGCTATGTAGCTATGTTATCTAGGATGATACGGATTTGACGGATTATACGGATTGATGATGAGTCCACGTCGATAAAATTTAAAGGGAGGGGGAGAGGGAAGCAGCAAATGAAATTTTGTGCGCATTGTTTTCCAGAATTTGAAAATATGACAAATCTTAAATGCAGAATTTATAAGCATTTCTTTTTTTCAAAATGTGAGAAAAAGTTAATTATCAAAGCAGTGTCCCCTGCTTAGAACCTGATTATAAAATGAAAAATATTTTAAAAAATAATAACAATCTGAAGTTACTCCACTCAGCTGTCCAAACACTTTACAAAATATGATGCGTTCAAATATATAGTAATAAGATAACAATAAATAAAAATTTAGATCCCAATTTTACAAAGGCGAAATATTGCCATTGGTAATAAAGACATTTTAAAGAAAACATGCACTTTCATTCGTAAAACTTAAACATTTTTCTAATAATAATTTAAAAAAAAAAAATTCATTCCGGTCGTGCTGAAATAAGGCCTATAAATTAACAAAAATGAGAAAAAAAAGAATTTTGCTAAATTAACTCGTATTTACACAGGCTCGGACTGACCCGCCGGGCAACCGGCACGTGGCTCGGTGCACACTCAACCAAGTAAAGTAAAAAGTAAACAAAAATAAGAAAAAAAAAAGAATTTGCTCTGTTTTAATCCGGGCCAAGAATAGCATTTTCAAATAGAATTTATTGTTTTGACAAAACAACTTTCAAAAAGGAAATGTATTTTATTTTAAATGTTGCCAAACATTATTAGAAAAACATCGGAGTGGACATTTTTTGAACAAGCGCGCTTTTGTACGACTTTCTGGCGTAGCGGCCAGCCTTTTGTTATTTTTCAAGTCTACATACTTTGAACCAGAAAATGTATTTAATAAATGAAAATAAATAAGAATAAGTAGAGCATAGATACAAAACACAATTTTTTAAAGAAATTTTCTTATTCGAAATATGTTTTCTTTTTCACTGGAAAAGAATACAGAAGATTGGCAGTTATTTCTTTACTAGGTAAAAGATTAACCAGTCGTGCACAAACAATTTTTAAAATAAATACAAATTGGAAAAAAATTAAATTAATTTCGTTGATTCAGTTGACAGAAAGTAATTTCGAGTATTTTTTTTGAAAAATGAGAAAACAAGCTATGAAAAATATTTACTTTTGAACTTTACATGCATATTTCTTTAACATGGATGTGTTTCATACGAACAAATTGTATTCTGTGCAATGGTAATAATAATAATAATAATAATAATAATAATAATAATAATAGGGGCACGGCCCCACCTATACTTCGCTATTAAATTTTCTTAAATTTAACATTATTTTTTAATAAATATCAGCAGTGTCAGATAGTTTCAACTCCAGACTTTTCCAGCCCAGTCCAAAATTTTCTCTCGCTCGCTCGCTTCCATCCCCGAAGAACGTTATCATTTCCTTCCACCGGATGTCTTAAATCACCCTTTTGACAACTTACCGCTCACTGTCCATAAATGTGGGGAAAAAATGAATCCATATAACATATTGTACTTGAAAATTGAATTGAGTTAAACGAAATTTTCTCAAACGAAATTGTTAAAAATTATTACAATTTATAAATTATTTAACATATTCAATTTTTATGCATTTCTTCCTCAATCTCTTTCATATATCATTCTCTTATCAATTATACATATAAAACAATCTATATAACTATAGGTTATAAAATTCATACATTTGAAATTTTTTCTCGAAATCAAAACCGATACAAAATTATTTCGTTTTATAAATTATTTAAGTCTCATTTTTACTTTCTTATCAATTGTAAACACATATAAATATAATATAGATATATATATATTATAAATTTGGGATGTATTAAATTAGTAAAAGAGAAAACTGTAACATTCAGTTTTAATAATATGATAATCAATAGTATTTTACTTGTTGCATACAATTCTATATCTGCAATTTCAACTAAGATGACTACATCTAAATAAATGTTCCTGCTCTGTATATTTCTGCGTTATTAAAGATGAACTAACTACTTATCAGGAGAAAGTACTTAGCCAAATGTGCGATAAACTGCCTAATATGCAGCTTCTCACAGAGTTGTAATCCATCAGGAATCCGAGTTGGGGTAAAATTGAGAATGGAAATTCTATTGTTAGGGGTGACCCGTGCTAGCCGTTACCGAACCAGGTGAAGGTGGTGTGCGTGGGGGGGGGGGGGGGGACGCTCTGTTTTGAAAAAAATCAGAACAATATATCATTTATTTTTCTGATTTATTAAAAGGCGTTTTTTTGCGTTTTATTTGATATGAAACCTGCTGTATATATGAGTGCCGCGGTGTTCTACATTTTTGGGCTTATAACGTTTTTCTATAACTGAACATATATGTACCCTAATAACTAACATATCTCAATTTTAGGTTCAATGAAGTATTTATAATTAATATTTTTTTGTAGCGTTGCATTTTTTTTTACCTAAATTCATTAAAGCAGAATCACAAAAGACGAAAAAAAGTTATTTTGTTTAATCAGGTTTCCGTTTTAGGAGGTATAGAAATTATATTGCATTCTTTGCCTTCGGAAAAAAGAAGAATCATTTCTGTATCTTAATTAGAAATGGAGAAAAAGGTTTACATTGTATTTAGTTGCCCAAAATTGCATATTTTTTTAAGGAGTAATTTTTTGCAAACTTAAAAATAGCTACACCTTAACAAGATGGCCAATGGAACATATCGTGACTCTCAATTAAAAGACGCTCAATTTCCGATATAATGAAATTATTTAAATTGTGAAACAATCCCAAATTTCAAAATTTCATTTGTATGTTCACAAATTTAACAATGTTTACGGGTTTACGGGTTTTAAGAATAAAAATAGGAGTAATTAAAACTTTTATATTTATAACTTATTACTGGAAGATATTAAAAAAAAATGTATTAGTACTTATTCTCCCTTATAAAGAAATAAGAAGTTTTGCTAAAAAATAGAGAAATATTTAGAAATGGCATTTTTTAATGAGAATAAAGACCCTAAACGTAGAACACTTTATTTTAAAGGAGTCAGAGGACTAATACACAGAACACTTAATTTTAATGTATTCTGAGGACTCATACACATAAAACTTTATTTTAATGTATTCTGAGGACTCATACACAGCATACTTTATTTAAAAGTATTCTGAGGACCCACACACAGAGCACTAAATTTTAAAGTATTCTGAGGACCCATACACAGAGCACTAAATTTTAAAGGATTCAGAGGACTCATACACACAACACTTGATTTTAAAGTATTCTGAGGACCTATACACAGAGCACTAAATTTTAAAGGATTCAGAGGACCCATACACAGAGCACTAAATTTTAAAGGATTCAGAGGACTCATACACACAACACTTGATTTTAAGGTAATCTAAGGACACACATTTAGTAAGTTTTATTACCATGGTTCAGTGGACCATTTTTTCTTCCTAATACACAATTATACACCGACACACAAGCAGAAAACAGCAAAACCCTCCAACTGAGGACAAATTTTAAAAACCAATAACAATTTGTACAAATCATAAAAATGCTTAAAAACGAAGGAAAATGACTTTTTTCTATCCGAGGACGTCCTCGGTTCCCTATGCGTCCTCAGTCAGCGGGCGTGTAAACCTGTTTTCGTCCGCGCTTCCCCTGAAACACGAACCCCCCCCCCCACACACACACACACGCACACATATATATATGAAACAAATTAAAAAATTTTCGCCGTTGGCCTCATTAATACTATAATTCTGTGTAAATCCCATTATTCTAAATTATTTTATCGCTGCAGTATTTCGATTGTCAAAATTCAATCTAGCTAAAAATAGTTTATTGCAAATTCATTCTCTTAAAAAAAATGGCTCATCGCGATGTTCCATTAAAATTACGCACTTTTATTTCATTAATTAAAATGCATCCTAGAATTTAATTCTTTTTAACAAAAACCAATCTCCCAGCTAAAAATATTTTAACTCTCTTGAAATAACAACCTGTATATATTATTTTATTTTATTTTATTTCCCTATGCTTCCTGACAAAATAATATTACTTCTCAAATTATGAAAGTTACTTTAGTCTCAATGTAAAAATTTATCTTGGCATCTTGCCATGCTCGATAAAACCTATGTATTTCTTTTTCTTTTCTTCTCTTCTTATTTATTCGAAGGAATTAGATTTTCGAGAATATTCTGGAAGCATTTGTTTGCCGCGCTTTTTCCAGCTTACGGTAAAATTGCCTCGATATAAGAGCGCCGAAGAAGCTAATCCGAACGCGCTGATTGGTCGAGAGACTTTTTAGTGAACATGTATTCTGGAGCGTTCAGGAAATAATATACGGCGTTTTTCCCGCAAAAAAGTCAGATTGTTTCTGGATCCGGTTGTGCATGCAAACCTCGGCGCGTACTCCACGATCATGGAACACTCTTCTTGGCTGCCGATAGATTCGAAAAAACACCTGCCTATACGAACCAAAAGGTTTTCTTAATTAATAAATTAAATCATCAAGTATTCTTCACGGTAATAAAATCAGCACGTATGGATTGAACATCATAATGAGTAAAGCCTAGCCAGTTTGTTTTTGATTTACGAATAAAAGTGAAATGGAATGGACTGTCTCTTCTTTGCATTCTATACGTACACTATGAAATGAGTTCAAGGTGCCTGACTGCAAAATTTCTCGGAGGAAGCCCTTGCCTTGAGTATGATTCTACAAAAATTATGGTGATCTAAGTGAAATCATGACATATAGTTATATATACAGTGTGCCCGCTAAAGTCCGTTGTCACCCCAATAATTTCTGAACGGCAAGAGCTATAGTCATAAAAGGGGGGTCTAGGTATAGTGCAATTGTCATGCGCTACGCAAGGAAACCACTTACAGCTCCACCTGGTGGCTAAATTTGGAGTTTGCGTTTTTATTTTTAAACCGGTACCAGATACGGTAAAAAATTCAATTACAAAATTGTTCAACGTCATCGATTTATTACAAAAAAAAATCTTGCTCATAAAAAAGATTCAAATGAAAAGCACAAAGCGCTGATATGTTTGATCGCGTTGTGCAAAACTGCACGTGTCGGAAATGAGGCTCATCTATCAGTGATACTCCAAATGATGTCCTTCAGCAACAATACACATCTGGACACGGGATTGCACTTCCCGCTGCACATTTTACAACATGGCAGGTGACACGCTGGCACAAACATCCGTAATATGATTTCGAAGTTCCTGCAATGTTGGTGGAGGTGTTGCATACTCTCGTTGTTTCATGTATCCCCACCATTTATACAGAATGGGAAAAAAATACTTTTTTACGGTATGTGAAATTAAGATTTATTTATATAAAGATGAATACTGTATATCTACTGACAATTGACATTCTGGAGTGTAACCTTTTCTCTTTTCTTCCGCATTATGTCGCGTTATAATTTTGGGAGTTTCGAGCCAAATAAATATTCATTTTACGCCTTCTACTTTTAACATTACTTTACAGAAGGTGTCTTATCTTACTAAATCGATGATGCTGAACAACTTTGTAATTGACTTTTTCCCATATCTCTTACCATTTTTAAATAAGAACGCTAACTCCAAATTTAGCCACCAGGTGGCGCTGTAAGCTGTTACCTTGCGTAGCGCATGGCAACTTTACTATACCTAGACCCCACTTTTATGACTATAGCTCTTGCCGTTCAGAAATTATTGGGGTGACAACGGACTGTAGCGGGCACACTGTATGTACGTATGTATATATTTCTTTTCCAATTGTTTCCATTAATTTTTTCAAATTGCATTAAAAGTTATATATGTATATATTTAATAAAAATAATCTAAAACTAAATTTCGAAGGGCAATATAAAATTTTTACATGTATTCTCTGTATCAACCTGCCTTGTTTTTCGACAAAGCATATACGCAATATAAAACCACAGAACTATGCATCAAATATGAAGAGTAAACACATACATAAAATATACTTAAAATGAACTATGAAAATTTTACTTTTGGAGATCAAAATACATAAAATTTAACGCTTCGAATGAACTTGTGACTTAAATCACAACAGCTATTAAGGTTCCTTTTCAAAAGATTTAGTCGTGTAATTAAGTAGTATTAAATCTTCCAAGATTAAAAATTCTGTTTGATCTCTAAAAGTAAAGTTTTTCATTTTATTAGGTAGCATTTCAGCACATAATATCAACGCATAAGGTATAATTAAATAAAATATAAAACACCCTTTCTGTCTTACATAAAAAAGTCTCTCAATATACATTAATAAAAACAATAACGAGTATATATATATTTTTAAATAAAAGTAATCTAAAATTAAATTTCGAAGGGGGCAAAATTATAAAAATTTTACCTATGTTCTCTGTGTCAACCTGCCCTGTTTTTTGGAAAAGCTTATACGTAATATATTTTAAAACCACAGAACTATGCATCAAATATGAAGCATAAACACATACATAAAAGATACTTAAAAATAACTACGCAAATTTTACTTTTGGAGATCAAAATGCATAAAATTTAACGCTTCGAATGGACTTGTGGCTTAAATCACAAAATCTATTAATGTTCCTTTTCAAAAGATTCAGTCCTGTAACTAAGTTGTATTAAACCTTCCAAGATTAAAAATTGTCTTTGACCTCCAAAAGTCAAATAGGTAGCATTTCAGCACATAATATCAACGCATAAGGTATAATTAAAGAAAATATAAAATATCCTTTCTGTCTTCATACAAAAGTCTCTCATATACATTAATTAAAACAATAACGAGTTTCACATGAAATATAATTTGTCACTAGACAAAATGATTATAAATTAAACCTACCCTTAGAATACTAATAGAAATTAAGACGTATGCAATAAAATCACAAATATAAAAAACACATAAACGAGTAATATTTTCATAACGAATGGGTATGTTTACAAACAAAAACTCCCATCAACCAACCTACCTATTGCATTTATGCCTTAGCGATCATTGCAGGAATCGTCATGGCAACGTAGACAATCGTGTCACAAACTTGTTAATCGTAGAGCAATCCTATCACTTCAAGTTTTGTGTACTATAGGAGTCATAAACACGGACAGGTATTTCTTGCTTCTCCACAGTGACGTCAGATGTCCTTTCCTCATGTTGGTGAGATGTGATTGATCGGAATGATTTGTCACCTTGTCTATGCCAACTAGCTGGTACAGTCCGTGAATCAGGATATGACGGTTGGTGGTTGGTGCCTCCCTCTTCCAAGAAAAGCCCAGGCATAATTCTGAATAATGTCACAAACAGGGGCGGTCCGTCGTATAGGGCACTTGGGGCACGGCCCCACCTGTACTTCTCTATTAAATTTTCTTAAATTTAATATTATTTTTTATTAAAATATCAGCAATTTCAGATAGTTTCAACTCCCGACTTTTCCAGCCCAGTCCAACATTTTCATGCTCGCTTCCATCCCCGAAGAACGTGATCATTCCCTTCCACCGGATGTCGTAAATCACTGATTTTTGACAACTGACCGCTCAGTGTTCTAGTAGTATTCAGGAGGGCCCCAGAAAGCTGTGTCCGTCTCACGACAGAGCTCTGTGGCATTTTGCACAACCGCGCATCTTTGCGTCTTCCTGGGTATTTATCGCCAAACAGTGTGAAGGAACAGCTTGAATAGGACACTTTTGGGGCAAAATCTGTCTGGCCCCATATAGGAAAAGACTATGTTTTTTTCGGAAGATATCAGCGTTTAAGAATTATCGACATAATTGGCGACTTTTACTGATGGGAATCAGACATTTTTTTTTTAATTATCCGAATCTTTTTTTTTTTTCAATAGCAATAAAAACTTCTACATTTACTTATGGTGCATTTAATACTTTTTGAATAATAATAAAAATATTTTTAATTAAATTTTTGAGTTTATATAGTTGATATTTTTCTTCAATGATGAATGTTTTTATTTTTAAATTTAACTAGGTTTTATAGACAAGTTTCAACCAGAAAATCTTTTGTCATCTAATTGTTAACTTGATGTTAAATAATATTGCAGTGCAATTTGATTTATGAGTTTGAAACTGTATATTTTTAATTTATATAGAATCTGTTAAGACTATTTCATTTACAAAATAATTATTGCCAAAATCGACAGAATAAGTGGATATAAATAATTGAATCACTATATAAATTTACATTTAATCTGTGTAGTTTAAAAAAAAATAAATTAATGTTTGTTGTAATCAATAATTTTTAATTAAACAAAGATAAACTTATTTTTCGGTAATTTTCTTACGTGTGTTGCGTGTTTTTTTCCCTCTAAAATTTACTTTAAACAATCGAAATTTAGTTTATACATGAAGATTTTGGATTTGACATCTTAATTGGCATCTGTAAAAATTATCATTGGCCTTTAAAATTCTGAACGGATCGCGTTGTACCCGACCCGAAACTGAAATTTCTGCTTAAAGTCAACCCGAAACACGACAAAGAAAATTTAGTAAAACCGAGACCCTTTCACTTCAACGTGAACTCGGCCCGAAAACTAATTATTCAAACCCGAACAAGAAAAAAAAATCATATTTTAATTTGATTATAGAAAAATAGTGTACAATTATATATCTTCTCAATTTGATCTTTTTTTTCTAAGAAAATGAACACATTTTTCGTTCACTCGTTAATATTCAACTATTTAGTTTTGTTCAGTTAAAAAATATTCAGGATTTTCTTTTGAAAAATCGGGTTAACCCGAACCTGACCGAAAGCTTCAAAACCTAACCCAAAACCGACCCGTACCCGAAACATTTAAAGACAACCCGACCCACAACAAAAAATAGCGTCAGCCCTACTCAACCCCATCCGCTGGTCCTGCCGGATTCGGGTTAAATCATTTTACCCGATCAGATGGAGGATTATATTGGTCATTTCACATTTAAATTTCCGCAACATTGAAGCAATTATTTGTGACTATTCTGTTAACTTTAAAAATAACTTTTACATTTTAACAGAATAAATTTTAAATGTTTTCTCTTTTCTAAATTTTTCTCCCGAAATGTATTAAAAATTAAGGTGCACATTGTACTTGAGAGCGCGGCAGACACAGGAAAAAATAGTAATATTCATTTAGATTTTAAACCTTTAAAATAAAATAATACTTTAATTAAACATCTATTAAGAATAGTTGTTTTGTTGGAATAATAACTTTACATTAAACATGAGTAAGTTATATAGTGGCATATTAGCAGTAATTAATAACTCTAAGAAGTAAAAAACAAAGAGTGTTTTAATAAGTGTGGCAGTGACAACTTTACTGCATGACAGAAGATCTCATCTCAAACTTCAATTTATTCTTCTATATTTTCAAAATCATCAAAACTTTATAAATTTTCACAGTATGAGAAATGTGAGTATCTACATTTTTTCAATTATATCTAATACGTAAATTAAACAACCGCAATAATTTTACTAAAAGGCAAAGTGTTTTTTTTTTTTTTTTAGTTTCTTTATTGTTGTGCAAATCTTGTTTTCGGTACACACAGTACTATTCGCATTATAGTAAAAAATATAGTATATGACTCCAGTTTATTGATATCTACTACACTGTCGCACTTATCATATAGGTGCCCCACCTGTGAAATAGGGCACGAGCCGCCACTGGTCACAAAGTTTATCGAGAAAGAAGTAAACGCCCACAAACTTTTGTTTCCATTCTGGCAAGTACAATAGCATGCTGCTATTGATACTGTGAAGAATCTCTTCGAATAATACAGCAAGTAAAGAAGGAACCTGAATCATGTGCGACATTTTCATCACCAGTAAAAATTCCCAAACGTCCTGTTGAAAAAATGCTGTACTGGACAATTTTAAGTTGTGTGTCTTGAGTCTAATGTCCTGTTCACACTATGGTATTTAAGTGGCTTATACCCCATTTAGATCGGATATTTAATATATGTCAGACCGCCGAATTCAATGAGAGAGATCCACGAACTTCCCCAGTGAGTTCGAACTTTCTATGTCTAGATACAACCACTATCACTCACTCTGATTGTATGTGGAGACTCCCTTTAACTGATTGGCTGATGAGAGTGAATTTAACATATGCGTGTGCGCACAATTTACATTTATTGAGGTCTGTGACACAGGGACGTCCAGTAAGTTATCTTAGATGAGTTTTGCTGTGGAACAGATTCTATAATTCCTGGGTGTACCATCTCTAAAATGGAGGTCTGAAATATCTCAAATATTTAGTTTGAACAGGTATTAGCTTAACATTTTTGAACCGTACAACACGGAATTAGGTTTCATCCATTCACATTACCAAACATCTTAAGAGACTTAACTTAGTCAAACAGATTGTAAAATCTGTGTTTTTCACTTTCTTCTATCTATAATAGAAGAAAGTATTGTAATCGAAATTTATTTCGACTTCCGGTTTTCGACGGATTTACACGTTTTAGAGGTCAGAGATTCCGAAAAACATGTTTTTACAAAATGTCTGTCTGTCCGTCTGTCCGTCTGTGTGTCTTCATTGTACCATCTAAAAGTGTATGATGTTATGCTTCAAATTGAACCAAATTTTTTCCTATGTTTTTGGCTATGGCAAGCAGGTTCTATCAGAATTTGGGGATATTTCAATGAAAGGGGGCGCTGTGATCGATATTTTTGTTCCATTTTCACTATTGTACCATCTAAAAGTGTATGATGTTATGCTTCAAATTGAACCAAATTTTTTTTCTATGCACTGTTAAAAATTTTCAGCTTTTGCAGCATGGTCACTCCACTTCTTTTATAGAATATCTCTAATTTGACCAATGAAAATGCTCCATAATATAGTAAAGTAACAGTTTTCTCTAAAAGCGGTGGAGTGTGTCTGAAGCAAAAGCTGAAGATTTTTAACAGTGTGTTTTTGGCTATGGCAAGCAGGTTCTGTCAGAATTTGGGGATATTTCGACGAAAGGGGGCGCTGTGATCGATATTTTTGTTCCATTTTCAATATTGTATCATCTAAAAGTGTATGATGTTATGCTTCAAATTGAACCAAATTTTTCTCTATGTTTTTGGCTATGGCAAGCAGGTTTTATCAGAATTTGGGGATATTTCGACGAAAGGGGGCGCTGTGATCGATATTTTGGTTCCATTTTCACTACTGTACCATCTAAAAGTGTATGATGTTGGGATTCAAATTGAACCAATTTTTTTTCTATGTTTTTGGCTATGGCAAGCAGGTTCTATCAGAATTTTGGGGATATTTCGACGATTGGGGGCGCTGTGATTGATATTTTTGTTCCATTTTCACTATTGTACCATCTAAGAGTGTATGATGTTATGCTTCAAATTGAACCAAATTTTTTTTCTATGTTTTTGGCTATGGCAAGCGGGTTCTATCAGAATTTGGGAATATTTCGACGAACGGGGGCGCTGTGATCGATATTTTTGTTCCATTTTAACTATTGTATCATCGAAAAGTGTATGAAGTTATGCTTCAAATTGAACCAAATTTTTTGCTCTGTTTTTGGCAATGGCAAGCAGGTTCTATTACAATTTGGGGATATTTCGACGAAAGGGGGCGCTGTGATAGCCATTTAAAAATTTAAAATTTAAAAAAATGTGCAAATTAAAAAAAATTAGAAATTCTAAATTTTTTTTCTTTAAGTGTTCGGCCTCGATCCGGAGAATCCGGGGCAATTTTTGTTTTGCTTCTATCTGAAAAAATGGCTGAGATAGAGCGGTTTGAAATTTTAGGGTGTCTAACATTTTCAAACAAGACAGCAGAATTAATCCATAAACGAGTTTAATTTATAAGTTTTAGTTAACATGGTTTCGGCAAATTTTCTTTCATTGTTGTAACTATTAATCCTATTATATGCTTATCACTAGGACTTCCCTCAAAGGGATTAGTCTGAGTGATATTGCTGAGAACATAGGGTTAACAATTACAATATAAAGAAAAAGAGCAAATTAAATGATAGAATTACAAAATATCATATATAAATTCATATACACTGTGAAAAAAATAGAAAAGAAGTACCGTTCATCAAATGTGTTGTCATATTTTTTTTTTAACGTGTGGCAAAGGATCTCATTTTCTTAAGCGCGTATTGCGCAAAACTTGAAAAAAAAAAAAAAAAAAACGCCGGATCTTTTAAAACGCCAAGCTTTTTAAAGTTACGTAATTGGATTTGCAGCCAATAGATTATTCTATCAAGCGTGGCTTAACGCAAATTTAATTTCATTGTTGCTCCTTTTTTGTGTGTGATTTTAAAATTTTTCTTCCTTGATTATATATCTATTATTTGTATAACTGTTTATAAAAACTCTTACACTTCAAACCACATTGATAGCATGTTTTGCTACAAACCAGATTGCAAAACTATAGTATCTTTCGATGACTTCTGTAAAATAACTTTTACATTAAATCTCCATATCGGCAAAATTGAAAATTATATATATTACAAAGTTAAGCTTAACAGATACTTCTTGATTATTCTATAGGAGGCTCTGCCCCCTGCGCCTTTACAGCGCCAATCCGCAGACTTTTCTTTTGCCTGTCTGTCTGTCTCTCCACAATCTGTCTGTTTCCCTATCCTTTTTTCTGCCCGTCTCTCTAACTGATTGTCTATCTCTCTACACGTCTCACTACCTGTCTCTATATATCTCTACCGGTCTCGCTACCCGTCTCTATATTCCTCTACCAGTCTCGCTACCCGCCAATCTATTTCTCTAACCGTCTGTCTATCCGTCTAACTACTTGTATGTCTTGCCGTGTCTCTATCTACTTCGCTACCCATTTGTCTATCTGTCTCTCTACCCGTCTGGCTATACGCCTCTCTACCCATCTTCTTACCCATCTCCGTACCCATCTACTGTCTCTCTACTCGTCTGTATACCCGTCTCACTATCCGTCTGTTTTTGTACCGACTCTTCACCCGTCTTGCTATCAATCTCATTACCCGTCAGTCAACTCGTCTCTGTACTCATCTCTCTACTCGTCTCTTTATCTACCACGCTACGCGTCTCACAACCTTTCTCGCTACATTCCAGTCTACCGGTGTCGCTACCCGTCTCGAGACCCATCTCGCTACCCCTCTGTCAACCCTCTTTTTACCTTTCTCTCTAGCCGTCTGTCTATTCGTTTCGCTACCCGTCAGTCTACCTATGTCGCTACTCGTCTCTCTACCCATCTCACTACCCGTCTGTCTACCCGTTTGTTTACTCGTCTTTCTACCTCTCGCCACCTCTTCCCAATATTTAAACAGTTCATTTATTATACAGAAGCCGTTTATCAGTTATTAAATGCAAACAGAAGTAATTTATCTAATAAGTGTAATCAGATGCATTTTTTTAAAATACATACATAAACCTGAATAATAATTCATCAGTTTTGTGTTCATAGTTGTTTATAACATTTGACAGTAAATATCAACTTCTTAAACCTGAATTGTCTCAAGCTTTTTAAAAAAACCACAAGGTCTGTATAACTGCAAAGTACCCTGAGGGCTATATTAGCTACATGTTATTAAGTTTAGTTATCGCGTTTGCAGCCAATTGCTTATGTCAGAAAGCGTGGCTTAACGCCATTTTAAATTCATTACTGTAACTTTCTTTTCTTTTCTTTTCTTTTTTTTTTTTTTTTTTTTTTTTTTTGGGGGGGGGGGGGGTAGGGTTTCAAATATATACATTTAAATTAAAACTTTTGCCTCCACGCCTTTAGTGTTGTTTGTATTATTAACTAATACCTTGTAAACCGAGCTTCATTTGAAACAAATGTAAAAGACTTCTTCTACAGTTTTTTTGTAGGAGAAACTTTCGTAATTGGGCCCAAAGCCAATCGGAGTATTTAATATCATTATTGTAACTCTTATAGAGTTAAAACAATATTGTTGCTAGCTTTACTCTTGTTTGAGACCAACCTTGCATGTGTATCTGAATGGGAAAAAGTTTCGTATCCTATGTCGGTTGGCGAAAAAAAAAATTAAATGGTGCCAAAAGGTAGTTTTAGCAACTTACAAAATTTTTCAAGAGAGCGGTAAAACATGTTTTTCAAATATTTACAAACATACGTTTATTAAAGCATGTTTTTGCGCCATCTTAAAAATTTAAGCACGATGCTAAAATGAAATTTTATCGCCATATTCGATATTTTAATAAGTAATGAAAACACATAAACAAACTTATATAACAAACCTAAGAGGCATTTTTGTGATAAATAATTGTTATTGCCCGGGGGTTAAATTGTAAACAATTAATAAACGGCTAGTAAATAATAAATAGCATTTAAAATCTAAGGTCCTTTTCGGTTAGCCGAGCGCCAGTGAAATGTATATATCTATATATACATATATATATATATGTATACATACACACATATATGTATGTGTATATATTTATGTATATATACATACATGCATATATAAATGTGTGTATGTATAGATATATGTATATATATGTATACATAGATATATAAATTTCACTGGCGCCCGGCTAACCGAAAAGTACCAAATCTAAAAATGGAGAAGTGGTCCGTATAAAAATTAAGCACTTGATATATGTAAATCTTTTTTTTATTTTTTAATATTTCCGAATGCACAGATAAAAAGGTAAAAATCTCTTTTCCAAATGCCAAATAGAAAATATACAAAGTAGAAAAAAATCTGCTAAAAAATATATTTCCATAATACTACATCTGCAAAAAAATAAGATTTAGAAAAAGTAAGACAAATCCTTCAGATCCCAACAATCACATCGAAAAACTTATCACCAAAAAAGAACTCGCCAAATCTTACGGCACAGGAGATGGATTTTTCCCTCTGAATGCAGAATATTAGTTTTTTTCTTGTACGATGGGTGATTATAACTGTTTCATTTCACATACTACATACCGTTTGATATATTGGTACTTTTATGTTATCCTGGCGCAGTTGATAAATCGCCAAATGTTGTTCCTATAACATTTTCAAATTGAATTCATTTCATTTAAATATAAACCTTTCACTCATTTAATTTAAAATACATGCTTTTCATTAATCCCATTTAAAATGCTAAAAAGAGAAAAAAAAAAAGAAATAATGCCATAAATCGAAACCTTTTATTAAAACACCAAAGAATTTTTTTTTATTATTTACACATGAGAAATAAAAAAAAAGCTGCTATTGCTGAGATTTGCGCCAAATCTCTAATACCAAGTCTACTAAGTTATTGCGGGGTTTTTCTTTCAAAGAGAAAAAAAATCCAGATTAATTTTTGATTTCTACTCAATTGAAATACATTTTATTGTGCTGAATATTAGTGCGTGCATATTTTTTTTGCTCCTTGTACTCCATGCACTTTTCAATTCCGATTGTCTACGAAAATCTCGCGCCGGTGAAAATGACGTACCACAAAATTTCGTGACGTATGTACTTTAATTGTGCTTTTTTATCTATTTTTTTAATATAATTTCCAAACGGTTTAGCATTTATTCTTGGTAATAAATAGACGTCGTTGTCACCTTTATAGGTACCTGCTGTAAAAATTTGAACAAAATCCGTTAAATATTTTTTGAGTTATGCTTGACGAAAGGTTGTAATATCCATCGTAGCTATATATGGGGCAAAGTAATACTGCGCTGTGTATGAGTCTTCGTTGCACTCAGACAACTATATATTTATATTCGCCAACGTCAAATTCTCGCCAAACTTGGCGACAGTTTGCGGAATATCGCCAAATTTCGCGACCAAAGTAAGTTGCCATAAATGAAGCCAACTTGGCTGTAGAGGACTAATTTGGCGATATTCTCATTCAAATTCAATGTTGACGAGAACTGGGATTGAATCTTTTTTATTTAGGTTCCACGCATTTTACCTTCGTGTTTTCCAGTAAAATTAGCTAAAATCGTAAAACCAAGGAATAGGGAGGCTATCTGTTCCTGTCGGTTCAGGCCAGAAGGACTTGTCGTAGTTTAGTATACATCGATTGTTCGCATCCCTGTAACCCGACGATTCGCAAGCAGCTGACGTACAACAGAATGACGAAAAATATTGATTTTATTGGCGATGTGATAGCGAATTTTGAAGCATTAACATGACTGAGATAGAAGAAAGTTTTGGGATCGGCACATCCGACTAGTTTATTATTGTTTTCATTGCACTCATCTGCTATTTCTTACTTCTGCGAACTTTTCCTCAACAATAATACACATAAATAATTGCTGACAAACATTCTGATTGCGCGTAAATCAGATTATCTTTTAATCCAGAGAAATTTTGCAAAGTACTCATGGTCTGATGTATTTTTCCAAAACTACGTACTTAAAGTTTGCAAATTTTTTCCAATAAAATTTTTATCTAATTTACGCTTTATCTCTATTTTGAACATTTCCACTGAACTTTCAATTGTAACATTTTATTTTTCAAAATATGTGTACATAAAGTTTGTAACGTTTTTCAATAATATTGTTATCTAATTTACGTTTTACCACTATTTTGAACATTTCCAATGAATTTTCAATGGTAATATTTTATTTTTTTCCTCTGCAAGCGTTATATTTATCTGAATATTTGAGCCCGTTTTCATAATTTCTTCATACAGTATTCCAGCCCTAATATTCATTACACAATAAACAGCACAATTTGGAATGTTGCAGTTTGAAATAACAAATTTTTTTTTAATTCGTAATATCTTGATGTCATCTAGTGTGTCGCGGCACACCGGTTGATAATTACTTATTTAGGATATAGAACATCTATTTCCAAAAGGAAGTTTATGTGAGCGGTTCTGAAATATTTTGTAACCATGCATAACAGTTTATTTTTTCTCATCAGCAGCTTGATAGTACGAGCTAATATGTACTCAGATTTCCCATTAACAATACTCTGTCTTAAGAGAAGACGCTGTCCTTTATTTGTGGTAAAATGACTAAACTACCAATTTTCCAATTTCTTCCTTAAAATGTATTTAGATATACCTAAGACTCCTATAAGCGGGAGCTGACGCATATCCATCTTGTTGCCCAAAATAACCGCCATATTGTAACCCAGCTCAGCATTAGGAAACCGCCCGAGTAGGTGTTTGCCGTCCCTGTCACTGTCACTCGCCGTCCATTACTTAGCTTGGTTTTTGGTCCATTGGGTTATTAAATGGCGGTATGATTCAGCCTGTAGTATAGGAACTCTAGATATACCTGGTGTATTCTGACGGAGGCAAGTAAATTTCGGATAGTTACAAATATATAAAAAAGGCTTTTCACTGCATTCATTTCCCTTTAAATGAATAAGAAATGATTCATTACTCATACAATCTTTAAATGAGGACGTGAGTTTCAAAACTCGACCTATCCAAAATATCAAATTCGAGGAAATCGCAAAAATTCTCTGACTGCTTCTATTTGTTTTCATTGTAAACCCAGATTTTAGAACTCTAGAAATACATGATAAAACTAGTTTTTCTGCGGATTGTAGTGTTTTTTCAGTCACGATTTGATAGATTGATAGAGAAAACACGATTTTTAAAATTTTGGATAAGGCGAATTTTGAAATTCGCGTCCTCAAATTAATTTTTCTCGCTCTAGGTTTTTTAATATATTAGTATGTTCAAAAGACAAAACTTCAACTTATACCGTAATTACTTGTGTATGCCTCTTGATTTTTATACTGCAAATTTATTTAAAAATCAAGAGTTGTCTTGATCAACGAGGATTTGATATGTGAAGACAGCCGTTACATTCGAACTTCAACGATTCTGATTATAGGCTCTCTGATACATGCATGCGCGAAAGTTCGTGAGAAGTTTTTAGAAGTGTTATTTGTATTTATTTTTCTTTCTTTCTTTTTTGTCCTTTTTTTTTCGTATTTTTCTCATAATTTCTATCATTGAATTTCAGTTTTATCCGTGAAGCTTCCATTCTATTGCATCAACAATGACCTCTGCATATATATTCGTTGGGTAAATATTTTCTACTTCAGTATACGAAATCAAGTCATTAAATAATATCTTCTAAATATTGTGCCATATAAATTATTAAGTGTTAAATTTAATTAGAACAAAATCTGATTGAAATATCATCCTCATATTGTTAGGTAAATAATATCTTTTAAATTAAAATGGAAAGTAAAATATTCTTCTATATACATAAGAAGAAAGTATATCAATCATGAAATTTTTTTACCTCTGTTTAATGGAGAATTTACATGTGTTGGGATGTCCTGAACTCGATTTGACTAGTTTTGGAAAATGTCTGTAAATTAATCCTGTCCGCGTCTACACAGAAAAAAGTAAAACCCAATTTGGGTAGAAAGATTCTTAGGTATGTGCCCAAATTGGACCATGCCTATTTTGGTTACCACTGTGTATCCATTTTGGACACTGTTAAACATCCATTTTCAAAAAACATTCTTTTTTATGGATATTTAACAGCATCCAAAATGGATACACAGTGGTAACCAAAACAGGCATGGCCCAATTTGGGCACATACCAAAGAATCTTTTGACCCAAATTTGGTTTTATTGGTTTTCTGTGATCTATGTGTATGTGACACAACTTTTGTCTCAACAACTAATGCGTGGAATTTCAATAAACTCCATATGCTGTTAGACCTTGACAAAAACTGTTGCCGATTACGTTTGGGTGTATATCATTCAACAGGTCGGCGTGGTATGCTGTGTTTTTCACAATGTCCTTGACAGCTATGTCTCGGCATCTATAAGATGGAATTTCATCAAACGTTATACTCGGTCAGATCTTAGTATTATAAATGTTGATATGGTTTTAAAGTATATAGCATAGTTCAACAGGTGATGTAGCTATGCTCCGTTATTCACGATTTCCGTGATAGCTATATCTCGTCATTTATGGCATGGAATTTGATCAAGTTTCGTATTCACATAGAGCTCGACTTAAATTGATACTGATTATGTGTCTAAGTATCATGCTCAGTAGATGGCGCTACTGCGATGAATTTTCAATGAGTTGTGTGATAACTATAGCTTGGGTTATATGGGGTGGATTTTCACCAAATTAAATATGCAAGACACTTATTAAAAATTATCTTGATTTAATTCTTGCTTTGTTCACTCAACAGAGGGCGTTATGTTATTTTATGCGGTGAACATTATAGCTGTATCTCAGTTTTAATTGGGTAGGAATGCGCCAGATTTTATATTTCAAGTCATTAATTAAATATATATATATATATATATATATATATATATATATATATATATATATATATATGTTTTTCCAGTTTGTGTTTAATTACCCGACAGGGGACGCTGTTGAACTTTGCTTTTTGTATTAGCTGATCATTGTAACTCCAACTTAAATTTTAAAAAATGCACACTATGCGTCGTAATTGTTGGTGTGTTACAGCGCTATTTAAATTAATATAGTAGAAAGTTTTGTGATGGCCAAACCATACTAATTACACATGCCATGACATTTTTTTTTCTCTTAAGTCAGTTAACTTTTTGGAAACCTGGTTCACTCGTATGAAACGCATGAAAAAAGATATTGCAAAAAGTTCAAAATTCTAGAAAAGGCGTAGTTTTAAAAATTATTACATTTAAAAAAATAATTTTTACTACCAGAATTATTTTTTTTCTTGATTAAATAATCATTTTCCTTCATAAAACTATTTAATAATAGCCAGGTAGGCAAAAATGCTAATTGTACAGATTCTTCGTTACATCTTATTCTCTTTTTACTTTCCCATCATACGTAGTATAGGGTAAATCTTGTAATCGTTTTGAAAATCAAAAAAAAAAAAAAAAAAAAAAATTAACGGATTCACACGTTTATGTCAATGGAGAATCTGAAAAACATATTTTTAGAAAAAAAATGTTTGCAGTCCGTCTGTCTGTGTGTGTGTCTGTAAAAGCTCTATCTCCCGAACAAATTGAGATAGAGACTTGAAATTTGGTATGTTCTTAGTATGTAATAATGAGAAGAAGCTTATTGAATTTCAGTAACCTCCATTATCCGAAACTCTTTTTTCCGGACTCTCAAATTATTCGTTCTGATAAAAGGTATATTAAAATTTTCGAAATTGTTTATTTTAAGGAGTGAATATAAAAAACAATAAAAAAACATAAATTTTGGATAAAGAATGAAGTCGATCGGATAATGAGTTGCCGAGATATTTGTAATCCTATTTCCCACACTCTTCGATTTTTCATGACTCTGTATTTCATTCAAATTTCAATTCAAAGATATATTTTAATTGGAAATGAGACGTTATAAATTTTGGAGTTATAAGGATGTTTCTTTTACGCAATTCAGTAATAGAGCATTTAAAGTTTATGATGTCACCAAGACACGATTTAATTAGAATTGCAATTCATTTTATATATAGTTCACACATGTTTTATTTTCATATTTTATATTATGCAACGACTAGTTCCCTTTTATATTTGTTTTCAAAATTTTCATTAGCATTTTACGATTTAACAATGTTTCGCCAATAAGACACAAAAGAGTATAAATTAGCCCTTCCTTAGAAATATAAAAGCGTCAGCACCATGTGTTATATATATATATATATATATTGTTTACTGGTGTCCTATTCTAGGTGAATATCGATAGAATGGGAAATATATTAAAAAGTACAAGGTCACTTGCAAATAATTAGCTCAGTAAGATCGTGCATTTTTCCAAACCATCCAAACCATTCCAAACCATCTTATAGATTCTAAAGTGTAGTGCTGCATAATAATTAAAGATTCAGGTAACTAAAAGGCACGTTAACAAAATGCTAATTATGCAGCTTCTTCTTTAAAAGTCATTCTCTTTTTTCTTTTATTATTTTTCTTCAAAAATTTCACCACCTTCTTACGATTTAACAGTATTTCACCGATAAGAACCAAAAAAGATTGAAAATGACCCATTATCAGAAATATAAAAGCGGGTGCTAAATCTGTAAGTGTTAATTTTCTTTTACTGGTGTCTTTTTCTGTGTAATACAATAGAGGTATCAATTTAGTCAAAAATATATCGTCACTGTTATATTTGAAATAAAGCCCTGATGCCATAAGTCTATGTACAAATGTTTCTATTAATTTCTTGCAACAAAAATCTTTTCGGATCTTCATTGAAGACATATATTCAAGGAAGTTTTCTTCTGAGACTATATTTAGGCCTACGTTATGCATCTCAATCGTTTTGGTGTCTCCAAGAAAAGCAAGATTTTTCTTGCTTCTTCCATAGTATAAAAATGCGAAGAGATCGTCGTTGTTTAATTTATTCAGCAGAATATCTCTTCCGATTATTCTTAAATCTTCTCGTTTTGATCTTAATAAAATTTTGTGAATATTGGATGAGTCAAAAGAAATGCAATGATATTCTCCATTTGCTACAGCAGCAGCCAACTGCGACACGTCGTTTATTTCAGTGATAGGTGGAATTGTAAGAAAAGACAGAACTGTGGATTCGTAAAACAGCGCAAGAAACATAGCTCCTCCAACCAATGAATAGACGAGTAAATTTTCTGCCATCGAAGAAGGCCTAAAGATCAAATCTTGCTTTAAAAATACTGCGAAAACATGAATTAAAATTTTATCGAATGAATATTTCCATTTCAAAGTGGCGTAATATATTAATAACATGGCAATGAAGAGTAAGATAACAGCTATCCATACAGATGTGGAAAACGTATGAAAAATGTCAAAAATCTGTGGTATGTACTCTGACTTTCGAGTCATAAATGTATTAGAATCAAGTTTAAAAGGGTAAGCAAAATCTGTTGTTTCTTTTAATTCGTTGGTCATAACAAAAGATTGAGGAGCTATATCAATTTCGGATCTGTTTATGAGTCCTTGAAGTCCCATAAAAGTACCATTAGGTAGCAAACGACCTAATTCATCAGTAAAAAGAAAAGAAGCACTATCGAATTTTTTTGAATATTTTAAAATGTAATCTGCAAGATCAACTGCTATTCGACCATAGGAACCTTTTTTTTTTAATAAAAAGTCTACTACTTCTACTTTACTTTTAAAGTCAGATGAAGATTTTGAATAGAAAGGGTCAAACAATCCAATTTTTAGAACTTGATTAGTTTTCATATTAGTTTGATATAATAAGAAATAAAATTTAGATTTTTTTAGTAGAATGTCAGTCATGGATGTAATCAGTTATTTAAGATAGTAAACACTGATTCTTTTAATAGAAATCAATAACTTTCTCTTTAGATTTTGAGAAAGATTGAAATTTTGAGACATCGTCGTCAAAAAAATTCAGTTTTTACACCTTGATTAGTTTTTATATCCTTCTGATATAATATAAATTAAAAAATATATTTTTTAGTAGAATGTCAGTGATGGATTATTCAGTTAATTCAAATACAGTAAACCTCGGTGTTTTTATAAGTTAAGAATATGATGTACCAGTTTTAATTTTAAATCGAATCTAGAACAGAAGAATAGGAAAACCAACTAGAAGAACATAATTATTGTAAAGGGGAAACGCTGGTAAAAATCTAGCATGAAAAAAGGAATAACATTAAACTTTATTAAGTCAAAATATAAATTATCAATAACAAATAATCAGTCGTTTATAATAAAAATAAAAATAAAAATCTGGAAACCAGAATACATTAAACAAATGTAATTTCGTTAAAATTTTCTGACGATAATACCTGTTTTATATTTTGATTATAAATATGTATAATCAGTGAAAATATTTTCATAACAATTATAATTTCTTGAGACAATCTCATATATAATTGCTGCCTATACGTATAACACTTCCCTCCCATTTTTCAAAGTGTGAGATTAAAAATATAATTTTATTTTTATGCCCATAAATCATATATGTAATTAACTAATGTTAAATATTATCGTATTTACCTATTTTAAATACATCGATTCAGCTGAGTTATGACGAGCGAATTCAGATAGTTAATTTCAGATAATTTGGAAAATATTTGTAGCCGAGAAACTATGTCTGAAAAAAGAAAAAAAAAACATATCGATGAACAATAAATAAATATAAATGTAAGACAAATCTGAAACATTTTATGATCTTTTCTCACCAAAAATTTCTCTCCAGTAATAGAAGCTGCAACAAGAACTCTCCATATAGAGTGAAAGAGACTTTGTTATTTTCAAATTATGCAAGACAATTAATTATAAGTGCTTTTCATCTCACCAACATTTTCTCTACAATACTGCAGTTAGAAATTGCAACAAGTACTTTTCATATATACTGAATCAGACTTATTCATTTCCAAATTACGCAAGAAAACTTTGAAATATTGCATGCTTCTTTTATACCAACAATTTCTCTACAATAATATAGTTAGAAATTGTAACAAGCACTTTTCATATTATACTGAATCAGACTTATTCATTTCCAAATTACGCAAGAAAACTATGAAATATTGCATGCTTCTTTTATACCAACAATTTCTCTACAATAATATAGTTAGAAATTTCAACAAGTACTTTTCATATATATTGAATCAGAGTTATTCATTTCCAAATTACGCAAGAAAACTATGAAAAATTGCATGCTTCTTTTACACCAAAAATTTCTCGACAATAATACAGTTAGAAATTGCAAAAAGTACTTTTTTCATATATCCTGAATCAGTCTTATTTATTTACAAATTACGCAAGAAAACCATGAAATATTGCATGCTTCTTTTATACCAACAATTTCTCTACAATAATATAGTTAGAAAATGCAACAAGTACTTTTCATATATACTGAATCAGACTTATTCATTTCCAAATTACCCAAGAAAAATATGAAATATTGCATGCTTCTTTTATAGCAACAATTTCTCTACAATAATATAGTTAGAAAATGCAACAAGTACTTTTCATATATATTGAATCAGAGTTATTCATTTCCAAACTTCGCAAGAAAACTGTGAAATATTGCATGCTTCTTTTACACCAAAAATTGCTCGACAATAAAACAGTTAGAAACTGCAACAAGTACTTTTCATATATCCTGAATCAGACTTATTTATTTACAAATTACGCAAGAAAACCATGAAATATTGCATGCTTCTTTTACACCGACAATTGCTCTGCAAGAATACAGTTAGCTATTACACCAAGAATTCTTCACATAGACTGTAACAGACTTTGTTATTTTCAACTTATAAACACTTTTTAGTGAAATGTCAATTTTAAAAGAATATTTTTCATGCAACCTATAACATGTTATATTGAGTGAGTTTTTACAACCTTTATATCTCATCGAATCAACGTATCCTAATGATTTGTCACATTACAAGCTTTATTTCTTCCTATCTACTGTTTATTCCCCCCTCTCCAATTATGCAGGGATTTCATTTCATGAGAAAGCTTTCCTGAGTACTGGGAATGATTCATGGGTTTGATAATGGGCTTTTTTAGAAATTTTCCATGTTTAATAATATCAAAATATCTAAAAGTTACTTTTATTAACAAAAACATTCATGAAAATGTTATCGATTTATAAACAACGTGTTTGTTTGTTGTAAAATATTCATATAATGCTGTTCTAGCACAGCTATATCTTTATAAAAGGACAATCTGAAACATTTCATAAATTGTTGTGTAAAAAATATTTTCTAATAATCAGAGATGAATAAAGTTTTGAAAATTTCAAAGTGTATTATTGATTTATTGTTCCGTGCGTATAAAATGGAATGTAATCATTGAAGTGATTTTGTTTTACAATAATTGCTTATTTCGATAATCGTTTCGGGATATCTCGGCAAAATTTAGGTGAATTATACAACAATAAAAGTTCATCTGTGCATGTTTTTTTTTTTTTTTTTTTTTTTTTTTTTTTAAATATATATATATATATTTATGTGTGTGTGTATATATATATATATCGAAATTAGTAAAAGCTAAAACATGCTCTATTATGCGTAAAATATTGTGAATAATCCGTTATAGCACAAGTGGAAATATTATAAAACAAGCATTTATTTACGATACGACATTACCACAAGTCTTGTAATAAATGCAATTACGCGAGGATCTTTAATGCAAATCATATGTTATCAACTCATCATTTCAAATTTAGTCAATTTGAGAAATATTGGATTTTAAAAAATGATACATAGTCACAACATAATAGGTTTTAACCGTTATGATACAAGCAGAAAGTTTTTATCCTGTTTTAAAATATACAGTTAGAAACGCAACTCAAACAAAGGTTATGAATTTTGTTGCAATTGGGACAAAAGAAAATAAAAAGTACCGTTTTAATTTTGGGTTCGTAATGACTCGATATAGCTTATTTTGTCATATGGGGTCATTTACATATTAACCACTTAAGGATCCTGTTATCTCACGCGGAAACACCCGTTCGTTAATGTTAATCACATGGGGCAGTTTTTTTCTAATATCTACTTTGCATTTTAATATTTTTAAACGATTTTTTTATTAATAAAAAAATCGTACTGAAATGCAAAGTAGATATTAGAAAATACCTGCCCCATAGGATTAACATTAGATACAAAATATGCAACTTTCTTATTCACAAACCAAAGACAACAAATCGTTCAGAAAATGCCGTCCAAGGCTTTAATACGATTTTCGGGAATCTATAGCTCAGGAAAAGTCGTCTTGAGACAGCAATCAATTATAATTCAATATGCAAGGATCTATCCAAACAAAATTTGGGGCCTACTTAAAGACCTTCACAGAAATCTATTCAATAAAACACGTGCCTTCACAAAAATCAATTTAATAAAATGAACCCTTCACAAAAATCATTGTGATAAAATGAAACCCTTCACAAAATTCTTTATAATAAAACAGTCCCCATTCACAAAATTCATTTTAATAAAATAGGCTCTTTCACAAAATTCTATTCCATAAAAACTTAATATTTAGTAATAATTTATTATTTTGTGTCTTTTAAAATGTGTAATTTGTAAACAAACAAGTTCACCAGAGAGGAAAACTTCAGGAAAAGGATTTAAAAAAGCTTTAGTTAATAAATGCTTGGTTCGAATTTGAGTAACTGCATTTCAACTTTTGCTACAAAATGTTATTTTTCACAAAAATATAAATTTCACAAAATTAAACTTTACACTTCACAAAATGGACTCTAAGAAAAAAAGCTTGCATCGACCCCTGATATGATATACAGTTATGGAAAATACGAAATGTTATTGGAGAAAATAACACGAATGTCGTCAAAAGATAGCGAAAAAACGCGAATTACGTCAAAAGATCGCGAAAACATCACAAATTTCGTCAAAGAACCGCAAAAAAGATCGAATTTCGTCAAAGGATCGCGAAAATAATGCGAATTTCGTTAGGAAACGCAAAATTCATCAAAGGATCGCGGAAAACCACGAATTTCGTCAAAGGACCGCGAAAAAAGATCGAAATTCATCAAAAGATCGCGAAAACAATGCGAATTTTGTTTTTAAAAAACGCAAATTTCATGTAAGAATCGTAAAAAAATTGCGAATTACATCAAAGATCGCGAAAAAAGCACGAATTTCGTCGAAGGATCGCTAATTTCGTTACAGGATCACAAAAACATCGTGAGTTTCGTCAAAAGACCGCGAAAAAAGATCAAATTTCGTCAAAGGATTGCGAAAACAATGCAAATTTCGTCTAAAAACGCAAATTTCATCAAACAATCGCAAAAAATTCGAATTACGTCAAAGAAAGTCGTAAAAAAACACGAAATCTTCAAAGGATCGGGAAAACATCATAAATTTCGTCAAAGGATTGCGAATAACTCGAATTTCGTCAAAGGATCGCGAAAAAACGCGAATTACGTCAAAAGATCTGAAAGCATCTCGAATGTCGTCAAAAAACCGCAAAAAAAGATCAAATTTCGTCAAAAGATCGCGAAAACAATATGAATTTCGTCAAAACAAATGCAAATTTCATCAAAGAATCGCAAAAAAAATCTAATTACGTTAAAGGATCACAAAAAAAGCACGGACTTCGTCTAAGGATCAGGATAAAATCACGAATTTCGTCAAAGGATCGTGAAAAAAGAACGAAATTCGTCGAAGGCTCGAGAAAAAAGAATGAATTTTGTCAAGATATCACTAATTTCGTTACAAGATCGCGAAAACATCGTGAATTTCGTCAAAGGATCCCGAAAAAACACTAATTACGTCAAACGATTACGAAAAACTGCACATTTCGTCAAACGATCACGAAAAAAATCATGAATTTCATCAAAGGATTGCGGAAATAGAGCGAATTATGTCAAAAGATCGCGAAAACATCACGAATTTCATCAAAAGTTTGCGAAAAAAGATCGTATTCCGTCAAAGGATCGTAAAACCAATGCGAATTTTGTCAAAAAACGCAAATTTCATCAAAGAATCGAAAACAAATTGTTAATTACGTCAAAAGATCGCGAAAAAAGCACGAAATACGTCAAACGATCGGAAAAAATCACAAATTTCGGCAAGAGATTGCAAAAACATCGCGAATTTTATCAAATGATCGCGAAAAAACCCGCGAATTTCGTCAAATGATCGCGAAAAAAAGCGCGAATTTCGTCAAAGGATTGCGAAAAAACTACGAATTTTGTCAAAGAATCGCGAAAGGAAGGCGAAGAAAAATCGAATTTCGTCAAAAGATTGCGAAGGAAAGATAAATTTCTTCAAATTGTCTCGGGAAAATTCGTGAAATTCAATCGGTCTTGCTAAAATCAGCACACAGACATTATCAATAGGTTACAAAACTTGCAAGTTTTTTGCTCCATAGAGATATGATAATTTTCATTATTCATTTTTGTAAATAAATATTTTATGATTTTCGGCTTTCACCCGGCAGTTTTAGTTTATCTGATAATCAGTTGTAAACATGTCTCAGCAGCTGCAAGTGGCATCCAAATGGGAAATGCATGCAGTGATTCGTTTTGTGGGCGAAAAGGTGTAACTGCATTCAAATTTATCATCAGTTTCATTAAGCGTATATTGAAAGTGCAATGTCACATAAAGTTATCGCGAAGTAGTGCAAAACATTTGAGAATGAACGTACATATATTGACGACACTGAGCACAAGGGAAGACCATCACTTGTATAAAATTCTGAAATCGTTGCTCGCGTGAATGCATTTTGGAAAACAGACGCATGACAATAGACGAATTGTCAAATAAAGTGAATATTTCTCATGCAAGTGTGCATAAAATTATTGCCGACGAAAGAATGTTTATTGAACGGGATTTCTTTGAAGGAGACAATAAAAAATTTGTGACACGTCTCGATAAATATTTACATAATGGATGTTGAAAAGTAGATTTTACATGAAGCTTTAGGATACAAATAAAGTTATTGTAAAATTTCGATACTGTTTTGTTTTCTTAAGTAGAGCAACTAACTTACTGACTGACCCTTGTAATTCAAATAAAGCTGTATTAATAATAGAAGTTTGTGACCTCTGCCGATAGCAATGGCTTTAAGATAATAAATTTCAGGATTAAGTGAATTTGAATCAGAGCAAATGTAAAAAAATAACAAATTATACTTCGAACATTTATAATTAAGTGATAAATAAGGAAGGGAGGGGAGTTTTGTGTTTATTTTATTTTGTTATTTGCCGGAATAGGTCCTTTCTTTAAAAATATGTGGTCCTTTTCACAATATGTGGCTCTTTTGGTCCCTTTTTTCCATTTTTTACTACAAAAGTTGAGTGGGAGCCCTATGAAAGGGCTGTTTTCCCTCGTCCCAAGCAAGGTTTTTAAAATATGATATAGCACATATAGGATAGTTGCAACTGATGTCATGCTCGAAGTCACGCATTACAAATAGGCAGTTCTGACAATTTGAGCTACCTTGACCTCCACTTGAAGTACAATGGTTGATCAGCTGATTGTAACTTCCCTAAAGAGGAAATTTTTCAGAATCATTATGACAGAACTAGGACATGATGATTGAGTTGAATCTCTGTTCACCATGACTTTGAAAGCATCCCTCGAGATCACTACCGTTTTCTTAACTACTAAGCATGCAAATAGTTTTTGAGGAACTTCATTCTTTAGGAACGAATCTACGAGCACATTCAGAGACCGAGACACGGATTACTCGTATAATTGGAGAATGACGTCATCTGATTTTCTCAGGGTAAAGTTGTGTTAAACGGCTGTGAACGCTTTTGGGTAAAATTATGGGAATGTTTACAATCAAACACTTCCGTCAAACATTTTACCATTAAATTTTTATAGTAGGAACATTGCAGGAACCATCCTAGCGACGTTGGCCAATTATATCATAGTCCTGTTAAAGGTGGACCAATCAAATGGTCAAGACTCAAGTGTATAGTAGGAGTCATAAAGAACGACAGGTTAACAGTTGCAGGTAGCTATAAAGCAAACAAACAAATCAGATTTCCCAACCACGTACACTCTAAAATTGGGAGGAGTGAGAAGTTGACTCTTTGGAAGAGTGAGAGGCATTTTCACTCTTTTTGGAGTGAATTTTATAAGAATACACTCTTTAAAGAGTGGGATTTTCCACTCTCTAGAAAGGAGTGAAATATCTCACTCCGTTGTCGAGAGTGACTGTCTCACTCCTTTGACAAGAGTGAAATATTTCACTCCGTTGAAGAGTGAAAGCCTGGCATTATATAATTTTGTCCATATTTATTTATTGAGAGAAACGAAATGATCATTTTTCCTTTTTCTTTTTAGGTAGATTTCGTAAGAAATGTTACCTATTACATTCTCCCCTATGTTGGAATTTCTGAAAATTTTTGCAGATCTACGCCGATTATAACCCCTAAAACCCCAAACCACCCCCCCCCCCCCCAGTTCAAAACTTTATCTATCTGTCTATATAGCTATATCATTTTTTTATGGACACGATAACTTCAATAATTCTGCACAAATCTCTTCCAAACTGATAACATATAATCAAAGGACATAAAATCTCGGTCAAGTTCGTTAATGGGCAAAATCGAAATAGGGGGGGGGGGTGAAAACAGAAGAAAACCCATAACTTCTTAATTATGATACGTATCAAATCCGTTTAAAGTTATTAATATTTCTAGGAAAAGGGCCGAAAATTTATGTATGACAGATTTTTGATATCATTAAAAATGGCCTCAAGGAAGGGGGGGGGGGATAGGATTTTAGGAAGAAAAAAATTCATAACTTCGTCAATTCACAAGATATCCATCCGCTTCTTGGAAAACATGAAAAAAAAATTGAATGCACTTAAAATAAAATTTAATATAACAAAGCATACCTTTTATTATACACGTGAAATACCACTGCTTCGACCGATCGATGGTGTCTTTATTTTCTTTTAAACATTTCAATATCAATTTTGCTTTTTAACCATAAATATAAAGTAAACCTATGTGGCGAATTGATATTTTATCTTTTTTGTACTACTATTTATTTTTTTTTAATCATTGTTCTGCACTATATAATGCGGTTATTTTATTTTTGTGGCAACACTAATTTGAGGAAAAATATCGCATTTCATTTATAAAAACAATGCCGATTTAATTTTTAATTAATAGCAATATTTAATCAAAAACCATGTTTTAACGAAATGTGGTGGTGGTACTATGTCAGAAGCTGCTTCAAAAACCTTTCGAAGGAGGTTACCTCATTTATTGTTGTGTGTTTTGTAAATTCATGGAAAAAGGTATGTCGACAACAGAAATATGTATGATTTTAGAATAATAAACTAAAATACAGGATAAATAAAATTAAAAATTGACTTATACGGTGGATTCAGGGGGACAGAGCCCCACACCCCATCTCTGACGAAAAAAATCTTAGTCCCTTATTTTCGTGGTGTTTAAATATTATAAATTCACCGGGGAATAATATGTATTATCCTTTTTAAAAACAATTTAATATTATATTTTTTAAATAATAATTTTTAGCTGACATTTTAAACAGAAACGTCTTTTTAAACTTTCCATAAGCGATCGCAAAATTCCAATTACGATGTGACACTGATTGGTCTCTATAAAGTTTAACAACAGTGATTTCAAAGTTGTATATACAAATAGTGACCACTCTAGTTTTAATAACGTATGGAAATTCAGATTGAGTTATAAAGTCTTTCAAAAGTTAATGGATGAATAATGTTTTGGATTTTCATATCTAAAGCAAAAATCTGAAATATGAAAATTGCTTTTAAATTCTTTAAAATTCGATATATTATATGCAAGTGTTACGTCAATCTTTTTTTTTTTAAGCTATTTTCCCTCTGTCTGAAAATATAACAACTGTAGTAATTATATTTTGATAATTGATAAATTTAACGCCAGAAAATAAAAAGTTTCTGCCCGCTGCGCTGATAAAAAAAAAAAAAAAAGTTTAATGAGTCAATTGGGTCAGAGATCGCACCATTAGCAATGCTGACGTAAATATTGTCTTTTTTTTTTTTTAACAGACCGCTGACGAGGAGGTCCGTGAAGTTAGCCCCTTGACTTTACAGAATTAAAAAACTGAAAACAGCATAGGTTTGAGCGTCGTTTGAGCGCGTTTGAGCGACAAAAATTTTCGTTTGAGCGACAATCTTACCAAGCTTAGAAACAAAATAAAACTCGGGGGCTAACTTCGCGTGAAGTTGGCCCCTCGACATTATCGAATTTAAAAACTGAAAGCAGCATCGGTTTGAGCGTCGTTTGAGCGTGTTTGAGCGACAAAAATTTTCATTTCAGCGAAAAACAGAAAAAGGCTATAAGCGAAAATAGACTCAGAGGGCCAATTAAACGTGAAGTTGGCCCCCCGACTTTATGGAAGTTAACAATTGAAAACAGCATAGGTTTGAGCGTCATTTGAGCGCGTTTGAGCGACAAAAAAAATTGTTTGAGCGACATTATTTTCACAGTTATAAAAGTATTAATTTCTACCGACAGCAAAATTCACAGTTTCTATACAGCCCTTTAATTTAAGTATTTTGAAATTCTTAATATATTATACGATACAGCGATAAAAGTAATTGATTGAGCGTTAAAAAGTTTTGTATCAGCATTATTATTTTAACACTTATAGAACACTAATTTTTGCATTGAACTAAAATCACAGTTTGTATTTAGCCCCCTAAATTAATTTTTTTTAAATTCTGAATATACCATACTTTTGAGTGTCCCCGTCCAGTATAATAGTTTGAGCCTTGAAAAGTTTTGTTTCAACAGTGATATTTTCACAGTTATAATGCATCGTTTTTTTCCAAAGGTTTAAAATCACAGATTGCATACAGCCCCTTAAATTAAGCATTTTGAAATTCTGAATATACCATACTTTACAGCGTTCAAAGTAATCGTTTGAGCTTTAAAAAGTTTTGTTTCCGCGCTAATATTTTCACATTTATTAGGCATTATTTTTTCCAAAGGTCTAAAATCACAGATTGTATACGGCCCCCAAAATTAATTATTTTGAAACCATGCATTTAAGCGTCAAAAGTAATAGTTTAAGCGTTAAAAGTTTTTTTCCCACAGTAATATTTTCACAGTTATTACAGATTCTTTTTTCCAAAGATAAATAATAACTTTATAAGATACTCATGTATTTACACATCTTAAGTTGACAGTTTATATACAATTTGTTATTTATTATTTATATTTTTTAAAACGACTGAGGTTTGAGCGTCATTCGAGGAAATTTCAGATTCCAAAATTTTTATGCTACCATCATTCTTAGCTAGTTATGTGGCATTATCTTATAAGAGATTTCAATTTGACAGTTTGTATACAACTCCTCATACAAACATTCTCGACTTTCTTCAAGTACTGTTCGTTTGAGCATCTACAAATGACCATATATACCAAAAAGAATAAGTTCTAAAGATATTTATAGATTCTTTATAAGATAATCATGTATCTACACATCAAAATTTGACAGTTTGTAAAGAGCACCTCGAACAAACATTCTCGACATTCTGCAAGTGACGATCGTTTGAGTGTCTACAAATAACTTATTTACCAAAAACAATAAGTTCTAATGATATTTATAGTATCTTTATATGATGATAAAATATTTTTAGAACTTAATTTGACAATATCAATAAAATAAGTTATTTATTATTATTTTATTATTTTTTTTAATTTCTGAGGTTTGAGCGTCATTCAAGGACATTTCAGTTGCTATTTTTTTTTTTTTTTTATAGAATCATTTTGAGCTTTGTTATATGGCATTTTGCTAAAAGAGTTAATAATTTGACAGTTTGTATACAGCCCCTCATACAAACATTCCCGACATTCTGCGAGGGCCGTTTGTTTGAGCGTCTACAAATGACTTATGTACCAAAAAGAATAAGCTGTAATGATATTTATAGCTACTTTATAAGATAATCAAGTATTTACACCTTAATTTGACAGTTTGTATACAGCCCCTCGTACAAGCATTCTCGACATTCTGCAAGTACCGTTCGTTTGAGCGTCTACAAATGATTTATGTACCAAAAAGAATAAGCTCTAATGATATTTATAGCTTCTTTATAAGATAATCAAATATTTACACATCTTAATTTGACAGTTTGTATACAGCCCCTCGTACAAGCATTCTCAACATTCTGCAAGTGCCGTTCGTTTGAGCGTCTAGAAATGACTTATGTACCAAAAAGAATAAGCTCTAATGATATTTATAGCTTCTTTATAAGATAATCAATTAGTTACACATCTTAATTTGACAGTTTGTATACAGCCCCTCGTACAAGTATTCTCGACATTCTGCAAGTGCCGTTCGTTTGAGCGTCTTTAAATGACTTATTTACCAAAAACAATAAGTTCCAACGATATTTATAGTATCTTTATATGATAATAAAATATTTTTGAACTTAATTTGACAATATCAATAAAATAAGTTATTTATTATTATTTTTTGTATTTTTTTTAAATTTCTGAGGTTTCAGCGTCATAAAAGGACAATTCAGATGCTAAAATATTTGTTATAGCATTATTCTGAGCTTTTTTATATGGCATTTTGCTAAAAGAGTTAATAATTTGACAGTTTGTATACAGCCCCTCATACAAACATTCCCGACATTCTGCGAGTGCCGTTCGTTTGAGCGTCTACAAATGATTTATGTACCAAAAAGAATAAGCTCTAATTATATTTATAGCTTCTTTATAAGATAATCAATTATTTACACATCTTAATTTGACAGTTTGTATACAGCCCCTCGTACAAGCATTCTCGACATTCTGCAAGTGCCGTTCGTTTGAGCGTCTACAAATGATTTATGTACCAAAAGGAATAAGCTCTAATGATATTTATAGCTTCTTTATAAGATAATCAAGTATTTACAAATCTTAATTTGACAGTTTGTATACAGCCCCTCGTACAAGCATTCTCGACATTCTGCAAGTGCCGTTCGTTTGAGCGTCTACAAATGATTTATGTAACAAAAAGAATAAGCTCTAATGATATTTATAGCTACTTTATAAGATAATCAAGTATTTACACCTTAATTTGACAGTTTGTATACAGCCCCTCGTACAAGCATTCTCGACATTCTGCAAGTACCGTTCGTTTGAGCGTCTACAAATGATTTATGTACCAAAAAGAATAAGCTCTAATGATATTTATAGCTTCTTTATAAGATAATCAAATATTTACACATCTTAATTTGACAGTTTGTATACAGCCCCTCGTACAAGCATTCTCAACATTCTGCAAGTGCCGTTCGTTTGAGCGTCTAGAAATGACTTATGTACCAAAAAGAATAAGCTCTAATGATATTTATAGCTTCTTTATAAGATAATCAATTAGTTACACATCTTAATTTGACAGTTTGTATACAGCCCCTCGTACAAGTATTCTCGACATTCTGCAAGTGCCGTTCGTTTGAGCGTCTTTAAATGACTTATTTACCAAAAACAATAAGTTCCAACGATATTTATAGTATCTTTATATGATAATAAAATATTTTTGAACTTAATTTGACAATATCAATAAAATAAGTTATTTATTATTATTTTTTGTATTTTTTTTAAATTTCTGAGGTTTCAGCGTCATAAAAGGACAATTCAGATGCTAAAATATTTGTTATAGCATTATTCTGAGCTTTTTTATATGGCATTTTGCTAAAAGAGTTAATAATTTGACAGTTTGTATACAGCCCCTCATACAAACATTCCCGACATTCTGCGAGTGCCGTTCGTTTGAGCGTCTACAAATGATTTATGTACCAAAAAGAATAAGCTCTAATTATATTTATAGCTTCTTTATAAGATAATCAATTATTTACACATCTTAATTTGACAGTTTGTATACAGCCCCTCGTACAAGCATTCTCGACATTCTGCAAGTGCCGTTCGTTTGAGCGTCTACAAATGATTTATGTACCAAAAGGAATAAGCTCTAATGATATTTATAGCTTCTTTATAAGATAATCAAGTATTTACAAATCTTAATTTGACAGTTTGTATACAGCCCCTCGTACAAGCATTCTCGACATTCTGCAAGTGCCGTTCGTTTGAGCGTCTACAAATGATTTATGTAACAAAAAGAATAAGCTCTAATGATATTTATAGCTACTTTATAAGATAATCAAGTATTTACACCTTAATTTGACAGTTTGCATACAGCCCCTCGTACAAGCATTCTCGACATTCTGCAAGTGCCGTTCGTTTGAGCGTCTACAAATGATTTATGTACCAAAAAGAATAATCTCTAATGATATTTATAGCTTCTTTATAAGGTAATCAAGTATTTACGCATCTTAATTTGACAGTTTGTATATTGCCCCTCGTACAAGCATTCTCGACATTCTGCAAGTGCCGTTCGTTTGAGCGTCTACAAATGACTTATGTACCAAATACAATAAGTTCTAATGATATTTATAGTATCTTTATATGATAATAAAATATTTGTAGAACTTAATTTGACAATATCAATAAAATAAGTTATTTATTATTATTTTTATTATTATTTTTTAAATTTCTGAGGTTTCAGCGTCATACAAGGACATTTCAGATGCTAAAACATTTGTTATAGCATTATTCTGAGCTTTGTTATATGGCATTTTGCTAAAAGAGATAATAACTTGACAGTTTGTATACAGCCCCTCATACAAACATTCCGACATTCTGCAAGTGCCGTTCATTTGAGCGTCTACAAATGACTTATGTACCAAAAAGAATAAGCTCTAATGATATTTATAGCTTCTTTATAAGATAATCAAATATTTACACATCTTAATTTGACAGTTTGTATACAGCCCCTCGTACAAGCATTCTCGACATTCTACAAATGCTGTTCGTTTGAGCGTCTACAATTGACTTATGTACCAAAAAGAATAAGCTCTAATGATATTTATAGTATCTTTATATTATAATAAAATATTTTTAGAACTTAATTTCACAATATCAATAAAATAAGTTATTTATTATTTTTTTTATTATTATTTTTTTTAATCTCTGTGGTTTGAGCGTCATACAAGAACATTTCAGATGCTAAAATATTTGTTATAGCATTATTCTGAGCCTTGTTATATGGCATTTTGCTAAAAGTGTTAATAATTTGACAGTTTGTATACAGCCCCTTATACAAACATTCCCGACATTCTGCAAGTGCCGTTCGTTTGAGCGTCGACACATGACTTATGTACCAAAAAGAATAAGCTCTAATGATATTTATAGCTTCTTTATAAGATAATCAAGTATTTACACCTTAATTTGACAGTTTGTATACAACCCCTCGTACAAGCATTCTCCACATTCAGAAAGTGCCGTTCGTTTGAGCGTCTACTAATGAACTATGTATCAAAAAGAATAAGCTCTAATGATATTTATAGCTACTTTATAAGATAATCAAGTATTTACACCTTAATTTGACAGTTTGTATACAGCCCCTCGTACAAGCATTCTCGACATTCTGCAAGTACCGTTCGTTTGAGCGTCTACAAATAATTTATGTACCAAAAAGAATAAGCTCTAATGATATTTATATCTTCTTTATAAGATAATCAAGTATTTACACATCTTAATTTGACAGTTTGTATACAGCCCCTCGTACAAGCATTCTCGACATTCTGCAAGTGCCGTTCGTTTGAGCGTCTACAAATGACTTATGTACCAAAAAGAATAAGCTCTAATGATATTTATAGCTTCTTTATAAGATAATCAAGTATTTACGCATATTAATTTGACAGTTTGTATACAGCCCCTCGTACAAGCATTCTCGACATTCTGCAAGTGCCGTTCGTTTGAGCATCTACAAATTACTTATGTACCAAAAAGAATAAGCTCTAATGATATTTATAGCTTCTTTATAAGATAATCAAGTATTTACACATCTTAATTTGACAGTTTGTATACAGCCCCTCGTACAAGCATTCTCAACATTCTGCAAGTGCCGTTCGTTTGAGCGTCTACAAATTACTTATGTACCAAAAAGAATAAGCTCTAATGATATTTATAGTATCTTTATATGATAATAAAATATTTTTAGAACTTAATTTGACAATATCAATAAAATAAGTTATTTATTATTATTTTTATTATTATTTTTTTAATCTCTGAGGTCTGAGCGTCATACAAGAACATTTCAGATGCTAAAATATTTGTTATAGCATTATTCTGAGCTTTGTTATATGGCATTTTGCTAAAAGAGTTAATAATTTGACAGTTTGTATACAGCCCCTCGTACAAGTATTCTCGACATTCTGCAAGTGCCGTTCGTTTGAGCGTCTACTAATGAACTATGTACCAAAAAGAATAAGCTCTAATGATATTTATAGCTACTTTATAACATAATCAAGTATTTACACCTTAATTTGACAGTTTGTATACAGCCCCTCGTACAAGCATTCTCGACATTCTGCAAGAGCCGTTCGTTTGAGCGTCTACAAATGATTTATGTACCAAAAAGAATAAGCTCTAATGATATTTATAGCTTCTTTATAAGATAATCAAGTATTTACACATCTTAATTTGACAGTTTGTATACAGCCCCTCGTACAAGCATTCTCGACATTCTGCAAGTGCCGTTCGTTTGAGCGTCTACAAATGACTTATTTACCAAAAACAATAAGTTCTAATGATATTTACAATATCTTTATATGATAATAAAGTATTTACACATCTGAATTCGACAGTTTTAAAAAATTAATTAATTTATTATTTTTCTTTTTTTTTATGTCAGAGGTTTGAGCGTCATTAGAGGACATTTCAGACTTCAAATGTTTTGTTCTAACATCTTTCTTACCTCAGTTATGTGGCATTTTATGATGAGAGGTTTCAATTTGACAGTTTGTATACAGCCCCTCATACAAACATTCTCGACTTTCTGCAGGTGCTGTTCGTTTGAGCGTCTACAATTGACTTATGTACCAAAAAGAATTAGCTCTAATGATATTTATAGTATCTTTATATGATAATAAAATATTTTTAGAACTTAATTTGACAATATCGATAAAATAAGTTATTTATTATTATTTTTATTATTATTTTTTTAATCTCTGAGGTTTCAGCGTCATACAAGAACATTTCAGATGCTAAAATATTTGTTATAGCATTATTCTGAGCTTTGTTATATGGCATTTTGCTAAAAGAGTTAATAATTTGACAGTTTGTATACAGCCCCTTATACAAACATTCCCGACATTCTGCAAGTGCCGTTCGTTTGAGCGTCTACAAATGACTTATGTACCAAAAAGAATAAGCTCTAATGATATTTATAGCTTCTTTATAAGATAATCAAGTATTTACACATCTTAATTTGACAGTTTTTATACAGCCCCTCGTGCAAGTATTCTCGACATTCTGCAAGTGCCGTTCGTTTGAGCGTCTACAAATGACTTATTTACCAAAAACAATAAGTTCTAATGATATTTATTGTATCTTTATATGATAATAAAATATTTTTAGAACTTAATTTGACAATACCAATAAAATAAGTTATTTGTTATTTTTTTTTTTTTTTTTTTTTTTTTTAAATCTCTGAGGTTTGAGCGTCATACAAGGACATTTCAGATGCTAAAATATTTGTTATAGCATTATTCTGAGCTTTGGTATATGGCATTTTGCTAAAAGAGTTAATAATTTGACAGTTTGTATACAGCCCCTCGTACAAGCATTCTCGACATTCTGCAAGTGCCGTTCGTTTGAGCGTCTACAAATGATTTATGTACCAAAAAGAATAAGCTCTAATGATATTAATAGCTTCTTTATAAGATAATCAATTATTTACACATCTTAATTTGACAGTTTGTATACAGCCCCTCGTACAAGCATTCTAGACATTCTGCAAGTGCCGTTCGTTTGAGCGTCTACAAATGACTTATGTACCAAAAAGAATAAGCTCTAATGATATTTATAGTATCTTTATATGATAATAAAATATTTTTAGAACTTAATTTGACAATATCAATAAAATAAGTTATTTATTATTATTTTTATTATTATTATTTTAATCTCTGAGGTCTGAGCGTCATACAAGAACATTTCAGATGCTAAAATATTTGTTATAGCATTATTCTGAGCTTTGTTATATGGCATTTTGCTAAAAGAGTTAATAATGTGACAGTTTGTATACAGCCCCTCGTGCAAGTATTCTCGACATTCTGCAAGTGCCGTTCGTTTGAGCGTCTACTAATGAACTATGTACCAAAAAGAATAAGCTCTAATGATATTTATAGCTACTTTATAAGATAATCAATTATTTACACATCTTAATTTGACAGTTTGTATACAGCCCCTCGTACAAGCATTCTCGACATTCTGCAAGAGCCGTTCGTTTGAGCGTCTACAAATGATTTATGTACCAAAAAGAATAAGCTCTAATGATATTTATAGCTTCTTTATAAGATAATCAAGTATTTACACATCTTAATTTGACAGTTTGTATACAGCCCCTCGTACAAGCATTCTCGACATTCTGCAAGTGCCGTTCGTTTGAGCGTCTACAAATGACTTACGTACCAAAAAGAATAAGCTCTAATGATATTTATAGCTTCTTTATAAGATAATCAAGTATTTACGCATCTTAATATGACAGTTTGTATATTGCCCCTCGTACAAGCATTCTCGACATTCTGCAAGTGCCGTTCGTTTGAGCGTCTACAAATGACTTATTTACCAAAAACAATAAGTTCTAATGATATTTACAGTATCTTTATATGATAATAAAGTATTTACACATCTGAATTCGACAGTTTTAAAAAATTAATTAATGTATTATTTTTCTTTTTTTTTTATGTCAGAGGTTTGAGCGTCATTAGAGGACATTTCAGACTTCAAATGTTTTGTTCTAACATCTTTCTTACCTCAGTTATGTGCCATTTTATGATGAGAGGTTTCAATTTGACAGTTTGTATACAGCCCCTCATACAAACTTTCTCGACTTTCTGCAGGTGCTGTTCGTTTGAGCGTCTACAATTGACTGATGTACCAAAAAGAATAAGCTCTAATGATATTTATAGCTTCTTTATAAGATAATCAAGTATTTACACATCTTAATTTGACAGTTTGTATACAGCCCCTCGTACAAGCATTCTCGACATTCTGCAAGTGCCGTTCGTTTGAGCGTCTACCAATGACTTATTTACCAAAAACAATAAGTTCTAATGATATTTATTGTATCTTTATATGATAATAAAATATTTTTAGAACTTAATTTGACAATATCAATAAAATAAGTTATTTATTATTTATTTATTTATTTTTATTTTTTTAAATCTCTGAGGTTTGAGCGTCATACAAGGACATTTCAGATGCTAAAATGTTTGTTATAGCATTATTCTGAGCTTTGGTACATGGCATTTTGCTAAAGGAGTTAATAATTTGACAGTTTGTATACAGCCCCTCATACAAACATTCCCGACATTCTGCAAGCGCCGTTCGTTTGAGCGTCTACAAATGACTTATGTACCAAAAAGAATAAGCTCTAATGATATTTATAGCTTCTTTATAAGATAATCAAGTATTTACACCTTAATTTGACAGTTTGTATACAGCCCCTCATACAAACATTCCCGACATTCTGCAAGTGCCGTTCGTTTGAGCGTCTATAAATGACTTATTTACCAAAAAGAAGAAGTTTTAATGATATTTATAGTATCTTTATATGATAATCAAGTATTTACACATCTGAATTCGAAAGTTTAAAAAAATTAATTTTTTTTTTATTTATTTTTTATTTTTTTATGTGAGAGGTGAGCGAGAACTAGGTTGTTGTTCCATAGTTCGAGTAATTAATAAAAATTGTATAAAATTGAAAACTGGAGAAATGTATTCATTATTAGTTGTAAGCTAAGTAAATGCTTAAGGAACTGTAGGTTTAATAATAAGAATTACTACATTATTATTATTATTATTATTATTATTATTATTTTATGGTTTGTTTTCCCAACTCCCGTCAAATATACCAATTTTTAATTAATGTCAACAATTTGACAACAATTTTAAATGAAAATAATGAATGGTTTATACCTATGTAATTAAAAATTTTCTAGAATAAGAATTTTCTACAGGTATAATTGACTTTTTTCTGTTAAAGTTAAAAATGAAAGAAAAAATAGCTTAGTGGAAAAGAACTGAAATAATTTCACCTCATCTTATATGTCCATTGCATTTCTGAATTTAATTTTTTTTTAAATGTCTTAAACATATCAATACAGACTTAGAAAACCCATTTTATAACTGAATTTTAACATTCACACGATGATACACCCGATAATGAATGGAGAAATGGGCAAAAAACTATTAATCTGTCACTGAATCCATAAAACCTTTTCTGTCCCCACCCCTTTGAAGAAGAGAGTATGCTGGGAGTTAGTTACATTGCTTTGCTATGCACTCTTGACCCATAGGACGATATACGATGTCTCCTTGAGCCATAAATTTAGTCACGGCGGCACTCCTATTTCAGGAAATACATGACACTTTAAATAACCATACTGAAAAAGATAGCTGATACTTGATTTTGCAGCTGTACGAAACTTTATACATAAAGTCGGTCCGTACAGATTCGGTGTTTCAAAGAAAGTAAAACTTAGTGAAAAATAATCTGTTGCAGATATTTCACTATGCTCTACCACAGAACTTATAATACATACGTTAGAAGTTCTTTGACTGTAGTACAGACATAAAACAACTTCAAAAATTATTTAGATTAAATATTCGCAGTAATTATGAAGAGTTGATTATGGGGTTTTTAAATACTTAATTCAGTTTGAAGAGAGTATTTAAAAATCTCATTTCTTGTGTGTGTATGTGTGTTTGTGTGTATAAGACATAGCATAAACGAAAAGGGAAATATCTCCCTACATTTAATCCCAGTATCATTAGATTGTACGCATGTTGTGTTTAAATAGGATCTTATTTTCATGATCTAAAGCAATTCGTTCTTTTGAGAATAATACTCTGAATTTAGTAGTGTCAGTGGGCTAAAAAAAATATTTGAAACAACATACACAATTGAATTAGAATGTGAAGTCAAAGTTTGTAATTTCTCATTAATTTGTGTATTTAGTCTGTTCATAAGTAAATTCCAATATCCAGTTCAGCATAATAAACACACTAGAGGGTACAAAGAACATACACAATTGGTGATCAAATATTTTATTAACATATTACTAAATAGAATTTGTAAACTTGATCATTTAGTGTAAGGATGCAAAAGGCTAACTTTTTCTTTCTTTTCTCTTTTACTGAACATAATACGAATATATACTGGTGCATTTAAAATTGTATGTGAAATAATTATTGTAAAATGTTATTATTTTTAAGGTCCTCTTTAGCTTGGAATTCTCAAGCCTCTAACTCGAATAACATATTTCAAATAAGATTATGATATTAATACAATTTCGTTAAATCTTAAATTGCAATTGAAGAGGTTTAAAATAAAAATAAATAGTACTTACAATAGTTTTACATGAAATTTGAAATAACAGTACAAAAACTTTTTAACAGCATCAAAAATGATTTTAAATATATAAATTTTATACATTATTTTATATATATTATTCCAAAAAATGTATTTAGAAAAGAAAAAGAGTTATAAGTTAAATAAACTTTCAACACGATTCAAAATCATCATCATGCGTATTTACCAAGTAAGAACTGTATGCACATAATTATATAAGAATGTTAAATACTTTATGTGTCATTTAAAGGCCGCTTAAATTCATTAAGAAAGAACGAAGAACGCATAAAAGTAAGTGATAAAATATTATTAATATATTGACACGCGTACACGACACAAATAATTAATTTAAAAATACAAATTAAACATCATAGATACTGAAATATACATTTTAAAATATCATTATTACCGAAAGGGCAAAAACATACATTATATATGCAACACACTAATAAATGAAAAATATTTCAAGAAAAAACAATTCAAAACATATAATATATTCAAAGTATTCAAATTGTTTTTAAAAAGTAGTTCAAAAGGATTGATTTTGTTTTCTTTTTTATATGTATAAGGTAAAGCTAGGATAGTCTGCGCACAATTCAAAAGAATAACAATAAAAAATCTAAATATTAATTTTTTACTAAACTATCCGTGAATAATTTTCACTTCATTTGTTTTTTATGCATTTCCATTGCTATTTTGTTGTTATGTTGTAATTTAATAGAACAGTTGTAATAAAACCAAGAAAGTTATTTTGCGCAATCTGTCTTTACAGGGTTGGTGTGATTGCGCACATGGGTAGGAGAGATTGTTACTAATAATAACTACGGTAAAATTGTTAACAATAATAATTACACTTAAATGATATTGTTGTAAGGTTTTTGTGAACAAATATTATTGTATTAGGAGTGAATATTTCAAGCTAATGATTAAAGAATAAAAAAAATGAAATAATTTTAAAAGCGATAAAAAAATTTGAATTAAAGTGGAAAAAAATTAAAGAATCAGGAAAAGCAAGTCCAGATAAGCTTACAAAATAACATTAAGTTACTTGAAAACTCGTTTAACTTAAAATTAGTCCATTTTAATTTTTCATTTTTTATGCAAATTTACCAATAAGCTGCGTGATCTCACCTAGCATAGAAACTAATGGGAACGACGCGCCATCTCTCCTAAGTAGCAGATGCGCAAACTCTCCAATTTCCATAGGAGAGATTGTGCGCCCTTTTATTTAAACATGGCCGCTACTAAAACGAACCGTTGATGTTCACATTGTTAGTCTAGACTAGTAGCTTATGAGAAATTGTTTAAGTTAAAAATATTTTGTACTGCTGACATTGTATAAAAATTTTGATAAATAGCTATGAAAATTCAAGCACTTACTTTGGGAAAACAAAACAAAATAGCAATGCTTTATCTTAGACACTCAAAACAATCAACGTGCACTTTCAAGTAGACACTCCACTATTTCTGTTGTACAACTACCTGGAGTCACTGCGCGCTCACTCTATTCCTTTCTCCCGAACCTCTATGTGCGCAATCTCTCCGACCGTGCCATCTCTCCTGGCTGTACCTTATACATATATATTTATGTAAAATAAAAATATTTTAAACTTAATAAGTAAAAACAAGTATACAATTTATTAAGCTGCGCACAAACACATAGTGCACAATCTATTCTTAATATTAAAATTATTAAGAAGAAACGTTTGTTTATTTGCATGAGGTAACCACTCGAATTTCCGAGACAATTTCAAAAATTCTTTCGTAAAAAAAAAAAAAAAAGGAAAAAAAAGAAAGAAAGAAAAGAGAAAAGAAAAGAAAAGAAAACAATAGTGACAATCTTTGTCCAACAAAGACTATCTTTTTATATCGGTGCCACTGCCTCCAAGGGAAAGCAAGAACAAAAACTTTCTAAAATTACAATTCCTGGCTAGAAATCTGGAAGTTGACATGGTTACTTTTTAGACTCAAATATAAATGTTTAGACTAAAAAAAAACTTTTAAAAAATAGGAAAAATAAAAGTAAAAATAGTTAAATTAAAAAAAAAATTGGAGGGGGGGGGGAGGGGGCAGACTATACAATGCAATTAAAATTTGTTTCAAAGTACAAACTTCCAAGGTTTTACAGTTATTTCAAAATTAGTGTTAATGGTATCGTTTAAAGTGGAAAATACAATTAAAATAGTTATTTTAACAATTGAATAACATGTTATAAACTATAATGTTTAATTTATCAGAGAGAAATGTTTAATAATAAAAATTGTTATATTTTTTTCCGTATTTAATCGTGAAAATCTTACAAAAATCTAGTTTGTATAAACTTTAAGATCAATTACTTTCTAATTTATAAAAAAATATACCTAAAAGTAAAACATATTTTTATTTATTTATGACAATGTTTTAATTATTTAATTTTATAAAAAATCTGTCATTATTACAGATCTTTCTCAATAAAGATCAAAGTAAAGTATTTTATTTCAGCATTTTTAAGTTAAAGGTGTTCTAAAAAGAAAATATTTCCCCCTTCTATTATAACGTGGAACTTTCTGACATATCTGACTCATTTTTAAACATAACAGCATGAGACTTGCAGGCAAGTCTCACTGAAGTGGTTTGGAATCATTTTTTTTTTTTTTTAATTTTTGATAACTGAATTATATCTTGCGTTATATGCGTTTGTTGTCCAGTGACGGTAGTTTTCTTCCTTTCCCACGTTGTCATGTCCAGAAAATCTCTTCAAAAACGTCAACTTTGAGAGTATTTTCTGGCAGATCCTTTGCCTTTATCAAAAATAAAAAAATATGTTTTAAATTATGTTTAAAAAAATATAATATTTTATGAATAAGAGCATTACGTTTAGAGAGTTTGCAAATGCAATAGCATGCGTTTCCAGACAAAAATGAATTGATAAATGTGCCTGAAAGTAGTCTGTTTTGATTTTGAAACAGTCTTAAGTTTAGACTACAATATTCTTGTAAATTTATAGTGCAGAAAACAAAATCGGTATGAAGGAAGGATGTCATGAATATTTCTCAACCAATATCAGAAGACTGAATTAGCAATTTGATTAATTAGGAGAAATACTGAAAATTATTTTGTTTAATTCATATAGGACATTCAAACATAGTTTCTACTTAAAAAAGCAATAATTCTAATTGTTAGTATACCAAAAACCCTCGAAAGGCTTTATTTTTGCGAATTTCTCAGGCATTTTAAGTTTAAAAAAATATATAAATTATTCTATGTTTATTGACTTCTTTTCATTAAAAAAAAATGTTTTACAAATTATGATTTAGAAAAATATTTCCCCTTTTGTAAGTAAAGCAAATAAATAAGCTTTATTAATGCTATCAGTGTACTTAGAAAAGGCTCTTTGAAAATGCATTTACTAACGCAATTCAGAACTGCTTTTGGTTTACCATGCTGGCTGTTATAAATGTTTTTTGTTCTTTATCCTCCCTTTCTTCAAAGTTGTAAAAAAGAAACTTTCTAAAAGAATTAATATATATATATACACGCATCACACATACAAAAAAAAAAAAAAAAAAAAAAAAAAAAAAAAAACCCTGTGTAGCACTTTTTAAAAGACATGAATTATGAAATTATGAAAGATATGTATTATGAAACACTTTCCAATCTTTCAAGCATATCTTGATTATCTTGTTTTCGAGCAACGTTTCATTACTTTTGAGTTTCTATGTTATTTTTCAATTATATATTTTCTATATTATTTCAACAATACATCAATGTCTTATTAAAATAATCATATATTTACATCATAAAAAAATTAATTACAGAAGTTATCTCTTATTATTGATAGGATGTTTCATATACTCAGTTAAAGCCCTAATAACCGGCTCCCTTTTTATAAATAACTTTAATTTACTTTAACTTTGTTCAGAAACTGGCAGATTTGAGTGGGTATTAGTACTACCATTATTAAGTATTTTTTGCCTTATTTAATTAGCTGAATTTTGAGGATTAAAATATATTTCTTTTTCTTTTTATTTTTAAGTATGAATAATCAATCAAAAATTAATTTTACAGTATCGTGCATACTGTATAATATCCCCTTTTGCCCCAGTGTGGTTCAAAAATGAATACTTTCATCATATTTTGCCGGATTTCAATTGTTGAACATGATAGTGTGAACTCCTACAGTTATGTGTATATGTTAATACTAAAATATAACGTACGCCCATCAGAAAAGTCACTCTTATATATTAATTAAAATAGCGCAATTCACAAAATTTATCTTTTATTTAAAACAATTTTCTGTTATTTTCATGAATAAACTCTTATTTTCTACACCGAAATAAATAAAATTACATTGCGTTAAATTAAAATACCTTATTTTATTTTATTTTATTTCTATTATTATAAAACTTTAAAAACTTTGACTTGTTACAAAATTAACTCTTTAGTTTTGAATATAAGATTTTCTTGCATATCAAATTTTCGTTTTTGGAATTAGAATAAAAAGCTGCATAATTAGTAAAAAACATTTATATGAAAATATTATGATCTGTCATAAACAGTTATTATACAAAAAACTATTCAAAATGTAAGCACAAAAATCCGAGATTTTAAAAAAATTCATGAACAAAATTTATAATTTTTTTAACCTTATAAAATTTCTAAACTAACTGAGTAATTGAAAAAAAACAATCAAACAGTGCATCTTAATTTTAAATAATTCATTTTAATTTATTTTACTGGGGAAAAGTTTCACTTGCAAATATTCAACTGTTTAAAATATATTACGGTTCTGCTAAAAGTATAAAATTTAGATGACATTTTAAAAATAATACATACATCCCAATACTCTTACAACTTTTTTGTATTGCATTTGATGACATCGAAAACATTTCATACGAACCAATGTTAGACATAAGTGTTAGACATAGGGGGGCGAAATATCCGTATCAGAGCATCTTCAAATTAAATTTATAGATGAACTAGCAAGCTACGCCCGCTACGCTGGTCAATTTCTCTTAACGAACTTTTAATCAAACAAAATATTGACATTTCATAATTCACTCTTATATTTTAACAGAATAATAAGGCTACTATAGTTTGAGACTCGTGCCAAAATACACGTCAGGACACGTCGCCGTTATCATTATCTTTTTACGCATGAAGGTTTCGCTATGGTACTCCATTGTGAAAGTTGGTAATTTTTAAATTCAATATTTAAAAAATGGCATAATCATATGATTTAAAATTTATATCAAGAAATATACAATTTTTTACCTTTCAATCGAGCTATTATTTTTTTCAGTAACTTCAAATGTTTCATTTTCCGAGATTAATCTGTGGCAACAATTAACGAAAAAACCCAGTCGTCAGCAACGCATTGCTTTTTATTAAAAAAGCTGTTGGAGCATGGATTGTCACCATCAATTCGCCACCATCACTTTTGAAATCGGTTCTGCAGTTCCAGAGATTCCATAGAAATTGTAATTTAGAATGATTTTAGAACGCTTTTCGCTCATTTCACCCTTTTAAATTTCGATTTTTTTTTAATTATTATTCTTAGAGAGCGTTTACATCTTATAAGTAACTACAATGCCAAATTTCAAATTTGTAGCTCCTTCAGTATAAAAAATTGCAATTTTACAACGTTTTCGCTTCTGCACCCCCCCCCCCCGGGATTAGTGGTACCGACATAAAATATAGCATATGTTGGAGCAGGGATTGTCACCATCAATTTGCCACCATCACTTTTGAAATCGGTTCTGTAGTTCCAGAGATTCCATAGAAATTGTAATTTAGAATGTTTTTAGAACGCTTTTCGCTTATTTCACCCTTTTAAATTTCAATTTTTTTTTTAATTTGTTCTTAGAGAGCATTTACATCTTATAAGTAACTACAATGCCAAATTTCAAATTTCTAAGTCCTTCAGTATAAAAAAAATCGCAATTTTAGAATGTTTTTCGCTCCTGCACCCCCCCTGGGTTTAGTCGCACCGACATAAAATATAGCCTGTGTGGGAGCAAGGGTTGTCACCATCTATTTGCCACCATCACTTTTGAAAACGGTTCGGTAGTTCCAGAGATTCCCCCTACAAACAAACAATCTTTACTCTTTTATAATATTAGTATAGATAGATGATTATGATATGATTTTTGTAATCGGATTCGTTGTCAAGCTTTCGCTTCAGAAAACACAACGCAGACGAAAACTTTGCTCCAGAGAAGTACCAACCATCCCCACAAAATTGCCTAACTGTTTACTGGCATTGCAGTGTAAATCCCACCAAAGTCCGTACAGCATAACTCAAATTATAAACGGTCGGAATGAAATACGAATTTGCATTTTAATTACTTAGTAGATATATCTTTCATAGTTGCATTCACCTTTCCCAATCACTTTCTCATTAGCTCTATCACTAAGCAACATAGAATGATATGTTATAGGGTCATTAATCAAATCATACCTGAAAAATCACTTCCATTAAAATTTTTTCAGTACAATTTTTTGTAAGTAATCTTTAATAATCGGGTTTAGATAATTTTAGAGCTTTCCTCTTTAGCTCTATAACAAAGCAACGTAGAATAGCTATGCGCTAAAACCTTTCAAAAAACATTACCTGATTAAAATGTGAATATGCGGTTTATACTCATAGTAGATGATGATATGATTTTCTGTAACAGGATTCATCATGAAGATTTCGCTTCAAACATAAACGATGCTTTCAACATTGTGGCTAATACGCCAATTGGCGAGGTATCCGATTGCGGAAAATTAGCCCGAAATCGTATGAATCGTACCCAAAGAAAAAGAGAAACATGGCTGAAGACTGAAAACAAATAAAGAAGTAATACATAATACTAATCAGACCTTCGACACTTTATTTGGTACTTCTCTATTATCCCGTCGACCACTTTTCATTAAAAAAAAACTATCGCCAAACTATAAGATTTAACGCCAAAAATGCAGTCCCATTCACTTGACGTCAGAAGTATTAAACGTGTTTGTTATGTCATGAAGTGGTTTTTAATTCGACATTTACCTATATTTTTCATTTTGTTTTTCTGATATTTTAGTTATTTCGTTAATTAAAATAAAAATTGCGTCCTTAAACGACTGTGCCATGACATTAAAAGAGAAAATGCATTGTAAAAATGTTGCGTTTCATCGCGACCTACGTTATACACTGCCGGTGCATGACGTTTAAAACGTCACATGGAGTGGAACATTTTTATACGGCGATTGGTGCAAAACGGGGAGTGCGCCACTTTGCCCCAATCGCAGTACAAAAATGCATGTGACGTTTTAAACGTCATGCACTGGCCGTGTATAACGTAGGTCGCGGTTTCATAGTTAAGTGCAATAGATCAATTTCAACTGACGTCACAAACATTTATTCACCAGCCGAGAAGGATAATTACGAAAAATAACGTAAATAAAAAAATATTCAAGATTTTTTTTCTATTTTCATTAATATATTGTAATTTTTTGTGTTAAAACTTACTGGACAATTTGGTGAGTGGGGCTTTTCCGAATTTATTTTATTTTAATTATTTATTTTGATGTTCCAATGGCAACATTCTTCCATTTGTTAATTTGGAATTCATGTTTGGCGATGATTTTTTTTTTTTTTTTTATGAAAAGTGGTCAACGGTATAATTGAGATGTACACTTTATTTTAGCAATCACATTTTATTTTAAATCGTGGCATTTGTAGAAATAATAATAATAATACACAATTACATAAATATCCGTAAGAATAATATTCAATTCCCAATTGAGCAGTTAATATTTCTATCTGCAAAAATAAACAAAAAGATTTAATTTGAATTTCTTCCGCTGCTATAGTAACGGACGTATTTTTAGAAATTATCACTTGCATTGTTAGAATTGTTAGATTTTGACGTCAAAGACTTCGCCAAATTAGAAAAATGTGCAATATCTCACGAACTATTTGACTAATGAGTATTTAATTGATACTATTCGATTCAGCATACAAAAATGCATTAAAATATGTTATCATTTGTCACGTAACTGTAATACCCGATTTTTAAGTAAATTTTTAAAAGTTTGTTCCCCTTTTTACCCCCCTTAGGGGTGGAGTTTTTGAAAATCTAGTCTTAGTGCGCTTCTACATACTAAGAAGTATTTTTCCTGCAAGTTTCGTCTTTGTAGATTCAATAGTTTTGGCTGTGCGTTGATCATCTAGCCAGAAAGGACTTTCTTTTATATATATAGATAGCGGATTATATTAAAAAGGTCAAGTTAATTTCTACATTTTTTTTTTTTTTTTTTTTTTTTTTTTTTTCATATACTGGTTATAAAATGGTGTTAAAATTTCAAGGTACAAAATATCTAATATCACGCATAACAATTTTGGAAATTATGCTGAGGTTGTAAATGTTTCTGATCATCCAATGAAATTACTTAGGCATCACTACAAAATAATTCTTAGATCTCTCCGAACAGACCATATTGCCAAAGGTGACCGGTCACTTGCGATTTTAGACGTTTTTTTAACTATCTAGAAAAATACATGAGGAATTAACCTGAAACTGCAGGTGTGTAAACAGTATAGGATAGGTTATATATTTCCTTGAAGATTTTTTTCCCGAAGCCCCATAGGGGACTGTCTACAAATTGAAAAAGAACGAATATCTTTTGGATAACCCTGTAAAAACTAATGTAGTAAAGGCGTTCAAACTCGAGATTATTAATAAGTAGCTTATTGCAATATACTGTGTTCATTTTTATGAGGATAGCATATATACTCGTAGAGAAATTAAGGTTTTTATAAAAACAGTCCAAAATTTCGCCTAGTTTTTTGCTTATAATTGCAGAGTTCTTAATATAAAAAAGAGTTCTTTTCAGAAAATATGACAAACAACATTGTACATAATACTCTGAATATGAGAGGTTGTATTGAAATATAGTAGTACGTGTAATATTGTGTACGCTATCTTGGCACTAATCAACAGATATTTGATACAACCCCTCACCTTTTTGCTTCTTTTTGGAAACAACGGATTTCGAGCTTATTCTATCAACGATAATTTTCAGAATTTTCAACCTATGATTTTGAGACTTTGACAAAAGTTGCTCTATATACTTAGCTAATACATTATGCATATTATAATTTGATTGCATTCGCGCATGCGCAGTGAAACATTTTTTGGTAAACCTGTTCATTTTTCATCCAATTTTTATAATTTTTTAATTCTGATTGCAGAGTATTATGTACAATGTTGTTTGTCATATTTTCTGAAATGAACTTTTTTTTATTTTAAGAACTCTGCAAATTATAAGTAAAAAACTAGGCAAATTTTGGGACTGTTTTTATAAAAACCTTAATTTCTCTACGAGTATACATGCTATCCTCATAAAAATGAACACAGTATATTACAAAATACCACTTATTAATAATCTCGAGTTTGAACGCCTTTGCTACATTAGTTTTTACAGGGTTATCCAAAAGATATTCGTTCTGTTTCAATTTGTTGACAGTCCCCTATGGAGTTTCGTGAAAAAATCTTCACAGAAATATATAACCTATACTATACTGTTTACACACCTGCAGTTTCAGGTTAATTCCTCATGTATTTTTCTAGATGTTAACAAAACGTCCAAAATCGCAAGTGACCGGTCACCTTTGGCAATATAGTCTATTAAATACATATTATTCTGAAAATACTCTGCATATTGAAGAAAAGAAATTTTCCTCCACATTTCTTGCTACCGTGTTTCAACAAAACTTTTCGCGATAATAATTCATATGGAAAAAAAAATATATTCATACATATAATATCAATACAGTAATCTTTAGTTCTGTGTAAAAAGGGGATTGTCCTTTTTTGCGGCTTCGATTTATATTTTATCATCAAGTTATCATATAGAGATGTGTGACTGTAAAGTACCGTTCGACTGGGAATTGAATCTACTTTTAGAATATGAATAAATTTTTTTAAATAGGTGTCGTCTGCATATTAAAAATTGTACCAACTGTGAATTTTCAAATTGTTATATCTACTTTTGATACCATGTTTGAGTTGAATCAAGGCATTCCGAAAAAAGGCATGGCTACTTTACTTTTTCTTAATTCTCATAGGGTTAGAAGAGGCCGAAGTTTGAGGATACTAATGTTAAATAAACATGAGAAATTTTAATTTATATCTTGACAAAAAAAATCATTCAATTTTATTATTATTATTTTTTTTATGAAATACAATGAGTAAACGCAAACATATTTTAGAATATTTTTGATTAAAAATATATTTTTAATTACGAAAAGGATTAATAAATGCATATTCAAAAATCTAACCAGATTAGTTTTTACATAAAATGAATTATAATCGTCGAAAACGCAGGTGTGTCAATGTAGAGCTTATTCCAATAATTAGTTTTCGAGTTATAGAGAAATTTTACGTTTCGACGGCTTAAGAACACCATTTCATGCCATTGTTGTAGCTTTGATAGCATGAAATGGTGTTCTTAAGCCGTATATATATATTGTTGTAGCTTTGATAGCATGAAATGGTGTTCTTAAGCCGTCGAAACGTAAAATTTCTCTATAACTCGAAAACTAATTATTGGAATAAGCTCTACATTGACACACCTGCGTTTTCGACGATTATAATTCATTTTATGTAAAAACTAATCTGATAAATAATTCATTTTATGTAAAAACTAAACTAAATATATAAAATCTCTCCTAACTAATTGAGTATTTCCATTAGTTTTCCTGGTACCATTGTATTTCTAAATTACCCCAAGCAAATTTTCTTTTATGGCTTTATGAGGATTTAAGAAAAAGTACATAAATTATATATTTTTTCGGCTTTTTTTTATCCAAAAAATTGAAAAACGATGTCAAAAATGCGTGTTTCCAATTGAAAATTTAAAATTCGTACAAATTTTACTTTGTATACGACACAATTTACAATTTAATGGTACCTCTCGAATCACTATACGATAATTTGATGGTAAAATAGTATGAAGTAATCAATTTTTTCAATTGACGTACAAATTACAATAATTAAAAATATAATCAAATAAAAATATAATTCATATATATTTAATATATACATGCAGAAAATATTCTGAAAAATTAGAAAAATCGTTAAGCTTATTTAAAATTAACGTGAACCTTTGGCTACATTGATATGTAAAAATAAAATTTTAAAATATTTATATTGAGAACATAGTGACTAGAAACTAAGAAACAATTAGGCCATACGTATATTCTTTATCTATATTTTTATAAAGAAATTTTTAGATAGTTTTATAACATCTCACACCAAATCAATCTCATGAATCATACTAAAAAAAATAAAATATTAAAAACAGTAATAAGAATGACAAATAACAAGTTTTCAACTGTATAAAAGATAATGCGATATTGTTGACAGGAAAAGGTAGAGAAGGTGGTAATGAATCAATAAGAACTTGTAATAAAAAATTCTAGAAAAGTAATCCTCACTTGATGAAATTCAACGAGCTTTCTACAATATACTTTTTGACTTAAAGCGCATGGTTTCCGCATCTGTAAATATGCAGTTTTTATTTTTTTTCACTTTATTTATTTATTTTTTAGTTAATCTTTTTTTATTTACCGTAACGTATTGGAAAACAACGACAACTAGATAGCTAACAATGTGAAATACTTTTATTAACTCAATAGAGCTGACATCATACGAATGAACCTTTTTCCAACTGAGTGAAAAAGTGCCCAGGCCGGGAATTGAACACAAAACCTCTGTCTTAAATTACCAACACCCTGCCCATTGAGCTACCTGGACCGACAACCGGCCAACACAATTCACTAAGAAAACTTTTTTGGCAATCTAGTTTGTTATCTGAAACAATTCAACGAAATATACTATAAGTAATGAGAATCCATTAAACTATGGACCTCGTATTCTTTGTGTCCATCATTTAATAGAGTTCCATTACCTGCAGTATATTCTGTTAAGCTGCTTCAGATAACATATCAAGTGCTATTACCAAAAAGGTTTGCTGAGTCAATTGTGTCGTCCATTGGTCGGTCTAGGTATTAGCTTAATTGACAAAGCATTGGCAATTTAAACTAGAAGAGTTTTGTATTCGACTCCGGCCTGGACATTTTTTATCATTCGGTTGGAAAAATGGGAAGGCAAATAATGCTGAAAATAAACTACTAAAGAATTTTTCATTGTGCTGATACAACTGAATTAACATGATCTCGTTCTCAAAATATGAATAATACCGTTAAATCATAAAATAAAAGGGTCTATGAATAATTATTTATATTATTAAACCAGATTTAAATGAACGTTTTCAAAATATAACTACAGATGCATATATACACACGACCAAAATATTCAGTTTTCATTTTTTTACGACGATTAATTAAAAAAAATTAATTAAAAGTAGTTTCTGAAAACGTGTCCGTTCATATGTACAAACAGTGACAGAAAGTATTCGAGAGAGTAGATAGAAAATATTTTTTGCATATGAATTTCAATGCGGTTTTTCATTTACAAACATATATAATTTCAATGTGCATTATAATATAATTCACATCTATATAAAATTAAACAAAGAAATAAACTCTATGGACAAATTATTTATATTCAAGAACAAGATTTAAATGCAGATTTTTGAAATTGAAATACAGATATGTATATATACAAATAACCAAAATAATAAGTGTTCCAGTTTTTTCTCTACCATGATTAATTAAAACAAATTACATATAAGTAATATCTGAAAACATGTGCGCGATATATACAAACACTGGCAGAATGTATTCGAGAGAGTAGATAGAAAATATTTTTTCCTCCAGCATTTCAATGTTATTTTCCATTTACAAACATTTATAATTCCGAAATACATTACAATTCATATATATATATATATATATAATGGAAATGGGCTAGGCACATTGCAAGAAGACAAGACAATAGATGGAGTACAAACACCCTACAGTGGTATCCCAGAGATGTAAAACGACCAATAAGACAACCTCAAGTAAGATGAAGTGACGAAATCAGAAAAGTGGACGTTGTTGACTGGATGACTAAAGTAGAAACAATAGAAAAATTTGTGGGAGACCTACATCCAGCAGTGGATTGAAAACGGTTAATGATAATGATGATGATGAATTAAACAATGAAATAAAAGACTCTATGGACAAATTATTCATATTCTTGGAATATCTTTGTGAGTTTTTTATCATGTTACTGTCATATTAAATCAATTTGATAAATCATACTAAAAAATAGTAGTATTAAAATCAGTACATATTTTTACAAATAACAAGTTTTCAACTGTTTTAAAAGACAATTTGATATTGTCATTGGTAAACGAAAGTTAAGTAATGCTTAATGAATCATAGTCAATAATGAACATGTAATAAAAAAATCCCTAAAAGGCTTTGCATTTGATCATCTTCAACATGCTTCATGTAAGAAACTTTCTGGGACATAACAAATCTTAGAATTCATCTTATTGTTCACAAGCAACGTCCTTAGAGTAAAAATATTAAAATTTCATTTAAAATGGCTGAAGACCATATTACCATGCATTTTAAAAAACAAGAACTATTTAAAGAATTTTTTCCATATGCATATATATATATGTATATTGGGTTGTCCAGAAAGTTCATGCCGGTTGGGAAAATCAATTCGTACCGGAAAATTCTATCATTTAATTATTAGACATTGATTCCCATATATAATGTCTAATAAGGAACGGGGAGAAATTTCCGGTACTATTTGATTTTCCCAAACGGCACAAACTTTCGGTACAACCCAATACAATTTTTAAAAGGTTTTCTATTTTATTTTTTTATTTTTTTGGTTTGTTTGTTTGCTTATAAATACTGTAACACATGGAAAAATCCAAAAATTAGATAAATAACAATATGAAAGCAAAACGTGCTAAAACTAAATGTCTAAAGTATTGATACTAACACAATATAATAGGATTTGGCATTTTCAAATATAAATAAGAACATTAAACAATGAAAAAATGACTCTATGGACAAATTATTCATTTTCTTGAACCAAATTTAAATGAGAGTTTTCAAAATTTAAATACAGATATATATACAAATAACCAAAACAATCAGTTTTCACTTTTTTCTCTAGTTACCACGATTAATTTAATAAAAGTAATTAAAAGTAATATCTGAAAACATGTGCGTGATATGTACAATTACTGACAGATTGTATTCGAGAGAGCAGATAGAATTTTTTTTTCCATAAACATTTCAATATTATTTTCCATGTACAAGGATTTATAATTTCACTGTACATTACAATATAATTTATATATACATAAAATTAAACAATGAAATAAAAGACTCTAAGGGCAAATTATTCATATTCTTGGAATATATTTGAATATTTGAGAGTTTTTTATGATGTCATTGTCATATTAAATCAATTTGACAAATTATACAAAAAAATAATAACTATTAAAATCAGTACATATTTTTACAAATAGCAAGTTTTCAACTCTATAAAAGACAATGTGAATTGTCATTGGTAAATGACAGTTAAGTAATGCGTAATGAATTATTATGAACATGTAATAAAAAAATTCTCAAAAAGTTTTGAATTTGATCACCTTCAACATGCTTTATGCAAGAAATTTTCTGGAACATGAGAAATCTTAGAATTGATCTTATTATTAACAAGAAACATGCTTAACATAAAAATGTTAAAATTTAATTTAAAATAGCTGAAGACTATTGCCATATATTTTATAAAATAAGAAATATTTAAAAACTGTTTTTTTACATATTTACATATGTACAATTTTAAGAATGTTTTTTAGTTTTTTGTTTGTTTGTTTGTTTATAAGTACTGTAACACATGGGTTAACACCGAAAACTCAACGAATAACAATGTGAAAGCAAAATAGTCTAAAAATAAATTTCTAAAGTATTGATGATAGCACAACGTAACATAATTTTGTACATTAAAATATAAATAAGAACATTAAACAGAGGAATAAAAAAAAATATGATAGATTACTTACATTATTAAACACGACTGCTACTAACAATAGTAATACTATTATCAATATCCTTGTTATTTCATACTGTACTCAAAAAATACAAAGCAGAATGAGGATTGATAATTTCTTTTTCGCTACATTTGATCATCTTATCCTTGGTGTCATCATATAGCTCCCATGTTCCACTATTTCGACGACAATAAGCGACGTAATGTGCAGGTTCAAAAGCAATTACCGAGCCAAGTGAAAAATTCAAATCATCAATTTTAATTTCTGCTGGAAAATCTGAGAGCTTTATGAAATTAGCACTTTCACTTGATTTGGGCAGAGTATCAATACCATTAAGATTTAAAATGTCTAGTTCAATAAATATGTGTTTTCCAAATATTTGCTTAATGTTCCAAATTCCTTTGCAATTTGGAACTCTACAGAGCTGAGTACTGGTATTTTTTATGTGTTCTTTTATAGATTCTTCTAATTTCTCCAGCCCGTCTACGATGACAATATCCCTGTCAATTCTTAATACAGGGTTCAACTGGATTCTGAAAGCTGAGCATGTGTCACATTTTTTTATAGACGTAACACTAGGTTCATCTGTAAAATTTGTTTCAAAATAATTGATAATATTGTCAGTAGCATCAATATCAGTTATACTGGTACTGATAACTGATGGTGTTTTCGGGTACAAATTATATAAATGATGCCCTCTCATTTTGTATAATTCAGTTAAGCTTTTGCCTTTAAAAAGATTCAGAGCAATTTTCAAAGTTTCATTTTTGGTAGATTCCGCATATCTGAAATATGATTCATTGTCTGCCATTGCTACACATAAACTTTGAACAATGCTATCAAATGGACAGGTCATTTTGATAGCAAATGCGGAATTTTTTATACTTATTGGGGGACATTTATATCCATTTTGGAGTAAAGGAAATGATTTGTTCAGTTTTGAGCTATTAGATGCTAATATCAAGCTTCTTATATTTTGATTTGAATTTAGGTATCTTGATTTCTTTTTTCTAGATTTTCGCCACTTATCTTCAGCTTTTATTTCTTCTTTCTCAGTCCGGGCTTTTCTTTTTCTATTTTCTTCATTCTTATTTTCTGAAGATTTTTTTTCTAGTCGAACATATTTAGTTTCATCAAAAAGGCCGCGATAATTTTTATTAACGTTACAATGGGATTCTTCTGGTATATTCTTCTTATGTTCATCTTTCATATTGTTTTCATTCAATTTTTCTATGTAGGTTTGTTTGTTTTTACTTGTAATTATTGTATCTTCAGATGTTGATTCTATTTTAATTTTTTCAACTTTTATATTATCGGCCTCTATAATTTTCATCGAGCCTTCTAGGTAATCAATATGCAGTTTCAGAAATTTGTCCACTCTGAGAGGCAAAATTTCATTTTTTAACACTCTGTTTTTTAAATTTTTGAAATCTCCTTCTACACCTGCGGAAGAGCCCGTTTTGAAAGAAGAATGAAATTTTTTATTCATTATACTCGTCCATAAAACGACGGAATCACAGATTTTCTTTAGTTTTTCACTGAAATTAAAGTTAAAATAGGGATTTATTTCTGTTCCTTCCACTATGTTACTTTCAGCTATAGCCCACATTTCATTTTTCCACTCTTTATCTAATTCTTCGTCTTCTTCCATTGTGTTTATGGTTTTGTTATTTTTAGTAGTCAAAAATTCACTACTAAAATTAGCCTTTTCTATTAAATGGACAAGATCATTTTTGCATATTTCAGCTGGCGTTACTTCTTCCGTGTTAATGGCTTTTCCAGCAGTTTCATTTGTTGACAATATTATAATTTTTAAAATAATGTCACTGAAATCCTCTAAATCTTCAGAATTTATCAGAAGCCCGATGCAAAACATATAAAAATCTTTTATTCTTTGAGATGAATTTGCAAAACATTCCCATTTCCTAACCATGTTTATAAAATGGGCAACATCAAGGCGGATGTATGTTTGAAATTGAACTTCTTTATCGAGGATAAGAGCTTCAAAACAGTCTTTTTTATACCGGTCTAAGCTAGTTAAATTAAATGCCCGGCATATTCCTCCCAGTAATGCAAGCGAAAAATCGCACACTACTTCGCGGGGATGTGGGGCTCCACTTCTCATCCACTGTCCAAGCCAAAATGCAATCGTGAGCGTGTCATGTCGCTCTGTCAGCATTTGTGAAACAGAGCATTGATTTTTTTCATTGTTTATAACAATTTCATACAAAAAAATATGTCTTGAAATTTTATTTTTTGCATGAATTATTTTTTTCACAATGGATCCAGTTGAATCGATTGCAGCTCTGCTGGTTTTTGTACTTTTTATGTATTTTTTGTACACAAACATTTGAGATTGTGTCCAATAATGGACAAAGAATTTATCCAACCCAATATCATGAATAGTTCCAATCCATGGAATGGAATATTTCATAATGGAAATATTCTTTATGGGATCTCCAGTACTGAAACCATAAGTCCTATCCTTAGTCTCTTGTTTTAATTTTCTTAAAACGTTTAAATTGTACAGTTCAGGATTGCATACTTCACCAAAATTCATAGTTTCATTTGCGCGTTTTACCCGCCACATTGAGCAGCTGTCATTTATAAGTTCTTTTCCAACATTTTTTCTATTTTCTCCTGTTAAAGGCCTTTTAAGTTCATGAGGTATGCTTGCCGTGTCTGATGTTCTTATATTTAATACTATATCAGACTCTTCTTTAGGTTCTTCTCTGATATACCCTATCAATTTATTCTTGCATTCTTTGCACCTTCCTTCTATTTCACAATAGTATTTACTACGCGTCAAATCTTTTACAATTTTCGCTCTTTTAAATATGAATGCACATGGAATTCTAAGCTGCTCCCATATTCGTTTTGAAATCACATAAGTCCATGCATTTGGACGCAAGCTCAAATTTGTTTGCCTTGAAGATTCTGGTTTTATATTAATCCAGTCTTCAAAAGACAGTCTTATCAACTTTTCGTCTGCTTCGGAACAGATGCTTTCATCACAATGGCTTGATGAAGATTCTTTGCTGCTAACAAAATCAGGCTGCTCAGTTTTCTTTTGAATGTTGTAGTGATGCCTTAAATCATCAAATATATTGTGCCTATTTTGTTGTACATAGAAATGTAAATATTTTGGCGTATGGACTTTACCTATTTTTTCACTTAAACTATTCCAAATACTGTTCGTAGCAGTGACAAGTTTACCTTCGATATCAAAAATATGTTCTTTCAAATAATGTTCTTTCAAAAAGTTCAAGATTTCATTATGCGGAATTCTAGATTTCCGTGGCATTTTAAAAATTTCATTTGCTGGTAAAACTTAGAACTAGTTTCGTAGGATAGCGCCTTCAGCAAACTGACCCGAAATGTATTGAAGTAGGATCTTCTTTTAACACAACAACTGGACAAACAAAAAATTTGCCGGCCACTAACGAGAGTTTTTTTGCCTTGGATCTTCTAACACTTTTTGCCCCCTTGCATTATTTTAGTTGTGGGCGTGGAAAACTCCACTCCCCCTGTTTACCCCCGCTATAAGAGAATTTTGTTCGCTCGTAAAGTAAACGACAGAAGTAAATCTCGAAGAAGCCTATCTATTCGCAGAATATTTCAAATAGCATATATTGCTTATTTCAGATTCCATTCGTTACCTTAATTCTTCATAATTAACAAATCAGTGTTTCTATCGAGCAAAATAGTCTAGAATAATAAATTTGGTTATTTTTAAGCTATTATAATTCTTACCTTCATTAATTTTCATTAAAATAGATGCATTTTAAATTATAAGTTTCTGTCCCCCCCGCAAATTTAATGTATAAAAATTTTTTCGTCTGCAAATTACTTTCATTAATTATATCTGTACAACCTACTTCTTTTAAGTTGAAATTAAAATCTTCCACTTCTAATAAAATTTTCAACCAATTTTAATACAAGGAGAGATTATACAGTTTGACATTATATTATATATATCATATATGTGTGTATATATGTATGCGCATACGCTATAATATATGTACAGTAATAGAAAAAAAAAAATCACTGCATACTAACTCTGAGAAAAAAAATTATGGTATGAAAATGTGACTGACGTATTAATCGATTATTAATACCCCCGAATAATTAAAACTATAATTAAATTTTGCCTATCAGGTCACCTACATACAAAAATTGAACAAAAATAATACAATTTCCAATAATAATACATAATTTTGACATCATGTTTAAATTCTTCGGTAAAAATTACCTTCTAATACCAAACGGAAAGTCATTCGATCAAGTAATTTAAGAATTATATGAGTTTAAAGCCTGGAACTCTAATGTTAAATTGATACTTTATCGTCCCAACACAAAATGCAGTGCGGGTAATTTTATAAGAATCTAGGAAAAAACGTTACCGGGAAAAAAATTGACAGTGAAATCAAGAGCAGAAAAAAAGTGACAAGGAAAACGGGACAAAGAAAAAAAGTGAAAAAAAATTTAAAAACATTATATTATACGTAGGCATATTTGAAGCTTTTGGAAATTGATTTCAGTTAAAACATTCACAAGTTACAATTCATATTTTCTTTCTAAAACTAGTTTCAAATTATGTATTTTTTCGAAAATAATTTTCGAAAAAAATACGAATTGTAATCTATAAATTTTTTAAAGATAAATTGATGTAGATAACCCTCTAAGCAAAATTTAACTGTACTATTAATTAATAGGAGTTATTAATAATTAGTTGGTAACAGTGACATTTTTATACGATGATTTACTATAGAGTTTATTCTTTTCTTTTCTTTTCAGGACTGTAGGGTAATTTGGTGCTTAATTTTTTTCAACTAAAAAAAAGCAACTATAGATCTTTAAAAATATTTAAATGTACCAGGCAAAACATACCTTTTACAGGGACAAATTCATAAAAGAAAGAAAGAATTTCAGCCAGTACTTAGTAAGTTAGAGATATTTTTAATATATATATAAAACAGGAAACAGCAAATTACCCCTCAAGGGGTAATTTGGTATATTTTGAGGTCATAAGATGCACGCCATTTTGTGTCTTTAACAGTGTGCTATTCAGAACACTGTTACTTTTTTTTTTAATAGGATGACATTTGAGAAAACTGTGAATTTTTCTTTGAGACAATATATTTTTTAAAGAGGCAGTTTGAAATAACAATTACATGAATAATTTTAAAGGCTCTGTTGAAATTCATAATGTTTTAATCTCTTTAAAGATGCCTTTTCAAATTAAATTAACTAAAAAAAAAAATTAATACAACATGGTTAGTTGAAATAAAGGTTTTAATGCACACATTTTTTTTTATAAACTAATGAAAACATAAATGATAATTAGAACATTTTAAAACAGCTCAATAATATATAGAAAAACATTTTACAATGGATATTATGCTATTTTAGATAATATACCTTCTGAATAATAATAACCTTTTTCAAGCTATTTCTTAATATTAATATTTTTTTTTATTTGATAGCTATTTCTTAAGAAATAGCTATCAACATTGTTGTAACACACAAAGGTGACAAAATGAACCCCACTCCATGATATAGACTAGAGTGAAACATTTTCGAATGAAAATAATGATATTTCAGACATTACACACTCTTCTGAATAATAGGACTATATTAAAAAATAACTTTATCAAACAGTTTCTTAATAAAACTCTATTTCATAGCGTAAACATTTTAAATCACAAGTTAAATCTCAGGTCTTACACATTTCAGTAGCCTTATTCCTATCTGAATCAATCTGGAATAAAGAAGTCAACTGTATACTTCTGAGAAATGATTTATAAACAAAATGTTAGTGACAATCAGCATCCCTGTATATGATCTATAGTAATTATACACACCATGTAAAATAAAAAAAAGTTAAATAAAAAAAATCTCTGACGGCTTGGCCGATAGGCACAAGTAAAATTCGAAGACGCAGGCCGTAGAGCGCCTGTTTATTGGGAATTGCAGAAGAAATGATTTTTGCCATGATGCGGCAGTTGGGACCACCCATTTCGAAATCTACCTGTGTCTGTAGGGGAAGTCTTAATTTTTTTTCTCTGTAAGGGTTGGTCCTATAAAAAAATTGTCAATATAAAAGTTGTGGATAATATTAAGAGGATTTATAATAAAATCTAAGCGGATTTGATATCTTATGAATTGACTAAGTTATAATTTTTTTCTTCTTAAACCTCTATCCCCCCCCCCCCCCGCTTGAGGCCATTTTTAATGATATCAAAAATTTATCATACACAAATTTTCGGCCCTTTTCCTAGAAGTAATAATAACTTTAAACGGATTCGATACGTATCATAATTAAGACGTTATGGGTTCTCTTTCTGTTTTCACAAAAAGCCTCCCCCTCCCCCTCCCCCTCCCCCTGGTTCGATTTTGCCAATTAAAGAACTTGGCCGAGATTTGATGCCTCTTGATTTTATGCATCAGTTTGGAATAGATTTGTGCAGAATTATTGAAGTTATAGTGTCCATAAAAAAGTGATATATATATATATAAAGTGTTGAACTGGGGGGGGGGGGGTTGGATTCTGGGAGTCATGATCGGCGTAGATCAGCAACGATTTTCCAGAAATTCCAACATAGGCTAGAATGTAATAAGTAGTATTTCTTACGAAATCTACCTAAAAGCATACCTCAATTGAAAACGCATTTCCAGCAATTAACGCTCATAGACAGTACTGTAACCGAATTACTTTGCGTGTCAATGTAAATAAACGTTGAATTTTCTGCAGACTCTGTTCTATAGCCAGATTCTTGTAGCGCACCTCAGTGATGTATATCAGTTTCAAATTGTTTGAAATAGTGTAACATCATTAAAATACACTGCAACCAATTTTTCCCAATTTTTACAGGAACAATAACGTAACGGGATTATTTTGAATGACCCTGTAAAAGAACTATAAATGCTACACACTTCGTTTTCAATACCGAACATGCGAAGGTAAGCTTAAATAACATATAATAATTACATGGCAATCCGAATATATTTACTCGAGTTAGTTAGAGCTCGGACAGACAGACGGACGGTTTGACAAAACCAAATTCATAAAATACTTTTTCAACTATGCATTGAATGGAATTCTTGCAATGTAATCTGCATTAAGCTCTTTTTTCGGTCTAAAGGAAAATTTTAATCGTGAAAAGTATCATGAGATCAGGAGGGGTGTTTTTGATGAAAGCAAAGTAGTATTTCTTTGCAATGAAATAAAATTCCAACCATCGAAATATTTGAAATTCATATTGATTTTCAAGGGTAAAAAAAAAAAAAAATAAAATAAAATAAATAAATAAATAAAAAATGAAGTCTAATTGTAATATTTCATGCAAGTATTTCTTAATGCTTGTGGAGAAAAGTAATTTAAGTCACTTACCATTTCGTTATAATTCATCTGTATGTATTTGAAAATAGTATATAGTAATCATGCGTGTACTTGTGTAATATAACATTTGCTCTTTACCGCAATTTTCTTTATTGTTTAATAATACATGTATTAAGCATTGTAACATATCTTAAATATAAGTATAGAGAAAAATATTTCCTGGTTTATTTATTTTAGATCAAGACTTACATTTAAAGGTGCCAGGGTCAAAATTTTATTTTCTTTATTCATAGGCTTTTTATAATGATGAAAGTGATAATGCTGTGTCTTTTAATGATACAATCTTTCTATACAGATATTATTTTTCAGATAATTTTTTTTGAAAACTTTGATATCTTGTTTAAAATAATTAAAAACTAAAATTTTAAACTTATTTAATATTTGATGTAACACATGAACCACTTGCCCGATTGCGTTATCTGTTTCTTTTTTTTTTTTTTTTTTTTTTTAATTGAGCAGAAAATATTTCTGGTTAATTAATCTTAAGGATTTATAAATATATTACTTATAAAATTTATAAGTAAATAAGAAAGCAAAATCATGCCTCAAGCATAGATTATGAAAAAATTTCCAACACTTCCAGAAAACATTAACAAATCTTCGCTGTTTAGTAAGGTAAATAAAATACCTAAGTAAACATTTTAAAAAGCGCAAAACACATTTAAAAGCCAGATTTCGGCAATTACAGGTCTCCAATTTTTTTGTGTAGCCCTGTATATAATCTATAGGTCTGTATATACTCTATATAGTATGCTACAATTTAGTTAAGTAAGGAAACACATAACACAGTTGAATATTCGCCTTCAGCAATTTCTACCAATAGACGGAAACATATTTGAATTATTTTGTGCCACTCTGTATATTCCTTAAGATTTTTGTACACGTCACATATTAAGCTAAAGTTTAATTCAGGCAAAACACGGTATAAACTACTGAACTCACTATTCTAGAAATTTTCATACATACGCCACGTATCCTGTTTTTGCTTGGCCCTGTTTATGATTTTATTTATAGTCAACAAAAGTTTTTTAGTATACTAAATATATTTCACGTTCAACATGCATAACTCGATTAAAAAAAAAAAAAAAAAAAAAAAAAAAAAAAACCTTTAAGCAATTTACGCTGATACGTAGTAATGATTACGAATGCTTTTGTGTAACCCTGTATATGATCTATAGCATTTATACATACGACATAATATGCAAAAATTTAGTTAAACGAATACCTAACTGAAAGCGCACTTCCAGCAACTATCGATTATAGATAATACTTTGGTACTGTATTAGAAATCTTTTGCGCGTCCCTGTAAATGAACGACAAACGCTACGCTATGCACATCATATTACACAACAGGTATCTTGTAGTAAACCTCAGTAACGTATATCAATTTCATTATGTTTGAAATAGTGTAACGTAATTAAAATACACTGCAAACAGTTTTTCTCCGTAGACCATTATGCAACGGATTGTTACTTTTGTGTGGCCATGTAAATGAATGATAAATGCTTTACACGCCATATTATGCAGAAAACATGTTTTAGTGCATCTCACAAATTGATATCAATTTCATTATGTTTGTAATAGTGTAACATAATTAAAATTCATTTTCCTCATAGACCATAAGATAAAGGAATTCTTTTGAGTTTCCCTGTAAGTATCCTGTAGTACACTTCACTGACGTATATCAATTTTAATATATTTGAAATAGTGTAACATCATTAAAAGACACTACAGAGGATTTTCCACCACAGATCATAATGTCCCCCTGTAAACGAAGTATAAATGTTACATACTTCATTTTCAATACTGAACATGTCATTACATATATGAGTAACATATATTAATTGCATGTCAATAGGAGTATATTTACGTGAGTTAGAGCACGGACAGACAGACAGATAGACGGCCTGAGGAACCAAAATCTTAAACACTTTTCAACTATGTTAGAAAGTGTTTGAGAGTGATTTCTTCACTTCGAGAAATATTTTCAAAATTTTCACATGAAGTAAAAAATTCTATAGACAGTTTATTAAAAACAAAACATAAAACTCTGTACAAAATTTCATGCATACTACATCATGCAAAAAAGTTTATATATGTCAGTTTAAACAGGACAGATAATGACAAAATCCATTCTGAGATAAATGGTAGTTAGTAGATGGTAGTTAGTTTATGGCATGTAAGTAGAACACAAAAACTGTTATATCTGATGATGTAATCATCGTAGAAATCCGCGTTTTGCTTTACTTAATTTATTTAATTTGTTGTATTTTAGAAAAATAAAAAATGCATTTTTTGAAAATTTTGACACCCTACCCTTATTTTAAGTTTGAGTTATTTTTCTTTTTTTTAAATTGACATATAAAATATACAATTTTGAATATTAGGAAGTGACGTTGCAATGTGCTCCCCCTCCCTCCCTTTCTTCATGCCTCTAATTACGACATTAAGTTTCATAATAATTTATATATCTTGTATTCGATATATAGGATGAGTAAACACCTTTACTTGAGCGCCACTACTTCGAAAAGAAATCTTGCCTTATTTAATCGCAGATAATATATTAAAATTATGTGATTATATAAGGTAAAGATTATTATTTAAAAACAGTGGTGCTCGAATGTAGGGTTCGTACGTACCCTGGATATATTAATAGATATTAGTAACTTCAGTTCCAAATCGTAGGGGTCCGAGAAGACGCACGAAATATGAAAAGGAGTCCATGGTCACCAAAATTCTATGAATTGGTGTTGTAGACTATATAAAAGTGCGTGGCCAAAATATATATCTAATAATAAACTATTGTGCAAAACTTAAGCAACAAACACAAAATGCTAATTTCTGAACAGAGTACTCAAAAGGAAATTCTATAAACAGCAAGTGTAGAAAATAGGTACTACCCTAACAGCACAGACAGTCGATGTGAAGTCTTCTTGACATCAAAAATTGTCACAATTGTCACAGTCACTACAATGAACAGAAATGTGATATCTTTCATTCGTCTCATTTTTACTCTCATTTGGTCACTCCACTAAACAGTCACCAGGTGACTTTACAATGAAGTGATTGACACAGTGACATAGTGATACATTGACACAGTGACTTGAGAATCACAAGGTGACTTCACTGTAATGTCACCTGATGATCCAATACAAAGTGACAGTCACAGTGACTTTTCAATGTTAACAATCATTTGAGATTAATAATAAGTCAGTGAAATATCCCATACTTTGATCCACCGTAGCGATTATGACACTTCTAACCATGTGTGACGTCAATGGGACTTCACATCGACTGGCCATGCTGTTAGGGTAGTACCTCTTTTCTACACTTGCTCTTTATAGAATTTCTTTTTGAGTACTCACGTGTTCAGAAATTAGCATAAAAAAATGAATATATGTCAAATAAAATAAAAGCATATCAATTATGGCATTTGTTAAACATTGCATTTATAATATTAACCTAAAACAAATTGTTACATAAAACATTATGTATGTGTAAATGCATATGTGTGCATAGAATTTTCCCTATTTGTTTATATGTGATAAGAAAAGAAAAAGTGGGTAAGTGTGATCGAAGATAGCACAAAGGGTTTCGTTTAATATTCCTTTCAAAACACTTTATCCTTTCTTTAATAAATTCAAATAAATATAATTTAGCAACAACGACAAAAAAAAGTCATGTTTTTTATAAAGTAAAAATTTACCGGTCTATTTTTTCCGTTTTTTCGAAAATCTAAACCAGCCGGATAGCGGGCGAAACCCGCTATTATATTCTGTCATAATAATATCCGTCATACGGACTAAATGCGATATTTAAAAAATATATAATTTCAAAATTAAACATGTTGGACGCCTTTAAAATGTTAAAGTATGCGAATATTTCCATAATCGGGTTTTTATCATGATTCAATATATTCCTCAAATTCATATATTTACTATTCTCTATTATTCATATAGATACTCGCTTTATATTATTCTCAAACATCTTCAAAAATTCGTTCAACTTCCAATAGGACGTCAGATTTTCTTTTTAATTCTCTAATGACGTGATATTAATCTGCTTTGTGTACATCCACATACTCATACTCCTTGTATTATTGAGAAATCTTAGACATTTTCCGTTTTATTTACCACTATGACGTCAATCAATTTTATTTCATATTTATCTTTTTTTCAATGGGTGAAACTTTTTATTTCATTTTCATTTTTCACGTGAAAATCGTCTGATAGAAAATTAATTATTGTAGAAAGAATTTCATTGTGCATTTTAAATTTTTGGCATCTGCTATAACGAAAAATGTTTAAATTTAATAGGAAAAGGCTGTTAGAATTTTGGTTTTTTATCTCTATTTATTGAAATAATACGAATTTTTCAAATTTTAATATTTTGAGCTCTTCACAGCTAGTATTCATCTATATACACGAAGTTTCAACTTTGTAAGTTGCATACTTTTTGAGAATGGCTCTGTGACGGACAGACAACGGAGCGGGAGTAATAGGGTTTCGTGAGATGAACGAAACCCTAAAAAGGGCAAATACTTATTGGGATAAACGCTAATCAATGCAAATAAAGAATTTTTAAACAGCATCTAATGGCATATTAAATAAACATGTGCATTCGTCACGCATGAAAATGTCGTTAAAAATTATAAAAAACTGCTATGGGAATTCTGTAAAATTAATTTTAACATATCAGGAAACTGGTTGTATAAGGGATGTTGTTTTTAACCATTGGGAAAATGGTTGTTGTTTTCGGTCGAGAATGTACCTCTTGGCGTCGTCACTTTATTTTTTTAACCGTTTTTAACGAAATTCGGTAACTTTAGAAGAATTTTTCTTTGAATAGGCAATAGAAATGCATAAAATCGTTACAAAAATATTAAAGATACAAAAAGGATAGGTGCAAACTATCAGATATGAAAAAAAGCCGAATTCAAAAATGGACGTCGGATGAGAAATCGTCTTATAAAGCAAAAAACGTGGTCTTCAACTTTAATTTCCTCAAAATACCTTTAGCTCAGACATCAATCTAAACAAGAGTTAAAGTAATTGTAGGAAGGACCCGACAAAATATTTGGGTATATTGGTTAACATATATTGGTTAGCACTTTCCCTTTTATTTGCACGACTTAATGTTACTCAATAGCGTTCAGTTGCTTCTCTTATCAACTTACTCTTTAAGCAATTCTGCCAGACAGTATGTTGTTAAATATCATTATGTATCGCGCAACGTTTGTCGTTTGCTGGTTGAAACATCTGCGACATCGACATGCGATGATGGAAAGGCGCATTGCTTACAATCGAATGACGAATGCCTTCAACGCTGTCAGGGGTGCGATGGAGAGATTGATTGTGTAGATAGTTCAGACGAATATTTTTTTGAGGGCAGAGAACACCAAGATCTCTTCAACTGTAGCAATGCAAAATGTGCTTATCTGTAGATGGTTCCGACGAATATATATATATTTTAAGCTTTCGGAACATTTTCCCAATGGTTGTTGTAATTTGTTAAATTACAATTTTTTTTTTGTTTTATTTATTTATTTATTTATTTTTTTTTTTGTATATGTTTAACTTAAAAATGTCTGGAAATTAAATAAACCCAAATTTTATGTTTATTTTTCTCATTTGCTAATGCAATGGGTCTAATGGATCACATTTTAAGGTGTCAATTTTCATTCTGAATGGGATACAATTTGTTTGAAAATTTCTCTTGAGTTTAAATGCAGAATGTTAGTGAATCGGACCTATGTCCAGAAAAGAAAAAAACAAGTTGGAAATTGTACGTCAAACGTGACAAACGAGGTGCGTTCGTACTGTAGATAGTTATATAAATATTCAGATCTTGATGATTTTTAATTCTGTGAAATGAATTATATCGTCTGCAGATTAATTTCTGTCATAAAATAAGTATCTCGGTCGCTTGACGATTAAACTTCGAAAGCTCCTATAACAAAAAAGCACCGATTTTTTTTAAAAAAATTCAAATTTCTTAATAAATATTTTTATTAATATCTCTTAAAGTTTTGATTCGATTTTTATACAATTTGAAATGTCTCGACAAAATTCTGCAAAGATAATATATCTTAAATCTCAAACCATTCGGTTGGGTAGTTTTTGCGTTGTTATATGCGGACGGACGGACGGACAGACAGACGGACGGACGGACGGACGGACGTACCAAGCGACGACAATAGGTGCTACGTATTTATATAATTACGAACGCACCTAAAAAGAGAGAAAGAAACAACTGACATCCAACGACAGGAAATTCCATTACAGAAACCGCTCTGTGAAAATAACTTACAGTGTTTACAAAAAGGCATATCTGTGTCACTTGACCCACACAAGGCCATTTTAAAGCCCATTTATAGCTGAGTAGCGTCTGTAGAGATTTATGTTTGAAACAGTAGCTTTATCTTGAATTTTGTAAACTTTGGAAATGTTGAAGATATCCACAAAACTAACATCCTGTTCAAATGAAATACCAGGGGCGAGGCATTCTGAAAACCGATTCTCTCTCCCACTCCTCTTCTGGTCAAGTGATTTCAGATGAGATAACAAGTCTTTTGTAGATAACAAGCTGTCCTTACCCCCGTCATCCTGCGGAAACTACAAAGGTATGCGGCAGTCTGTAAGTAATAGATATGTATATCAGGGGGGGAACTCAATCGTCCCCGAAGAGTGAAGACAGGAAACTTTGACTGATGACGTAGAATGGTCCTTCTCGGTTCTTCTTAGAAAGTTTTTTTTTTTTCTAGGGTGGGTATTATGTGTTTTTCAATATTCGTGTTTTATTTCAATATATCAAATTTAGTATAAAAAATTAAACTTTTAAAAAGGGTGAATAAATGAATTGCTTTTTGAATGATTGTTTTTGTTTTTTGAATGAACTGGTAATCATTTTAGCAATACAAAATCATATTAAATAGATTTAGATTATCGTAATATCACAATAAGCAAACTAGAGATACACAGAATGTTATTTTTGCCGAATATAGAATATTCAATTAAATTTTGCACTGAAAATGCGGTATTCACTTAATATTTAAATTTCAAGATTAATCTTTCTTTCGGGAGGAGACACATTAAAAAAATTTTTGACGTGTATTCAATATATTTATTTAAAAAAATTAAAAATAATTGAAGCTTTAGCATGAAAATTAAGTATTATTAAAATAAAATACAAACAATTTTAATACATTTATTTTTACACTCTAGGTAGAAATACAATGACTTATTTTTAAATTGAATTTAAAAAAATAATTTTAAGGTTTTGAAAATAATTTAAAAGACAGAATTTTTTTCTTGATTTGGTTATACTTTGTTAATTCTTAGGCTTTGTTTGCAATTTCTATTAATTTTATAGAGAGATATAAAAGTCATTGTTCTATGTTTTACCAAAACGGCCAATGCACATTGACATTTATATCATAAAAATTCTATATATATATATATATATGATTTTGTGTTCTCTTCCTCTAGAAGCCGCAACTTTCTCTTTAATTTTTTTAAATTCAGCTATTGTTTCTCTTCTATAACGAAGAGTTCTTAATTTTGTGAAATAATTTTGAATGCACCATGTTTTTCTTTCTTTAATATAGATAATTCAGATCTTGTACATTTTAACTAAAAATTTAAATTCTGGACATCTTTTAAGAGCATTTCACGTTTTCGGCAATCTTCTCTGTCACTAATCTCATTTGTATCATCTTCACTGATAATATCTGCAATGTAGGTTTTTACAGGACTCAAATCATTTAATCCATCTTGCACATCTTTCATAATTTTTCGCTTTTTTTAACACTTCCCAACATAGTTGAAAAGTGTTTAGGAATTCGGTTTGTCTGTACGTCTGTCTGTCCGTGCACTAACTTGCATAAATATTTTCAGATTATCATGAAATTGTTATATGTTATTGAGGTTTACTATGGCATGTTCGGTATTGAATATGAAGTGTGTAGCACATATAGTTTTTTACAGGGCACGCAAAATAATTCCGTTTCATAACGGTAAGTGGGGAAAAATCATTTGCGGTTTATTTTAATGATGTTACACTATTCCAAACAAATTGAAAATGATATATATCAGAGAGGTACACTACAAGAGGCTTACGATAGACTATTGTGTGCATAGCATTTATATCCCCTTTACAGGGACACTCAAAAGTTTTTCGTTACATTACGGTCTATGCAGAAAAATTGTTTGCGGATTATTTTAATAATGTTTCACTATTCCAAACATATTGAAATCGATATATATCACTGAGGTGCATTACAAGATGCTTACTGCAGAATATTGTGTGTATTGCATCGTTCATTTACAGGAACACGCAAAAGAATTCAGTTAAAGTTGTGTTAACAGTAATTGCTGGGAGTGCATTTTCAGTTGTTGAACGCGTTTTTATATTTAACTCATTTTTTGCCTATTACTTGGTGTGTATAAATTCTATTGATCATATACAGGCAGCACAAAAACTTCTCGAGAACATTTCCGTTTGCTAATGGAAATTCCAGGAGGGAATTCTAAACTACGCGTTTCCTAACTTAACTAAAATTTAGCATTCTATGTAGTGTATATACAAACCTATATATCTTATACAGGACTGCCCAAAAAAATTGCGATAATTTCCAAATATTGTAATTAATTCCTGAAATTGGGTTTTTAAATATGTTATTCGTTTTCTAATTGGTTTACTTAGATATCATCTTTCACCTTAATAAACAGTAAATATTTGATTTATTTATTTATTTATTTATTTTTTTGGCAGTGTTGAAAAGTGTTACACAATCTATGCTTGACGCATGATTTTTCGTTCTTGTTGTCTTTCTGCGCTAGGCGTTACTTGCTCCTCGTTATTCGCTCAAACCTCTGACATTTGAAAATAATAATAATAATAATAAATAAATGATTTTATTTAAACTGTCGAATTAAGATGTGTAAATACTTGATTATCTTATAGAGATACTATAAATATCATTAGAGCTTATTCTTTATGGTACATAAGTCATTTGTAGACGCTCAAACGAACGGCACTTGCAGAATGTCGGGAATGTTTGTATGAGGGGCTGTATACAAACTGTCAAATTACTATCTCTTTTAGCAAAATGCCATATAACAAAGCTCAAAATAATGCTATAACAAATATTTTAGCATCTGAAATGTCCTTGTATGACGCTCAAACATCAGAGATTTAAAAAAATAATAATAAATAACTTATTTTATTGATATTGTCAAATTAAGTTCTAAAAATATTTTATTATCATATAAAGATACAATAAATATCATTAGAACTTATTGTTTTTGGTAAATAAGTCATTTGTAGACGCTCAAACGAACGGCACTTGCAGAATGTCGAGAATACTTGTACGAGGGGCTGTATACAAACTGTCAAATTAGGATGTGTAAATACTTGATTATCTTATAAAGAAGCTATAAAAATCATTAGAGCTTATTCTTTTTGGTACATAAGTCATTTGTAGACGCTCAAACGAACGGCACTTGCAAAATGTCGAGAATGCTTGTACGAGGGGCTGTATACAAACTGTCAAATTAAGATGTGTAAATACTTGATTATCTTATAAAGAAGATATAAATATCATTAGAGCTTATTCTTTTTGGTACATAAGTCATTTGTAGACGCTCAAACGAACGGCACTTGCAAAATGTCGAGAATGCTTGTACGAGGGGCTGTATACAAACTGTCAAATTAAGATGTGTAAATACTTGATTATCTTATAAAGAAGATATAAATATCATTAGAGCTTATTCTTTTTGGTACATAAGTCATTTGTAGACGCTCAAACGAACGGCACTTGCAGAATGTCGGGAATGTTTGTATGAGGGGCTGTATACAAACTGTCAAATTATTATTTCTTTTAGCAAAATGCCATATAACAAAGCTCAGAATAATGCTATAACAAATGTTTTAGCATCTGAAATGTCCTTGTATGACGCTGAAACCTCAGAAATTTAAAAAAAATAATAAAAATAATAATAAATAACTTATTTTATTGATATTGTCAAATTAGGTTCTACAAATATTTTATTATCATATAAAGATACTATAAATATCATTAGAACTTTTTGTTTTTGGTACATAAGTCATTTGTAGACGCTCAAACGAACGGCACTTGCAGAATGTCGAGAATGCTTGTACGAGGGGCAATATACAAAAAGTCAAATTAAGATGCGTAAATATTTGATTATCTTATAAAGAAGCTATAAATATCATTAGAGCTTATTCTTTTTGGTACATAAGTCATTTGTAGACGCTCAAACGAACGGCACTTGCAGAATGTCGAGAATGCTTGTACGAGGGGCTGTATACAAACTGTCAAATTAAGATGTGTAAATCCTTGATTGTCTTATAAAGAAGCTATAAATATCATTAGAGCTTATTCTTTATGGTACATAAGTCATTTGTAGACGCTCAAACGAACGGCACTTGCAGAATATCGGGAATGTTTGTATAAGGGGCTGTATACAAACTTTCAAATTACTATCTCTTTTAGCAAAATGCCATATAACAAAGCTCAAAATAAAGCTATAACAAATATTTTAGCATCTGAAATGTCCTTGTATGACGCTCAAACCTCAGAGATTTAAAAAAATAATAATAAAAAAAATAATAAATAACTTATTTTATTGATATTGTCAAATTAAGTTCTAAAAATATTTTTTTATCATATAAAGATACAATAAATATCATTAGAACTTATTGTTTTTGGTAAATAAGTCATTTGTAGACGCTCAAACGAACGGCACTTGCAGAATGTCGAGAATACTTGTACGAGGGGCTGTATACAAACTGTCAAATTAAGATGTGTAAATATTTGATTATCTTATAAAGAAGCTATAAATATCATTAGAGCTTTTTCTTTTTGGTACATAAGTCATTGTAGACGCTCAAACGAACGGCACTTGCAGAATGTCGAGAATACTTGTACGCGGGGCAATATACAAACTGTCAAATTAAGATGCGTAAATACTTGATTATCTTATAAAGAAGCTATAAATATCATTAGAGCTTATTCTTTTTGGTACATAAGTCATTTGTAGACGCTCAAACGAACGGCACTTGCAAAATGTCAAGAATGCTTGTACGAGGGGCTGTATACAAACTGTCAAATTAAGATGCGTAAATATTTGATTATCTTATAAAGAAGCTATAAATATCATTAGAGCTTATTCTTTTTGGTACATAAGTCATTTGTAGACGCTCAAACGAACGGCACTTGCAGAATGTCGGGAATGTTTGTATGAGGGGCTGTATACAAACTGTCAAATTATTATCTCTTTTAGCAAAATGCCATATAACAAAGCTCAGAATAATGCTATAACAAATGTTTTAGCATCTGAAATGTCCTTGTATGACGCTGAAACCTCAGAAATTTAAAAAAATATAATAAAAAAATAATAAATAACTTATTTTATTGATATTGTCAAATTAAGTTCTACAAATATTTTATTATCATATAAAGATACTATAAATATCATTAGAACTTATTGTTTTTGGTACATAAGTCATTTGTAGACGCTGAAACGAACGGCACTTGCAGAATGTCGAGAATGCTTGTACGAGGGGCAATATACAAACTGTCAAATTAAGATGCGTAAATACTTGATTATCTTATAAAGAAGCTATAAAAATCATTAGAGCTTATTCTTTTTGGTACATCAGTCATTTGTAGATGCTGAAACGAACGGCACTTGCAGAATGTCGAGAATACTTGTACGAGGGGCTGTATACAAACTGTCAAATTAAGATGTGTAAATACTTGATTATCTTATAAAGAAGCTATAAATATCATTAGAGCTTATTCTTTTTGGTACATAAGTCATTTGTAGACGCTCAAACGAACAGCACTTGCAGAATGTCGAGAATGCTTGTACGAGGGGCTGTATACAAACTGTCAAATTAAGATGTGTAAATATTTGATTATCTTATAAAGAAGCTATAAATATCATTAGAGCTTATTCTTTTTGGTACATAAGTCATTTGTAGACGCTCAAACGAACGGCACTTGCAGAATGTCGGGAATGTTTGTATGAGGGGCTGTATACAAACTGTCAAATTATTATCTCTTTTAGCAAAATGCCATATAACAAAGCTCAGAATAATACTATAACAAATGTTTTAGCATCTGAAATGTCCTTGTATGACGCTGAAACCTCAGAAATTTAAAAAAATAAAATAAAAATAATAATAAATAACTTATTTTATTGATATTGTCAAATTAAGTTCTACAAATATTTTATTATCATATAAAGATACTATAAATATCATTAGAACTTATTGCTTTTTGGTACATAAGTCATTTGTAGACGCTCAAACGAACGGCACTTGCAGAATGTCGAGAATGATTGTACGAGGGGCAATATACAAACTGTCAAATTAAGATGCGTAAATACTTGATTATCTTATAAAGAAGCTATAAATATCATTAGAGCTTATTCTTTTTGGTACATAAGTCATTTGTAGACGCTCAAACGAACGGCACTTGCAGAATGTCGAGAATGCTTGTACGAGGGGCTGTATACAAACTGTCAAATTAAGATGTGTAAATCCTTGATTGTCTTATAAAGAAGCTATAAAAATCATTAGAGCTTATTCTTTTTGATACATAAGTCATTTGTAGACGCTCAAACGAACGGCACTTGCAAAATGTCGAGAATGCTTGTACGAGGGGCTGTATACAAACTGTCAAATTAAGATGTGTAAATACTTGATTATCTTATAAAGAAGATATAAATATCATTAGAGCTTATTCTTTTTGGTACATAAGTCATTTGTAGACGCTCAAACGAACGGCACTTGCAAAATGTCGAGAATGCTTGTACGAGGGGCTGTATACAAACTGTCAAATTAAGATGTGTAAATACTTGATTATCTTATAAAGAAGATATAAATATCATTAGAGCTTATTCTTTTTGGTACATAAGTCATTTGTAGACGCTCAAACGAACGGCACTTGCAGAATGTCGGGAATGTTTGTATGAGGGGCTGTATACAAACTGTCAAATTATTATTTCTTTTAGCAAAATGCCATATAACAAAGCTCAGAATAATGCTATAACAAATGTTTTAGCATCTGAAATGTCCTTGTATGACGCTGAAACCTCAGAAATTTAAAAAAAATAATAAAAATAATAATAAATAACTTATTTTATTGATATTGTCAAATTAGGTTCTACAAATATTTTATTATCATATAAAGATACTATAAATATCATTAGAACTTTTTGTTTTTGGTACATAAGTCATTTGTAGACGCTCAAACGAACGGCACTTGCAGAATGTCGAGAATGCTTGTACGAGGGGCAATATACAAAAAGTCAAATTAAGATGCGTAAATATTTGATTATCTTATAAAGAAGCTATAAATATCATTAGAGCTTATTCTTTTTGGTACATAAGTCATTTGTAGACGCTCAAACGAACGGCACTTGCAGAATGTCGAGAATGCTTGTACGAGGGGCTGTATACAAACTGTCAAATTAAGATGTGTAAATCCTTGATTGTCTTATAAAGAAGCTATAAATATCATTAGAGCTTATTCTTTATGGTACATAAGTCATTTGTAGACGCTCAAACGAACGGCACTTGCAGAATATCGGGAATGTTTGTATAAGGGGCTGTATACAAACTTTCAAATTACTATCTCTTTTAGCAAAATACCATATAACAAAGCTCAAAATAAAGCTATAACAAATATTTTAGCATCTGAAATGTCCTTGTATGACGCTCAAACCTCAGAGATTTAAAAAAATAATAATAAAAATAATAATAAATAACTTATTTTATTGATATTGTCAAATTAAGTTCTAAAAATATTTTTTTATCATATAAAGATACAATAAATATCATTAGAACTTATTGTTTTTGGTAAATAAGTCATTTGTAGACGCTCAAACGAACGGCACTTGCAGAATGTCGAGAATACTTGTACGAGGGGCTGTATACAAACTGTCAAATTAAGATGTGTAAATATTTGATTATCTTATAAAGAAGCTATAAATATCATTAGAGCTTTTTCTTTTTGGTACATAAGTCATTGTAGACGCTCAAACGAACGGCACTTGCAGAATGTCGAGAATACTTGTACGCGGGGCAATATACAAACTGTCAAATTAAGATGCGTAAATACTTGATTATCTTATAAAGAAGCTATAAATATCATTAGAGCTTATTCTTTTTGGTACATAAGTCATTTGTAGACGCTCAAACGAACGGCACTTGCAGAATGTCGAGAATGCTTGTACGAGGGGCTGTATACAAACTGTCAAATTAAGATGTGTAAATCCTTGATTGTCTTATAAAGAAGCTATAAATATCATTAGAGCTTATTCTTTTTGGTACATAAGTCATTTGTAGACGCTCAAACGAACGGCACTTGCAAAATGTCGAGAATGCTTGTACGAGGGGCTGTATACAAACTGTCAAATTAAGATGTGTAAATATTTGATTATCTTATAAAGAAGCTATAAATATCATTAGAGCTTATTCTTTTTGGTACAGAAGTCATATGTAGACGCTCAAACGAACGGCACTTGCAGAATGTCGAGAATACTTGTACGAGAGGCTGTATACAAACTGTCAAATTAAGATGTGTAAATACTTGATTATCTTATAAAGAAGCTATAAAAATCATTAGAACTTATTCTTTTTGGTACATAAGTCATTTGTAGACGCTCAAACGAACGGCACTTGCAAAATGTCAAGAATGCTTGTACGAGGGGCTGTATACAAACTGTCAAATTAAGATGCGTAAATATTTGATTATCTTATAAAGAAGCTATAAATATCATTAGAGCTTATTCTTTTTGGTACATAAGTCATTTGTAGACGCTCAAACGAACGGCACTTGCAGAATGTCGGGAATGTTTGTATGAGGGGCTGTATACAAACTGTCAAATTATTATCTCTTTTAGCAAAATGCCATATAACAAAGCTCAGAATAATGCTATAACAAATGTTTTAGCATCTGAAATGTCCTTGTATGACGCTGAAACCTCAGAAATTTAAAAAAATATAATAAAAAAATAATAAATAACTTATTTTATTGATATTGTCAAATTAAGTTCTACAAATATTTTATTATCATATAAAGATACTATAAATATCATTAGAACTTATTGTTTTTGGTACATAAGTCATTTGTAGACGCTGAAACGAACGGCACTTGCAGAATGTCGAGAATGCTTGTACGAGGGGCAATATACAAACTGTCAAATTAAGATGCGTAAATACTTGATTATCTTATAAAGAAGCTATAAAAATCATTAGAGCTTATTCTTTTTGGTACATCAGTCATTTGTAGATGCTGAAACGAACGGCACTTGCAGAATGTCGAGAATACTTGTACGAGGGGCTGTATACAAACTGTCAAATTAAGATGTGTAAATACTTGATTATCTTATAAAGAAGCTATAAATATCATTAGAGCTTATTCTTTTTGGTACATAAGTCATTTGTAGACGCTCAAACGAACAGCACTTGCAGAATGTCGAGAATGCTTGTACGAGGGGCTGTATACAAACTGTCAAATTAAGATGTGTAAATATTTGATTATCTTATAAAGAAGCTATAAATATCATTAGAGCTTATTCTTTTTGGTACATAAGTCATTTGTAGACGCTCAAACGAACGGCACTTGCAGAATGTCGGGAATGTTTGTATGAGGGGCTGTATACAAACTGTCAAATTATTATCTCTTTTAGCAAAATGCCATATAACAAAGCTCAGAATAATACTATAACAAATGTTTTAGCATCTGAAATGTCCTTGTATGACGCTGAAACCTCAGAAATTTAAAAAAATAAAATAAAAATAATAATAAATAACTTATTTTATTGATATTGTCAAATTAAGTTCTACAAATATTTTATTATCATATAAAGATACTATAAATATCATTAGAACTTATTGCTTTTTGGTACATAAGTCATTTGTAGACGCTCAAACGAACGGCACTTGCAGAATGTCGAGAATGATTGTACGAGGGGCAATATACAAACTGTCAAATTAAGATGCGTAAATACTTGATTATCTTATAAAGAAGCTATAAATATCATTAGAGCTTATTCTTTTTGGTACATAAGTCATTTGTAGACGCTCAAACGAACGGCACTTGCAGAATGTCGAGAATGCTTGTACGAGGGGCTGTATACAAACTGTCAAATTAAGATGTGTAAATCCTTGATTGTCTTATAAAGAAGCTATAAATATCATTAGAGCTTATTCTTTTTGGTACATAAGTCATTTGTAGACGCTCAAACGAACGGCACTTGCAAAATGTCGAGAATGCTTGTACGAGGGGCTGTATACAAACTGTCAAATTAAGATGTGTAAATATTTGATTATCTTATAAAGAAGCTATAAATATCATTAGAGCTTATTCTTTTTGGTACAGAAGTCATATGCAGACGCTCAAACGAACGGCACTTGCAGAATTCGAGAATACTTGTACGAGAGGCTGTATACAAACTGTCAAATTAAGATGTGTAAATACTTGATTATCTTATAAAGAAGCTATAAAAATCATTAGAACTTATTCTTTTTGGTACATAAGTCATTTGTAGACGCTCAAACGAACGGCACTTGCAAAATGTCGAGAATGCTTGTACGAGGGGATGTATACAAACTGTCAAATTAAGATGCGTAAATATTTGATTATCTTATAAAGAAGCTATAAATATCATTAGAGCTTATTCTTTTTGGTACATAAGTCATTTGTAGACGCTCAAACGAACGGCACTTGCAGAATGTCGGGAATGTTTGTATGAGGGGCTGTATACAAACTGTCAAATTAAGATGTGTAAATATTTGATTATCTTATAAAGAAGCTATAAATATCATTAGAGCTTATTCTTTTTGGTACATAAGTCATTTGTAGACGCTCAAACGAACGGCACTTGCAAAATGTCGAGAATGCTTGTACGAGGGGCTGTATACAAACTGTCAAATTAAGATGTGTAAATACTTGATTATCTTATAAAGAAGCTATAAATATCATTAGAGCTTATTCTTTTTGGTACATAAGTCATTTGTAGACGCTCAAACGAACGGCACTTGCAGAATGTCGGGAATGTTTGTATGAGGGGCTGTATACAAACTGTCAAATTAAGATGTGTAAATATTTGATTATCTTATAAAGAAGCTATAAATATCATTAGAGCTTATTCTTTTTGGTACATAAGTCATTTGTAGACGCTCAAACGAACGGCACTTGCAGAATGTCGGGAATGTTTGTATGAGGGGCTGTATACAAACTGTCAAATTATTATCTCTTTTAGCAAAATGCCATATAACAAAGCTCAGAATAATGCTATAACAAATGTTTTAGCATCTGAAATGTCCTTGTATGACGCTGAAACCTCAGAAATTTAAAAAAATATAATAAAAAAATAATAAATAACTTATTTTATTGATATTGTCAAATTAAGTTCTACAAATATTTTATTATCATATAAAGATACTATAAATATCATTAGAACTTATTGTTTTTGGTACATAAGTCATTTGTAGACGCTGAAACGAACGGCACTTGCAGAATGTCGAGAATGCTTGTACGAGGGGCAATATACAAACTGTCAAATTAAGATGCGTAAATACTTGATTATCTTATAAAGAAGCTATAAAAATCATTAGAGCTTATTCTTTTTGGTACATAAGTCATTTGTAGACGCTGAAACGAACGGCACTTGCAAAATGTCGAGAATGCTTGTACGAGGGGCTGTATACAAACTGTCAAATTAAGATGTGTAAATACTTGTTTATCTTATAAAGAAGCTATAAATATCATTAGAGCTTATTCTTTTTGGTACATAAGTCATTTGTAGACGCTCAAACGAACGGCACTTGCAGAATGTCGGGAATGTTTGTATGAGGGGCTGTATACAAACTGTCAAATTATTATCTCTTTTAGCAAAATGCCATATAACAAAGCTCAGAATAATGCTATAACAAATGTTTTAGCATCTGAAATGTCCTTGTATGACGCTGAAACCTCAGAAATTAAAAAAAATATAATAAAAAAAATAATAAATAACTTATTTTATTGATATTGTCAAATTAAGTTCTACAAATATTTTATTATCATATAAAGATACTATAAATATCATTAGAACTTATTGTTTTTGGTACATAAGTCATTTGTAGACGCTGAAACGAACGGCACTTGCAGAATGTCGAGAATGCTTGTACGAGGGGCAATATACAAACTGTCAAATTAAGATGCGTAAATAATTGATTATCTTATAAAGAAGCTATAAAAATCATTAGAGCTTATTCTTTTTGGTACATCAGTCATTTGTAGACGCTGAAACGAACGGCACTTGCAGAATGTCGAGAATACTTGTACGAGGGGCTGTATACAAACTGTCAAATTAAGATGTGTAAATACTTGATTATCTTATAAAGAAGCTATAAATATCATTAGAGCTTATTCTTTTTGGTACATAAGTCATTTGTAGACGCTCAAACGAACAGCACTTGCAGAATGTCGAGAATGCTTGTACGAGAGGCTGTATACAAACTGTCAAATTAAGATGTGTAAATATTTGATTATCTTATAAAGAAGCTATAAATATCATTAGAGCTTATTCTTTTTGGTACATAAGTCATTTGTAGACGCTCAAACGAACGGCACTTGCAGAATGTCGTGAATGTTTGTATGAGGGGCTGTATACAAACTGTCAAATTATTATCTCTTTTAGCAAAATGCCATATAACAAAGCTCAGAATAATACTATAACAAATGTTTTAGCATCTGAAATGTCCTTGTATGACGCTGAAACCTCAGAAATTTAAAAAAATAAAATAAAAATAATAATAAATAACTTATTTTATTGATATTGTCAAATTAAGTTCTACAAATATTTTATTATCATATAAAGATACTATAAATATCATTAGAACTTATTGCTTTTTGGTACATAAGTCATTTGTAGACGCTCAAACGAACGGCACTTGCAGAATGTCGAGAATGATTGTACGAGGGGCAATATACAAACTGTCAAATTAAGATGCGTAAATACTTGATTATCTTATAAAGAAGCTATAAATATCATTAGAGCTTATTCTTTTTGGTACATAAGTCATTTGTAGACGCTCAAACGAACGGCACTTGCAGAATGTCGAGAATGCTTGTACGAGGGGCTGTATACAAACTGTCAAATTAAGATGTGTAAATCCTTGATTGTCTTATAAAGAAGCTATAAATATCATTAGAGCTTATTCTTTTTGGTACATAAGTCATTTGTAGACGCTCAAACGAACGGCACTTGCAAAATGTCGAGAATGCTTGTACGAGGGGCTGTATACAAACTGTCAAATTAAGATGTGTAAATATTTGATTATCTTATAAAGAAGCTATAAATATCATTAGAGCTTATTCTTTTTGGTACAGAAGTCATATGCAGACGCTCAAACGAACGGCACTTGCAGAATTCGAGAATACTTGTACGAGAGGCTGTATACAAACTGTCAAATTAAGATGTGTAAATACTTGATTATCTTATAAAGAAGCTATAAAAATCATTAGAACTTATTCTTTTTGGTACATAAGTCATTTGTAGACGCTCAAACGAACGGCACTTGCAAAATGTCGAGAATGCTTGTACGAGGGGATGTATACAAACTGTCAAATTAAGATGCGTAAATATTTGATTATCTTATAAAGAAGCTATAAATATCATTAGAGCTTATTCTTTTTGGTACATAAGTCATTTGTAGACGCTCAAACGAACGGCACTTGCAGAATGTCGGGAATGTTTGTATGAGGGGCTGTATACAAACTGTCAAATTATTATCTCTTTTAGCAAAATGCCATATAACAAAGCTCAGAATAATGCTATAACAAATGTTTTAGCATCTGAAATGTCCTTGTATGACGCTGAAACCTCAGAAATTTAAAAAAATAAAATAAAAATAATAATAAATAACTTATTTTATTGATATTGTCAAATTAAGTTCTACAAATATTTTATTATCATATAAAGATACTATAAATATCATTAGAACTTATTGTTTTTTGGTACATAAGTCATTTGTAGACGCTGAAACAAACGGCACTTGCAGAATGTCGAGAATGCTTGTACGAGGGGCAATATACAAACTGTCAAATTAAGATGCGTAAATACTTGATTATCTTATAAAGAAGCTATAAAAATCATTAGAGCTTATTCTTTTTGGTACATAAGTCATTTGTAGACGCTCAAACGAACGGCACTTGCAAAATGTCGAGAATGCTTGTACGAGGGGCTGTATACAAACTGTCAAATTAAGATGTGTAAATACTTGATTATCTTATAAAGAAGCTATAAATATCATTAGAGCTTATTCTTTTTGGTACATAAGTCATTTGTAGACGCTCAAACGAACGGCACTTGCAGAATGTCGGGAATGTTTGTATGAGGGGCTGTATACAAACTGTCAAATTAAGATGTGTAAATATTTGATTATCTTATAAAGAAGCTATAAATATCATTAGAGCTTATTCTTTTTGGTACATAAGTCATTTGTAGACGCTCAAACGAACGGCACTTGCAGAATGTCGGGAATGTTTGTATGAGGGGCTGTATACAAACTGTCAAATTATTATCTCTTTTAGCAAAATGCCATATAACAAAGCTCAGAATAATGCTATAACAAATGTTTTAGCATCTGAAATGTCCTTGTATGACGCTGAAACCTCAGAAATTTAAAAAAATATAATAAAAAAATAATAAATAACTTATTTTATTGATATTGTCAAATTAAGTTCTACAAATATTTTATTATCATATAAAGATACTATAAATATCATTAGAACTTATTGTTTTTGGTACATAAGTCATTTGTAGACGCTGAAACGAACGGCACTTGCAGAATGTCGAGAATGCTTGTACGAGGGGCAATATACAAACTGTCAAATTAAGATGCGTAAATACTTGATTATCTTATAAAGAAGCTATAAAAATCATTAGAGCTTATTCTTTTTGGTACATAAGTCATTTGTAGACGCTGAAACGAACGGCACTTGCAAAATGTCGAGAATGCTTGTACGAGGGGCTGTATACAAACTGTCAAATTAAGATGTGTAAATACTTGTTTATCTTATAAAGAAGCTATAAATATCATTAGAGCTTATTCTTTTTGGTACATAAGTCATTTGTAGACGCTCAAACGAACGGCACTTGCAGAATGTCGGGAATGTTTGTATGAGGGGCTGTATACAAACTGTCAAATTATTATCTCTTTTAGCAAAATGCCATATAACAAAGCTCAGAATAATGCTATAACAAATGTTTTAGCATCTGAAATGTCCTTGTATGACGCTGAAACCTCAGAAATTAAAAAAAATATAATAAAAAAAATAATAAATAACTTATTTTATTGATATTGTCAAATTAAGTTCTACAAATATTTTATTATCATATAAAGATACTATAAATATCATTAGAACTTATTGTTTTTGGTACATAAGTCATTTGTAGACGCTGAAACGAACGGCACTTGCAGAATGTCGAGAATGCTTGTACGAGGGGCAATATACAAACTGTCAAATTAAGATGCGTAAATAATTGATTATCTTATAAAGAAGCTATAAAAATCATTAGAGCTTATTCTTTTTGGTACATCAGTCATTTGTAGACGCTGAAACGAACGGCACTTGCAGAATGTCGAGAATACTTGTACGAGGGGCTGTATACAAACTGTCAAATTAAGATGTGTAAATACTTGATTATCTTATAAAGAAGCTATAAATATCATTAGAGCTTATTCTTTTTGGTACATAAGTCATTTGTAGACGCTCAAACGAACAGCACTTGCACAATGTCGAGAATGCTTGTACGAGAGGCTGTATACAAACTGTCAAATTAAGATGTGTAAATATTTGATTATCTTATAAAGAAGCTATAAATATCATTAGAGCTTATTCTTTTTGGTACATAAGTCATTTGTAGACGCTCAAACGAACGGCACTTGCAGAATGTCGTGAATGTTTGTATGAGGGGCTGTATACAAACTGTCAAATTATTATCTCTTTTAGCAAAATGCCATATAACAAAGCTCAGAATAATGCTATAACAAAAATTTTAGCATCTGAAATGTCCTTGAATGACGCTCAAACCTCAGAAATTAAAAAAAATAATAATAATAAATAACTTATTTTATTGATATTGTCAAATTAAGTTCTAAAAATACTTTATCATCATATAAAGATACTATAAATATCATTAGAACTTATTGTTTCTGGTAAATAAGTCATTCGTAGACGCTCAAACGAACAGCACCTGCAGGAAGTCGGGAATGTTTGTATGAGGGGCTGTATACAAACTGTCAAATTAAAATGTGTAAATACTTGATTATCTTTTACAGAAACTATAAATATCATTAGAGCTTATTCTTTTTGGTAAATAAGTCATTTGTAGACGATCAAACGAACAGCACCTGCAAAAAGTCGAGAAAGTTTGTTTGAATGGACAGTATACAAACTGTCAAATTGAAACCTATTATCAAAAAATGGCACCTAACTAGGCTAAGAATGATGCTATAACAAAAACTTTGGAATCTGAAATGTCCTCGAATGACGCTGAAACCTCAGATTTACAAAAAAAATTAAAAATAATAAATATTTTATGTAATTTAAACTGTCAAATTAACATCTGTAAATATATGATTATCTTATAAAGAAGCTATAAATATCATTAGAGCTTATTCTTTTTGGTACAGAAGTCATTTGTAGACGCTCAAACGAACGGCACTGTTAGAATGTCGGGAATGTTTGTATGAGGGGCTGTATACAAACTGTGCAAATTATTATCTCTTATAGCTAAATGCCATATAACAAAGCTCAAAATGATTCTATAAAAAAAAAAAAAAAAAAATAGCAACTGAAATGTCCTTAAATGACGCTCAAACCTCAGAAATTAAAAAAAATAATAAAATAATAATAAATAACTTATTTTATTGTTATTGTCAAATTAAGTTCTAAAAATATTTTATCATCATATAAAGATACTATAAATATCATTAGAACTTATTGTTTTTGGTAAATAAGTTATTTGTAGACGCTCAAACGATCGTCACTTGCAGAATGTCGAGATTGTTTGTGCGAGGTACTCTTTACAAACTGTCAAATTTAGATGTGTAGATACATGATTATCTTATAAAGAAACTATAAATATCTTTAGAACTTATTCTTTTTGGTATATATGGTCATTTGTAGACGCTCAAACGAACAGTACTTGCAGAAAGTCGAGAATGTTTGTAGGAGGAGTTGTATACAAACTGTCAAATTGAAATCTCTTATAAGATAATGCCACATAACTAGCTAAGTATGATGGTAGAATAAAAATTTTGGAATCTGAAATTTCCTCGAATGACGCTCAAACCTCAGTCGTTTTAAAAAATATAAATAATAAATAACAAATTGTATATAAACTGTCAACTTAAGATGTGTAAATACATGAGTATCTTATAAAGTTATTATTTATCTTTGGAAAAAAGAATCTGTAATAACTGTGAAAATATTACTGTGGGAAAAAAACTTTTTAACGCTTGAACTATTACATTTGACGCTTAAATGCATGGTTTCAAAATAATTAATTTTGGGGGCCGTATACAATCTGTGATTTTAGACCTTTGGAAAAAATAATGCCTAATAAATGTGAAAATATTAGCTCGGAAACAAAACTTTTTAAAGCTCAAACGATTACTTTGAACGCTGTAAAGTATGGTATATTCAGAATTTCAAAATGTTTAATTTAAGGGGCTGTATGCAATCTGTGATTTTAGACCTTTGGAAAAAAACGATGCATTATAACTGTGAAAATATCACTGTTGAAACAAAACTTTTCAAGGCTCAAACTATTATACTGGACGGGGACACTCAAAAGTATGGTATATACAGAATTTAAAAAAAAATTAATTTAGGGGGCTAAATACAAACTGTGATTTTAGTTCAATGCAAAAAATGAGTGTTCTATAAGTGTTAAAATAATAATGCTGATACAAAACTTTTTAACGCTCAATCAATTACTTTTATCGCTGTATCGTATAATATATTAAGAATTTCAAAATACTTAAATTAAAGGGCTGTATAGAAACTGTGAATTTTGCTGTCGGGAAAAATTAATACTTTTATAACTGTGAAAATAATGTCGCTCAAACAATTTTTTTTTGTCGCTCAAACGCGCTCAAATGACGCTCAAACCTATGCTGTTTTCAATTGTTAACTTCCATAAAGTCGGGGGGCCAACTTCACGTTTAATTGGCCCTCTGAGTCTATTTAAGCTTATAGCCTTTTTCTGTTTTTCGCTGAAATGAAAATTTTTGTCGCTCATACACGCTCAAACGACGCTCAAACCGATGCTGCTTTCAGTTTTTAAATTCGATAATGTCGAGGGGCCAACTTCACGCGAAGTTAGCCCCCGAGTTTTATTTTGTTTCTAAACTTTGTAAAATTGTCGCTCAAACGAAAATTTTTGTCGCTCAAACGCGCTCAAACGACGCTCAAACCTATGCTGTTTTCAGTTTTTTAATTCTGTAAAGTCAAGGGGCTAACTTCACGGACCTCTGACGAGGACCATTTTCATTCTTGGCAGACGTCTATGACGATTGGCTGACGCGTTAATACTTCGATTTAAAATGTTAGTTCAACGGTTTAGTAGTTTGAAGAGATGTTCGTAACTTTGATACTGAAAAATTATGTGCTTATAATTTTGTGTCAGTCCTTATGTGTGGATGTGGATTACAAGTAATTTACAGTAATCATCAAACGATACATAGAAATAATATACGCTGAAGAAAATGCTTGTAATTTATAAAATGTTATAATTGTTAGAACATTGGTGTGTATTTTATTAATTTTTTTTTCCGTTCATCACGAAGATTGTGCTTTTTGAATATTATTTTTATAAAATCCGACTGGTGACTTTTTTTTTGCAGTCGGATGTGTTTTTTTTCCCCCTTTTCAGAAGGAAAATATGTGTGATTTATTTTCAATGAATATTTTTTAGAAATCGGTTTGCAAAACAGTGCTTTTTTTTATGTTTTGCCAAAAGTGTGCAACTGCCTTAATTGAGGGAGTACGCTCTATGACTATTCCATTGACAAGTTATAAATATTATAAAATCAACATTTAATCTGAGAATTATCTATTTTCGTATTGTACTTTTTGAATATTATTTTTATAAAATCCGACTGGTGAGGTTTTTTTTGCAGTCGGATATGTTTTTTTTTCCCCTTTTCGAAAGGAAAATATGTGCGATTTATTTTCAATGAATATTTTTAACAAATCGGTTTGCAAAACAGTGCTTTTTTTTTTATGTTTTGCCAAAAGTGTGCCTTAATTGAGGGAGTACGCTCTATGACTATTCCATTGACAAGTTATAAATATTATAAAATCAACATTTAATCTGAGAATTATCTATTTTCGTATTGTACTTTTTGAATATTATTTTTATAAAATCCGACTGGTGAGTTTTTTTTGCAGTCGGATGTGTTTTTTTTTCCCCTTTTCAGAAGGAAAATATGTGTGATTTATTTTCAATGAATATTTTTTAGAAATCGGTTTGCAAAACAGTGCTTTTTTTTATGTTTTGCCAAAAGTGTGCAACTGCCTTAATTGAGGGAGTACGCTCTATGACTATTCCATTGACAAGTTATAAATATTATAAAATCAACATTTAATCTGAGAATTATCTATTTTCGTATTGTACTTTTTGAATATTATTTTTATAAAATCCGACTGGTGAGTTTTTTTTTGCAGTCGGATGTGTTTTTTCCCCCCTTTTCGAAAGGAAAATATGTGCGATTTATTTTCAATGAATATTTTTTACAAATCGGTTTGCAAAACAGTGCTTTTTTTATGTTTTGCCAGAAGTGTGCAACTACCTTAATTGAGCGAGTACGCTCAACAACTTGTTATAATATTCATTCAATTCTGACTATTCCATTGACAAGTTATAAATATTATAAAATCAACATTTAATCTCATAATTATTTATTTTCGTGTTATATTTGTTTAAAATAATTTACTATTATGGTTATGACTAACTCATCAAAGGTAGGTAGGATTATAAACAACTACTAATTTTCGTTTTCAAATAAAGCTTTTGTTGGAATATAATTGCTTATATAAGATTATTTAATTACTATTTAAATTAATTTGATAAGAATAATATGTATTTGTTATATTTGTATCTTTTTAAATCCAAATAAATATATTTTAATGTTAAAATATTTGTGTATTTTTTATGATTTTCAAATAAATTCATATCAATTTCAAAATTAGCAAATTTGTTTAATATATCTTTAGATCTCCACTTTATCAATAAAAGTTTTTTATTGTAAAGAATCTGGATTATAACTCACAGCATTGATTTTATTGAAGTTCAGAAATATATATACATATATATTATGCAATTATATGTTATTACTATGACTGTAAAATATCAGTAATATATATATATTTTTTAAATGCGTACTTTAAAATATGTATTTTTAAAAAAGCAATAACAGAAAGTTATCAAACCTTATGCTGAAAAAAAAAAAAATGCTGTGTTTATAATTTTTTTTAACACTTTGATATGTAAAGGAATTTTTAATGTTGCTTTGATGAATATGCGGAATACTTATAACATTTTCTTTCGCGGTCAAATTCCTGTGGTGACCTATTTTTTATATTTTATAATTAGAGATGTACAATTTTCTTCGAGAAATCTTTTTACATTTTTTCTGGGGGGGGGGGGGGGTGAATTTATTTTTGTCAAATCTGATTTGTTAAACCTAAAAAACTTATTGGCAAACTGGCAGAACATTTTTTTTTTTTAATTTGAGAATGTGAATTTAAAAAAATCTTCTAAGTTACACATAATATTACTTGGTTTTAAAGCAAATTTTAATTGTAAAACAAATATATCATTACTTACTTTGATTTATTGCTCAAAACTTTAGCTTTCGGTTTTGCAAAACTTGAGATATTGAAAACAAATTTTAATATTTTTTAAAAAATATTTTTAGTAAAAAGGTTAAAAATAGAAAATGGAAAATAAAAAAAAGCTAGACATTTACATTTTTGCATAATTTTGGTCCAAATATTTTTCTAAATGGTTTTCATTGTTGTAATAAAATTCGAGATCTAAATTTACTGGTTCTATTATTTTTCTTTCTTTATTTTTTATTTTTTTAAAACTCTAGATTGTTTAACTGTGTTGTATAAGATCTAAAATACAGGGTTTTCAGTAAATTTTAATATGTTTTTACGTTAAAAAGAAAAAATATATTTCTTCACACATATTATATATATATAAAGTTTCCCATAGCATAAACCTGGTTTTTATATATGTTAGTATTTTAAAAAATATATAAAACATTCAGAGAATGAAAAAACTATAGTTGCCATTATTATTTTTTTATTATCATTATTGAACTGTTCTATTCAAGTCTTAAAACAATTCAAAGCATACTTCATGGAAATAAACTTGTACTTTCTTCTAAGAAAACGAACTATATGGTACACTCAGAAAACGAACTATATGGTACAAAATTATTTTATATCAATTTTAATTTGATGATCCTTTAAAACAATTAATCAGAAGTATTTTTCTAAAAGAAGTATTTTCTATCTAAAATAAATAGTCAATTTTGATGAAAAGTTGCATTGTTCTTCTAAAACAACATTACAAACATTACAGTTTTAATCTAATATTGCAGTGTTAAATTTTCATTCTAAAATGATTTTTTTTTTTTTTTTTTTTTTTTTTTAATGGCTGGCCATTTTAATGTGCGCCGCTAATGAAGTCGTTGCCGACAACAGTATTCATTGACTTAATTCGTGTAATCGGGCGGTGCAGAAAAGTTGTAATCAATATTGTACATGCTTTTAGCATAGAATGAAGTTGAATATAAAAAATATTATATAAAAACATATTTTTTATATGCTCAGTAATCGAATGAATTTAATTTTTTGCGATAGTATGTAAAGAGGGTGGGAAGGGGGGGGGAGTAGTCATTGTCCCTCGAATTGTTTTAGTGCACATCTTCTATACTATGACAAAAAATTAAACACTTTCATGCTTTAGAATACATATTTGGCCATAAAGCAAGATTCGATTTCTTCCATAAGAGCATGGGCAAACTGGGCCGTTAGCCATTGCCACTATGATTTTAGGGTTCTCAAATTTAGTATGCAATTTTCATAAAGCTGATATTTTATATCTATTTCGACGTTGCACTGACTATAATCAATATTTTGAACATTTAGAGTAGGATAAGTTTAAAAACCAAAAATATATTTATCTAAGTACAGTAAAACTTTTCAATAGCGGACACCCCAGGACGACGGAATTTGTCTGTTATTCGGAAGAGTCCGCTTTCTCCGAATAGCACACAAATTCTACGATGATGCGGTGTCCACTATTGAAAGATTTTATTGTATTTAGATAAATATATTTTTAGTTTTTAAACGTATCCTACTCTAAAAGTTCAAAATATTGATTATAATCAGTACAAAGTCGAAAGAGATTTAAAATATCAGCTTTACAAAAATTTCATACCAAACTTGGGGCCCCCTCAAATCGGGGGAGGGGGGGATGACCCAGTTTGCCCCTGCTTTAATCAGGTTCTGCTTCCGGAACAAACCCCAGCCCTGCTTTATGGTCAAATATTTTCCAATTTATCCAGGATTCACTGTGGTCAAACATGGCTGTATTTAATGCTAAAAAAAGTGTGGTCAGAAATATTTGCATATTCCTCACAAATCAGAGCACAAAAACGGCCACAATTCAGACATTTCAAGTGTCTGAAATCCAGACACATTTAAGTGTCTTAAATTTTTAAGACACTTTAAAGTGTCTCTTTTTTAAACCATCCGTCTCAGACACTTAAGTGTCTGAATTTCAGACATTTCAGTTTACAGTGTAAGTAAAACTTAATGGGTATTTGAAAAGGAAAGAAATAATATACACTGATTAAGATTTTGGTTAATTACTTGCCTTTATGGGCATTTTAAAACTATCATATCTTTATAAGGCATGCAATAAAAGAAAACACAATAGTGATAAGCTTGGAATAAAATATTTTAGTTTTTTGTCAGTAATCTAATTTAATTCATTATGTAACTCTAATTGAATTTTTCCTTAAGAGTTCAATTACTGTTACAAACTGAATTAAATAAATATTGCCAATAAAGTATTTTAGTCCAATCTTTACCACGCTTGTGTCTATTTTCATTGCATGCTCTAAAATATATGATTCTTTTAAAATGCCCAAAAAAGAAACATAAAAATAATTTTTATTCACTCCATAAAAAGTGAACATTCACTCCTATGAAAGAGTGGCTATACACTCCTGTTAGGAGTGAGAAATCCACTCCTTTTGCCAGAGTGAATAGTCACTCCTATGAAAGAGTGGATAGCCACTCCTATGAAAGAGTGACTATTCACTCCTATCAGGGTGAAAAAACCCACTCTTTTTGCAAGAGTGGATAGTCACTCCTCTGAAAGAGTGAGTATCCACCCCTGTTTAGAGTGACTATTCACTTCTCGGGAGTGAGTATTCACTCTTTCAGAGAGTGAATAATTTCACTTTTGCCTAGAGTGAATAGTCACTCTAAAGAGGTTGGGCAAATTTTGACTCTGCGATAGAGTGAATATCCACTCCTCCGGAGTGAATAGTCACTCTTTCTTATTTAGAGTGTAATCACTTTACCAAACAACATTCTGCAGGTAATATGGATTACTAGAAGTCTGAGTAATTTCCGGCTCTGAACGCTACGGGTAACCCGCAAAAAGTCACGTGATATCGGTCTCTGAACGCTTCGGGTTACACATGAGTTACCCTGCGTGACCCAGGTTACTGTCCGTGAACGCGTTCTACGTGTTGCACAGATTGTTCTGCTTAATTTCTGGCTACATATTTTTGAGAATATTATTTGACTTGTTAATCGTAGCTTTGGCCCCAATGCCCCGATAGTAAAATCATCAAGGATTTATTAGTGATAAAGAGTGTCGTCCAAAGGAGTAGCGGACCTTTAGCGATGGCTAATCCCATACAGATAAAGATGAGAATGGACGAACCCTCAACAAACTTAAAGATATCTTTTTCTATTAATCATTCACAGTTGAATTGAAGTTAATGAATATATAGTAAAAGGGTGATACATGTGTTGGTAGTTCTAGGGGTCTCCATTTTCTTGTTTTCATTTTAACTTATTATTATATTGCCAATTAGCCCAGACCATAAATAAATTTAAGAGTGGTCTCCTTAATTATGTAACTGAAAAATAGTGTGAAACTAACAAATAATTTTATGATGAGATGATCAAATGAATTAATACTTTTAATAAATCAAGATTTAACAATGTCTGGTGCAGACAGATTAAATTCTTTTATTTTATTTATTATTGTGCAAATAATTCCTGTAAATAAAATTTGTTAATTGTAAATTTAAAATTGATTTTCTTATTGTTCTTGCATCATGTGTTAATTTAATTAATGGTCTATTTCACTGCTTGGAATAATTTTAATAACTTTGAAGTAATTTTAATATTTAAGTTATTCTCAAACTTTGAGCTTCCTCGTAAATAATCACAACGCCTTATTTATCTTAATTTTTAATGGTTAACTTTATTTATTTTAGCTTTTATAAACTCTGACCAGAGAAATACGATCACAATAATCATGCAGCAATGAAGAATAAGACAGATGTTTGGGAAATATATTTACATTTGTAGTCGAATTTTTTGGAGAGTCTGTTTCTTCCTAGCAATTGTGGATGTTTTATTTTTCCATATTTGGTGGCTTACAATTACTTCAGTAATTTCCTTACGTGTGGTAATTGCAAAGAAGTATTTATAATTGGTTTTCTGCATTTCTGAAGATAACACTATGTGTATTTTTACAGTTTTAGACTCTACAATGATGTTGTGCCTCCTTATTTTCTAAGAAACACAAATTTAATATCCTTGCTTGTTTTCTACTTATTACTGCATAATTTATTCAGTTAGGATACCAAATAATAATGCGATATTAATTATCATAAGATTTCTTAATTTTATAGATTAATTATTATCGTCATAACCGATTTAAAATTCATTATAATCTCAACTATTTCTTTATTAAAATATAATATCAAATTCGTCAAGCTATGGTAAATACTAACTGTTGAAGATTCAGTATAATTACAAATTTCTGTAAGTTAACTTAGCAATTTATTTTAAATTTAAAGAAATTCTGAGTTTTTTTATATTAATTAATTCTCACTCTAAGTAAATGCACAATAAAAATTAAAGAGCCAACACCAGAAAATCTTCTTTCACTAATCCATTTTTAGAACAACACTTTTATTTAAATCAAATCTTAAGACTTCATAATATTTATTTAAGCTAACACCAATACATTAATTACAATTATAATAATCAGATAATAACATGATTTTTTTTTTTTTTTTTTTTTTTTTACAAATCAAACTATCGCATATCAATTTTTAATTCTCAAATTTACCACGTAGTGAGTAGATTTCAATAATTTCGACATTTGATCTATCGGAAACAATTAAATGAACTACTATCCTGAACTTACTCACTCTTATATTTTATCATTTTGCATATAAGGTATTTCGTGGTACTTTATAAGGGACACATTATTCCTCTCTTATGGCCAATTTATATTATTCTTAAACTCCACAATTCAGTTAATAACATTTCCACTGTGTTTAATAAAGTACCTACTTCTAGTTAATTTTACCCTTTTTAGCTCACAGGCTATCAAAGCCTGAGAGCTAATGTGCCCGCCCGTTCTGTATGTATATGTACGTACGTATGTATGTACGTAACGCGATAACTCTTGATAGAAATATCCGATTTGTTTAAAATTTTGGTTATAGGTTCATTGTGATAAGGCGCTTCCCTGATTAGTTTTGTGTTTCATTGGTTAAGTATAAAGGGGGGGGGAACGGGGGGCTAATTCCCCCCCCCCTTGATTTAGATAAATGGGTTTTGCATGCAGAATCATCCTATTTGCTTCAAATTTTGTATATAAGTTCATTGTGATAAGGCGCTTCCCTGATTAGTTTGGAGGTTTATTGGTTAACTATAAAGGGGGGAACAAGGGGCTGATCCCCCCCCTTTAAGTTAGATAAATTGTTTTTTTCATGTAGAATTATCTGATTTGCTTCAAATTTTGTATATAGGTTCATTGTGATAAGGCGCTTCCTTGGTTAGTTTTGGGGGTTCACTGGTTAAGTATAAAGGGGGGCACAAGGGGGGTAATCCCCCCCTAATTTATTATCGATTTTTTTAAATTTTTGAGGGCATTATTCTTTGAAATAAGAGTATAACATACAATTAATTTGAATAGCCTGTGAGCTCAATGCCATCAGTTTAACTGGGCAGTTTTCTTTTTATTCTTCTTCTTCCCAGACTTTCGTTGATTCAGTGTACCTTTACCCCACATGCAGAATTCATGTTCATAAATTTTCGAGTATTTAAATACAATAACATGACCTTGTATATTTCAAAAGTTTGAAGGTATATATTGAAATAGGTTTACAATAGCAGATTGGATAGGTGTAACATTAATTCAACTTACACACATTTCAGGTAAGGTTCGACACAGAGTAACGTTATAGTTTCAATATACTATATACCTTTTCCGACCAGGGACGTAGCTTTATGGGAGGGGGGAGCCTCCCCCCCAATAAGTTCAAGTAGTAGGGCGCCACAGAAGGTTTAAGGGCGCCGTCAGGCGCCCATAAAGAAAGGGTATATTAGTAGTAATAAGTGATTATACAAACACTTTATTTTAAATCTGAAATTAGAATGTAAGTTACTTTTAACATACAAAATTTGCATAAGGGATTTAATTGTTTAATTTTAGATTTGTTACTACTTCTATCCCCCCCTCCCTCCCCACGCCTCGCAAAAAAAAAGTATACATTAAGGGAAAATTCTGAAAGCAGGAATTGTAATCAATTGCGGGACGGTAACTGTAATTCGATCCTTAGAAGTACAAATATTCCCTTCTTATCTTAGTAGTTGTTGGCCACCCTTTGTAGTAGAAAATGTGAAGAAGTGGAACTGGCTGGTGGGGGTTAGAACGGTTCTCCAATACGTTTATGTAAGGGGCCAAAGATTGTTTAAGGGCGCCGTCAGGCACCCATAAAGAAAGTGTTTAAATAGTAGTTGCAAGTAATTATACAAGAACATTGTTTTGAATATTAAGAATTGCAATCAGTTGCAGGGGAGTGATGTAATTCGATCCTTAGAAGTACAATTCTTTCCTTATCTCAGTAGTTTTTGGTCACCTTTGGTAATCTAAAGAAAGTGTAGAGAAATGGAAGTGACTGGAGAGAGGTTACAGAACGGCTCAGTGAGGGTGGGGGTGGTCTAGAAATCACCACAGGCTGAAATTTGTAGGGTCGGACCCGCCCGGGTACAAACGAAAGCTATCTTGGTCCTGCCCAGTCCGTTTTAAAAACCGAAAGTTCGGCCCGGCCCGGAACGGTTCAATTTCTACAAAAGAAAATCCGATTTTTCATAACATATAATTATAAATCTTTTAAAGAATACTGCATTTTTTTTTTTTTTTTTTTTTTTTGCGAAATTTTTGAAGTATATTTCAGATTACATGTGGGCAATCCATAGAATACAGAATGTCAACATTAATGAATACTTAGACTTCTAGACTTTTACATTCAAATAAAGACTCATTAAAAAAATGCACTTTAGAGTAAATATAAATTTTTTTTAAAAACATCATAAATTTTGAAACTTCATATTTAAAAATTAGATTTAAAAAAAATATTTCTTCAGAATTCATTAAAGTTTATTTCCAAAGATTTTGTTACCAGAAATCCATTATCAATTTTAGTTTTTAATAAGAAATTGTCTGCCGAACACGTCTTATAAATAATTAAGTTCAGGTACAGCCCGGCCTGCGTATATATAAAAAATTTACGGCCCGAGTTGACAAGAAAAATTAGGCGCTGGCTCAGACAGAATGTAACTGTTCCATGAAAATCACTACGTTAGGCATATTAAATTTCTGTATTGATGTTGTCAAACTAGTATCGAATTGTGAAACATATTTATACCGTGTTCTGGCATAGCCAGTTCCATTGAAAATTGTTCATATTTCATCGGCTTAGCCCGATCCTTTTAAATTTGGTATATCGGTGCCGTAATCCCCCTTTTTTTTTTTACCAGACCGCCTGCAAATTCACAATCACTCAACGTCCTACGCACTTGACGCCAACCTTTGTCGCCAAGCGCTTTGGCGAGAAAATGAACTTTGCGCATGCGTGGCATTTGGCCGGCAAAGTCAAAATCGTACAAGTACCGTTGAATAGATAGATGTTTTATTACAATTGTACATCCTACAACATTCCTCCTACCTTTTTACCTCGAGTTTTATCGTCAGCATTAACATGCTTTAAAAATAAATGAAAGCTTTCATTTCAAGCTTCTCATGAAAATGAATCATATCCTGTTTTGTAAATAGTTGCATTAAATAAACAACAATTGTTTTTATAAAGTAAGCTTAAAAAGAAGTAAAAATACATTTTATAATACATGATGTTATTTACATTTTTTACCTTTTATACTACTTTATTTAATCTCGAATAAACACGAGTACTGATTTATTATATTTAGTTAAACGCTTTTTCACTTTTAAATTATCCCCCCCCCCAAAAAAAAAAAAATAAAAAATAATAAAAAATAATAATAATAAAAAATAAAAAAAAATAGAAAAAACAAAATTAAAATATATTTAAAAAAATCTAAACAGTTTGTTAAGCATTGATAGAATGAGATACATTCTAAAGGGATAATACAGCACTGCAATAACCCTAATTCAATAAAATAATTAGGATCGTTAAGATTTTACTTTTCAAATTCATCCTAATTAAGTATATATATATATATATTTAAATAAATTTGTTAGTAGATTAGAGAAAATACCTAATTGAACATTCCAGTAATGGATACCAAATCTTAAAAATAAATGAAATTTTGTAAATGACCATTAGTATAAAAAAAATCCAGTTTTCTATTACTAACACCCCCCGGAACCCCCCCCCCCCCCCCAAAAAAAAAAAAAAAAAAAAAAAAAAACATGCAATTTTTGTAAGAAAACAAAGAAGATATAAATGAATTAAGTAATTAAGTAAAACCATTTCTTAGTTTGTTCAGTAAAAATTTTACTGAAAGACAATGGAACTGTTAAGCAATATTTTATGCTTGACTAATTCAACAAGATATATTGAATATCAGATATTGAGATAAGATATATTGTATATTCAATAAGATATATATTGAATATTATTCTTTATCCCTGGGTTTGAGTCTCGAATTGGTTCATCTAATGAAATAAAAGAGGGCAGCACCATACACTGATATGAAAAGAGATACGATTTTCCTCTTTCTTTACGGAAATGTATTTTGAGCGGCTGTAACTTTGAGGTGTGATGTCGAATGGTTTTTTTAATGGAACAAAAGCAAAATGAATAAAAGGTTGTTGAGTTTTGTATGATTTTCACTTATCTTATTGAAATATATTATTTTCACGTATTCTGAATGGCGATAATATAAGATCGGATAAATTTTTAGTTATCGAATCGCCGTCGTTTGCTATACCACATTATAAAACATGCAAGGAAGAGTGTTCTGAAAAAAATAATAATAATAAATGAATTTTTATTGGCTATTTTTTTATAAAGCAAAAACTTTGAGTCCATTACTGTTATGTCACATTTACCCTATTATCAATCAGCAACAAAAAACTTATCTTAGCATTTCCTCAACAAGTGATTAAGGTAAATATAATAAACTTTCATCTATTTATTGTCATCATTTTAAGAAAGGTAAAATTATACAGCGGATCTAAAACATTAAATAATATATATATGCATACATATGTATTATAATTAGTCAGAAATACTTCTTACATAAACAAGAAATGCGCGGTCCAAATGTCGAAGTAGTTTAAACCGTTTGCAAATTCGTATAAGACACGCGAATGCGTGCTACAGTTCATTTTCTCGCCAAACCGTTTGGCGTCAAGTGCGTAGGACGTTGAGTGTTTGTGAATTTGCAGACCGCCTAGCCTGTTTATTTTATTTTTTTATTAGCCCGGCCATTTGAACGTTTGACTTCATTTGGCCAGGTGCGGGAATAGGACCGTGCATATCGTGATCTATAGGGTAGAGGTCTGCATGGGCCAGAATTTGCAGGCCCGGCCCGGACGAAAGCTATCTTGGCCAAGCCCAGTCCAGTCTAAAAGCTAAAAGTTTGGCACGAGATCGGACTGGCCCGTTGAAAGTTCAGTGAAAACAGGCTCGACCTGTTGAAAAATCAATAAAATCAGGCCCGGCCCGACCTGACCAACTCAATTTCTACAAAAAATTCCAATTTTTATTAACATACGATTAAGATTCTTTTAAAATGAATACTGCATGCATATTTATGGGAAAATTTTACTGTATATTTTAGAATACTTTATACATGCCATATGCCATAGCATACAGAATAGTATTATTAATGATCACTTAGACTCTTAGAGTATTAAATTCAAGGACATAAAAAAATTCATGTAGTTTAGAATAAAAGAAAAAGACGGTTAAAAACATTCTAACTTTTGTTGCTGTATAATAAAAAAAACGTTTCTCTGAAATTTATTAAAGTATACTTCCAAAGATTTTGTTAATAGAAGTTCATTATCGCTATTATTACAAAACAACTCAACACGTCCTGGGAACAACCTAGCCCAGTTTCCAGCCGGCCTGATCAGATAGAAAATAATGTAAGCCTGATCCCAGCCTGCCCGAGTCTTCTGAAAAAATTAAGCCCAGGCTCAAGTATGATGCAAGTGTCCAATGCCGATTTCTACGTTTGACACATTTCTGTATTGTTGTTGTGATCGGCTCATGCAGTACATTTACTTATTCTCGAACCAGACAAATCCATTGAAAATTTTTCATATTTTATCAGCTTAGTTTGATCCTTTTAAATTTCTTATATCAGGCCGGACGGCTCACTTAATATTTTTATCGGCCCACACCGACCCATTTATTATTCTTCATCGGCCCGCCCAACTGTTTTCTCCAAAAAACTTTTTTCATTCTGGTCTGTTTGAAAATTGACTTTCATTTTGCTGGGCCGGGTACGAGCCCGTGAAGACTTGTATTCTAAGGTGTTCATGTGGCAATTCTCCTGAAAGAATCCTCTGAACAAAAAAAATTCCTCCACCCTGACATTTGAACTCTTGAAATCCCCTTTTGTGCAAAGCGAGACAACAGACATTTATATTCGTTCATTTGCAGGATTAGAGGCATGTGTTTCTTAAAATGAGTGTACTGTATATATTTTTGAAAAATTATATACCAGACACGAACTCTTCCAGAGTAAATAAATGAAGGAAATAAACTAGGTACCGTTTACAAAAATCAAAACAATAAATGAATTTAAGAAGAAAGCAGATTATGTAACTTCATTCATGAATGAGTGATTTCAAATTGTTGATGTTGGATCATTTCAAATTATTACGTTTGACACATTCATAAAATCATTATCATCTGTTTACATATAAAATTTCATATAGTTTTAATCAGGTCTCTAAGAATAAAATAGTATTGTAATTTTTCTGTAAAAATTAAAACTGACATTTTACACAGGCTTTCCAGACGTGCGAGTAGCGAGTTAGAGATCTGCACGGCCCGGGTTTAACTTTTTTCTGCAGACTTGGGCCGGGGCGGTCCAGGCTTCTTTTTTTCTGGACCAATCTGTGCCTGGACGTTATTCTTCCTAAAGGTCTGCATGGACCAAAATTTGCAGGTCAGCGTAAAAATCAGGAAATTAGGCCTGGCACAACAATTTTTGCGAAAAGTGAATATATTTTTAAATGGCCATTATTCTACAATTAAAGTTCGTTTTAAAAAATAGTACATACTATTCTAAACAAAAAAAAATCAAAGTACAGTAAAACCTGTGAAATAGAAACAGCCTACGAACTTACACGGATGAATGTCTTGATCCGTGCAAAAAGGTTATAATACATACTACAGACGATGTACCTGCTACGAATGGAACCTGCCTATAACAGATTTTTCTTCTCTTACTGAATCTTCATTTGAATTTAATAGTCTAATTCAATTTTTTAATCAGTGTTTATGTACATTATTGTCTAAGTGATCATAAATATTGTTGATATTTTGCATTCCACGCATTTTGAACATAATCTGAAAATAAAATCAATGCATAAGTAAGTGTGCTTTTTGAATAAGTAAGTGTAATTTAAATTTTAGGTTAATGTTGCTTCAGAAATATCACCATGCTTTGTAAATATTCCGTCGAGCCAGGCCGGTCCGAACTTTTTGCTTTTATGCCGGGCCGGGCCAGGCCGTGCCTGGGACTAGAAAGTTTGGCACCTGCAGACCTCTAGCACAGCTGATGACAATGTGGCGGCAGAGGGGGTGGGGTGGGATGGAAAAGTGGAAAATGAAAATAATAAAAGGGCGCCAAAGTCAGGTTCTTCCCCTCCCCCAATAAAAATTTCAAGCTACACACCTGTTTCCGAACCGGTAACACTTGTCCAGAAATTTCTCCTGGTTAATATGTAGGATTCTGGCGGAGGTATAACTACATTCCTCGATAATTCGACAGCCTACATCCAAAATGTTCAGGCCCTTAACTCGATATGTCAAAGGTACTAAAATAGTATATGTTCTCTTCAATAGAAAGTAAATTTCAGAGGCACGGTGGGCTTAGCAATAGGGAACTGCATCTGTTTGATTCCCACACAATTCACATCTACACTCTCGCAGTATAACTGAGACACTCCGAACATTACCTACTTAGCATCCCTCCCATCAACAAGGCATAGAGGATGTTTGTAAATCTCCTAACATAACTGAACAAACCGAGATCGGCTAATATTAAGTTTATTTAGAGCGAGTATTTAGCTCCTTACTTCTTTAATATTTTTTCCTTGACTGCATCATAAAATCTCTTTTTAAATTTTATAAGTGCTCCGTAAAATTTCCGTCCTTTTTCTGTAAAGCCAAAGCGTATCACAACTTATTATTCCCTGCAGTGGCGGCTCCTGACTTTTTTTTTTTTTTTGGGAGGGGGGGGGGGGGGCACTAAATGCATGCCTGAAACATTTGTTATTTTCATATCATTATTTTTTAAACGAAAAATTTTTCTTGCTTAATGGCATAACTTTCTGCCAATAAATAAAACAATCTATTTCGTTTTAATAATAGTGGTAAGGAAAGAATAAATTTGGCAGCCATTCATTTAGTGCTCCAAATAAAACCAGTCTCTGATTCCCTGTACTGCCAAGCCCAATGGAGCGAAGGTTTTTGTAATTTGATATATCTTCAGTCACTCCTTTTACATAATTTAGATTTATGGGGGCGTGTTCTAAATTCCATCTCTCGAATTCTAAAAAATTCTTCAAGCCTCAGAAACCCTGCACCATACATGTAAAATATATTCTGGAATTTTATTTTCGATATAAACTCAGGGTTTTAAGTCAAAGGTTACTTCCGCGCATTAAATTTTCCTACTAAAAAACATCCACAATTGGCACAAAACACAAATTCCCAGATTCTCAAAATCTTAATCATCTCCCATCCAAAATCCCCGTTAACTATAAAAATATCGCCACATCTCTGTCTTAACTCATGGGCGCGAAATCGCCCATTTTCCACATCCCTCGCCAATCTTTTAAAAAATAGCATATAATCTCTGAACCTGGATGAGCTGCATAGAATTACATTCCTTCTGAAAAACAAGACTTTCAAATCGTAAACAATTCTCTCGCACAAGTATTTTATTTCTGTTCTATAATTATTTTTTACAACTTCAGTACATTACTTTTAAAAAAAAATTACAACTTTTACTATTATTTTATTTTATTTACTTATTTACTAAATCAGGAAAATATCTATAGTCAAGAATTATTGAAAATCATCAATTATTTAATTTTCTAATTACTTAATTAATAATTCCTATCCTATTCTTGCCATAGCAATACTTTCTCCTCCGCGAAAAATCGTATTTGATTAACATGAAAAATTCTTTTTCTGACTTTTTGCTTCCTCTGCTTAAAACCAACAAAATTTAAAGCTCAATTGCAACCAAGATCAAAAGTATTCTCTTCTGATAGGTGAAAAATCATATGCATCCCCTAATTTCCCCTAAAATAATACATATATTACCATGGTTATTAGTCCACTACACACTGTTTGTCACAACAACTCAAAATTTATGGCGCACAGAACCTCAAGTTGCCTATAACGAAGCCTTACTTTTTGGACCTATATTATATATACCTATATTTACATATATATATATAATTCTTTTCCAATTGTTTCCATTAATTTTCTGAATTAATAAGTTATATATGTATTTTTTTTTTTTTTAATAAGTAATCTAAAATTAAATTTCTATGGGGGCAAAATTATAAAATTTTTACATGTGTTCTCTGTGTCAACCTGCCCTGTTTTTTGAAAAGGCATATACGTAATATACTTTAAAACCGCAGAATTATGCATCAAATATGAAGCCTAAACACATACATAAAAGATACTTAAAATTAACTATGCAAATTTTACTTTTGGAGACAAAATACATAAAATTTAACGCTTCGAATGAACTTGTGACTTAAATCACAAAATTTATTAAAGTTCCTTTTCAAAAGATTCAGTCCTGTAACTAAATAGTATTAAATCTTCCAAGATTAAAAATTGTGTTTGACCTCCAAAAGTCAAAATTTTCATTTTATTAGGTAGTATTTCAGCACATAATATCAACGCATAAGGTATAATTAAAAAAATATATAAAATATCCTTCCTGTCTTACATACAAAAGTCTCTCAATATACATTAATTAAAACAATAACGAGTTTCACATGAAATATAATTTGTCACTAGACAAAATGATTATAAATTAAACCTACCCTTAGAATACTAATAGAAATTAAGACATATGACGCCAGCAATAAAATCACAAATATAAAAAACACAGATACGAGCAATATTCTCAAAACGAATGGGTATCTTTACAAACAAAAACTCCCATCAAACAGTCTACCTACTGCATTTTTGCCTTAGCGATCATTGCAGGAATCGTCATGGCAAAGTAGGCCAATCGTGTCAGAGATCTGTTAATCGTAGAGCAACCCGATCACTTGAAGTTTTGAGTACTATAGGAGTCATAAACACGGACAGGTATTTCTTGCTGCCCCACACTGACGTCAGATGTCCTTTCTTCCTGCTGGTGAGATGTGATTGACCGGAATGATTTATCACTTTGTCTAGGACAACTAGCGGGTACAGTCCGTGAATCAGGATATGACGGTTGGTGGTTGGTGCCTTCCTCTTCCAAGATTGGTTGGTTGATTTTATGACGGCCAATTATTAACACGTGGGATATAGACCCGGGGGAAGTGCCCTCCGTGGGGGTCTTTCTAAGGGATCCTAATCCGTATTTACGGCAAGGCTCGAAAAAAAAACCACGGAAAACTCCGAACGGTTAGGTCGACGAGCGCGACAGGGGTTTGAACCCAGCACGTCCCGTCTACCAGCTTTGAGAGCAGAACCTCTCAGCCACTGGTGGGGCCCCTCTTCCCCGAAAAGCCAAAGCATGATTCTGAATAATTTCACAAAGTTTATCGAAAAAGAAGTAAACGGTTAGAAACGTTTGCTACCTTTCTAGTAAGTACAAAAGCGTGCTGCAATTGATACTGTGAAGAATATCTTCGAACAATACAGCGAGTAAAGAAGGAACTGAATCTTCTGCAACATTTTCATCACCAGAAAAATTTCCCAAACGTCCTGTCGAAAGAAATGCTGTATTGGACAATTTTAACTTGTGTGTCTTGGGACTAAAATCCCGTTCTCACTGTTGTATTTAAGTGACTTATACAACGTTCAGATCGGGTATTTAAGGTATGTCAGACCGCCGAATTCAAAGAGAGATTTCCACAAACTCCCTCAGTGAGTTCGAACTTTCTATGGCTGGATACAACCACTAACTCTCACTCTGATTGGCTGTGGAGACTCGCTTTAAGGGTGTACTCAAATACAAACTGCTCATTTTGAGACTTATTTTTAAATTCACTTTTGCTCTAAAATGCATCCAATTGGCAGGTTCTCTTATTCAGAAACTTTATAATGTCCGTATTGGTCGAGTTTTTGATAAAGGCAGAATATATTTCAAAAAATGCTGTCAAAGTGGACATTTTGAACCGAATTTCCCGAAGCGATAGCACTGGAAACATAAGAAAATTATCGCACTGTGAAAATAGTCATTTGTAAATCAATTTCTAATTAATTGAACGAAAAATCAAAACACAGGACATTTATAAATCTCTTCATAAATCACATCACCAAGTTTCATGTTTTTACTTTTAAAAATGAGTCTGAAAATATATCAAAAATTTTTGAGTTGTTGAGAGTGGAATTTTTTTTTTAATACCGCCTTAACTGATTGGCTGATGAGGGAGAAATTAACATATGCCCATGCGCACACTTTACATTTGTTGAAATCTGTGACACAGGGACGTTCAATGAGTTATCTTAGATGAATTTTGCGGCGAACAAGTCGAGTAATTCCTGAGTATACCATCTCTAAAATGAAGGTCTAAAATATCTTAAATATTTAGTCTGAACAGGGTATTAGCTTAACATTTTTGAACCGGACAACAGGTTTCATCCATTCACATTACCAAACATTTTAAGAGGCTTAACTTAGTCAAAAAGATGTCTGAGCATGTGCATAAGTTGTTAAATTTAACTACAACTTCTCACTATAAATAAGTTTCTTATTGTTTTCATTCTTTGCGGCGTGTTAAATAAAACATTGAAAGATCATTCGATTGATTACAAGTAGAAAAAAGACTGATTAATTACGAGTAGAACTCAACTCTTGATTTAAGACCAACTTTAAATAAGAAAAATAATTCAGAAGGCAGAGTTTCACTCAACTTATAGTTAAGAGGTAATTTCAAAAATAAGAAAATGTTTCAGAAACTTGTTTCATTCAAAAATTTGATTCCGGGTAGTCCGCTTAATAATAATAATAATAATAATAATAATAATAATAATTTAAATAATTTAACTATCATAGTGTGAACAAGATATTATTGCGATCGAATTTTATGCTTCAGACAGAATACTTGATTCACTTCTACCTATAGTAAAAGAACCGAAAAAATTCCCTTGGAAAAGAAATACTTTAAGAAAATTTCTCCACAATATTGGCATTTGGTGGAAGAGATGAGAAAATGAAAGGAATTGTGAATTCTGAAGCATTAAACTTTTTGATATTTTCCTAATATATTACATTTACATTTTTGAATTTTTCATGAAAATTTTTATTTTTTATGCAATTTTTAAACTAATATTTTTATTGACAAAAATAGAAACTAATTTAAACTTGAATTTTTGTTTAATTTATTATTATTTATCTTTTATATTTTTAGCACAATTTTAAAAGTATCCTACAAGTATTTAAAAGAAATATAATATGGTCATAAATGCATTCCAACATTCATCAAAATTCATTATTATTTTGTAATGATATTTTTAATGGCATTTTATATTGTGAATATGTTTACCGTACTTCCTAAACGAAAAATACCAATATTCGTAAGGATATACATTTTTGTATTTCACCATTTAAAATATTGTAATATATTTAGAGCAGATCAAATGTATATGCATACATATATATAACTGGAAACAATAACAGTAAGTTTTAAAAAGATGACATATCTAGACATACATTAATGTTAGTCAACAGAAATATTAGTTTAAAAATTTTTTTTAATGTATAAATTTTCATGAAATATTCATAAATGTAAACTTAAATTTTTAAGAAAATATAAAAAAGTTCAAAGCTGCAGAATTCATTATTGTGCTTAAAACTTGCAACCTGTCAAAAATATAAAATTATTTAAAAAAGGAAAATATTCTCGATGAAGGATCGAACCCGCCACCACATGGGTTGCAAGCGCGTACTCTACATCGGCGATACGAAGTCCACGCACACAAGAGCAAACTCAAACTCATGGGCCCTGTAGCAGAAAGTTCGAGACGGGCGACATACGTCGCAGATTTTTTCCCCTCTTCTGCATATTTCTTTCCATGGAATTTTTTTCGGCTCACAGATTTTTTTCCCTCCTTCTGCAGATTTTTTACTTCGTGAGCAGGCACGGTGCCGCAGCCACACTTTCGCCTCGCATCTGGAAGAGTGCTATGATCTTCTGCGCATCTCCTTATTCTTTGCAAGCTAAATATAATTTTTTTTTTCTCCGACATCACTGCTCAATGGAACAACAGCGTTTGCTCATATACTGTGCTTGCATCTTGCCAGAAAGTTCAAAAGAGAAAATCTGCGAAAAGCGGTTGAAGAAATCAGCGAAAAGCAGGCCGTCTTTTCTTTTCTAGCTGCAAATAAGCTCTGCCAGTTTTTTTTTTTTTTTTTAAAGCTGCATAGCGTTTTGGGTTCGCAAAAAAAATTCTATCTGCATATTTCAACATGCGAATTTCACCAACAGGTTGCGGGAAAAAAACGAAAATTTGTCAATCGGGCACAGAAAAATTTCACAAAGTTTGTTAAACGGTCACGTGAACATATTGCGGAATTTGTTAATTGATTGCGTGAAGAAAAAATAGCGAAATTCACCAGTCGACCGCAGGGGGTAAATAGCAAAATTAGTCGACGATCATGTGAAAAAAAAAAAAAAAAAACTTGAGTTTTGCCAGCAAGACGTGGAAAAAAATTCCGTAAAATCGTCAATCAGTTGCAGGAAAATATCACGAGTTTCGTCAATCGATCGTGGGAAAACTATCTAGAAATTCATCTGTCGGTTACGGGAAAAAATCGTGAATCTCTTCAGTCAGAATTCTGCCATCTGCTGAAGAAGAATATCACAAAATTCGTCTATAGATGTTTAGTATTTAATGGCGGGAAAATATTAGGGATGCACCAGATGTGAATTTTTGCCGAATACCGGATACCAAATATCCGGTACAAAAATTTACCGAATATCCAGTATCCGGCCGATTACTTTTTCGCTTTTAATTTCAATAGTAATATTTCTATTTATTGCTTAAAGAAGAAAAACTTTAAATTATTATAATTTTATGTCATTAAAATGTTAACAATAGATTTAAACTCATTTATTAAGTTAAAGTTGCTTAAAAACAAATACTTTTTAGTAATTAAGTATAGAAATTTAATCATGTTTTGTGTTTTGCCTATTCTAATATACATATATCTGTAGTTTTTTTTATTTTTTTTTATTCAGGGTCATTCAACATAAAAAGATAAACAATTAAGTAATTTCTCTGTTTTTCATATTTATAAATCTTTGTTACATTTAAATACTAAACATCCTATTGAAGCGGATTTTTCTTTTCCTACATACATACGCATACATATTATTACTTACTTTTCCTATGACAAATGTTTTCTAACAGAATTTAAATAGAAGTTCCTCATTGCAAGTATCTTCTTTTGTAGTAGAAGAAGACAGTGATATTCAAGAAAGTGGCACAATTCTTTTCATGATCAGTATTATTTTATCAGGTCTTCCATCCATAGGCAAAATAGTGACAAAAGATTGAATAAAATCATTTTTAATTTAGAATTGTTGAAAACACAAGAAAAAGAGACAACCAGAGGAGTGAACGCTTATTCTCAGAAGGAGGAAAATATTTGATAAAAAAAGTAACAGAGCCTGAAAATGCTGAGCACCATAACTTGCCTTTAATTATAAATAATTAGTTGTCATATTTTAAATAAATATTATATTTTCATTTATATCCAAGTCCTATAATTTAATTTTTGTGAAAATATGAATATTTATTTCTACTGACATTGTTTTAACGTTATAATATTGGTAAGAAGCAAATTAATTTCGTACTAATTTTTTCTGAAAATGTTAAAAAACATTAATTTAAAAAAATCAGTCACTATTCGGCAACCGGATACTGAAGTATTCGGCCGGACCAGATATCCAGTTTGAGTGCCGAATAAGCAGGATATCCGGTGCATACCTAGAAAATATTGCGAAATGTGTCAGTCAGTCGCGAGAAAAAAATTTTAAATGTTGTCAAGCTTGCAAGTAAATAGCCAAATTCGGCAATCGGTCGCGAAAACATTTGCGAAATTTGTCCACAATTAAGTGTAAAAAAAAAAAAAAAAAAAAAAAAAAAAACATGCGAGTTTCACCTATAAGACGCGGGAAAAAAAATTCCAAAATTCGCTTATCCGTCGCAAAAAAAAAGAGAAAAATTTGTCAGTTGGTAGCAGGAAAATATCACAAATTTCTTCAATCAATCGCAGGAAAATAATAGCGAAATTCGTTGGTTGGTTACAGAAAATAAACGTGAAATTCGTCAATATGTCGCTGGGAAAAAACTTCAATTTACCAATAGGTTTGCTGGTAAATATCGAAAAATCAAGTTAAAAAATTACATGTAACAGTAATACTTTACTAGATATTAATTATTGATATATAGTAAAACACTTATTTATTACGTATAATGTTGTACTGCTTCATATAATGTAAGTAAGGTAAAGGTGAAAATAAGCACTCGCCAGTAGCCACTCGTCGATTAAACTTGAAAAACTCGCGATTAAAAATATGAAAAGAACCGCCCAAATGCAGGATTTTCCGATATCCTTACTCTAAAATTTGTGATTTTTTTGCCCCCGTTCGACAAAATTCATAATTTTTTCGTGCCCGATCGCCGAAAGTCATGATTTTTTCCGCTCTCGTTCTTCGAAATTCATGATTTTTCCGTGTCCAATCGATAAAATTTATGGTTTCTCCGCGTCCGATTAACGAAATTCAGGATTTTTTCGCGTCCGATCGACGAATTTCATTATTTTTCCGATTCCGATCGTCGAAATTCGTGATTTTCTTTCAGCCGATTGCCGAAATTCACATTTTTTACGCTCCCGATCGGCGACATTCGTGATTTTTAAGATCCCGATCGGTGAAATTCATGATTTTTAAGTGCTCGATCGACGAAATTCACAATTTTTACACGCCGATCGGTGAAACTCGCGATTTTTACGCTCCTAATCAGCGAAATTCGTGATTTTTATGCACCCGATTGGTGAAATTCACGATTTTTCGTGTCCGATCGGCTAAATTCATGATGTTTTTATGTGACCTATGGACAAAATTTGAAATTTTTTTCGCGACAAATTGGTAAAATTTGAAATTTTTGGAGATGTTGGCATTTAGGGTCATTGCGGGCCACTTTTGGCCTGTCGGCCACAGGTTGTGCATCCCTAGTATAAACATACCTACTTTGTTATTGTCAGATCTTAATTCTAGACAAATATTTTTTTTAGTAAAAGGTACTTATGTAGTTAGCCACACAAGTACCTAAGCTTAGTGAGATTTATGTAGTTAGCTACATAAGAATGTTGTGTATAACTTTGCTGTTAACATATTTTAAAATTTTAAATAAATTGGAAATTAGTATCTCAAGTTTATTCAAAGCAATATAAATTAAAATATTTTTATTTAGTACATACATGTACTTACTGGCTACTAAAGAAATTATTCTCACTCGCCACTAACTGGCTACTAAAAAAATTCAACCTACCGGCCAGTGGCTACTAAGCCAAATTCCTTATTTTCACCTTTATATGTAGGTACTATTTAATGTAAAATTTTACATATCAGTGTAGTATTGGAGGTTTTTGACATAAGATGGTTTTGGACATAGCAGTTTAAACTCTCAAAAACGGACACATGTCAAAGACCTGTCAATCCTGAATTGCAACATAACTTACCTGCAGATTATTTTTTGACGCTGAAATATCCGTCGCAGACACTTGGAGAATTTTATGCTTCTGGGCTCATGGGTATTTGAAACGTATGCTGAACTTTAACCACTAAATTCTCAAGCACTAAGGCCCATTTGAAGAAAATGTTTCTCTAGAATAGTTAGGGGTATGATGCTCACAAAAGACTTTAAAATCATTAAATTCTGTGCACACCATTTTTGCTGGCCTCCTTGTCGATGTAATTTCTTTCACTATTCCTTATTTACAGACAAAACATAGAATTTACAACGTACCAAATTTTGTTAAAACATCGCAAGTAACACAGTTTGGGGAAATACGATAACATTTAGTATCATTTTAAAAAGCACTGCGCATCTACTTACACGTGATTAACATAAGATAACATTTATAATTTTTTCAAAAATATATTTGTTAATTAGATATTTGCAACGAAGAATTCGACAACTATATATCCGTGGCACATATTGAAAAAATCATAACAGGGAATATATATCCTTATAAAATAATTTAATAACACAAACGAAATGCTTTGCAACAGAGAGAAAAATCAGATTGTAAAATCTGTGTTTTTTTATTATTGTTTTCACTGCACTTATCTGTCATTTTTTACTTCCGCGAACTTTTCCTCAACGGTAATACACATAAATAATTGCTGACAAACATTCTCATTGCGCGTAAATCAGATTATCTTCTAATCCAGAGAAATTTTGCAAAGCACTCTTGGGCTGATGTATTTTTCAAAAGCTACGTACTGAAAGTTTGCAAATTTTTTGCAATAAAATTTTTACCTAGTTTACGCTTTATCGCTATTTTGAACATTTCCACTGAACTTTCAAGTGTAAAATTTTATTCTTCAAAATATGTGTACATAAAGTTTGTAAAGTTTTTCAATAATATTTTTATCTAATTTACGCTTAATCACTATTTTAACATTTCCAATGGATTTTCAATGGTAATATTTTATTTTTTCTCCCTCTGAAAGCATTATCTTTATCTGAACATTTGATCCCGTTTTCATAATTTCTTCGTGCAGCATTCAAGCACTAATATTCATTAAATAATAAACAGCAGAATTTGGAATGTTGCAGTTTGAAATAATGATAATTTTGTTAATTCGTAACATCTTGAGAGAACTTCACTGAAAATTTTCGTGGCACACCCAAAGTTCTTTCACGAACCGCTAGTATGTCACAGTACACCGGTTTAGAATTAATCATTTAGGATATAGAACATCTATTTCCAAAAGAAAGTTTATGTGAGTGGTTCTGAAATATTTTGAAGCCACGCATAACAGTTTATTTTTTCTCATTAGCAGCTTGATAGTACGAGCTAATTTATACTCAGTTAACCCATTAACAATACTCTGTCTTAAGAGGACACGCTGTCCTTTATTTGTGGTAAAATGACTAAACTACCAATTTTCCAATTCCTTCCTTAAAATGTATTTAGCTATCCCTGGTGCATTCTGCTGGAGTCAAGTAAATTTTGCATAGTTACAAATATGCGAAAAGTGCTTTTCACTGCATTCATTTTCCTTGAAATGAATCAGAAATGATTCATTACTCATACAATCTTTAAATGAGGACGTGAGTTTCAAAACTCGCCTTATCCAAAGAATCAAATTCGAGGAAATCGTAAAAATCCTCTGACTGCTTCCATTGGTTTTCATTGTGAACCAAGATTTTAGAATGCTAGAAATAGATGCTAAAACTAGTTCTTATGTGGATTGTAGTGTTTTTTCATATGCTCAAAATTATTTTTCTCGCACTAAGGTTTTTTTTAATATATTAGTATGTTCAAAAGACAAAACTTCAACTTATACCGTAATTACTCGTGTATGCCGCGTGTTTTTTATACTACAAATTTATTTAAAAATCAAGAGTCGTCTTGATCCACGGGGATTTGACATGTGAAGACAGCCGTTACATTCGATATAAAACTTCAACGAATCTAATATAGGATCTTTGATACATGCATGCGCGAAAGTTCGTGAGGAGTGTTTAGGAGTATTATTTGTAATTATTTTTCTTTCTTTCTTTTTTGTCCTTTTTTCTCATAACTTCTAACATTGAATTTCAGTTTTTTCCGTGAAGCTTCCATTCCATTGCATCAACATTGACCTCTGCATATATATTCGTTGGGGAAATATTTTCTACTTCAGTATACGATATCAAGTCATTAAATAATATGTTATAAATATTGTGCCATATAAATTATTAGTTGCTAAATTTAATTAGAACAAAATCTAATTGAAATATCATCCTCATATTGTTTGGTAAATGTATATATGTGTGTGTATGTTTTAAATTAAAATGGTAAGTAAAATAGTCTTCTATATACATAAGAAGAAAGTATGTCAATCATGAAATTTTTTTTACTTTTGTTTATTGGAGAATTTACACGTGTTGGGATGTCCTGAACTCGATTTGAAGTAGTTTTGAAATATGTTTGTAAACTAATCCTGTCCGTCTATTTATGTGTATGTGACGCAACTTTTGTTAGCGCTCTAATGTGGAATTTCAATAAACTTCATATTCTGTTAGACCTTAACAAAAACTGTTCCCGATTACGTTTGGGTGTATATCATTCAAAAGGTCCACGTGATATGCTATATTTTTAACGATGTTCTTGATAGCTACGTCTCGGCATCTGTAAGATGGAATTTCATCAAACGTTATACTCGGTTAATTCTTAGCACATATAAGTGTTGATATGGTTTTAATGTTTTAATGTATATATCATAGTTCAATAGGTGGTGGTGCTATACTCCGTTATTCACAATTTCCGTGCTAGCTATATCTCGTCATCTATGGGATGGAATTTGATCAAGTTTCGTATTCACATAGAGTTTGACTTAAATTGATACTGATTATGTGTCTGAGTATCATGCTCAATAGATGGCGCTACTGTGATGTGCTTTCAATGGGCTGTGATAACTATAGCTTCGGGTCTGTGGGATGGATTTTCACCAAATTAAATATGTAAGACACTTGTTAAAAATATCTTGATTTAATTTTTGCTTTGTTCATTCCACAGAGGACGTTATGTTATTTTATGCGGTGAACATTATAGCTGTATCTCAGTTTTAATTGGGTAGGAATGCGCCAGATTTTCTATTTCAAATTATTAATTAACTATATATAATATAAGTTTTTGCAGTTTGTGTTTGATTACCCAACAGGCTGAACTTTGCTTTTTGTATTAGCTGATCATTGTAACTCCAACTTAAATTTTAAGAAATGCACACTAATGAGTCGTAATTGTCGGTGTGTTATAGCGCTATTTAAATTAATACAGTAGAAAATTTTGCAATGGCCAAAGCATACTTATTACATATGACATGACATTTTATTTATTATTTCCCTTAATTCAGTTAACTTTTTGGAAATCTGGTTCACTCGTATGAAAAAAATATGTTGCAAAAAGTTTAAAATTGTAGCAAAAGCGTAGTTTTAAAATTTAATTACATTTAAAAAAAATTAATTTTTAATACAAGATTTTTTTTTTTTGATTAAATAATCATTTTCCTTCCTAAAACTATTTAATAATAGCCAGGTAGATAAAATGCTAATTGCACAGATTCTTCGTTACATCTTATTCTCTCTTTACTTACCCATCATACGTAGTATAGGGTAAATCTTGTAGTCGTTTTGAAAATCGAAAAAAAAATTGACGGATTTACACGTTTCAGACACTGGAGATTCCGAAAAACATATTTTTAGAAAAAAAAAAAATGTTTGCCGTCCGTCTGTCTGTGTGTGTGTCTGTAAACGCTCTACCTCCCGAACAAATTGAGATATAGACTTGAAATTCGGTATGTACTTAGTATGTAATAACGGAAAGAAGCTTATTGAATTTCAGTAACCTCGATTATCCGGAACTTTTTTTTTCGGACTATCAAAATATTCATTTTGATAAAAGGTATATAAAAAATTTCGAAATTGTTTATTTTAAGGAGTGAATATAACAGACGAAAAAAAAACATATATTTTGCATAAAGAATGAAGTCGATCGGATAATGAGTTGCCGAGATATTTTGTAATCATATTTCGCACGCTCTTCGATTTTCATGACCCTGTATTTTATTCAAATTTCAATTGAATGATATATTTTAATTGCAAATGAGACGCTTAATCCGACGCAGTAAATCGTTAGTTAATAGGATCATCAATTTTGGAGTTATAAGGATGTTTCTTTTATGGAATTCAGTAATTGAGCATATTTGTTTTCAAAATTTTCACTAGCATCTTACAATTTAACAATGTTTCGCCAATAAGACTTAAAAAAATTTAAATTAGTCCTTCCTTAGAAATATAAAAACGTCTGCAGCATCTGTTATATATAAATATAAATATATATATATATATATATATATATATATATATATATATATATATTGTTTACTGATGCCCTATTCTAGGTGAATATCGGTAGATTGGGAAATATATTAAAAAGTACAGGAGCACTTGCATATAATTAGCTAAGTAAGATCGTGCTTTTTTTAAAATAATTGTAAACCATCTTATAGGTTCCAAAGTGCAGTGCTGCATAATAATTAAAGATTCAGGTAATTAACAGGCACGTTTACATTATGTTAATTATACAGATTCTTCTTTACATGTTATTATCTTTTTTCTTTTCTTATTTTTCTTCAAAAATTTTACCCCATTCTTACGGTTTAACAGTATTTCGCCGATAAGAACCAAAAAAGCAAGAAAGTGACCCATTATCAGAAATATAAAAGCGGGTGCTAAATCAGTAAGTGTTAATTTTCTTTTATTGGTGTCTTTTTCTGTGTAATACAATAGACGCGGCAATTTAGACAAAAATGTAACGTCACTGTTATACTTGAAATAAAGCCCCGATGCCATAAGTCTATGTACAAACGTTTCTATTAATTTCTTGCAACAAAAATCTTTTCGGATCATCATTGAAGCCATCTGTTCAAGGAAGTTTTCTTCTGAGACGATATTTACGCCTACGTTATGCATCTCAATCGTTTCGGTGTCATCTAGAAAAACAAGATTTTTCTTGCTTCTTCCATAGTATAAAAATGCGAAGATATCGTCGATGTTTAATTTATTCAGCAGAATATCTATTCCGATTATTCTTAAATCTTCTCGTTTTGATCTAATTAAAGGTTGGGCAATTTCCCTTTTGTAAATAGAAATGCAATGATATTCGCCATTTGCTACAGCAGTAGCCAGCTGTGACACGTCGTTGATGTCAGTGATAGGTGGAATTGTAAGAAAAGACAGAAGTGTGGATTCGTAAAATAGTCCAAGAAACATAACTCCTACAACCAAAGAATAGACGAGTAAATTCTCTGCCATCGAAGAAGGCTTAAGGATCAAATCTTGCTTTAAAAATATTGCGAAAACATGAATTAAAATTTTATCGAATGAATATTTCCATTTCAAAGTGGCGTAATATATTAACAACATGGCAATTAAGAGTAAGATAACAGCTATCCATATAGATGTGGAAAACGTATGAAAAATATCTAAAATCTGTGGTATGTTCTCTGACTTTCGAGTCATAAATGTATAAGAATGAAGTTTAAACGGGTAAGCAAAATCTGTTGTTTCTTTTAATTTATTGGTCATAAGAAAAGATTGAGCAGCTATATCAATTTCTGATCTGTTTATGAGTCCTTGAAGTCCCGTAAGAGTACGATTAGGTTGCAAACGACTTAATTCATCAGTAAGAAGAAACGAAGCACTATCGAATTTTTTTGAATATTTTAAAATGTAATATGCAAGATCAACTGCTATTCGACCATAGGAACCCTTTTTTTTTAATAAAAAGTCTACTACTTCTACTTTATTTTTAAAGTCAGATGAATATTTTGAATAGAAAGTGTCGTCAAACAATCCAATTTTTAGAACTTGATTAGTTTTCATATTCGTTTGATATAATAACAAAGAATATTTAGATATTTAGTAGAATGTCAGTCATGGATGTAATCAGTTATTTAAGATAGTTAACACTGTTTCTTTCATTAATAATCTATAGCTTTCTCTTTAGATTTTGAGAAAGATTGAAATTTTGAGACATCGTCGTCAAAAAAATTCAGTTTTTATACCGTGATTAGTTTTTATATTCTTCTGATATAACATAAATTAAAAATTATATTTTTTAGCAGAATGTCAGGGATGGATTATTCAGTTAATTCAAATACAGTAAACCTCGATGTTTTTATAAGTTGTGAATATGATGTACCAGTTTTAATTTTAAATTGAATCTAGAACAGAAGAATAGAATACCAACTACAAGAACGTAATTATTGTAAAGTGGAAAAGCTGGTAAAAACCTAGCATAAAAGAAGGAATAACATTAAACTTTATTAAGTCAAAATAAAAATTATCAATAGCAAATAATCAGTCGTTTATAAAAAATTAAAATTAAAATCTGGAAACCAGAATAAATTGAACAAATGTAATTTCATTAAAATTTTCTGACGATAATAAGCATAATATCTGTTTTGTATTTTGATTATAAATATGTATAATCAGTGAAAATATTTTCATAACAATTATAATTTGCTTGAGGCAATCTCATATATAATTGCTGCCTATACGTATAACATTTCCCTCCCATTTTTCAAAGTGTGAGATTAAAAAAGAATTTTAATTTTTCGCCCGTTAAATATTGCCGTATTTACCTATTTTCAATACATCTGTTCAGCTGAGTTATGGCGAACAAATTCAGATAGTTAATTTCAGATTATTTAGAAAATATTTGTAGCCGAGAAACTATGTCTAAAAAAAAAAAAAAAAAAAAAAAAAAAAATATTGATGAAAAATAAATAAATAAAAATGTAAGACAAATCTGAAGCATTTTATGCTCTTTTCTCACCAAAAATTTTTCTCCAGTGATAGAAGTTGCAACAAGAACTCTCCATATAGACTGAAAGAGACTTTGTTATTTTCAAATTCTGCAAGACAATTAATTATAAGATATTCCGTGCTTTTCATCTCACCAACATTTTCTCTACAATACTGCAGTTAAAAATTGCAACAAGTATTTTTCATATATACTGAATCAGACTTATTTATTTTCAAAATACGCAAGAAAACTATGAAGTATTGCATGTTTCTTTTACACCAACAATTGCTCTACAATAATACAGTTAAAAATTGCAACAAGTTCTTTTCATATATACTTAATCAGACTTATTTATTTTCAAATAACGCAAGAAAACTATGAAATATTGTATGCTTCTTTTACATCAACAATTGCTCTACAATAATACAGTTAGAAATGGCAACAAGCACTTTTCATATATACTGAATCAGACTTATTTATTTCCAAATTACGCAAGAAAACCATGAAATATTGCATGATTCTTTTAAACCGACAATTGCTCTACAATAATACAGGTAGAAATTGCAACAAGTACTTTTCATATATCCTGAATCAGACTTATTTATTTCCAAATTACGCAAGAAAACCATGAAATATTGCATGCTTCTTTTACACCAACAATTTCTTTACAATAATACAGTTAGAAATTGTAACAAGCACTTTTCATATATACTGAATTAGACTTATTTATTTCCAAATTACGCAAGAAAACGATGAAATATTGCATGATTCTTTTAAACCGACAATTGCTCTACAATAATACAGGTAGAAATTGCAACAAGTACTTTTCATATATCCTGAATCAGACTTATTTAAATCCAAATTACGCAAGAAAACTATGAAATATTGCATGCTTCTTTTACACCAACAATTTCTTTACAATAATACAGTTAGAAATTGTAACAAGCACTTTTCATATATACTGAATCAGACTTATTTATTTCCAAATTACGCAAGAAAACGATGAAATATTGCATGATTCTTTTAAACCGACAATTGCTCTATAATAATACAGGTAGAAATTGCAACAAGTACTTTTCATATATCCTGAATCAGACTTATTTATTTACAAATTACGCAAGAAAACCATGAAATATTGCATGCTTCTTTTACACCAACAATTTCTTTACAATAATACAGTTAGAAATTGTAACAAGCACTTTTCATATATACTGAATCAGACTTATTTATTTCCAAATTACGCAAGAAAACTATGAAATATTGCATGCTTCTTTTACACCAACAATTGCTCGACAATAATACAGTTAGAAATTGCAACAAGTACTTTTCATATATGCTTAGACTTATTTATTTCCAAATTACGCAAGAAAACCATGAAATATTGCATGCTTCTTTTACACCGACAATTGGTCTGCAAGAATACAGTTAGCAATTACACCAAGAATTCTTCCCGTAGATTGTAACAGACCTTGTTATTTTCAACTTATAAACACTTTTTTAATGAAATGTCAATTTTAAAAGAATATTTTTCCTGCAACCTATAACATTTTATATTGAGTGAGTTGTTACAACCTTTATATCTCATCGAATCCACGTATTCTAATGATTTGTCGCATTACAAACTTTATTTCTTCCTATCTATTGTTTATTCCCCCTCTCCAATTATGCAGGGATTTCATTTTATGAGAAAGCTTTCCTGAGTACTGGGAACGATTCATTTGATAATGGGCTTTTTTAGAAATTTTCCATGTTTAATAATATCAAAATATCTAAAAGTTAGTTTTATTGACAAAAACATTCATGGAAATGTTATCGATTTATAAACAACGTGTTTGTTTGTAAAATATTCATATAATGCTATTCTAGCATAGCTATATCATTATAAAAGGACAATCTGCAACATTTCGTTAACTGTTGTGTAGAAAACATTTTCTAATAATCAGAGATGAATAAAGTTTTGAAAATTTCAAAGTTTATCATTGATTTATTGTTCTGCGCGTATCAAATCGAATGTAATCATTGAAGTGATTTTGTTTTACAATAATTGCTTATTTCGATAATCGTTTCGGGATATCTCGGCAAAATTTAGGTGAATTATACATCAATAAAGTTCTCCTGTGCATGTTTTTTTTTCTTTGAATATATATATATATATATAATATATATATATATGTGTGTGTGTGTGTGTGTGTGTTCGTGTATATATCGAAATTAGGAAAAAGCTAAAACATGCTCTATTATGCACAAAATAATGTGAATAATCCAGTATAGCACAAGTGGAAATATTATAAAACAAGCATTTATTTTACGACAATAAAGTCTTAACCAGAAGGTCCCGTGCGAAGCTTTCACACTGCAATCTTTGAGACTATTTCCTGGTACGTTTCAGCACTAATTTTTAATTTACTGATTTTTTTTTTTTAAATCAAACAACGCGTTTTAACGAAATGTGGATGTACTATCTCAGAAACTTGTTCAAACACTTTTCGAATAATACCTAATTCATCGTTGTATGTTTTGTATGTGTATAGAAAAAAGGATGTTGACAACATGAATAATATATATGATGATTGCTTGTGTGTAAGAAAATGGGAATAGATTGCCAGAAAATTTTTTGCCAAATTTTCTTCTCTCGCCAAGGTTATTTCTCTAGGTTGCCAAGACCCCTATACTGAAAAAAAAAGAATTATAAAAAAAATGAAACACTGAATCAGACGTTTAGGAAATTCATATGAAAGCATTTCCTGAGATTTTGCAAAACTGTTCCAGAAATGTCTTAAATACATAAATCACTATTTGGTACACCACTTTTTGGCAAGCCTATGAGAACTTAAACATGGGATGTTCAAACTTTGAGGTCCAGTAGCCATTTAAGTGACATCAGACTTCATAAGCGTACTAACAGCTTAATGAAATATTAAAAAATAAATACTTACAATTTTTGTGAATCCTAATGAACTGTATATCTAAATGGAAGACAATCCTTAAATTACGTAAACTACTGGTGCTCCGATGCAGTACGCATATACACAGCCATGATTAAACAAAGTAAACAAATAAACAATAGGTGACGCACGCATAAAAATTAAATAAAAACCCGTTTAAAAGCTCGACATTTTTTCAAAAAGCACGCGCAAGAAATAAATTAACAATCGTATTTTAATTGCATTATAGGATGACGTCATCTGATAATGCAGTATTTTATTTTTGTGGCAACACTGATTTCAGGAAAACCTTTCATTTCATTTATGAAAACAATGCCGATTTAATTTTTAATTAACTGCAATTTTTAATCAAAAACATGTTTTAAAGAAATATTAAGTGTGCTATGTCAGAAGCCTGTTCAAATTCCTTTCATATGCTATCTCATTCTTCGTTCTGCGTTTCGTATTTTCTTAGAAAAAGGGATGTTGACAGGAGAAATAATATATATGATAAGTGCAACTACGCGAGGATCTTTAATTCAAATCTTATGTTATCAATTCATTATTTCAAATTTAGGTCAATTTGAGAAATATTGGATTTTAAAAAATGAACCAAACTCACAAGATAATAGGTTTTAACCGTTATAATACAAGCAGAAAGTTTTTATCCTGTTTTAAAATGTACAGTGAGAAGCTCAACCCAAACAAAGGTTATTATTTTTGTTGCAATTGGTGGAAAATAAAATAAAAAGTACCGTTTTGATTTTGGGTTCGTAATGACTCGATATAGCTTATTTCGTCATATGGGGTCATTTAAATATTAACCACTTAAGGATCCTGTTCCCTCACGCGAAAACACCCGCTCGTTAATGTTAATCACATGGGGCAGTTATTTTCTAATATCTTCTTTGCATTTCAATATTTTTAAACGATTTTTTTATTAATAAAAAAAATTGTTTAATAAAAAAAATCATTTCTTCCTATCTAAAAATGTTCCCAGATATTTCATTGTAACATTAAAAGTACGTTACTTCTCTGTGGTTTCAATTCGGAATATTAATGTACTGCAGATGACCTTAACATATGCTGTTTCTGTTTATTCGTATCTTGTGTTAAACCAGGCGCCGTTTTCATAATTCGACTGCTGCAAAAATATGCACTATAAACTCTTTTCGTTCGCTTCAAATAACACATGTTTGGCTTTCTCAAAACAACCTCAGATTGTACGTTAAAAATCACGAAATTGATACTTCGCCAATTATGGCATCCTTTTATTTCTTATTCAAAAATTCGCAACATTGGTTTATCGCTAACTGTCAAAATTTCACTTTTAGTACCTGGCGAAAAAATGTAGAGTTTGGCATATTTTCATTTATGTGTTAGTAATAATGCATCTAAAAAAATTAGATCAGATCTTCTCTCGCTTTTGTCTGATAAAGATGTAAACTTTTGGTAGTTTAAGCAAAGGCCACCCTCTGTGTTTTCTTGTGCCGATTGTTCAGATAAAATAAAGAGTTCCATGGATCTAAGACTTATTTTCATCTAATGACTCTTGTATGGATTAATTTATTTTTCCATGGAAACGGATTAATATTGCGGTACATCCAATGTGCCATTATACCTCAGCGATTTTTTTTTTTTTTAACGTCCATTTGAATATATCGGGACTTCACCATAAGACCTGCGCGCTCACACAAAAAATGGCGGTTGTCGTAGGTGGATTTAATTCAGCGTTTGTACGGTTTCACGAATTTGAACACCAATAATTTCTGAAACTTTTTTTTTGCCTTATTTCTCTGAAAACAAATACGTCAAAGAAAACTTTTAGAAATTACTGATGGGTATTATATTCAGGGGACTATATACAAGTTTTTAAAAAATCCACCTACGGCAGCCGCCATTTTTGTATCAACGCTCAGGCTTAGTATTCAGGGGGTGGTGGAACGGTATTTCCGATTGAGCTCCCATTTAGCGAATATGTTATAAACAGCATCTGTACCAGAACTGATTTTTGACGATTTGCGTCAAAATCGGTCGGTATTTTTTCGATTTTTAAACCATTATCAAACAGTTTAGAAACCGATTGTATACGGAAAATCATCAAGGAAATGTAACAGAAACAGAGTAAACTAATAATCATAAATATTGATAATTTGTTGATAATAGTAATAAAATATTGATAATAATAATAGTGATAAATATTGCGGCGATGTAATTAAACATTCGTAGCGTAGAGTTAACGTATCCAGTTTCAAAAGGAGAAGTCCAGATTTCGAATCCAACCGATTCCATTGCGTTTTTTAATATTTTAATTTGGTAAAATATAAGCACAGTATAAGAATTTGGTTAAAGAATTTGATACTATTTGATTTTGTTAAGTGTACGCACAGTATTTTTTTTTTTTTTTTAAAGAAAAAAAGAAAAGAAAAAGAAAGAAAAGGGAAGGGGGGAAAAGTAGTAGATATTTCGGTTAAAGAATTCGACAAGGTGAATGTACAGTTTAAAAATGGGGAAAAAAGAAAAAATGGTCATAGTTTTTGTAAATAGTGTCAATTATTAAATTTCTTCCCTCGTCTAGAAAATTGTCTGCAGTCAAAGAATATATTGTATACCTATTCTTGAAGCTAAAATATTACTTCATTTTATTTTATTCTACATCTATCCGGAACCAAATTTGCAGATCTCTATGTGCGATGGACTGCCCTAACCATCGCCAACACATACACACACAGACAAACGTCGTTCTTTTGTTAACATAGATAAAATAAAGTACGTATTAACATTTAAGCAAAAAAATTATTCAGAAATTATAAATGAAAAAAAAAAATAATCATTCCTCTTTTTTAATAAATATTTTTTACATTAACAATATATATTAGCCACTCACCAGTTCTGGAAAGAAGTAAAACCAATAAAAATCATAATTTGTTATCCTAAATAATTCACCACAGTATCATTAAACATTATTATTTTGCAGAATTCAATTAAATAAAAGCAACAAAAGTGTCCTCAAATTTCCGCAAAATGGCCACATTACTGGTAATAATGTCCTTTTATTACTGTACGCTACTGAATTTTTTAATTTTAATTAGAACTGAACTGAAGAATTTTTATATTTGTACATGTTTTTATAACTTTTTATTGTGGAAATATTTTTTAGGTTGATTTTTATCGTTGGTACATTCCAATAAATAGCTATAAAAGCTGTAATTACAAATTAATATTTCACTCAAAGATACTGCGCAAAGATAGCTCCAAAACGAGAACTAGTATCATCATTATTAGTAGTAAAATTAAACATATTATAAATCCATATTTATCTAATATCGACAACCACCATTCGTAAATCTTTTTTTTTTTTTTTTTTTTTTTTTTTTTTTTTTTTTTTTCACAAATTTCAATGGATTTTCTAATTGATATTCATTCCAGAAATTAGCTTCAAAAATTTCATAAACTGTTATTTCGCACTTCACTTTTAAAATATCACTTGGCACAAAACGCATTTTATTCAGACCACAGTAGCGACGGTATAAATATTTTTTCTCAACATGCAGCACAGTTGCTTTATTAAAATCTGGCGTGAAATGTATTTCTTGAGAAGCAGAGAAAGGATATACATAGAAAGTATTCACAATAGTCAAAAGGACATTTATACTGATCAGTATACTGACATACAGTTCATTTTTGTAATCTTCTCGTCTCACACTCATTTCGATAAAATCCAAAGGCGTACCAAAAATTGATCCAGTTTTCGATTATATAAGGAGAGCCCATTTACAGCCAGCTACATGGCAATATTATTTAGGACTTACGTAACCACCGCGACGAAGTCGCCAAGAGAATTTTTCAATTTGTTGAGTAAAGGCAAATTTATAGGTCCGCACACAGCTGCGACCGGCGGTCCCCATTTCAGATATTTATGATTAAAAATACCTTTATTTGTAGGATTTAAAATTGGTTAACTAATGAAATATAATTTGGAGAGAAAAAAAATATTAATTTTACGAAGAGTTAAAATTTGACAATTAATCATTTTAAATTCCACAGAAAACATATCATCTGATTTATTTTGAGGTGTCTCTTTTAATTTTTCGATAAGCATTTGGTCTACACAATCCATTGCTTAGATTGTTGCTTGGAAACGGATATCGCAGGGCTTATCAAGATAGTTTATAATATTATACAACTGTATTCAACTAAACAACCAATTTATTTATCTTAAGATTAATTTATTGAAGAAATTGATGTTCAAAGTTGAAGCTTTTATCTCATGCTACAAATTTTTAATTGAATTTTGATATACCGGGTGTTCCCACTTATCGTTATTCAATACATGATTCCTAAACGGTTAGTTTTAGAGGTATGATTCCAACTGAAAGTAGTATGTTGTGGCATCACAAAACTTTCTTCTGTATCAATCACATCGTATGCAATCAAAATTAAATGACAATCTATTCTTTCTTGAGATATAGTTATTGGGGAAATCATTAAAAAAGAGCAAAGCAGCGACACCTGTTGGGCAGTATATACCCAAACCTAATAAGAATCTATTTATATCAAGGTCTAACAGAATATGAAGTTTGGTGAAATTCCGTGTATTAGCTCTTGAGAAATAGTTATCGAGGAAATCGTGAAAAATGCAGCACAGGAGTATCATCCAGGGCTTAGCTAGAAATGAACGGGAAGGGGGGGGGGGCGTTCAAGAAAATGTTGGGTAGTCTTTTTTTTTCTCTCTCTCTCTGACACATGCACGCACAAACAAACACACACACGCAGATATATATGATCAAAGTACTATATAGAAAGATAAATTGGTGCATATTCATATTGTAAGCACTATGTTTCTTATTAAACTGTTTATAATAACTTCATTTTATACTAAGAAAAGGAAAAGCTACAGAATAAGAATTTACAGTGTATAACTAGTGTATAATTATACTGGTGAAATAATAAGTGATGATGTCAACACGTAAATAAAAAGCTTGTAGTTCACCTGTTTTATAAAGAGACTGCTTGCAACCTTTAGTTTTTTTCTGAATATTCCCTGCCCTTAAGGATTCTAAAGTTGTATTTTAATATGATAAAAAACATTAACAAAATCAAGGACGTATTGTACATATTCAAATTGTTATTGTTTTTAAAACACTTATTTGCAGTTTTTATAGAAATACTACAATTTAGTATTTGTGCAAAACAGTAAGAGGACCCCAAAACTAAGTTCGACATTTGAACAGAGTTTCATTTGGTGACCTTGGAATCTTTCCCGGCTGGGGGGGGGGGGGGGGGTTCAAATTTTTAGGGGGGGGTCAAAATTTCGACTTCAAGTTTTCGACGGATTTATACGTTTTATTAGGTCTTGAACACGATTTGACTGTTTCTAGAAAATGTTTTCCTTGTATCTGTGTGTCTGTCTGTATGTGACACAAATTTTGTGGACGTTTTTTCGCAAGAACTAACTCACGGAATTTAAGCTAACTTAAATTTAATCCAACATAAATTGGTGCTGATTAGGTTTTGGTGCAAATCACCCAACAGGTGATAACAGAGCCGTAGCTAGAGAGGCTCCAGGTTGGGCGCCCTGGCACCGTGTGATAGTTCTTGAGAAAGAGCGTCCCCAAAATTTGTGTCACATACAGAAGACACATGGATTCAAGGAAGACATTTTTTAAAAACAGTCAAATCGTGTTCAAGACCTAATAAAACGTATAAGTCCATCGAAAACCGGAAGTCGAAAATTTTCGCGAATCCAACAATTCCTTATTGTAAAAATAGAAGAAAATAAAAATGTTTATCATACCAAAATCCATTTTCGCCAAAATAGATATATATTTTAAGCTAGGAAATTTTAATTTTTACACAGTCTCCAAGTCGTAAAAGTTATATTTTAAAAAAATCCCTGACGACTCGGCCTACAGGCACAGGTAGATTTCGAAGACGCAGACCGTGGAGCACCTGTTTATTGGGAATTGCAGAAGAAAGACCTATTTGCCATGATGTGGCAGTTGGGACCACTCACTTCAAAATATACCTCTGCCTGTAGATAGAGCCAGCAGGGATTTTTTATTATTATTATTATTATATATTTTATTTTATTTATTTTTTTACCGTAAAAGTTGGTCCTATAAAAAACTTGTCAGTATAAAAGTTGTATATAATATTAAGAAGATTTATAATAAATTTAAGCGGATTTGATATCTTGGGAATTGACGAAGTTATGATTTTTTTTCTTCTGAAACTACTATCCCCCCCCCCCCTTCTTGGGGACATTTTTAATGAAATCAAAAATCTGTCATACATAAATTTTTCGCCCTTTTCCTAGAAGTAATAATAACTTTAAACGGATTCAATATGTATAAAAATTAAGAAGTTATGGGGTTTTTTTTTCTGTTTTCACGTCTGCTTGTAGGCAAGCCAGCATGTTTTTTTTTCCATAAGAGTTGGTCCTATAAAAAACTTGTCAATATATAAGTTGTAGATAGTTTTAAGGAGATTTGCAATAAATTTAAGCGGATTTGATATCTTGGGAATTGACGTTACGAATTTTTTTCTTCTAAAACCCCCCTTGGGACCATTTTTTAATGATATCAAAAATCTGTCCTACATAATTTTTCGGCCCTTTTCCTAGAAGTAATAATAACTTTAAACGGATTCGATACGTATCATAATTAAGAAATTATGGGTTTTTTTCTGTTTTCACAAAAAGCCCTCCCCCCCCATTTTCCCCCTCCTTGGTTCGATTTTGCCCGTTGACGAACTTGACCGAGATTTTATGCCCCTTGATTTTATGTATCAATTTGGAAGATATTTTTTCAGAATTATTGGAGTTATCGTGTCCATAAAAAAGTGACATAGATAGATATTAGATAGATAAAGTTTTGAACTGAGAGGTGTTTTTGGGTTCTGAAAGTCATGATCGGCGTAGATCTGCAAAAATTTTTCAAAAATTCCAACTTAGGGAAGAATGTAACAGGTAGTATTTCTTACGAAATCTACCTAAAAAATCCCTGAGGGCTCGGTCTACAGGCACAGGTAGATTTCGAAGACGCAGATCGTGGGGCGCCTGTTTGTTGGGAATTGCGGTAGAAATGACCTTTTTGCCATGATGCGGCATTTTGGAAACACCCACTTCGTAAACTAACTTGTTTATTATTTTTTTCCTATAAGGGTTAGTCCTATAAAAAACTTGTCAATATAAAACTTTTAGATAATTATTAAGAGGATTTATAAGAAATTTAAGCGGATTTGATATCTTCTGAATTAGATAAGTTATGAATTTTTTTCTTTTAAAAACCCCCTTCCCCCCCCCCTTGGGGCCATTTTTAATAATATCAAAAATCTGTCCTACATAATTTTTCGGCTCTTTTCCTAGAAGTAATAATAACTTTAAATGGATTCGATACGTATCATAATTAAGAAATTATGGTTTTTTTCTGTTTTTACAAAAAGCCCCCCCCCCCCCCCCCACTCCATTTCCGCCACCCTGGTTCGATTTTGCCCATTAACGAACTTGACCGAGATTTTATGCCCCTAGATTTTATGTATCAGTTTGGAAGAGATTTGTGCAGAATTATGGGAGTTATCGTCTCCATATATATATATATATATATATATATATATATAACGTTTTGAACTGGGGGTGGTTTTGGGTTCTCGGAGTCATGATCGGCGTAGATCTGCTAAAAATTTTCTTCGGGGAGTATGTAATAGGTAGTATTTCTTACGAAATCTACCTAAAAGTCTCTTTGCTCTAACAAATAAAATAGTAAAAATTCCATTATTCTTCATCTTCTTACATCTCAAAGTTACGTCGAAGTTACAGTCCTGCATCGGGCCAGGTCGGGTTCATTCTAATTGTTTTCGGTGCGGGTCTGGTTAACATGTGAAATATTTAGTGTACAGGTATTTATTTTTGTGCAAAATCGATTATGTTGATATTAGAGATATAATAAACTACTTTCAGATATTTTATTAAAATATGGATTAATTTTCTTTTACTTCGAGTTCGGATTTGAATATTTCGAGTTCGAGTTGTTTTCGGGTTGAAGCGAGTCGGGTTTCGTGTTGACTTTGTACCCGACCCTTGCAGGACTCCGACTAGAGTCCTACAAGGGTCGGGTGCAAAGTATACCAAGCCCAAGCACACATAAATCGTGTTCGTATTTCGAAATGATGAGATGACATCTAATGTTTCAGTTAGTGTCCAGGTCATATTTATCACGTTTCCATTTCTGGATCACTTTGCATACTCATAGTATGTCACTTTGCATTCTGCTAGACAATTTATTTATAAATATTTGTTTTCATCCTTATTTGTACTTTATTTTTGTTTATTTCTAGCTATAAATATATTTTCATATAAGAATATATAATATTTTTCACAGCTTTACCTTGAATGTTTTTTGTTTTCTTATTACATTTGATGGTATTTTTTTATTTATAAATTAATTCATAACACTGCAAGCATTATCATATTTCATATTTTATTGTTATTTATTTCTAGCTATAAATACATTTTCATAAGAATATATAATATTTTTCACAGTTTTGCCTTAACTATTTTTTGTTTTCATACTACATTTTATGGTATTTTTTTTTATATTATAAATTAATTCCTAACATTGCAAGCCTTATCATATTTCATATTTTATTGTTATTTATATTGATTACATTATTCGGCGTGCATGGATACAAGTAAGAAAGATATACAAGGAGGTGCAAGATTTTCGAACAAAAAAGCCTGTCGTCCGTAACCTGGGCCGAGTGTTTTAAAATGAAGAATATACTCGTAAACGTGAAGTTAGCCAAACGAAAAATTATTATTTATGAAAATTCACCTTGCAAGAGAATCTCTAGATATATCAGTGCAGACAGCAATGCAGAAAAAAATGTGTCAAATAAGGTATAATTATAAGTATAAAAGTAAGTTTCTAATTGCTTTTTTTCGTCAAGAGGTCTCCGCTTCTTTGAGTCCCCACACCCCACACCCCACCTTTTAAGACAATTTTTAAACACATAATAGGAAATCATAACTGTGGTGGTGGGGGGGGGGGGGGTTCTCCTGATGAAAAAAATCTTTAGTTCTTTTTCCAGTTAGTCCTTAATTAATTTACTACATGGAACCCGCCATAACTTGACGACAAACAACTTGACAGTACCATAAAAATAAAATTCATAGCTGTTTTAAAAAGTTTGAAATTTTTGAAGAATAATTCGAATAAAATAAGAAAAATTTATCTGTCCACAGCAGGGATCTATCCCACACGGTAATCGGAATAGAGAAAAAACGTACCTATACTTATTTTCTTTTCATCTTTTTTATGGAGAATAGTCATATACTTTTTTTATTTTATTTACCACAGTCCTAGTATTATGGAAAAATTACAATATTTAGTATTCCTGATTTTTTTTTTTTTTTTTTTTTTAACTACACGACCTTTAAAAACTTTCATTAAATTATTTTTTTTTATCATTCTGACTGTAAAACCCCGAATTTTAAATTTGCTGTTTGCAGCTAACCATTAATAATACATATTTTTTATTTAGTAATTAAAACAAAATATTCTTGGGTATTAAATTTTACTTAATTATAAAGCATTGTAATAAAAAAAATACAAATTACACAACTTTTCCTCCTGAATTAAATGTTGCATTATTAAAACGAATTGTAGCCATAAAGTAAGACAAATCATTCTGTCCAGAGCGGGGATTGAACCCACACAATCATCGAAACAGTGAAGAAACGCGCCTATTAGGCAACCACCCACCGCGTATGTAGAGTGTGCTCTAAAACTGGTTAAGTTCTAGATTTAAGTTTACGCATGCGTATTGGGTACGTTTTCATGTAAATTTGACAAAAAAAAAAAAAAAAAAAAAAAAAAAAACCTTTTCTTTTAAATATATAGATGGAACTTGGAAAAAGAAAAATATTGTTTTTTTTCCCTTGATTTTTCCCCCAATTATTAGAGAAAAAGAAATTTTAGTTTATGAAATTTGAAAATTCAGGGAGGCCCTCCCCTTCTCCTTTTTTCCATATCCATATTATAAAAGTTTATTTAGAATTCTTTGTTTTAATAATTAGTTGTACGTTCTTTTTTGTTTGTTTCTGGATACAAATATATTTTCATAAAACTTATACCTTTGCCTCGATTTTTTAAAGGCTCATCATCATTTTTTACGGTATGACCTTCATTTTATAAATTATTTTAGGACAATGCAAACATTAGGTTTCATATTTTGCTGTTATTTGCATTACATTATTCATGGTTGTCTGACGTTGTTTTCTAAAATATCTTTTGCTGTTTCTAATGCGTCACCTTGAGAGTAAATCATCACATTCTTCAAAAAGGGGATTACCCGAGTTTGGCGAAATTTTCGGCATCGCGCCAAGCTTAAAACGTTGACACCAGATAGCAGACAGTACATTTTGAGTTTCTAGATTAGATACGCGACATCTTGAATTAATTTTCTTGGAGATTTTTTTTATTTATCTTCATATAAAATTGTTACAAAACGGTCTTAATACATTTCTATTTGAGCTTTTGCTACCTTCCTTGATTTTCTCTCAAATGTTCGTGATAAAAAATACTTTGATTTTTCTAAAATACTTACCTTTCTATATTATAAAGGAACAAGTTGGAAATTGTACGTCAAACGTGATAAATGAGGTGCGTTCGTACTATAGCTAGTTATATAAATATTCAGATCGTAATGATTTTCAATTCTGTGAAATAAATAATATCGTCTGCAGATTAATTTCTGTCATAAAATAGGTATCTCGGTCGCTTGACGATTAAACCTCGGAAGCTCCTATAACAAGAAAGCACCGATTTTTTAAAAAAATAATTAAAATTTCTTAATAAATATTTTTATTAATATCTTCTGGCATATGAAAAAAGAAGTGGTTTGCCCGTATTTGTTTTCCTCAGTCACATGACTTGCGCTTTTATTATAGATTATGTACGATATGATTTAATAGAATAAAGAAAACTTTTATTAACATCTTTTTAAGTTTTGATTCGATTTTCATAAAATTTTAAACGTCTCAACAAAATTCTGCAAAGATAATATATCTTAAATTTCAAACCATTTGGTTGGGTAGTTTTTGCACTGTTATATTCGGAAAGATGGACGGACGGATCAGACGACGACTATAGCTGCTACGTATTTATATAATAACAAAACGCACCTAAAAACGTGTTCGTACATAACGCTGACGTCATTTTGAAGTTGGTAATATCAGATGATTAAATTTCGCCTTTACTGGAATTTTTTATACTTCTTAACATCGCTCATTTTCAATTTTTACTCCGTCGAATATCGAAAAAAAAAAAGTATTTTCAAATGCAATTTGTTTGCAAACTGCATCGCCGTATTCAGCTTTTTTATGTTTTTTTTAAATAATTTTCAAGCATGATTTCTTTTTTCTTTTGTTATGTGTGCGGACGATTACGAAATATAAATCCGTTTGCATTTAAATATTGGTCATAATATAAATTAGTTCCTCATTTTCTCCCGGCTTATATTCTATAACGAAGTTAAAACTTCATCAATAAATAAACAAAATAATAAAATACAAATTTAAGACATGTAATCGAATTACGCGCTAAAACCACTGAATTATCAGAATAAACTAGTCGTTGGGTTGGGGGCCACCGTAATACTTACCCATCATGGATATGCATAATATAAAATATGAAAATAAAACATGTGTAAACTATTTATAAAATGCATTGCAATTCGAATAAAATCGTGGCTTGATGACGTCATAAACTTTAAAAGCTCTATTACTCCAAAATTGATAATCATATTAACTAACGATTTACTGCATAGGATTAAGTGTCTCATTTCCAATTAAAATATATCTTTGAATTGAAATTTGAATGAAATACATAGGTTCATGAAAAATCGAAGAGTGTAGAAAATAGGATTCCAACTATCTCGGCAACTCCTTATTCGATCGACTTCATTCTTTATGCAAAATTTATGTTTTTTCTAATTGTCTTTTCTATTCACTCCTTAAAATAAACAATTTTGAAAATTTTGATATACCTTTTATCAGAACGAATATTTTGAGAGTCCCGAAAAAAATAGTTCCGGCTAATCGAGGTGACTGAAATTCAATAAGCTTCTTCCCATGATTACATACTATAAGTACATTCCAAATTTCAAGTCTCTATCTCAATTTGCTCGAGAGATAGAGCGTTTACAGACACACACACAGACAGACGGACGGCAATTTTTTTTTTTTTTTCTAAAAATATGTTTTTCGGAATCTCCAGTGTCTGAAACGTGTAAATCCGTCAACATTTTTTTTTTTTTTAAACGATTGTAAGACTTACCTTATACTGTATGATGGGTAAGTAATAACATGGTCAGGATGCTGTAAATAGGTATCTTTAGCGATAACTTCTCCTGCCACGAGGCCCATGTGAAAGCATCGCTTTTAATAAATTTCAAAACTTCATTTATTATAAAAATATATATATATATTTATTATAAAACTTTATTATAAATATAAAATAATTTTTGGCATTGGCCAATCTAAAAAAATACATATTAAATGTAAAGAATCTATTAAAGTTTTTTATTTAAAAAAAAAAGGGTTTTCACCTATATTCTGTAACTCGGAAAGTCCTCGTTCGATCCTCTAGTGTTTTCTAACTTCGTAAATACAATGAAACGAGATTTTTTTTTTTAATCACAATTTATAAAATTAAGGTATCCACACGCCTTCGGAGGTGATTTTTTGAAATTTTTGAAATTTTCTCTGTATACCAATTTTTTCTCATGACATTTAATTTAAAACTTTGAAAAAAAATATAAACATTTTAGAATTTTAGAAGTTACACAGAAATGATTTTTTAAAAGTGAAAAATAGTCAAAATTATGTGAAAAATTGACATTTGCGTAATACATGATAACTTAAGATCAAATCAATGCATTCAAATTTTGTAAATTGCGTAATAAAGAGAATAACTTTCTCTAGGACATACACTAGCCGCATTATAATAGCATCTCTATTGCAGATGCTATGGCACTTGTACTAATGTACTTAAAAATTCGTAAAATTTCTTGCAACTTTTTAACTTAAACCGGTGTAAATATAAAACTAATTAATATATTATCATTATTGTTAGTCTGTTCCATCAATAAACGTTTGTAAAATAAGTACAAAAAATTTCAAGGCATTCCATGCATAATTTTTTGCTATAGATGTTCTGCATAACAGTAAAAATCTAAAAAACTTCATTTGAGAAAAAGCTAAAAATAACTTTTAAATTTGGTTCTTGCTATAAAAATAATTATTATTCTTTAGAGGTTTAATTATATACACCATATACTATCTTAAATATATAATCCAATTTAAATGCTATCTCGAAAAAGAAGAGTGTAATCATACATTTCAGCTTACTTCCGGTTTGCAGAACTATATTTCCGGTTGTAAAATTCTTCGGCAAACTGTAATACATGTAATTTTAAGCGGCTGTTACTCGGGTTTCTAATTAAGATACAGATACAATTAAAGCAGAATTTGATAGATAAAAAAAATAGATTTTAATATTATTTCAAAAATGAAAAATCGATATTTTTACCGAAAATGACGTTTTAAAGGTGTGTGGATACCTTAAAATAATATACTTTCTAATTTTCTACATGGTAAAGAGAAAAGTTACTTCTTTATGAAGCTTTCTAATATACTTTAATTTACTGTGTCATTTTATAAGTAAAAAAAGAAAATGTTGATGAGATATTATCTGTTTTGATTTATTATATATTTTGAAAATATTGAAAAATTACTTCAAAAAATTAAATTTCTTAATTGGTTTATTTCTTAATTTAGCAGATACTTATTTTATGAATTTTTTTTTAACTTTAAAGCTTTTATTTACTTTTCAAAGAAAAATTAGTGGAACTGTTATGATAATACTTGTATTATTTACATTAATATGTAACAGAAACTTTTATTCAACATTAATAGTGTAAAGTTTTAGATTAGCATCGAATTCCTTCTTTTAAACTAATTTTAGAACTTTTCTAAATCCTTTAAAAAATTTATAATTTTAGACTATTTAATTTTAATTCCATTTTAGATATCCCGCATTAGTCTTTCACAATATATACACATACATGTAAGGATTTATCTTTGGGAACGACTTGGGAGACTAATAATTGACAGAAACACAGAAATAATTAGAACTCGGGACCTCTTTGCGGATCGAACTCTTTTATTGGCCGTTCTCTTGTACATTCGTAGTCGGGAGTTCAACCAGAGGCCCCGCGAGCCATCTTCGGTCATATTTGAACTCTACATGGCCAAGGGTTTAGCTGACCGCTCAAATCTGCCAAAAATCTGTCCTCCTGGTCGTTGCATGCCAGTTTTAATTAGAATTTAGGATACTTTCCAGCAGAGGGAGAAACTGTCAAACAGGGAGGATCATTTAATTTAATTGGTCAATTAGCTATTGATTGATGTTGGGACCAGATCTTGCAGAGCATCCCGGGCATAGCTCATGCTGATCTAACCACAAGGAGAAGAGAATTGCACAAACGTCAGCACTTTTAATCTTAAAGAAAGTTACATTTTGGAGTCTGGAAGTAATAAGTGCTGTGCAATAAAATAAACTTAACAGAGGCAAGTCGGATTTAAGCATTAGATTTATAAGTTAGAAAAAATGTTTTGGGAATTTAAATTTAAATTTTCGAACTTTAAATTTAATTTTGAATTTTACAAAAGGGTTCATTTATATCCTTTCATACATACATATATATATATATATATATATATATATAACCATTGAAGCACAAGCTATGGTAAAATTATGATTGCACTTGTTAATTTATTAACTATGTGGTATTCTGTCTACACATTATTATTAATTATCTCTTTGGAGATTTAATTAGAATGTTACAAGAACTTGCTATGTTTTTTGAAATTCAAAGATATTATAATTATATATATATATGTGTGTGTGTGTGTGAATCTAAAAGATACTGTTTGAAGTTTGAAATGAAAAATAAATAAATAATATAATAATAATGATAATAAGGAATAGTAATTGGTAATCTTTAAACATTAAACTGAAAACCTTCTCATATCATCTTTTAACTTTACCTAACCCTTTTGGGTTAGATTTTTTTTTTTTTTCAGTTTTTGTGAAAATTTACTTTTACCTTAATAATATTAAAAGTAGCTATCCAAATCACATAAGTTAAAATTTACTGAAATTTAACGGATATGTCATTTACTGGAATCCAACAAAAATAATTATTTTGCGTGCTATTCATGTGACAATAGACTAAGGAAGAAATTTTGAAGACGTTTAGAAAAATATCTTATTACAACAGTTTTAAACAGACATAATATTATATATATTTTTTGTATTTCATCACAATTCATACGTTCGGAAAAGTAGCCCCAATTTTAAATTTAAAGAGTGAAACATATATGGTTGAAATAAAAGAATTGCCAACGGTGCAAAGAAATTTAAAAAACTATTATTATTATTATTATTATTATTACTGAATGCTAAAACATAAATGAAGTCATAATAATAAATGTATAGACATATGCTACTATTATTACAGAAAGATAATAACGAAAATAATTATTAAGACAAAATAATACTCAATAGAAAGATATGTACTATTAATCGTAGACCAGACTCAAAAATAGACAGTGGAGACAGTGGAACTGCAAAACATTATTTTCAGCTTCTTGATTGGTTTGAATATACGATTGTCAACAATAACCACATTATAAAACATGCGTAACAACTTAACATAACAAAGGGAGAGTTATAAAAATAATAATAAAACTAGCCATCACAGAACTTTTTCTGTGCTGTCGTAATTATATAAATACGTAGCACCTAGTCGTCGTCTGGTCCGTCCGTCTGTCTGTCCGTATTTAACAGCGCAAAAATTACCCAATCAAAGGGTTTGAAATTTAATATATATTAATCGTTGTAGAATTTTGGCGAGTCATTTCAAACTTTATGAAAATCGAATCAAAACTTAAAAAGATATTAATAAAAGTTTTCTTCATTCTATTAAACCTCACACGTAATTAATTCAATGATATCCCATGACATGTAATGATTCTAGGCTGCCATGGTGATTAAGTCATATTTAAGACGGAGTCATGTTATTTCGTATTACTGAATTTAAAAACCAAATGTGTATACTAAAATTGTTTAATTAGAACAATCCTATAATCTGATGACAGTTTTTTGGACAGATGTTTCCGGAGAAATAGGTATTAAATGGAAAAACAGTCTAAATATGGATTTCAAGTTCTGAAATTTTCAAACTAGGTTTAAGTTTCCCATTGGAATTTTTAGTAAATGTCAACAAAAGATAAAATGTTGCCAACTTAAAATGTACTTATCTTATTACGGAAATTAATCATATCATAATAACAGACGATATAATTCATTTCACTGAAATAATAACGATGATTTTTTTACATTGTCTTGTATTGGATATTTGCGCATACTATAATTTTAATGTAACAGAATTGTAATTAATTGTTTGTAAAAGTGTATTTGAAACATAATTTCATAAAATAAAATTAATATCTATGATATGAAAATCTGCACATAAAATAAATTTTGTATTCATGCATTTTTGAATAAGAGTGCAACAGCTGTTGCACCAAGATCTAAATATTTATAAAACTAGATATAATACGAACGCATCTAATTTGTCACGTTTGACGTACAATTTCCAACTTGTTTCTATATAAATGAAATCGTCTGCAACCAAAATTAAATAATAATCTGTTCTTTCTCAAGATATAGCTATCGCGAAAATCATGCAAAATGCAGCATACAGCCTCACCTGTTGAATGATTTATGCCAAAATCTAATCTCAGCACCAATTTATGTCAGGATCTAACTGAATCTGTAGTTTTATTAAATTCCTGGCATTAGTTCTTGAGATAAAGCGTCCACAAAATTTGTGCCGCTTGTACAGAGACAGACTGACGGGAAATAGTCTAATCGTGTTCAGTATCTTCTAAAATGTATAAATTACCTCGAAAACCGGATTTCCAAATTTTTCATGAATCCAATACTTTTTACTCGACAGACAGACTGTCTCACGGAGAGATATTTTATTGAAAAACAGTTAAATCGTTTTCAGGATCTTCTAAAACGTATAAATCCGTCAAAAACCGGAATTCGACAATTTTCATGAATTCAGTATTTTTTTCTTGTGAAGATAGAAGAAAGTAAAAATGATAAAAGCTGAAATTTTATGGGTTATTTATTTATCCCATAAAATTAAAATTACTTTGAAAATACTGTGAAATACTTTGCAAACTTGGTGACCATTATAAAAGAGGTTTCCATTACACTTACTGACACTTTTATCCTATATCTGTCATTAATTTTCCGAAAATATAATGATAGAAAAATACTCTTTTCGGCTTTGAAAATACACAATAGTTTTATGTTTAAATATTGCATTTAAAAAAATAAATTATACTATAAAGTGTAATATATGAATGCACAATTTAATGAAATAAAAATCAATAAAGCTCTAAAATTTTTTTAATAAAATTAATAAAATATTTTAAATTTTAAAACAGTTCTGTAATAATCAGCCGACATCGAAAAATAATAATTCAAAGTGTACTGAGCAATAATATATACATTTATTTAATCCTGAAAGATTAATATGTCATAATATTCAAATTTTAATTGCTTAATAGGCGTATAGCCAAAATAGTGAAAAAGTACCCAAGCCGGGACTCGAACCCGGGTCATCAGATTAGCGGACTGACGCTCTACCAACTGAAACACTTGGGAACGATACTCAGCCTGGAACTGATGACCCGGGTTCGAGTCCCGGCTTGGGTACTTTTTCACTATGTTGGCTGTACGCCTATCAAGCAATTAAAATTTGAATATTATGAATGCAAGGCGTGTGAAATTTTCTCTGAAAATTTTCCAAGTATTAAAATATGAATTTATTCAATTGTCGATGCTGGATTTTTTTTTTTATTTCGTGTTTGCCCCAGGGTTGGCGGCTCACGGAAAATATTCCATCTCGTTTGTAGCCTCGCCAACATGTTATGGTGAAAAAGTTCCAGGCTGAGTATCGTTCCCAAGTGGTTCAGTTGGTAGAACGTTAGTGTGCTAATCTGATGACTCGGTTTCGAGTCTCGGCTTGGGTACTTTTTCACTATGTTGGCTATATGCCTATTAAGCAATTTGAATATTATGAATGCAAGGCGTGTGAAATTTTCTCTGAAAATTTTCCAAGTATTAAAATATGAATTTATTCAATTGTCGATGCTGGATTTTTTTTTTATTTCGTGTTTGCCTCAGGGTTGGCGGCTCACGGAAAATATTCCATCTCGTTTGTAGCCTCGCCAACATGTTATGGTGAAAAAGTTCCAGGCTGAGTATCGTTCCCAAGTGGTTCAGTTGGTAGAACGTTAGTGTGCTAATCTGATGACTCGGTTTCGAGTCTCGGCTTGGGTACTTTTTCACTATGTTGGCTATATGCCTATTAAGCAATTAAAATTTGAATATTATGAATGCAAGGCGTGTGAAATTTTCTCTGAAAATTTTCCAAGTATTAAAATATGAATTTATTCAATTGTCGATGCTGGATTTTTTTTTTTATTTCGTGTTTGCCCCAGGGTTGGCGGCTCACGGAAAATATTCCATCTCGTTTGTAGCCTCGCCAACATGTTATGGTGAAAAAGTTCCAGGCTGAGTATCGTTCCCAAGTGGTTCAGTTGGTAGAACGTTAGTGTGCTAATCTGATGACTCGGTTTCGAGTCTCGGCTTGGGTACTTTTTCACTATGTTGGCTATATGCCTATTAAGCAATTAAAATTTGAATATTATGAATGCAAGGCGTGTGAAATTTTCTCTGAAAATTTTCCAAGTATTAAAATATGGAATAATATTTCATCAAATATATGTTTAAAAAATCTCAATCAAAAACATTCTAATATCATTTTGTAAGAAAAAAAAAAAAAAAAAAAAAAAACATTCATAAAAAGAAATTTAAAATAATGCCACATTTTCGAGAAAAATTTTCTTTAACTAACAACAAAGTACCATTTTATTTTTATCATGTTAAAAATAGAGGAATACTTTATATTATTATTAATATTTGGCAATACATTTTAAAAATACATTATTATTGTACGAAAATTTTCAAATCTTAAATACAATGAAGAGCGATACATTTGTAATAATCTATTCAGAAGTATTTCATAAACTGGTTAATAGATTATAAAATAGGCACATTTTGTAGTTAAATGTTTAAACTTTAAAAAACAATTTCAACAGTACAAATAATTCTAACATTTTTAAAAGAACAAATAATACAAAAGTTTTCAATAATTTTAAATGAAGATAATGAACAACAGTAGTTTTAGAAAATGCAACTGGTGGAATGTATTAGCAAGGTTAAAATTCTAAATGCATATAAAACTCACACAACAGTTGTACCCACAAACATTAACAGTGTGGAAATTATAATTTCTAGAAATACAGAACAATTAAAAATACCGTCTACCGGGGGTGACTTTGTTCCATCCCTTGGATAAAGACAAAACATGTAATAGGTAAAATTTGTTACAATAACACTAATTAGTAATGCTGTATTCTGATAGTTTGCAGCAGTAGCTTAAACCTAAATTATTTACTATAATTCAGTATTTTAGAAATTGGGTTTGGCATCATTTCTGTTGTTGTTTCGTTTATTTTTTCGAGTGTGAGTTTACTAGGGGAAACTTTCGATAGGAAAATTTTTACTTATACTTGAAGATGTAAAGTGGTAAGTACATTTTTTCCCTTTAATGTGTTTTCTTTACAAATCAATGGGATTTATATACATATTAATTTGAAATTGAAAACTTTATTCACAACCGGCATTTTGTATGCCAGTTTGGGGTGATATTTGTCTCATGACAAAGTCACAATAAATTTGCTTTACTTATTATATTTAATTTTTCTGAAAATATAACTTAATATAATCTTTGTACTAGTGTGTGTATATACAGCGTGTCCACATATAACCTGACCGACCTTTATTTTCGCAACCGTTGGTCCTAGATGCATACTTCCAATTACAAAAATGGTTTAAATAAGGTAAAGAATTACTTTTAACGTGATTTGGGTCAAGAAAAACATTTATTAAAAAATTACGAAAGTTAAATTTTTATACGGTCCCCCGGTCCTATAAGTGATATTTAGTAAAAATTTACTGTGACACTAACAAGTACGACAAAAAAAGTCCCATTCATCTAACATTAAAATTGACCGAATAATAGATGTTTAAAGTTGGAGTATATTTTTTGCTGCGAAATAGGGGTCATTCACAAATGTAGTAGAAATATAAATAATCGTCAAATATATCAAAAAAATAGTTGAGAGAAAAATTAACATTGCAATATAATATAATTGTGAAATCTATAATCATTCTGACATATTAATGCAAACTATACAATTTGTACTGTACATATAAGAGGATAAAAATAACAGAATTTTTGTTAAATAAAAGGATGAAAAACAACAGCCTCAATTCTTTACAAAATGATACAGATTTTAAAATGCTGTTACATTACACTGTCTTTCAAATTTTGGGTTGTGCCATGTTTTTTATCTTTTGAAAATTGATTCTTATGGATTTTTTAGTGCTGAATCCGAAAATGACCTTCATTTTAAACCATCACGTTAGGATTTTTCTCAAATCGCAAATTTCAAAGTTAAAAAGCTCAAAGTTAAAATTGATCCCCCTTCCCCTCCCAACCTCATCGGACCCCTGAGCTGTTTAGCTGCAAGAAACCCAGTATAAGCCAAAAATTTGAATAAACTATTGAATTAAATAAAATTAAACTGATAAAAAAGTCTTACATCTATTTTATAATAACAGATTTTTCGCTGTTTTTTAACCTTGAAATTTACGATTTGCGAAAAATCCTGATATAATGGTAAAAGTGAATTTTTTTTTTTTTTTTTTAGCCACCCACAGGGAGGCTTATTCTTTCAATCTCTATCATTTTTCATGTTTATGAAAAGTCACAGCAATCCATCGTTGCCACAGGTTAATCTCGGAAAATGAAACATTTGAAGTTACTGAAAAAATTAATAACTCAAAAAGTATTTATCACAAAATTGTTAGACAAACTGCGTTAGAAAGGAAAAAAATTGTATTTTTCTTGATATAAATTTAAAATCTAATGATTATGCCGTTTTTCAAATATTGAACTTCAAAAATTATCAAATTTTACAATGAAGTACCATAACGAAATCTTCACGCGTAAAAAGATAATGATAACGGTTGTTGCTTTCGGTCGAGAATTGACCAAACGATGTCCGCATTTTACTATTTTTACCGTTTGTAACGAAATTCTGAAACTTTAGAAGAATTTTTGCTTTGAATAGGCAATAGAAATGCATAAAATCGTTACAAAAATTTTAAAATTACAAAAAGGGATAGATGCAAATTATCAGATATGAAAAATAAAGAAGAAATTTGGTACTTTCGTTCTTTCGTGTTATAGCAGCCACCAAGCATGAAATATTTTTGCTTCTGTTTTCATTAATATATTGTAAATTTGGTACTTTCGTGTTATAGCGGCTTCCAAGGATGAACTGCCAAGCGGTCAAGATTTATCGCCAAATTATAAAGCATGTATGACATTATAATAATATATCATATATATATAACATTTCTGTACGTATGTGGCCAAGTTATAGTCATATATGATGCATATATGATGTATATATATGACATGTGTATATGATGTATATACGACATATAAGACATAAATAATATGTGTATAATGACGTATATGGCACATATAGGAGTGTTTGGAATATATATATATGCATATATAAGCTTTGCGATGATCTTGGCGAAATCATAACTGCAACCTTGGCATAATCATAATTGTGGGAGCCGCTATAACACGAAAGTACGGTAATTTTTTTTTTTTTTTATAGCCACACACAGGGCTAATTCTTTCAGTTTACAGTAAAATTCATGTTTATGAAAATTCACAGCCACTCCATATATAAAGGAGGACACCCTTTATGCATAGCTATACAAATGGTTGTTACTGATGATATTAAAAATCAAATTGTCTCTCTGTTTTATGCCGATACTTCCGCTTGTATTTCCTTTCTCAGTACCTAATTGCCATACAGCGGGCGCAGACCCCATTTAAACAATAATATAAAGGATCCAACAAAGTTAAACCCGTCGTGGCGGACATTTCTAAGGGGACCCGTGGCCCTATCTCCAATAGGAATGAAGTTACCTCTGGGGAGGGGGGGGGGGTAAGTTCTTGTAAGTTCCTGGGGGGAAAGATTCAGTAAGACCTTTTTGGTGCTCCTCCCTCATGTAAACCCCTTCATGTAACATATCAATAATTGATAGATCTCGTCAAGCACTATGGTCTGGTCCTACTCTCCGCCTCTCACTCGCCCACTCCCTTAAGAAGCATATTTCTCTGTTTCAACTCTTTCTAAATTTTAGTTTTTCCCATCTTTCTCAGCCCCTTTAAGCCCCACAGAGGGCGTAGGCGTCTTCTAAAAGATCCAACGAAATTAAAATCGTCGAGGCCGACATTTCTAAGAGGGTCCCGAGGCCCTATATCCCATAGGACCGGAGTTACCCTCCCTTCTCACGGTGGAGACATTCAAGGTGCTCAAACCCCGTCATGTAACATATCAAAAGTTTGATCTCATCAAGCACTTTTATTTGGTTTTACTCTCCCCCTCCTTCTCTCCCGTCTCCTGACAGGAGCACTTTTCTTATTTATTTTTTTCAATTTTTCATATTTATTTTAGTTTTACCCATTTTTCTCTGTTCCTATGGACCGGACAGCTCCAAAATTTTACCAAAATTAGCTGTTAACTGCCTAAAGGCAGTCCCCCTTACTTTCCTCCCCCTTCTTTTGGCGCCCTCGGTTTTCACGTATCTCTCGAGGGGGCCCGTCAGAGGGGCGAAAAGAGGGATCCCTTTTAAAGTCCCATCTCTCAATTTCAAGTGAGGATTCATTTTAAAGGTCTCGTAGAGCACTTGTGTTTTGCATAGCCTCCCTCTCCCTTCCCCCCACCGCTCCCCAAGATCCCGTCAATTAATGCTAACTCATCATTTGTTAAACAACTTCTCTTAGCTTTATCCATCATAAAAGCTGCTATCATAGAACTTTTCATTATCTTTTTTAGGTTATCTATTAAGTGCTAAAATGCCTTGAATGATTAAAAATAATTTAAAGGGTGTCATTAAACCAGCACATTTGTAAACAACAACTACCTCGCCACGTCTCAGCCCATCGAAGCCACATCTTTTTACTATTATAGTTATTAAAAATACTTCTATTCACCGAATTCTTTTAAAACTTGGTGTGCTCGTGCCTAATATATTCTGCCAGCTCACAAAAAATCTTAGAGCGCTAACTAAATTCTAAAGTGGAGAAGCTGGCTTATGCTAACAAACACTTTTTTTGACGAGTTAGACTTGGCTGAAAAAATCTCAACGATAAAAGCCGTGGGTGGCCAATCTATATTCTGCCGTAAGGTAGAATTTTTCCCGCTTGTTTTTTTTTTTTTCAGCGTTAAAAAATACATAATACGTAATTTTAAAATTTAATCGCAGGTTTATGTTATCTAATCGAAAACTCTTTCTTAAACTTGTTGACGATAATCTATCCGAATTTTTTTTTGTGTTATCCTCTAATATAAGTATGTATAAGATAGTGAGCGTCGAAAATCATAATAATATTACACTTATTATTAAGATTTCACTTATGGGTTTTTTATTAAATGGTAATTCTATGTAGACGTTTACCATACACAGTGTATGGTAAACGTGTACATAGAATTACCATTAAAAAACCCCATAAAAGTGAAATCTTATGGTTTTTTGCCTATGGTAAAAAATATCCTATGGAAAACCATATAAACATTAAGTGTATCAAGTGTATGATACACTTAATGTTTATATGGTTTTCCATAGGATTATATGGTTTTCCATAAGATATTTTTTACCATAGGCAAAACGTCATACGATTTCCCTTATGGTTTTTTTATGGTAATTCTATGTCATTTTTTGCTAAGGGATTGCCGCCGGATTTAAGTCAGCATTTAAAATTTAGCTTCGATCGGACATGTGAAAATGAGTTAAACTTCGAGTACAAATTTTAAACTGGAAAGACGATCGTTGCAAGTTAAATAAAACCTTATGAAAATAACATAATTTTTGTTAAAAGAAATCATAGCCTCAAATCCTTTCAAAATAAAGTATATGTTAAAATACAATTATTTTAATTAATCTGAAACTTAACTAATAAAAATTAACACAATCGTAATAGTTGTACGATTTATTTCAAAGCGCAGATACCTTGAAATAAGTTTAAGTACTTTATATATGACCCCTGAAAGAATGGCCGAAATCATCTCTTTTTAGATGCAAAAAAGTGGTACAAGTCATGTATTTCAAAGTTTCAGAACTCGGTCAATTTTAATGTTAGATGAATGGGACTTTCTTTGTCTTACTTGTTAGTGTCACAGTAAATTTTTACTAAATATCACTTATAGGACCGGGGGACCGTATAAAAATTTAACTTTCGTATTTTTTTAATAAATGTTTTTCTTGACCCAAATCACGTTAAAAGTAGTTCTTTACCTTATTTAAACCATTTTTGTAATTGGAAGTATGTATCTAGGACCAACGGTTGCGAAAATAAAGGTCGGTCAGGTTATACGTGGACACGCTGTATATATATATATATATTGTACAGGTACTGGTGTAATAATGCCTCATACGTATAAATCTCCTGTAGGTAGTCATAATTATAAAAATCATATTGAGGAAACGCTACAGAAAGCGGTGATATTCCAAGTCGCTGAAAAATATTAAATTTCAATCACTACTTTAAACAGTAAGCTAAAAGGTTCTAAATAAATTAAGACCTATTTTTTCTAAAAGAAATGTTTTTTCAATGCCTGAAATAAGTGAATAAGTCTAAAATTTTGTTGTCTGCCAAAGATTCATCTTGTTTTTGGATGTCTTGCATAATGGTAATTTTTTAATAAAATGTATTTTTCTAAACAAAATTTGTAATTTTTTAATTATGAAATGCCGTATTTTTTTTATTATGTTTTATTACTTTCTTATAATAGTAGGGTTGCATTGTCTTACTAGTTTTTTAAGGCTTATTCTGTGATTTTTAGTTATGAGACAAATTCACCCCAAGCCAACATGACTTTATCCACTTTAAAAAAATAATAATAATAAAAGAAAAACTATTCTAATATTCTTTAAAAATACTAAATGTGAATTTAAAAATTTTCAACTGATATCTTGCAACTGGTAAAAATTAATTAGAAACTGATTGAATTAAAATTTCAATAATTTTTGGGATTTTTAAACACAACAAGAGGCAAAAAAACTGCGACAAAGTCACCCCAGTTGAAGGTATCAAATCCCTCACAACAAATCAATCTAATTTTTACGATTTTCGTATATTTAGGAGCAAGAAAATAGTGTTTATATGAGTTTGGTAAGTTTATTTAATGACATCAAAGAGTTAATTGATACATTAAAATGCTATGCAGGGAAAGAAATATCTATTATAAATTCAGAATATTTCTCCGAACTGATGAAATGCATGTAAATAATTTGAAGGGGAGGGAGGGGCTACCGTTACTGTAAAAACTGGATTATTTTACAATATTTTTTTTTCAATAATTACTAAAAGTATAGTATAGATTTGATTTGTTTGGCATTATTAAATTAATAAAATTAAAATTAAAAATTAAAATTTCATTATTTTGTTTATTTCGTTCAAAATATACAATCCTTTTCTGAAAAAAACCCTAAATGATATGGGAAAAATAGATTTCATTTTTAGAAACAGCATTGAAAATAACATAAAAATAAGTCATCAGAATTAAAACATCTAAAAAAAAAACTGTTTTTTTCTTTGTAGACCCTTGTAATCCTAAATTCCTAAGATTTTTTTTTAACAATCAACAAGTATTTTCAACAAAAAAAAAAAAAAATGCATAGAAATTTTCAATATATTAAACAATTAAACATTTTTATCGTGAAATGTTGGAAAATAGCAAAATACTTTTTAAAAAAGATCAATAAAAAATAATCTTGAAATTTCTAAATGAAGGTAATAAATAATAACTTTCAGATGGAACGTCTTTAACTTGGGTTAAATATCAAAACTTATTCTTAGAATGATGAATATGTATTAACATTTCGAAAATGCAATTGAATAAAAAGTTCACAAAATAGCAAATGAAGAGAATGATCACGATTTTATAAAATACAGTTTTGATAATTAAAAAAAATTAGAAAAACAGTTTTCAGAAGTTTAAAATAAAGGTAAAACATAATCATAACTTTTAATCTTTTGATTACGGGCTAGGACTAGCATAGAACTAGGAACAATAACTTATTGTTCCTAGTTCTATGAGGTCTAGCGACTATTTATATAATCAACAATAGCACAATTTACAATGAATTTTCTTTGTGAATTCTTTGCAATTTTAGATATTGCTTGAAAATATCCTTGTAATATTAATTTTCATATTAATTTGGCAAATATTAATTTTCAAAAAGTGGTAGGAATAGAATAAAAAAATCCCGGACGGCTCGGCCAACAGGCACAGTTACATTTCGAAGACGCAGACCGTGGGGCGCCTGTTTGTTAGGAATTGCAGAGGAAATGACCTTTTTGCCATGATGCCGCAGTTGGGACCACCCGCTTCGAAATCTAACTTGTTTGCAGGCGAAGCCGGCAAGGATTTTTTTTTTTTTTTTTTTGCTATAAGGGTTGGTCCTATAAAAAACTCGTCAATGTAAAAGTTTTAGATAATATTAAGAGGATTTATAATAAATTTAAGCGGATTTGATGTCTTGTGAATTGACGAAGTTGTAAATTTTTTTCTTCTTAAACTCCTCTTCCCCCCCTCCCATGTGCCCATTTTTACTGAAATCAAAAATCTGTCATACATAAATTCTCGGCCCTTTTCCTAGAAGTAACAATAACTTTAAACGGATTCGATGCATATCATAATTAAGAAGTTGTGGGTGTTTTTCCGTTTTCACAAAAAGTCCCCCCCCCCCCAGGTTCGATTTTGCCCATTAACGAACATGACCGAGATTTTATGCCCCTTGATTTCATGTATCAGTTTGGTAGAGGTTTGTGCAGATTATTGAAGTTATCGTGTCCATAAAAAAAATGACACAGATAAATAGATATAAAGTTTTGAACTGGGGGTGGTTTTGGGTTTTGGGAGTCGTAATCGATGTAGATCGGCAAAATTTTTTAAAAAATTCCAACTTAGGGGAGAATGTAATAGGTGTAGTATTTCTTACGAAATCTACCTAATTAGTAGCTGGGACGTACGGTGTTCCAACCCCATAATCAAAAGGTTAACATACCGGTAATTTTATTCAAGTTTTATATAAAAAAAAATTTCACACTAGAATTTTTATTTAAAACTAATATCTAGTTTTTTTTATTTAACTATTTTCTGTGTAATTGATATTTTATTTATCGTTTGAAGAAATTTCTGGTTCGGATCGAAGTGTTTCTATTTTGTACGAGTCAAATGACCTGTTAGTAATAAAAAACTTGACAAATTTTAATAAAATGTCAACACTTCGGTCAAATCAATTTTACTATTACCATTGATATTAAAATTTAAAAAATGCGATAAAAATATAAATCAATAATAATAATAAAAATAATAAAATCGTTAGCAGATATAATTGAAAATATTAAATAATATTTTCTTAAGGAATTTTTTTTTAATATAAACAAATAGAAATACTAGAAAGTTACGAAATCTTAATTAATTAAAAAGTTTTAATGTTGAACTGTTTTAATGTTAAATATTCATAATTTATGTAGTACAATTAGATAATATATACAAATAAATAAAAGTTTTCAGATATTTAAATGAAAAAAAAAATAAGAAAAAAAACATTTTCTTTTTAAAGAAATATTTCTTTAAGAAATATTTAAAGAAATATTTCTTTAAACATTAACAGGCGTTTGAAAAATATATAAATTAGTCAGGTAAATGCATAACAGCAATATTAAAAAATGCTAATATTTCACGAAATACCATTTACCAAAATACAAATAAATAAAAATGTTTACAAATTTATAAATGAAAACATAAATGACTAAAGATTTTAGAAAAAAAGACAATTTATGCAGTACAATTAGATAACATATACAAATAAATAAATAAAATTTTTCAGATATTTAAATGAAAAAATTAAGATTTTCTTTTTTAAAGAAATATTTCTTTAAACATTAACAGGCGTTTCAAAAATACATAAAATTCTTCAGGTAAATGCATAACAGCTTTATTAAAAAATGCTAATATTTCGCGAAATACCATTTAACAAAATACAAATAAATAAAAATGTTTAAAAATTTATAAATGAAAACATAAATGACAAAACATTTTAGAAACAAAGACAATTTATGTAGCACAATTAGATAATATCTACAAATAAATAAAAGTTTTCAGATATTTAAATGAAAAAATTAAGAAATTTTTTTTTTTCAGAAATATTTTTTTAAACATTAACAGGCGTTTGAAAAATATATAAATTCTTCATGTAAATGCATAACAGCTTTATTAAAAATTGCTATTATTTCGCGAAATACCATTTAACAAAATACAAATAAATAAAATGTTTAAAAATTTATAAATGAAAACATAAATGACTAAAGAAAAATTGGCATTGCTTATCAATAAAAATTGGAAAATTGCTATTCTTAAAGTAAATAAAAAACAACTATTTTATCTTTAGTTTTAATCTTTTGTGAAATAAATCTAAAGCTAATGATAAAACACTTTAAAACACGTTTCTTTAAAAATATTAACAAATATTAATTAAATACCAATTTTTAACTTTTTGTAATTTACAATGAGAAAATAAAAATTGAAATCTTAAATAATAATGGTTATTACTTAATAGTTTTTTAAGGGAAAAAAATACTAACAAAATGCACATTCTTGATGTATTTAACATTTTACAACAGATTTTTACTTGGGACATTTAACATTTCGTAAAATATGTTTACACTCAATATTGATTAATAAAGAAAAATAGTTAAAAATTTCACTCATAAATCTTTAATAGCTTTTCGAAATTTCAGTTGGTGTTAGCACTTTGTTAACATCTTTCGATAGTTCTTGAAATGTTAACGTTTCGACAAACGTAATTAAAAAAGAAAAAAAAACATTGTTAATAAAACAGATTTCCAAAAGAACAAAGAAAAAATAACCATACTTTTTAATTAGACCTTTCTTGAACAAGTAACAAATATGTGAAAATCAACTATCAACTCACCTGTTATTATTATTATTACTTACAACGAAATTTTCTTGATTCTTACGTTATGATAACGTCATAATTTTTCAATATGTTTATAAACCTATTATATATTAAATATGATAATACATACAATTGTTATAACACCATTAAAAATTTAAATACGCCTGTGTCCGATTGGTTGTCGATATAAAAAAACAAAATTATAAGGTTTATAGTAAGTTCTGTCACCCCCTTTCAACGATATAAATATAATTGAAACTACAACAATTTTTAATAAACCCAAGAAATTTTCGAAAAAAGTATGTGAATCAGACCAAAATATATAACTAATGCAAAAAGGAAGTATATCAGATACAGCAATCCAAACGAGAGAAATTCCTGTCAAGAACTTGAAAATTTCCCAAACCTTTTTAGACACATATTCCTTTGTATCATGGAATATGTCTTCACTAGTATGAGCTGTAATTTCGCATTTTACAGTCAAAATATCATGTTTAAAATGAACGAAATAATCGTTAGTACGCAATTCCCTTGCAGTCATACGTAGCACAATTTCTTCGTTAATAGATGGCGTAAAATGTACAGTTTTAGAAGCATAATAGTAATCTATTTTTCTAAAATCCGCAAGTGCTAAGCGGACATACAATGACTGATATTCTTTTCTGTAACCACTTCGTCTTAGACTTACTTCGATGTAATCGCAATACTTTCCAGGACTGTTAAATTCGCGAATTTTTTCGATAACAAAAGTCCAATAGCAATCAGTTTCTTTGGAATAATTCACAGGACTTACGTAAATTCCTCGGCAAAGATGTGTGGTGAATGTTTCTATTTGTTGAGAAAAAACAAATTTTTCAGTTGTGGAACAGCTACGGTGCTCACGCTCCATTTCATAGGTTTACAATTAAAAATGCTTCTGTTTATCTAATAATTGGCAAGGGCGAAACAAACCTCGTTAATGCGACGATATTTTGAGATGATCGAATATCTATTATTTCATAGATAAGTCCTCTGCTTGCTCTTCGAACGTTTCGCAGATTTCTAACTTGTTTGTTTCTTCAAGTCGCACCCCGCACCTGTTCTCTGGATATCACAGGGTTGCCATCTCAATCTCAATTAGATTTTGTGCTAAAATATGCTCTGAAAATCCCTCTCCGAAATTCATGCCCCCACTCCCCCGAGAGTTACAAAAATCCCTAACGAGCAGAGGGGAGGGGGGACTTCCGAACATTGTTTATAAAACATTTCACAATTTTGCAGAATTTTTTTTTATTATTATTAAAAAAATGTTTTGTTTATTTTAATGGACTTTTTTTATTTTAAAAAATTCTTTTTGACTACATAACTAACATATATTTCTTTTTTTTTTTTTTAATCGTCATTTAAGGTTATTAGGTCATTTATGTTTGTTTCTTTTTTGTTTAAGAAAAACCTTTTCATCGGTAAGGGGATTCCCCGAATTTGGCGTGATTTTCGGAATCACGCCAAAGTCACAACCATTGACAAACGCCGAATAGCACACTTTTTCCACAGTTGCATTTTATAATTTAATATCGTCAATAAATCTCCTGGAATACGTTATATTAACCATCATATTAAACTGTTCAAAACATTGTGTTATGTGAAAAGTTTATGTTCCTTCGTGTTTTACTATTTTTGAAATTCTGGAAATACAAAGGAATACATTTTTTGTTGTTTGAACTTTTAATACTTTCATTCTTGAAATGTTGAACGTGGAACGTTTCTTCATTCACTTGAAAACACCCGCTCTCTAATGTTAAACCTATGGCCAGGTTGTTTTCGAATTTCTCGTTTAAATTTGAATATTTTTAAACGCTTTTTTTTTTTTTTTTGCTTAAGATATTTGAGGTCGATCCCTAATATGGCTATTTTTGACTTTTCCGATTTCAGTTGCAGATTTTTTTAATAAAGATACTTTCACTTTCGGAACCGGTTTTGAAAGTGAAAGTACCTTTATTAAAAAAAAAAAAAATCTGCAACTGAAATCGAAAAAGTAAAAAATAGCTGTATTAGGGATCGACCTCAGCTATCTTATGCAAAATAAACCGTTTAAAAATATTCAAATTTAAACGAGAAATTCGAAAAAAACCTGGCCATAGGTTTAACATTAGCGAGCGGGTGTTTTAAACTGAGTGAAGACTCCCCTCAAATTCTAAGGAGCTACTTTCTGACACACTTCTGATTCAGAAGTTCTGAATTCTTTTTCGTTCGAAAACACATGAAATTGGCTGGTGTTCTTATTCAGAAACTATGTAATCGAATGGCGTTTTCTGTTTTTTGATAAACTCAAAAAAACTTTCAGAAAATACTGTCAAAGTAGGCGTTTTGAACCGAATTCCTGACGTTGCAGTGCGAAAAAGAGGAAAAACTTGTCGTCGCGAGACAAGAATCGCTTATAACTCAATAATTAATTTATGCATCAAAAACGTTAAACGTGTTCTGATTCCAAATCACTTCAACAGTCAGGTCTGCCAATTTTATGTCTTTACGTTATAAAATGAGTCGGAAAATGTGAGTAAATTTCACGTTGTTGAGCAAGGAATTTGAGAACCACTTTAAATTTATTCTCCAATTTCACAAATACAATGCAACGAGATTTTGTATCAGAATTTAAAGAGCTCCACCAATGGCTGAGAGGTTCTGCTCTCAAAGCTGTTAGACGGGAGTTACTGGGTTCAAACCCCTGTCGCGCTAGTCGACCTAACCGTTCGGAGTTTTCTGTGGTTTTCTTCGAACCTTGCCGTAAATACGGGTTAGGATCCCTTAGAAAGATCCCCACGGAGGGCACTCCCCGCATGGCCTATATCCCTTGTGTAGATAATCGGCCGTCATAAAGTCAACCAACCAACCAACCAGAATTTAAAGATGTTTTTTTAACATCTGTTTTGCAAATACAAATAAACGATTTTTTTTTTTCAATGTAATTTCCAAAATATTTTATTATCCAATGTAGCAAATATACTTGGAAATTTCTAAACTTAATAAAGATATAAAATAATAAAAACTTGATGTTTCTTTTTAAATTTATTATCACGGGCCTGAGCAACGACGGGCAGGGGTCAGCTAGTTGTTTTTTATTCTCTCTTTCATTCATTCTGCCAGAAGAAGGGCTTCCGTTATGAAGTCTGGAAACAATCGTATGCTAAAAAATTTTTCTGGACATTTATGTTTACTTTTCATTTGATTATACACATCATGACTTCCATATCTATAATTATACTGATTGGCGTGGTAATCCGATGTGTTATGCAATGCATTTGGAATGCATGAAATCTTTCTATTTTTTTTTTTTTTTTTTTTTTTTTTTGGCGGAAAAGGAATCGATACGTATTTTACATTTAGGAAATATTTATTATATTAATTTTATTTCGAATTATCAGCAAATAAATCATGTTTCAGCGTAAATGAACTGGAAATTACGAAAACTATATTTTGCAAGTTACGTAAATATTTTAATTAATATTTGTAATGTAATAACACCACATTTAGCTTGATGTAAAAGTTAAAGGTTACTTTACATACGTTATTTTACCATTAAATTGTATACTTTATTGTTTAATCCGTAGTTTCCTTTTTTATTATTCGAATATCCGTATTTCTGTCGCCCAGTGTGGTTAAAAACAGGGATTCAAATAATAACACAATATATCATGTGAGTTTTTTTTTTCTTTTTTTTTAAACATTGTTAATTTTTTTTAGGTAGATTTCGTAAGAAATACTACTTATTACATTCTCCCCTGTGTTGGAATTTCTGAAATTTTTTTGCAGATCTACGCCAATCATGACTACCAGAACCCAAAACCACCCCCAGTTCAAAACATTATCTGTCTATCTATATCACTTTTTTATGGACACGATCACTTCAATAATTTTGCAGAAATCTCTTCCTAACTGATACATAAAATCAAGGGCATAAAATCTCGGTCATGTTCGTTAATGGTCAAAATAGAACCGGGGGGGGGGTGTGCTTTTGTGAAAACAGAAAAAAATCCATAACTTCTTAATTATGATACTATCGAATCCGTTTAAAGTTATTATTAATTCTAGGAAATGGGCCGAAAATTTATGTATGACAGATTTTTGATATAATTAAAAAATGGCCTCAAGGGGGGGGGGGGGATAGAGGTTTAAGAAGAAAAGAAAATATAACTTTGTCAATTCACAAGAAATCAAATCCGCTTAAATTTATTATAAATCCTCTTAATATTATCTACAACTTTTATATTGCCAAGTTTTTTTTTTTATAGGACCAACCCTTACAGCAAAAATAAAAAATAAAATAAAAATAAAAAAACGGGTAGATTTCGAAGTGGGCGGTCCCAACTGCCGCATCACGGCAAAAATATCATTTCTTCTGCATTTCCCAATAAATAGGCGCCCCACGGTCTGTGTCTTCGAAATCTACCTGTGCCAGTAGGCCGAGTCATCAGAGATTTTTTAATTAGATGGTAAGGACCTCCCAAAAGTTCCTGCACTAGCCTCGCTTTCGCTAAACACAGCTCTAGTCAAACTTTTTTTTTAGTAGATCACAATCCTTTTATAATGTAGGTAATTAAGAAATACATTGGTCATGATATAAGCGAAGCGCATGAAATTTATATTAAAAAAGTAAATACTATCGAGGGCGTAAATTATTCTTATTTTCAAAACGAATACGAAAGAATTCTTATCTAAGAAAAATACGACATTAATTATGTAATGAATGCGACATAATGCGACACAAGTAATGCGACATTATTAAATAAATTGAACAAATAAAATTTTTATTTGTACAGTAAAATATAAAGTACGTCGCGGATAGAAAGTATTCGTTTTATTTATTTTTTATATATAAAATTGCCAAATATTGGGATAAGTCGCCAAATCTAGAGCATCCACAGCTCCCACAAACACAAACCGTAACTTTTTAACAATCTCACATGATAAACGCTCCGAAGCGTTCTTTTTGAATCTTGAATAAACAGCGTCATAATAGGGGTAATGAGAAAGTCAAAAGCAAGTGTTCTGAGCAATTTTTAATCCCTTTTATAAAATGCTGAACATTGAATGATGTAATCTAACTATAGTCGAAATTATGTTAATGATAAACGCCTCTTAAAATAGAATGATTTATTTTCTCCATATTTTTTTATGGCCCCACCAGTGGCTGAGAGGTTGTGCTCTCGAAGCTGGTAGACGGGAGGTGCTGGGTTCGATCCCAATCGCGCCCGTCGGCCTAATCGCTCGGAGTTTTCGTGGTTTTCTTTCGAGCCGTGGATTTTCTCCATGCGTAAATACGGATTAGGTTCCCTTAGAAAGACACCCACGAAGGGCACTCCCCCCGGGCCTATATCCCTAGTGTCGATAATTGGCCGTCAATAATCAACCCAACCCAACCCATATTTTTTTATTTGGGGGAAAATTCTAGCTTATAATAAACTTTAATTGACTTAAAATAATTGTACACGTTTTGATTAATTGCATTCATGCTTCAATCTATTTATTACTGCGTAGATTTCATAACTTTTAAAACAAAATTCTTTTCTGATAGATTTTACTTAGTACACCAGAGAAGAAATCTGCATCGGGTCGGTAACCCAATTCAACCCTCCACCCCGACCCCTTAAATTTTGTTACTTAGAGGTTGGGTTCGTGACCCGATTTTTCGAAAGGAAGCCTGGAATACTGTTCCAGTTGAAAAACTCTATATTTGAATACAAGTGAATCTTTACATGTTTATTTTTCTACATAAAAAATAGTAATGATATTAAAGACATGGTTGTAGACTTATTTAAAAGAATTATCGAGTAGCACGACATATTTAAATAAATTATAGAAATAAAATTTTCATTTGTACAATATAAAATATGTCGCGAATAGAAAATGTTCCTTTTATTTACTTTTTAAAATAAAACTGCCAAATGTTGCGATAAGTAGCCAAACCTAGAAGCATCCACAGCTCGCACAAACTCAAACCGAAACTTTTTATTAGACTGTGTACTGAATGTCACGTGATAAAGCTCCAAAGCTCTCCTCTTGAAACTTGAATATTGAATATTAGGCCTGAGGGCTAACACAAAAATTGATGCAGTCGTAGACTGAAATTTTCGGTCCCTTGAAATTCAATACCAATAATTTCTAATGTTTTCTCCACCTTATTTCTCTGAGATTCAATAAGTCAAATAAAATTTTTAGAAAATACTGAGGTGTAAAATTAGGGAACCGTACAAAGGCTTTACAAAATCGGCCCACGAGCGCCGCCATTTTGTGTCAGCGCTTAGGCCTGGGAGAGGCCTGAGGGCCCCTTTCAGGGTGCTGTGGGCGAAAGTCAAAAGCTAGTGTTCTGAGCAATTTTTAATCCTTTTTAGGTGCGTCCGTAATTATATAAATACGTAGCACCTATTGTCGTCGTCTCGTCCGTCCGTCCGCATATAACAACGCAAAAACTACTCAACCGAATGGTTTGAAATTTAATATATTATTATCTGTGCAGAATTTTGTCGAGCCATTTCAAATTTTATGAAAATCGAATCAAAACTTTGGAAGATATTAATAAAAACATTTATTAAGAAATTTGAATTAAAAAAAAAAAAAAATCGGTGCTTTTTTGTTATAGGAGCTTTCGAAGTTTAATCCTCGAGCGACCGAGATACTTATTTTATGACAGAAGTTAATCTGCAGACGATAAAATTCATCTCACAGAATTAAAAATCATCAAGACCTGAATATTTATATAACTAAGTACGAACGCACCTCATTTGTCCCGTTTGACGTACAATTTCCAACTTGTTATAAAACGGTGAACATTGCATGATGTATTTTAACTATAGTCGAAATTAAGTTAATGATAAACGCCTTTTAAAATGCGATTTATTTTCTCCATATATTTTTATTTGGAGGGGGAGGGGAGGATTTTAGATTATTACAAACTTTAATTGACTTTTAGCGTTAAAATAATTATACTTATTGGGGATTAATTGCATTCATGCTTCAATTTATTTATTACTGCGTAGATTTCATAACTTTGAACAGCAAATAAAACAAAATGCTTCTCTTGTAGGTAGACTTTACTCGTGTACTATTATGTACCAGAGTAGAGTTCTGCATCGGGTCGGTAATCCGATTCAGAATCCTTCTGCGGTTCGGGTTAAATTTTGATATTTAGAGGTTGGGTTCGGTTTAACCCGATTTTTCAAAAGGAAGCCTAGAATATTTTTTCAGTTGAAAAATTCTATATTTGGATATGAATGACTCTTTATTTGGATATGATTGACTCTTTATTTGGATATGATTGACTCTTTATTTGGATATGAATGACTCTTTACATGCTTATTTTTCTACATAAAAGTTAATATTGATATTAAGAGATATGATTGTAGTATTGTTGACTATTTTTTATAATTATATTAAAGGCCCGCTGTGTCATGTCATTTTGAATATTAAGAATTAATTTCCCGCGAAATTGAACAAACCTTCCGAAGCACTTTAATTAGGAGGAGGACTGCAGGGCCGGCGCAACTATCGGGCGAACGGGGCGGGGCGGCTGCCAAGGGCCCCGCTCCAATTGGGACCTTCTTAGGGGCCCATTGTACAATTCGAAATAACGTTTCTCTGTTTAAGATAATAATATTTTTGTTCTAGATATCTTTTTAAATATTTCTTCGTGAGAAAAATGTGAATATTAACTTATTTCCTACAGGCAATGTTGATATAACTGTCGGGGAACGTAAAGTTTTTGATGATTCTAAATGTAACCATGAATGAAAAAAATAAATATTTAAAATATTGTAACGGGGAGAAGATTTTGCGAAAAGAATCTCCCCTTCTTCCCCCAAAATTTGTCAATTAGCTCACTATATTGCTGGCATCTTTCTGAGTTTTCACGATATTTGACTGTCTTTTTAAATGAGTTGCTCTATAGAATTGACTACCAAATCATGAAACAAAATCTTTGGTATAATTCGCGCATGCGCAGTTAAAAATGATTCCATAGAAATTCCCCTATCTCATCATATTTTCAATATATTAATCTTTTATTTGCACTATACTGTTTCTACTGTTCTTGAAGTCAAACATGCGCTTTACATCCTCGAAGTTCAAAGACAATTCGTCAAGAATTTCAGTAGCTATTTCTCTATAGAATTGACTACCAAATCATGAAACAAAATCTTTGGTATAATTCGCGCATGCGCTGTTAAAAATTATTTCATACAAATGACCCTATCTCATCAAATATTCAATATATTAATCTTTTAACTGGAGTATCCAGTTTCTACTGTTCTTGAAGGCAAACATATGTGCTTTACATCCTTGAAGTTCAAGGACAATTCGTCAAGAATTTCAGTAGGTATTCTTCAAACCGTGTAAAAAGCGAAAGCGTCTGGTCACTGCCCCTTAATTTTTGGACAACAATGTATGAAGTATAGTGCTCTCTTTCATGCATTTTATTTATTTATATTATTTGTGATATGAAGGGATCGGGGCAAGAGAGTGCCAAGCCACATTTTTGAACTTCTGAGATATTTCAATTTGAAAATTTTATCAAGTACTCAAGTCAAGATATAGAACCTAAAGTTTTTTCGCCAAAGTCTTAGTAACATTTCAGATATTCTGTGTAACAATATGGCATTACTTAATGATATTACTATTACGTTTTTTTTTTTTTTTTTTTTTTGGTAAATTAGCTATCTTCATTGGGGCCATAAACATCTGGGGCAAAAACGAAACTTGTCACATAGGCTGCCACCAAGTGACATTAGAAACAAATTATATGTTGGATATTATAATTTACAACATTAAGCAACAGATTACAGTGTTAGATTTATTTCACCAAAAATGAGGGGAGGCTTTGCACTTTCTTGCAACGACACCCTCATATATACAATGATCACTATGATATATTCTACTATATATATTTTAGTAGTCCAGTTTTGCAGTATACGTTGGGTGCCATTAACTGCTTTGCCAGGGACCTCCGTGACGTTGCACTGTTGAAACTAAACTGATTATTTTAATTACATTTTTATATAGTACAGTTATTGTTAAATGAGATACTTTTGTAGAATTTGTGGTGATAAAATTAAATATTACGTTCACATGTAAATAAATAAAAATTTTCTTTCCGAATCGAGAAGAAACTCATAATTTTACTATTTAGCTGCACCTAAGTGACCCCCCCCCCCTGATCTTGTTACCTTGGCATGTGTACATTTCTTGCGACACGGGGCACTTTAAGCATTTATTGTGGTGGATCTTGAAAACCCGTATTTTATACGGAGAGAATAAAAAATTACGTATTAATTACCCATTCTTTTAATTTTCAACAAATATTAGCAGAGTAGCATTATTCCTTTAAGACTACGTCCAACCTTTTTTTTTTGCCACGCCCCACCAAAGCATTTTTAAAATCATGATGTCCCCCCCCCCCCCCCTCCCTTTGTAACATATAATTCTTAATAAAATTGATTCTTATTCATATGGAGGAAGGGTGTTAACAATGACAAGTCGCTGTGCGTATTTTTAAGCTTCTAGAACAGGTGTCCATGGAAACAGATTCTTGTCACGAATATGTTTGTAGCATAATTTTATAAAGGAAATAAAGGCATTCATCCTGGCATTTATATCTAAAGAATTTTGTTATTTCTTATCACTTTATATTTGTGTGAAACAAAAGTATTTCATTGAAGAGATAATATTCTTGTCACAAATATGTTTGAGCATAACTTTATAAATGTAATAAAGACATTCATCTTCGCATTTATATCTAGAAGAGTTTTTCTTTATTTCTTATCACTTTACCTTGGTGTGAAACAAAAGTATTAAACAAGTAATATTCTTGTCAAAAATGTGTTTGTAACATAGCATTATAAATGAAATAAAGGCATTCATCTTCGCATTTACATATCTAGAAGAGGGTTTTTTTTCTTATCACTTTACATTGGTGTGAAACAAAAGTATTTCATTGAACAGGTAATATTCTTGTCACAAATATGTTTGTAGCATAACTTTATAAATGTAATAAAGACATTCATCTTCGCATTTAAATCTAGAAGAGTTTTTTTTTTTTTTTTTTCTTATCACTTTACCTTGGTGTGAAACAAAAGTATTAAACAAGTAATGTTCTTGTCAAAAATATGTTTGTAACATAACATTATAAATGAAATAAAGACATTTATCTTCGCATTTATATCTAGAAGAGGGGTTTTTTTCTTATCACTTTACATTGGTGTGAAACAAAAGTATTTCATTGAACAGGTAATATTCTTGTCACAAATATATTTGTAGCATAACTTTATAAATGTAATAAAGACATTCATCTTCGCATTTAAATCTAGAAGAGTTTTTTTTTTCTTATCACTTTACCTTGGTGTGAAACAAAAGTATTAAACAAGTAATATTCTTGTCAAAAATATGTTTGTAACATAACATTATAAATGAAATAAAGACATTTATCTTCGCATTTATATCTAGAAGAGGGTTTTTTTTTCTTATCACTTTACATTGGTGTGAAACAAAAGTATTTCATTGAACAGGTAATATTCTTGTCACAAATATATTTGTAGCATAACTTTATAAATGTAATAAAGACATTCATCTTCGCATTTAAATCTAGAAGAGTTTTTTTTTTATTTCTTATCACTTTACCTTGGTGTGAAACAAAAGTATTAAACAAGTAATATTCTTGTCAAAAATATGTTTGTAACTATAGTATTTTAAGTACTTAAATTAAAGATATTAAAGCAGCAACATTATTAAGGATTCGAGGTGGACTGTAAATACGTTTAATTGACATTTACTTCACAACAGAACATCGAACATAATACAGGTTACAGATACATTTTACATACAACAGTAAACAAACGTTTTTACCGGTAATTGACAGAATTTCCGCAGTAGTGCTGCCATCTATTAATTAGATTAATAACTAAACACTATAATTTTCCCCTCCTTAATTTGGGAATTTGCAGGGAGCTTTTCTTTTCCTGGTGGATCTTCTAGGTACCTGTTGGGAAAAAGAAGAGTTTATTAAAGTAGCTTTAGCATCATCAATAGAAGTATTGGACACCATGGGTTTTGGAGCTGAAGGTATCCCTTTAGAGTCTATTGGAGCAGGACTAGGAGTATTTGGGAGGACACAGTCATCTGGTTTAGGATTTGGAGCAGATGAGACAACTGAGTCAGCTGGTCGAGGATTTGGAGCAGATGAGACAACTGAGTCAGCTGGTCGAAGATCTGGGACACTAGGAGGCATTAGCTGAGAATCACTTTGATTAACAACTGCATTATCACTTTTGTGACTTTCTGTACCACTCTCTTCAGAATTTGAATCATTAGTTAGATGTATCTTCGAACCGACATTAGTTATCTGATCAACATGCCGTTTCCAAATATTCGAACCAACTTGAATTCTATAATGCAACTTGCCCTCTTTTGCAATAATGCGACCAATTTTCCACTTGGTTTCTGGAGTATAATTTCTTACAGCCACTTTCTGGTTGATTTGAAATTCTTTTACTTTAGAATTGGCCTTTCTCGCATTTTGTTTATCATGTACAAAATTTGTAACGCTTGGAATTATCAAATCTATTTTCGTTCTTATATTTCTCTTTAGAAATAGAGATGCAGGACTTTCCCCAGTAGTAACATGAGGCATCTTTCTATACTGTAAAAGAAAGTTATTTATTTTCATCTGTAAAGTACCAGCTTCAGAAGATAAGGCTTTTAACCCTTTTTTGAGAATTTGCACATATCTCTCTGCCTGACCATTCGTAGCTGGATGGTATGGAGCACTAAACCTATGTTTAACCTCGTGATTCTTCAAAAATGTCTCAAATTCTTCAGAAGTAAATTGTTTTGCGTTATCAGATACCAGAGATATAGGATACCCGTATCTGGCAAAAAAAGAAGAAAGACAAGTAATTGTATATTCTGAAGTTGTATTAGGGACAATAAAAACTTCAGGCCATTTGCTATGAGCATCAACCACAAGCAAAAGCATTATACCCATCACAGGACCAAAATAATCTATGTGAATTCTTTGCCATGGAGCTGTAGGCCATTCCCAATGATGAGCATCTACCTTAGGAGAATTATTTTTTAAATTGACACAAGTAGTGCAATTTCGTGCAAGATCTTCAATATCTTGGTCAATTCCTGGCCACCAAACAAAACTGCGAGCTAAGGACTTCATTTTCACTGTACCAAAATAGCCGAAGTGCAAATCACGTAAAATTTGTTTACGGTGAACTTCTGGGATAATTACTCTACATCCTTTTAAAATACAACTATGTTGAAGAGTAAATTCGGTACTTTTCGGTTAGCCGGGCGCCAGTGAAATGTATATATCTATATATACATATCTATGTATACATACACACATATATGTATGTGTATATATATATGTATATATACATACATGCATATATAAATGTGTGTATGTATAGATATATGTATATATATGTATACATAGATATATAAATTTCACTGGCGCCCGGCTAACCGAAAAGTACCGTAAATTCTTCTTGTTTGCCACCAAAAAGTAAATTTTTAGGAATTGGAGAACCAGAAATTAGATGATGAAAAAGTTGACGTAATAAAGGATCAGATTTTGTAGCTACAGCAATTGATTTGGCGTTTAAAGGCAATGTAGAAATTTGGTTAATTTGAAAAAATTCAGATTCATCAATTACATTACTTGAATTTAATTGTGGGGGTAAATCTTCACTACGTAATGGAAGTCGTGAAAGAGCATCGACATTTCCATGTTCGGATGTTTTCTTATACCGAATATCATATTTAAACGCTTGTAAGTATAATGCATATCTTTGCATCCGAGCAGCTGAAAGAACAGGAATACTTTTATTTGGAGAAAATATGGACACGAGTGGTTTGCTATCTGTAAATAAAGTAAACCTATTACCATATAAATATTGAAAAAATTTCTTTACTCCAAAAATAATAGCTAGTGCTTCCTTATCCACTTGGCTATATTTTTTTCTGCATTCGTAAGGGTTCTGGACACAAAACCGATTGGTTTTTCCACGTTATCTGGCATCACATGCGAAAGAACTGCAGAGATACCATATGGAGAAGCATCTGTTGCTAACACTAAAGGCAATTTAGGGTTGAAATGAGTGAGAACGCTTTCTGAAATAATTTCATTTTTTATATTTTTAAATGCTTGTTCACAAACAGGAGACCAAATAAATTTTACATTCTTCTTGAGCAATTGATTTAAAGGATGAGCAATTGTAGATAAATTTGGTACAAATTTAGAATAATATGTGACTAAGCCTAAAAAAGCTTTAACTTGTGACACATTAATTGGTCTAGGAGCATTGACAATAGCTTCAATTTTACCTTGCGTTTTATGAATACCTTGCTTATCAATTTTATAACCACAATATGTAATATGGTCAGCCATAAAAATTGATTTATCTTTATTTATCCTAATATTATATTCACGTAATCTTTCTAAGACTTGTTTTAGTCTTTTTAAATGAATTTCATCAGTTTCCCCCGTAACACCAATATCATCAATGAACACAGTGACACCATCAATACCACTCAATATTTGTTCAATCGATCTTTGCCAAATTGCTGGAGAGCTAGTAAGACCCATTGGTAACTTTAAAAATTGAAATAAGCCCTTCGGAGTATTTATAGTTAACAATTCCTGTGATTTTTCGTCTACAGGTAACTGAAGATAAGCTTGATTTAAATCAATTTTAGTAAAATGTAAACCACCACCTAAAGTAGCTAACATGTCTTCTACCCTAGGTAAAGGATATTTTTCCACCTTCAAAAATTTATTTACTGTAACTTTAAAATCTCTGCATAAACGTATTTTCCCATTTGGTTTTACCACTGGAACTATAGGAGTTGCCCACTTACTACTGGTGACAGGTTTAATAATACCCTCATCCTGTAACCTTTGGATTTCATCATTTACTGCATTACGTAGAGCATACGTGACTGTTCTAGCCTTACAAAATATGGGCGTAGAACCTTTTTCTAGGTAAAGTTCTGCTTTCAAACCTTTTACTTCCCCTACTTTATCCGAAAATAAATCAGAAAAGTCATTTAATAATGTTTTCAATTGATCAGTAGAATTTGCAATTTTATTGACATACACAGATTTAAAGTTAGTGGGAAACAAATTAAATGCAGCTACCCAGTCTCTGCCAAATAAAAGTGGGAAATTATCTTCTTTAATCAAATACAATTTAAGGTTTTTAGTAATATTTGCATAAGAAACATCTACTGTTACATACCCCACAGGTGTAAACACCTCACCCGTTGCCGTTCTCAACTGAACGTCTGGTGGAAAAATTTTATTATTCGGAAAAATTCTCCGAAAACGATTTACAGGTGCCGCAGAAATTCCGGAGCCAGTGTCTACCTCCATTTCAGCTTTAGCTTTGTTTTCAATTAAAACCCATACTTTTATAGGTGTAGAACTTTTATCATGACTCACGGATAAAATATCAACCGTCTGCAATACATTTGTTTGTTTCTGAGAACTACTTTTACATACTTTACCAAGGTGGCCTCTCTTTTTACAAATTTTACAAACAGTATTAATATGCTTACACTTATTGGCAAGATGAGAAGGATTTCCACATCTATAACATTGTAATTTATTTTTATTTACTTCAAAATTCCCTTTATTTACATTGTTACTTTTCGGTTTCTGGAAATTATTTGAAATTTTATTCGGTTGGAAATTTTTAGAATATGCCAATTTATTGACACTCAAATTTTTGTGTTTCAATTCAGATATATCATGTTCATTATTTTGCAAAATAATTGCTTTTTCAATAGCTTTCTTAATAGTTAAATCATCTATTTGTGAAAGTAATTTACTTTGGATAGTTTCATTTTTTAAACCTCTCAGAAATTGTTCCAACAAATTTTCATTAAGTGTTTCACCAGAAAAAGCACAGAATATAGTTAACTTCTTTAATTTTGAAACAAAATCTTGTATCGATTCGTTTTCATTTTGATAAGAATTACGGAATTTAATTCTAGAACAAAATTTATTAGGGGTGGGCCTTAAGTGCTTTAACAGAATATCAACTATTTCCTCATATTTCAATGCTTCAGGATTTTTCGGAAATGTTAAATCTGACAGCAAATTATACAATTTAGGCCCCATACAGGAAATAATTGCAGGTACCTTTTTTTTCCCTCAACATCATGTAATAAAAAACTCTTAACGTATGATTGGAACGTTTCAATGGAATCATTGTATTCCTTAAAATTAGCAAACATTATTACTTTTTATTTAGGCTGTTATGCTGCATTTTGCATGATTTCTGCGACAGCTATATCTCGAGAACGAACAGATTATCATTTAATTTTGGTTACAGACGACACTGAGAAAAATGACACTTTCAAATCTGGGTAAATCGATGTTTTCATTTTGTTATGAAACTTTTTGTTTCAAATACGACGACCCAATGCTTTCAAATTCTGAAATGCCAGAAATACTCAGAATGTTGAAACATGGACATACTCAAAACTGAGCACATAGAGGTCAGTTCACACTCATTTTTGAAACATGGAAATACTCAAAAATGAGCACATAGAAACCAGTTCATACTCATTTTTGAAACATGGACATACTCAAATATGAGCACATGATGTTTTATTTGAGTGTGTGCATATTTTCGGAAATGAGTATATGCATGTTTCAAACTTGAGTCATTTTGATTCGGAGCCATTTTAACTATGCGACATACTCAGATTTGAGTATTTTTTGCTCAGCTTTGAAAATGTATTTTTTAGAGTGGATTTGATTTATATATATATATATATAATGGCCGCAACATACTAGTTTTATTATTCTTTTCAGAACTCTCTCTTGCATGTTTTATAATGTGGTTATTGTTGACAATCGTATCCAAACCAATCAAGAAGCTGAAAATAATGTTTTACAGTTCTACTGTCCAAATAAATTTTTACTTGGCAAAAGAACAGGTTTTAATTTATATGCATATATATTTCTATCTATCTTCCTTTCTTTTCGCAAAAATTGCAAGCTTTTCTTAAAATAGTAATAAAAAAACTTTGAATTTTATATACTAAGGGCTGTTTTCAAAATTGTATTTATTTAATTATTTATTACATTTTTAACTAGCAAATCTGCAGATCGTCGACCTCACACGAAGATATAATATTGCGACACAGAGACACTGAATGATAAAGATAGCAGTATATTGAGTAAGCAACATAGAGGGGAAACCAAATGAGATTTTGAATTCAAATGTACTTAACCCGTTCGGGTCTGGTGTACTGTTAATAGTACATGTCTTTCTACTGAGTATTATTTTGTCTTAATAATTATTTACGTTATTATATTTCTGTAATAATAGTAGTATATGGCTATACATTTATTATTATGACTTCCTTTATGCTTTAGCATTCAGTAATAATAATAATAATAATAATAATAATAATAGTTTTCTCAATTCTCTTTGTATCGTTGGCGATTCTTTTATTTCAACCATATGTTTGACTCTTTAAATTTAAAATTGGGGCTACTTTTCCGAACGTATAAATTGTGATGAAATATAAAAAATATTAGAAAATGTTATGCCTGTTTAATACTGTTGTAATAAGACATTTTTCCAATGTCTTCAAAATTTCTTTCTTAGTCTATTGTCACATGAATAGCACGCACAATAATTATTTTTGTTAGATTTCAGCAAATAACATATCCGTTAAATTTAAGTAACCTTTAAATTTGTGATTTGGATATCTATGCTTAGATTATCATTAAGGTAAAAGTAAACTTTCACAAAAACTGAAAAAAAAATTCTGACCCGAACGGGTTAGATAAAGTTAAAAGATGATATGAGAAGGTTTTCAGTTTAATGTTGAAAGATTATCAATTACTATTCCTTATTATCATTATTATTATATTTTTTATCTTACTTCCATTTAACGGCTGGATCTCCACGAGAGGGTGATTTTGATTTCATATCATAATTAAGAAGTTATGGTTTTTTCCTGTTTTCACAAAAAGCCTCACATTTCCCCTCCCCCTTGGTTGGAGTTTGCTTATTAACGAACTTGACCGAGATTTTATGCCCCTTGATTTCATGTATCAGTTTGGAAGAGATTTGTGTAGAATTATTGAAGTTATCGTGTCCATAAAAAGTGACATAGACAGATAGATAGGCAGATATAAAGTTTTGAACTGGGGGTGGTTTTGGGTTCTGGGAGTCATAATCTAAGTAGCTGGGACGTACGGTGTTCCAACCCCATAATCAAAAGGTTAATATACCGCATACCAGTAATTTTACTCAAGTTTTATATTTAAAAAAAAATCACACTAGAATTTTTATTTAAAACTATTTAGTTTTATTATTTATTTTCTGTGTAATAGATATTTTATTTATCGTTTGAAGAAATTTCTGGTTCGGATCGAAATGATTCTATTTTGTAGGAGTCAAATGACCTGTTAGTAATAAAAAAACTTGACAAATTTTAATAAAATGTCAACACTTCGGTCAAATCAATTTTACTATTACCATTGATATTAAAATTTAAAAAATGCGATAAAAATATAAATCAATAATAATAATAATAATAATAAAATCGTTTGTAGATATAATTGAAAATATTAAATAATATTTTCTTAAGGAATTTTTTTTAATATAAACAAATAGAAATACTAGAAAGTTACGAAATCTTAATTAATTAAAAAGTTTTAATGTTGAACTGTTTTAATGTTAAATATTCATAATTTATGTAGTACAATTAGATAATATATACAAATAAATAAAAGTTTTCAGATATTTAAATGAAAAAAAAAATAAGAAAAAAAAACATTTTCTTTTTAAAGAAATATTTCTTTAAGAAATATTTAAAGAAATATTTCTTTAAACATTAACAGGCGTTTGAAAAATATATAAATTATTCAGGTAAATGTATAACAGCAATATTAAAAAATGCTAATATTTCACGAAATACCATTTACCAAAATACAAATAAATAAAAATGCTTACAAATTTATAAATGAAAACATAAATGACTAAAGATTTTAGAAAAAAAGACAATTTATGCAGTACAATGTTAAATACTAGAAAGTTACGAAATCTTAATAAAGTAAAAAGTCTTAATGTTGAACGGTTTTAATGTTAAATATTCACAATTTATGTAGTACAATTACATAATATATACAAATAAACAAAAGTTTTCAGATATTTAAATGAAAAAAAATTAAGAAAAAACTTTTTTTTTTAGAAATATTTTTTTAAACATTAATAGGCGTTTGAAAAATATATACCGTATATACTAGTGTATAAGTCGAAGAATTTTAGACAAAATTTGGGAGCTGAAAATGAGGGGTCGACTTATACACAAGTAAGTGAAAATAATAATAATAATAATAATAATAAATAGTGGAGTGAAATACCGGAGTCATATTTTTTTTCGCAGATAACTGGTGAATTTGCAAGTAAATTAATCACATATGGGACTAGGTTGGAGAGACAGATAAAAGCTCACGATGGTAATTGATAAAAAAAAAAAAAAAAAAAAAAAAAAAAAAAAAAAAACCTTCAACAATAATGCCTCTATAATTGTTCTGCACTCATTTGCTCTTGGGATAGAATTCCCTTCAATACAGGGGCATTCCTTTCAACATTTTAATCCCCTTTTTAAAAAGAGTTCAACTTGAGAATGCTTCCAGATTTCTCTCCTAAAAGTCCTGTCCTACAATACAAAGAAGTACTTTACAAGAAGAAGTACAATACAAAGAAGAAAGATTTTAGCAGTTTAAGAAGTTGTTTACCCTTGTAAATAAGGCTTGAATAGATTTTTCAAAAAAAAAAAAAAAAGTAATCATTAAATTGGTGTGAATAGCTTTGAAAATAGTTTAACCTTCTTCAATTTTACATAATTATAAAAAAAAAATAAAAATAAAAAAAAAAAAAGAAGAAGAAGAAGAAAAAGAAGAAGTCTCATTAGAAACATAAAAAAAAAAAAAAAATTACTAATTTAATGATTTTTTTTTTTTTTTTTTTTTTTTTTATCGTCGATTACAAATCCTTTTTCAACATACTACCAGAAATGTGTATCGTCTTATACACGAAAATTCAATTTTTTCCAAAATTTTGCGTAAGAATTGGGGGGGGGGGGGTCGACTTATACAAGAGTCGACTTATACAGGAGCATTTACGGTAAATTCTTCAGGTAAATGCATAACAGCTTTATTAAAAAATGCTAATATTTCACGAAATACCATTTACAAAATACAAATAAATAAAAATGTTTAAAAATTTATAAATGAAAACATAAATGACTAAAGAAAAATTGGCATTGCTTATCAATAAAAATTGGAAAATTGCTATTCTTAAAGTTAATAAAAAACAACTATTTTATCTTTAGTCTTAACTTTTTGTGAACTAAATCTAAAGCTAATGATAACAATTTAAAAAATGTTTCTTTAAAAATATTAGCAAGTATTAACTAAATACCAATTTTTAACTTTTTGTAATTTACAATGAGAAAATAAAAATAAATTGGTTAAATAATAATGGTTATTACTTATAATTTTTAAGGAAAAAAAATACTAACAAAATGTGCATTCTTGATGTATTTAGCAATTTACAACAGATTTTTACCTGGGACATTTAATATTACGTAAAATACGTTTATACTCAATATTGATTAATAAAGAAAAATGGTTAAAAATTTCACTCACAAATCTTTAAGTTTTTCGAAATTTCAGTTCATTTTGTTAATATATTTCTGCAGTTTGAATTTTAATGAAAAGTGCGTAATTCTTTCATCTTGAAATGTTAACGTTTCAACAAAAGTAATTAAAAAAAATAAAACATTGTTAATAAAACAGATTTACAAAAGTACAAAGTAAGCATAATAACCATACTTTTTAATTAAACCTTTTCTTGAACAAGTAACAAGTATGTGAAAAACAATTGTCAACTCACCTGGTATTATTATTATTATTTACAACGAAATTATCTTGATTCTTACCTTATGATAACTTCATATTTTTTCAATATGTTTATAAACATATTATATATTAAATATGATAATACATATAGTTGTTATAACACCGTTAAAAATTTAAATACGCCTGTGTCCGATTGGTTGTCGATATAAAAAAACAAAATTATCAGGTTTATAGTAAGTTCTGTCACCCCCTTTCAACGATATAAATATAATTGGAACTACAACAATTTTTAATACACCTAAGAAATTTTCGAAAAAAGTATGTGAATCAGGCCAACTTATATAACTAATGCAAAAAGGAAGTATATCACATACAGCAATCAAAAAGAGAAAAAGTCTTATCAAGAACTTGATAAATTCCCAAACCTTTTTATACACATATTCTTTTGTATCATGGAATATGTATTTACTTGTATGAGCTGTAATTTCGCATTTCACAGTCAAAATATCATGTTTAAAAAGAAAGAAATAATCGTTAGTAACCAATTCTCTTTCACTCATACGTAGCACAATTTCTTCGTTAATAGATGGCGTAAAATGTACTGTTTTAGAAGCATAATAGTAATCTATTTTTCTAAAATCCACAAGTGCTAAGCGGACATACAATGACTGATATTCTTTTCTGTAACCACTTCGTCTCAGACTTACTTCGATGTAATCGCGATACTTTCCAGGACTGTTAAATTCGCGAATTTTTTCGATAACAAAAGTCCAATAGCAATCAGTTTCTTTGGAATAATTCACAGGACTTACGTAAATTCCTCGGCAAAGATGTGTGGTGAATGTTTCTATTTGTTGAGAAAAAACAAATTTTTCAGTCGTGGAACAGCTACGGTGATCACGCTCCATTTCATAGATTTACAATTAAAAATGCTTCTGTTTATCTAATAATTTGCAAGGGCGAAACAAACCTCGTTACTGCGGCGATATTTTGAGATGATCGAATATCTATTATTTCATAGATAAAATAAGTCTTATCTGCTTGCTCTTTGAACGTTTCGCAGATTTCTAACCTGTCTGTTTCTTTGAGTCCCACCCCGCACCTGTTCTCTGGATATCGCAGGGTTGCCATCTCAATCTCAATTAGATTTTGTGCTAAAATATGCTCTGAAGAGCCTACGCTAGTCACGCGAAGAAACGCTCAAGCTAATGTTAAGTCTTTGGGATGGTTCTTGCGCGATTTCTCGCTCGCATTTTAATATTTTTAAATGATTTTTTTTCATAGGATAGCTGAGGTCGATCTCTAACGTTGTTAGTTTTTACTTTTTTGATTTTGGTTACACAGAACAAACGATTTGGTTAAAAGAACAAAATTATAGTTGTACCAACCAAATTTTTTTTCAGTATAGCCCCGACAAAATGTTTGGTTGGTGGGACCAAAGTATGATTTAGTTGTCGTAACAAAATAAATTTTGTTGAAAGAACCAAATGAATTTGGTTCTTTCAACCAAATCATTTTGGTTAATACTTATCATAACCAAAAAAGTTTGGTTAAACGGACTAAATCCATTTGGTTACTGCAACCAAACTTTTTTGGTTGATACTTATCGAAACCAAATAAATTTTGTTGCAGTAACTAAATTCATTTTGTTCTTGCAACCAAATAAATTTTGTTGCAACAACTAAATTCATTTGGTTCTTGGAACCAAATTAATTTGGTTAATAGTTAACGCAACAAAATGAATTTGGTTGTATCAACAAAATTTATTTGGTTACAATAAGTATCAACCAAATAAATTTGGTTCATAGAACCAAACTGATTTAGTCACTGCAACCAAACTTTTTTGGTTATGATAAGTATTAACCAAATAGATTTGGTTGATAGAACCAAATAGATTTATTTATTGCAATCAAATAGATTTGGTTAAATGGTGTTATAACCAATTGTTTTTGGTTACAAAAACCAAATTGATTTAGTTCTTGTAACCATAATAGATTTGAAACAGCCAAAGGGATTTGATTGTATCAGTAACCAAATCAATGTTTATTGCAACCAAATCTAGTTGGTTAATAGTTATCGCAACTAAATAAATTTGTCTTGCAATTGCAACCAGCTTTATTAACTAACAATAAAAAAATAATTTACCTAATCTTATTGACTATTTTGTGAATTTAAATATCAGAAAAACTGGATTTTCAGAATTGGTTGGCTTACTATTTTTTATTGGATTGACCAAATGACTTAGTTTTAACTTTTGCGTTATTTTCTGCATTTAAAGCAGCAATAACATTTTAAAGAAATTAAATGTTAGCCAATCTTTCTTTTTTCTTCGTTATATCCAAAATTGGGTAGATCCACAAACCTTTATTTGATGGCTAAAAAATAGATTTCTTTTTAGAGTATATTGTAATATAAAAACTAGGACAGAGAAGTACAAATTTTCCTTTTTATTTAAATGAATTTCCTCTATTTAACTTTAACTCTAAAAATTTGAAACAATCTTAAAAATAACAAAATTTGTCTGAAACACTATGCTATTAGTAAAAAGGAAAGAAAAAAAACCTCATCATTTATTCTTTTGAATATTTACAAATGCAAACATCAAATTTAATTACATGTTTCAAAATTATTTTTAAAAGAAATGTTATCAAAATTCGTGTGACTTAAAGGTTTGTTTTAAAATGCAATTAAAATTATTTTAGTTTGTAGTCTTATACTTTTAATTTCCCAATACACTGAAGGGGCGATTGTGGGTTTATGAAAAAATACCTGAGATTTTAGTGAGGAAACATTGCTGTATGGAGAGAGGGGGAGGGAATATATAATTTAATACAGAGAGGTCATATTAAGAGAAATATGAATTTTAATTCTATTTAGCAATCATATGAAATTGATATTTATTTTAGTGTTATTTTGTGTATTTAACTAAAAACTGTATTTTCAGTACTTAAAAAAAAAAAAAAAAAAAAAAAAAATCTGAATTCAAGTATATAACCTGAACACAAATCACTCCTGACACTGTTGAATTTCACACTTTAAGTGTGAGCCATTGAAATGAATTTATTTCAATAAATTGATCTATCTTTTACGCTAAACTGTCCAAAATTTTATATAAAATTGATATTGAAAAAGGTAATTTATTATGATCTTTTTTTTTTTTTTTTTTGGTTAATGATGAGAGGAAACTCAAAATTTAAATAAGTTACATTGACAAAAGTTTCAATTTTCAGATAAAATTGTTTAAAGTAAAAAAAAATTAACAGATAAAAAAATGTAATGAACAATTGTTCAACAATATGTACCAGTATAATTTCAAATACAACTCAGTTGTTCAAAATACAGTAGCATACATAATTTTTCAGATTCAATTCAGTAGCTAAAATTAATGACAAGCAAGATGAGCATTTGAACCCCATGCTTTGAATGTTGTTTATTCATTTAAAGTATTCAAATTATGGCATTTAATCATCATTTATTTATTTTATTTCAAATTGCAATTACTGCATTGAAGTTATTTTAAAATCTTTCTTTCTTTTCTTTTTTTTTTTTTTTTTTTTTTTTTTTTTTTTGAAAAAATTAACTGATTATTGAGGGTTAACATAAGTTTTGCATTCATCCCTTACTAATTTGTCCAATTTTAGCAATGTCTATATTAGCAGTGTTGGAAATCTGAAGAAGAACCCAAAAGATACAGACACTTGATGAAATTATAACTATAAAATCCCCATCTGTGAAGCATCTCTCTTCATCTTTCAACTGTACGAAAAATTCATGGTTACTCACTACTACCATAAATTGGAAGTGGTTGCTGACTCTGTATAGAGTTTGGATAGTGCCCCCCCCCCCCCTTTAAAAAAAGAAAGAAAATGAATATTAAAGCAAAAACATTGGCCAGTTCAAGAATTTGTTTTCGGCTAATATTCCATATTGAAATTATATTTTAAAATACACTTGATTTCCCATATCATATATTAAAATACTGTTTCTGCTAGGCTTACCTTAACAGAGGTGCTGCCACAGACAATTGTTATTTTTTTAAAATTTTAACTCGGTATTTCTAAACAATAAACTACAACGAAGAATCCTTTTTCAAATATGGTAATAAGGGGAGAAAAAAAGTCGCCAATGGCAGTGCTGCATTAACTGAAATAAAAATTATCACAGACATAATGAAATAGTAACACAATTTAGTTGGTTTGCGGTATATGCCGCTCCATTTATTGAAAGTGCAAATTATATAATTATAAGATATATATATATATCGGATTAATATTTATGAATATAAGTACACAGTTTCAGATGGGTACTGCACACCATCTGCCCTATTTAAAAATAGCTTCCTTCTTGCACAAATGAGGATCATAAAAAAAAAAAAAAAAAAAAAAAAAAAATGCAGGGTTCTCAAGCTTGATAGACTTCAGGCTGTATCAGGTTCCAGAGTTGGGTAAAATGGAACTGCTCCAAGCATCTGGTTAATTTCTTGACCTGTTTTAATAATGAAAGGATAAAATTTTTAAGATAGAAAATTATCAGCCATAACATAATTTTACATAAATATTGAGAAATATAATGAACAAAATAATTAAATTTCACACAGCGAAAACAGTCAAAATTATATGTACCAAAAGGTGAAAGTGGACGAATTTTTTTTTTTTTTTACATTTATAAATGAACTGCTATGAAGCATTGCATAGTAAAAGCTGAAAATCAACACTCCACTCCCCAAGCCAGAAAGGAAGAAAAAGTTCTACAGAAACTCCTTTCTCTGGTTACAAGAAAGGATTAAAAAGGAGAGGAAAAATATAATTTCAATAATTGTTAAGGATGAAATACATTTTACAGTGCTTATGAAGAGCTAACTTTTTCCCTGACAGCACAATTTCAAATCATTAATTTTCTAATCCAAAACCTTTTCTTGAATTTTCTTCAGAAATTTTAAATTTCTCTGACTTTTTCTCAAGAACGGTAAATTTCACTAACTTTTCCAGTTCATAAAAATTTTCCTGACTTTTCCAGGTTATCCAGGTGGTTAAACACCCTGCAAGAACTTTGTTAAGAAAGAAAACAAAACATTTAAAATGCCTTGTGTAAAAGATTTATATGTTCAACTAGTAACCAATAAAGTGTAAAAACAAACGCAGAATTTACACAATGCTATAGATAATATAGTCAACTACATGGTAATTAATCTGAACTTGAATAGTAGCGATATCAGTAATGGGCGATTCTGGAAAAATCGAGTATCGATAAACATCAATCTATACTAATAAAAGAAAGTTTCGCTCTGTGTGTGTGTGTATGTCTGTTGGCGACGGCTAGGAAAATTTAGCCCACCTATAGGTAGTCCAAACCCTCTCCTGGTGCAACATTACTTCAGAATTTTAATATTTTAATTACTTTCTGAAATATTAATTAAAATGCACAAAGCACTCTCATTAAAAATACGCTTTTATTCTCTTGGGTTGGTTGGTTCACTGGTTGGTTGCATCGATTCTTCACAGAAGTAATTAAACAAACCAGAGTAGCGATGCAAAAATAAGGATTTCTAAGGAAATAGTGGTCGCACGGCTCTGCATTTACAAACATACAACCGTGCACACGTAGCACCATCTGCCGACGCGAAACTGAAAGTGTCATTAAAGCAGAAGAACTGATGCAACTGTCCTACTCGAGCGCCATCACCATCTATTTGAAACATTTTAGATGGTCGTTTTTCGTTAGAAATCTTTGGATGAAAGTCGAGTGTTTCATGAATTACTGTTTTTTTCTGTTTTCAGCTAAATATTAATATTTTCACACAAAAATTACACCCATGCTTAGGAAACATTTTTTTTTAATACTCATAAAAATTTGGATAATAAGATTTTTTTTTAAAACATTAAATAAAAAATTAGAACACTTCTAACAGGCAATTTTTTCACTACAAATTGGCAATTCTTAAGTTCTTGCTTGAGCTGTGGATAGTTTAGCGAGAATTCTTGAAACTTTCTATTGCAAATTTATTAATATTAATATTTTATATCTATATTAATAAAAGAAAGTTTCGCTCTATGTGTGTGTGTCTGTTGACGATGGCTAGCAAAATCTAGCCCACCTAGAAGTCTGGAAATTTAGGTGTGGATAGTCCAAGGTCTGGCCATGTGCACCTGAGCCTCAGAATTTTAATATTTTGATAATTAGCCTAGATATTGATTAGATTCTCATTAACCATCGCTTCTAAAATGTCATCTTTTAAGTCAAAATGGCGAAAGAAACGAACTGGCGCGTTGGATTTGCAAGCGGAAATGAACAAATTCGAAATTATTTTACTAATTAGCAAATTTTAAGAAAACTAATTGAGATATCAATTTGAAAATTTCTGAGCATATGTAAAAAAAATGTGCTGTATCTGAATATGTGATTTTTGAAAAATTCGGTTGGTAATTTTTTTTATTTATGCAAAAAACTGCCAAAAATCTGCCGGCGCCAGTGAAAACGATCTGAGAAAGTTTCAGACAGGAATCTGCTTTCATTAAAAACTGAACTACAAAGAGATCTGTTTCTCCAGCCGAACCCTCCATTTAGTTTGCGAAAATGGAAGGAAATAATTGCCAATTTTTACTAATGAACAAAAATTTAGGTAACTAATTAAGATATAGATTTGAAATTGAGATCGGGAAGGGGTGTCATCTGCCGGCTATTTTAGCGTAGCATCTTCATTATGTTCTAATTATCAGAAAAATGTAATTCTTTTTTTAATGATCGCGTTAATGTAGGTGACGGTGGTTCTCTTGAACAAATTATTCATTATATTTGCGGGTATGGGGAGGGAGGGGGTTAACGCCTTTCTCTGAGATTGTAATTATCTCGGGCCCGGGCAATGCCGGGCGGGTTAGCTAGTATCTTATAAATCAGCATCGATCACAATAAGAGTCAATTAACAAATTTTAGTATCGAATGTTCTAGAATGGATATTACACAGATAAGCTTAAAAACAGTAATTCCAAAACTTAGTTGCATTTCATAGCATTTATTCCTTCGATTTTACTATTTTAGAGGCAGAGTTGCTGTCAAATTTCATAAGGGTTTTTTTCTTTCCAGGTCAAATTGTTATATTTTCAGTTTACAGCCTAGTTATTTGGGTTACTAGTTTATTAAGTTGTATTTTTTAAGTTTGTCCCCTGCGCACCAAACCATAAATTTCTGAATTATTGTCCAATGTGAACAGAAAATTTTTACGTTCTTCCCAAGTCATTTGGTTAATTATTAAACATTGATTATTATTTCTGCGATTCTTGGTGACCACTATTTAGGAACAATAATAAAAAATTTCAGCTTTTTTACAGTTGAAGCATTCCGCCTTTAAGCTGCATCTCTCACCAAATCATAACTTTATATACAAAATATACAAAAAGACAAAATTGGTAGTAAAAAAAAAAAGCGATAACTAAGATTACTTTTATAATTGCAGTAAAACATGAATTGACTTCCATTCGTTTTGAGTTGTGGGTTGGGTTTAGCTGAATTATTGCGGGTTTGAAATATGTTGGGTTACAGCAATGGCGGATCTAAGGGGGGGGGGATGGGGCGATCGCCCCCCCTTGAGCTAAGAAAGAGTCGATAAACCGACATTAGAAGCCTCCACTGGAAAAGGCTTCTGGCGGTCCCGGCACGACCCACCGGACCTTATTGTTTCTGGAAACTCGGGCCTGGACCGGGCCTCGCGTTTTCTGGAGACTGGGGCTAACCCGACTTCTTTTTTTTCGGGTCGTGCCTGGATTAGATTTCATTCTTTCTAGAGGTCTGCACGGGCCGAAATTTTAGGCCTGAGCCAGGCATAAAAGCAGAAAATTCGGTCCGGTTGCCACCATTGGCGTATCGCCCCCCTCCCACCTTGCTTTAATAAAAGGTCTGCAAACCGACATCAGAGGTCTGTGCGGGAAAGGGTCTGGCCCAAAGAAAATCTCGAGCCAATTATCATTCACGAAACTCGGACCTTGCCTGTTCTCCACTCTTTCCTAGCCAGTTATTCATTTTTCTGTAGACTCGAGCCGGGCCTGTATAGACTTCTTTTTTCCAGGACGAGTTTGGCAAGGAATTCATTCTTTCTAGAGATCTGCACGAGCCGAAATTTCCTGAATCGGGCCCGACCCGCTGTCGGCCCGTATCTGACTCAACCCGTATGAAAACCATTATTCGCTCGTGCATACCTCTAAATTCTTGACTCCGAGCCTATGTTCGGTGGCATTATAGGTAGATTTCCAGATCTACGCCGATCATGACTCCTAGAACCCAAAACCACATCCAGTTCAAAACTTTATCTATCTATCTATGTCACTTTTTTATGGACACGATAACTTCAATAATTCTGCACAAATCTCATCCAAACTGATACATAAAATCAAGGGGCATAAAATCTCAATTTGGTCAAGTTCGTTAATGGGCAAAATAGAACCAATGTTGGGGAAATGGGGGGTGGGGGGGGGGGCTTTTTGTGAAAACAGAAAACAACACATCCGTTTAAAGTTATTAGTACGTCTAGGAAAAGGGCCGAAAATTTATGTAGGCCGATTTTTTATAATATTAAAAGTGGCCTCAAGGGGGGGGGGGGGAATAGGTGTTTAAGAAGAAAAAAAATTATAACTTTGTCAATTCACAATATATCAAATCCGCTTACGTTTGTTATAAATCCTCTTAATATTATCTGCGACTTTTATATCGACAAGTTTTTTATAGGACAAACCCTTACAGCAAAACAAAATTAAAAACAAAAAAATCCTAGCCGGCTCCGCCTACAGACACAGGTGATTTCGAAGTGGTCTGTCCCAACTGCCGCATTATGGCAAAAAGTAGGTAATTTCTTCCGAAATTCCCAAAAAACAGGCACCCCATGGTCTGACTGCGTATTCGAAATCTGCCTGTGCCTATAGGCCGAGCTGTCAGGGATTTTTTTTTTTCGAACAAAGTATTTCTTCCCGGGTGAGGCATTAACGCTCAACGGTCCGGCTCCGCCGGACCGAGTGGCCTCACTCAGGCTTTCAATAACAAAGTATTGGATTGGTAAAAATTTTCGACGTATTTCTACATTTTAGGATATCCTGAACAGGAATTGACTGTTCTTAGAAAATGTCTGTCTGTCTATAGACATTGCTTGACAATTGCTAAGGAACAGAAACATTTTTTGAAATAAATAATCACAGGCAATGATTGAAGAAATGAAACTAAGAACATATGTAATAGAGGCAGAGTGTTATATTTATCATGCATAATGGTACAGATCGCACCACATGGGAAAGCGGGATAGCAAAAAAATAAAGAAATGTCTTCTTTGAAAATTTTCGGACTTGGCAAAAAAAGGTCTTTTTATATGAAAGGATAAGAAATATCAGTCTCTCATTACGTAATATGGCCTCCTCGGACACTAGTGCATATTTTCATCTATTATTCATGCTGTCTATTAAACTATTGAAGAGTCCTTGGGGGATATTCTCTCACTCCTCTCTCAAGCGTTTTTCAGCGCTTGCACCGTTCGGGGAGGGTGACTTCTTTGAGAAACACTTCTTCCCAGCGCATCCCAGGCATGCTCTATAACATTTAAGTCTGGAGAGTAAGCAGACCATTCCATACGTTCAATATTTTCACTTTCTAGTCTGTCCGATACTTCAGTGGTATTGTGTGGACGCACATTGTTGTTCATAAACAGAAAGTCTGGATCTACCGTACACCTAAAAAGACGAACATGATCCAGAATAATGTCTCTACAATGCCGTTGTGATATTACGGTACCTTGCTCAAAGATGTGAAGCGGTGTTCTGCCATTGTGCATAATGCCTGCCCACACCATCCCGCCTTGGCCATATCGATCACGTTCATAAACATCCAGTGGTGCGCAATGTATTCCTCTCTCTTTTCACACTAACTGGCCAGAATCTCTTGTCACAGTGAAGCGGGATTCGTCGGAGAACATCACTCGGGTCCATTGTTGCTGACCCCAACGAATATGGCCCTTACACCAACACAGTCTTTCTCGACCAGCGTAGTTTAAGTGGGATGCATTTAACAGCCTTCCGTGCATACAAACCAGTCTGATTTAATCGCCTAAAAATAGTTCCTGCAGATATACATGTACCAGTAGCGGTTGCAAGGTTTGCATCTATCTGACTAGGACTGAGATTTCTGTTCCCTTTTGCCACTAGGGATACATATCGATCCTCTTGAGGTGTGGTGTTCTTTCTACGATCACCGGCATGCTTTCGCATAGCATTTCCACCTCCAGCGACCTTTTTTAATAGCAATATGACACTTTTTGACACTCCCATTGCTGTGGCCACAGTAGTGACACTTTGACATGCTTCAAGATGCCCAACTGCTCGTACACGATCGTAAGCATTCAAATGATGTCTTGCAGACATTTTGCACTTCATTAATACCGTACCACAGGGAATTTAACAGAAATTAGTTTAACAACCTAAGGTGCTATTTTTTTCAAACACCTAACTACATAAACTTTCGAATGAATAACGATCTCCCGTGGACTACATTTCAGGCAGATAACAGGTCCTGCCTTAGTATGCCATCTATAATTAATTTTACTATGGTTGGTTGGCTGTTGGGAACGGTACGTTGAAAAAACGAGTTGTTCCTTAGCAATTGTCAAGCAGTGTATATGTAATACAAATTTTGTGAGCGCTCTATCTCAAGAACTAATGCACAGAATTTAATGAAAATTCGTATTCAGTTAGACCTTGACATAAATTGGTGCAGATGATGTTTTGGTTTAAATTACTCAACAGGTGATACTGCTATGCTGCTTTTTTCGCGATTTCCGCGATATATATATCTTAAGAATTAACACACGGAATTTCATTACATTTTAGATTATATTTGACCTTGGCATATATAGATCTTTATTAGAATTGGGTGTATACCGCCCAACAGATGTAGCCACTATGATCTGTTTTTCACGATTTTCGCGTTTGCTATATGTCAAGAACGAATAGATTGTCATTTAATTTTTATTGCAATTTGATTTATGTAGAAGAAAGTTTTAGGATAGCCACAACATACTAGTATTAATTTGTTTTCGTAAAAATTGTAGTGATGTTGTACATTTTTTAGCATAATTTTTAGAAATTTAGTTTGGTTTAATAAATTAAAGAGATATACTTTTAAGTAGTCGGGTGTGCCAATTCCAAAACTTTCTTCTATCTCATACATGTTAATACTTCAAAATTAGCTTTCACAGAATTCTGTTTTAGATCAGCTGCTTGCGAAGCGCTGGGTTACCTTCCCTGCATGAACAGCCGATGTTAAACTACGAAATATTGCACATAAATCGCTCAGTGGCCCCTTCCGGCGGAATATCCCCAAATTTAAGTACGACCTGCTGGCCATAGTCAAAAACCTATAAAGGAAATTTGGTTTAATTCTATGCACAATTTCATACAGTTTCGATGATACAAAGGGGACACACAAGGACAGACAGACATTTTGTAAAAATATGTTTTTCAGGATCTTTTTCGGTGTACATCCCAGAGATCTGCATGGGCCGGAATTTCCAGGCCCGGGGCAGTCCCGATTCGTACAAAAAATTATTGGCCCTTTATAAAAGTTAAAATTTTTGCCCGAGCCCGGCCCGGTATAAAATCTAAAAGTTCGGCCCGAGCCCGGTCCGGCCCGTGTAAAACAAGTGATTTGCCCGAGCCCGGTCCGGCCCGTGTAAAACAAGTGATTGGCCCAACCCGGCCCGGTATAAAATCTGACAATTCGATCCGAGCCCGGCCCGGCCCGGTAAAAGCTAAAAGTTTTGTCCCAGACCGACCGGCCCGACAAAAAAATGATGGCCAAGTCCTGCCCGTAAAAACCAAAATACTGGCTCAGATCAATATACGAGTAAAGCTAAAATCTCGGACCAAGGCCTGACCGGTATAAAAGGTAAAAAGTATAAAAGCTAAGATTATAAAAGCCCGGTATTAAAGCTAAACCCCGAGCCCATCCCGAGAATGTTCATTAGGAAATTTTTACTGCGTATAGATTTTATCAGAAAAAATATTTTAGACATTCTTTTAAAAACCAGGGTCAACCCGAACACGATACGCAAGAGTGAAAAAACACAACCCGATAATGTAAGTCAACCCGACCCGCAGGAAAAATGTAGAAGTAAACCCGGCCCGCAGCAAAACAAGTAAAAATTAACCCAACCCAAACCCATCTCGTACCAAAAGACAAGTTAACCCAACCCAAACAGGACCCTCAGTAAACAAGTAGAAGTAAACCCGCCCCAAACCCGACCCGTAGCAAAAAGTAGAAGTAAACCTGACCCGCAATTAAAAAAAAATTAGACCCGGCCCGACCAAGACTGCGGGTCAGATATTGACCTCCAAATTTCTGATATCGCCCCCCCCCCCTTGAAGACTCTCTAGATCCGCCCTTGGGTTACAGCTAGAAAGTTATTTCGTCAAGTTTGGGTCGGTAGCAGGTTGACCTTAAATGGAACTTTCAAGGACTCTCTAGGGGGGGGGGGGGAGAGACTAACTAACAAGAACCCCGAGTAATGTGTGACTTTAAACCATAGATGGAAATGTTTAAACTGTAAAAAATCTGAAAATTTTGATAATCATTCATAAATAATAATCACCAAGAGTTGCAGAATTAATATTAATGTTTTTAGTAAGTAACCAAATGACTTGGGAAGAATCCCAAAAAAGGTCCCATTAAAATTAGACCATAATTAAGAAAGTTATGATTTGGGGAAGAGGTGACGAACTTGAAGAATACAACATTTTAAACTAGTAGCCCAAATAACCAGGCTCTAAACTAAAAATATAACAATTTAAGAGGCTACTTCACTCATGCGAAAACACCCACTCACTGATGTTAATCCTACAGGACAGTTATTTTATAACATCTCGTTTGTATTTCAATATTTTTAAAGGTTTTTTTTTTTTTCTGAGCTTGATTGCTATGCTGGCTTTTTTCTACATTTTTTTACTTTGTTTGCAGATTTTTTTTTTAAATGATGATACTTTCACTTTTGAAACCAGTTCTGAAAGTGAAAGTAATGCTAATAAAAAATACCTGCAAACAAAATCGAAAAAGTAAAAAAAAAAAAGAGCCTACATAGTGATCAATCTTAGCTATCCAATGCAAAAATCATTTTAAAATATTGAAATGCAAACAAGATATTAAAAAAGAACTGTCCCATAGGATTAACATTAGCGAGCAGGTGTTTTCACATGAGTGAAGTAACCTCTTAATCTAAAAAGGAAATGGCCATTATACGAAGTTTGACAACAGCTTCGCTGCTAAAACAGTAAAATTGAAAGAATAAATATATTGCTAAGGTAGCACAAAAATATCGGTCTATCCCCGTTAGCCTCTCACGGGGAAGAGAGATCAATCTACAATGACGATTTTAAGGAAATTAAAAATGACAATACTACCTGTATCGAGGTATCGACTGTAGTGACAATTTGAACAAAAATTTAAATGAGCAATATAATACCCGTATCAAAGTATTGAATCGACGACATTGCTGATTTGAAAGGAATAAAAAGATGAACAATACATTTTGAAAGAATCTCTAGAGTAGATTTATTCCTTTTAATACAGGCTGGTGTACAAAACAAAAATCAATTTCCTAAAGATGCCAGACCTTGTAGTGAATCCTATGGGAATAAAAAAAATATATCAATTCAGCTATCTTTATACTTAAATATGATTTTAGGCAGGAATTTAATAAATAAAAAGGACATTCTTGTTCCCTGTTCAGAAAACATTTTGAAATGGTTTGTTTAAAGTCGCTCTCTTTTGCGAACTTAACTATGTATTCAGAGGTCGATGCAGGTTTTTTTAACACTTTCCAACCTAGTTGAAAAGTGTTTATGACTTCAGTTTGTCTGCCGTCTGCCGTATGGCCGTGCTCTAACTCCCGTAAATATGCTCGGATTGATCTGCAATGCTTATACGTTATTGTCGTTATCTATAGCATGTTCCCTATTTCAACGGAAGTGTGTAGCACTTATAGTTTTTTACAGGGACACTCAAAAGAATTCTGTTACATTGCGGTCTATGGGGAAAAATCATTTGCGGTTTATTTAAATAATGTTTCACTATTTTAAACGCATTGAAATTTATATATATCACTAAGGTGCATTAGAAGAAGCTTAATATGGAATAGGGTGTGCTTAGCACTTATAGTTACTTTACTTATATTTTTTTACAGGTACAGTCAAAAGAATTGCGTTACATTACGTCTATGGAGAAAAAATCGTCTGCGGTTTATTTAAAATAATGTTTCACTATTTTAAATGCATTGAAATTTATATGTATCACTAAAGTGCATTACCAGAGGCTTACTACAGAATAGTGTGTGTATAGCAGTCATCGTTCATTTACAGGGACACACAAAAGAATTCTCTACTGTCTGTTAACAATAATTCCTGGAAGTGCGTTTTAAGTTACTGAACGCGATTTTAATTTAAACTCGCTTTTTCTCTATTACGTGGTGTGTATAAATTCTGTAGATCCTATACAGGGAAGCACAAAAGTTCGCGAACACATTTCCGTTTATTGACAGAAACTCCAGATGGAGAATTTTAAACTGTGCTACGCGTTTCCTAACTGAACTAAAATTTAGCATCCTATGTAGTATATATACAAATCTATATATCCTATACAGGGCTGAATAAAACAGCTGAGATATTTTTCCGAATAATGTTGGTAATTCCTGAAATTGAATTTTTAAATATGTTATGCGTTTTCAAAATTGTTTACTTATGTTAAATTATGATGTTATCTTTCAGCTTATTAAAGGGTATGATTTGTAAAATTATTTTGGAAGCGTTGGAAACTGTTACATAATCTATGCTTGACGCATGATTTTTCGTTCTTGTTTTTTCTTCTTGAGGCCCATTTGATGAAAAGTAGAGGTTATTTTTTATGAAATTTATTATATTTTTGTGAAAAATAACCTTTTGTAACAAAAGTCAAAGTCCAGTTATTCAAATTCGAACCAAGCATTTATTAACATAACAAAAACTTTTTAAAGTCCTATTTGCTAAAGTCTTCCTTTCTGATGAACTTTTTTTTTTTTTTTTTTTACCAATTACAAATTTTGAAACATAACAAAATAAATTGATAAAAATAGTAAAATTTTATAGAATAGAATTTTGTGAAACGGCCTATTTATTAAAAGGAATTCTGTGAAGGGACCTATTTTATAAAATTGATTTTTTTCGGGCCCATTTTATTAAATTGATTTTTGTGGGTAGGCTCTAATTAGGCTAGGGGTGCACAACCTGTGGCACGCGATCAGATTACTGGTGGCCCGCGGATCAATTTCGCCGATCGGACGCAAAAAATCGCGAATTTCGCCTATCGGGTGCATAGTAATCACGAAAATTTCCAAATTTCGCCGATCGGGTTCATATAAATCGTAAATTTCGCCGATCGCCTGCATAAAAATCGTGAATTTTGCCGATCGGGCCTGTAAAAATCGTGAATTTGGCGATAGGGTGCGTATAAATCACAAATTTTGCTGATCAGGTGCGTATAAATCGTAAATTGTGCCGATCGTATGCGTAAAAATCGCGGATTTTGTCGATCGGGCGCATAAAAATCATGAATTTTGTCGATCGAGCCCATAAAAATCGCAAATTTTGTCGATCGGGTGCATATAAATCATAAATTTCGCTGATCGCCTGCGTAAAAATCGTGAATTTTGCCGATCGGGCCCGCAAAAATTGCGAATTTTGCCGATAGGGTGCGTATAAATCGCGAATTTTGCTGATCGGGTGCGTATAAATCGTTACTTTTGCCGATCGGGTGCGTGTAAATTGTAAATTTCGCCGATCGTCTGCGTAAAAATCGCGAACTTTGCCAATCGGATGCATAAAAATCGCAAATTTTGCCGATTAGGCGCTTAAAAATCATGAATTTTATCGTTCGGGCACGTAAAAATCACGAATTTTGCCGATCGGGTGTATATAAATCGAAAATTTTGCCGATCAGGTGCGTATAAATCAAATTTTGTCAGTATGCATACAAATCGCAAATTTTGCCGATTGGGAGCGTATAAATCGCGAATTTTGCCGATCGGGTGCGTATAAATTGTTACTTTTGCCGATCGGGTGCGTGTAAATTGTAAATTTCGCCGATTGTCTGCGTAAAAAGCACGAACTTTGCCAATCGGATGCATAAAAATCGCAAATTTTCCCGATTAAGCGCTTAAAAATCATGAATTTTGCCGTTCGGGCACGTAAAAATCGCGAATTTTGCCGATCGGGTGTATATAAATCGCAAATTTCGCCGATCACCTGCATAAAAATCACGAATTTTGCCGATCAGGTGCGTATAAATCATAAATTTTGTCGATCGTATGCATACAAATCGCAAATTTTGCCGATTGGGAGCGTATAAATCGCGAATTTTGCCGATCGTTTACGTAAAAATAGCGAGTTTTGCCGATCGGGTGCGTAAAAATCATGAATTTTGTCGATCGGGCCCTTAAAAATCACGAAATTCACCGGTAGGTACGTAAAAATCGTGAATTTTACCGACCGGATGCTTATAAATCGCAAAAAATGCCGAACGAGCGCGTAAAAATTGTGAATTTTGTCAATCACTAGGAAAAAAACTATGAATATTGTCAATCATGCATGGAAAATAAATGCAAGATTTTTCTATCCTTGCCAACTGAAATGGGTTATACTGACTAAGGAGGTGGTTGAGTATAGGGAGCTAACTCTCCTTTTAAAATTAGCCATTTTTATGAACTTTTAGGCCGATCCTCCCCCTCCTTCCCCGAAACAAAATTTTGTTCACCCTAGGGATGTTGGCTCTCGACAATACAGTCATTTTTGTGACTGGCCCTCCTTTTATAAAGGTGTGCACCCCCACTTGATAGCCACATTTTATGACTGAATATGTTAAGAAGTACAATTTAGAATAATATATGTTTCTCCTCCTCTCCACCTTCATTCATGAAAGCAGAATTTTTTTTTTCAGCACTGGCAAACTTTAAAGCTAAATTTACTCCTTCAAATAAAGTCAGAGTATTTTCACTCTTTGAAAATAATCTTAGCTATATCTCTTGTATAAATACAAACGTAAACTGTTGATATATCCTTGCCAACAGAACTGAATACGTTGACTGGGAAGGAAGGAACATAGGGGGCTAGAAAATTTATGTTATCTGAATGTAGACTTAGATTCCCCCCCCCCTCCCCCGTGACACCTTCTCGAAACAAAATTCTACTGATGGTGGCCCTTGACAACCCAGTCATTTTTGTAAGTGGCCCTTCGCTTAAAAAGGTTGTGCACTCCTAAATTAGGCCCTAAATTTTGCCTTGGTATTCCTCATTATTGTGATCCCAAGAAATATCTAATTTGTTAACTTGTTCAAACACTCTTGACCTGAAATTCAATTCTGATAGTTTGTCCCCTACTATTACTATTTAAATTAGTTTTCCTCTTCTAAATAATCCATAACTTTGTGAGTAAGACTCAACTATTATTTAGTTATTCAGACTTCTATTTCTCTTCTTTTTTTCCCGTCACTTTTTTAAATTTCATGTACAACTGGTACAAAGTAAGTATAAAGCTGAAAATATTTTGCTTTTATTATAGGGTCAGGTGGGAGAAAGTGGGTGTAAAATCAAGTTTTTAGAGAAGGCCCTAAAACCAAACTATTAAATTTATTTTAATGAAACTTTTGATGCATTTTTTATACATTGGATTCATATAGATTAAATATGAAGCAAAACCACTCAATTTGTCAGATTGTTTTCTCACACTGATATATTTAAAAGAGCATGTTTTGACAGCCCCACTTTCCTCCACCATGGGATAAAGTGGGAGTAGTTCTAAAATTAGTGTATATTTAAAGAAAAATAATGTAAATATTGTTTTTTAAATAAGAATACACTGAAATAAATGTACCTTAATTATATATATTTAAAGGTACAAATGCACAAATATATATTTTTTTTTTACAAATTATTTAATTAAAGAAATAATACAACTACCAAATTAGGTTTACTTAGTAAGTGACATATATTGCTGAACTCTACACATCTTCATCATCAATAGCAGGAAAAGTTTAATAGTCCTCCGATAGTGACTTAGTCAAATACTTTAAGTGATAGAATCATAGAACTCATTAATTTCTATCACTTGGCTGACTGGCTTTTTGGCTGGTACTTCCCTTCTATCCTTGAACTTTGATTTATTTTTATAAGTCTACTTCTATATAAAGGTGAAAAGAAGGAATTTAGTAGCCACTGGCCGGTAGGTTGATTTTTTTGGTTGCCAGTTACTGGCTAATGAGAATAATTTCTTTAGCAGCCAGTAAATACACTTATGTCACTGAATATTTATTTATTTTTAAATACAATGACTTTACAGTAAAAAAGCAATTTATGTACTAAATAAAAATATTTTAATTTATATTGTTTTGAATAAACTTAAGATATTATTTTCCAATCTATTTAAAATTTAAAAATAAGTTAACAGTAAAGTTCTACACAACATGCTTATGTAGCTAACTACATACGTTACACTAAGCATAGGTACTTGTGTAGCTAACTACATAAGTACCTTTAAAAAATATATATTTGTCTAGAATTAAGGCCTGACAATAATAAAATAGGTATGTTTATGCACTATATAATAAAACATGATATGCATTACACATGCACAACCTGTGGCCAGCAGGCCAAATTATCCACAAATTCAGTCAAAAAATTTCGTCGATCGGCCGCATGAAAATCACGAATTTCGTCGATCGGGTGCAAAAAAAAATCATGAATTTTGTCGTTCAATTGCGTAAAAATCACAAATTTCGTCATTCGGGAGTGTAAAAATCATGAAGTTCGTCGATCGAATGCTGAAAAATCACAAATTTTGTCGATCGGGTGCAAAAAAATCCCGAATTTTATCGACCAAGCGCGTAAAAATCATGAATTTTGTCGAACGGGCGCAGAAAAATCACGAATTTCGTCGATCGGGCGCAGAAAAATCTTGAATTTCGTCGACCGGCTACATAAAAAATCTTGAATTTCATCGACCGGCTATGTAAAAATCTTGAAATTCGTTGATCAGCTACATACAAATCTTAAATTTCATCATTCGAGAGCATAAAAATCACGATTTTCATCAATCAAACACATAAAAATCATGATTTTCATCTATATGAACGCGTAAAACTAAAAATCATGATTTTTGTCTATGTGAATGCATAAAAATCATTAATTTTATTGACCGAGCGTGTAACAATCATGAATTTTGTTGAACGAGTGCGTAAAAATCTTGAATTTCGTCGGTCGGCTACGTAAAAATCTTGAATTTTGTCGATCGGCTACACACAAATCATGAATTTCACCAATCAAGCGTGTAAAATCCTAAATTTTGTCGATTATGCGCGTAAAAATCATGAATTTTATCGATCGCCTACGATCTTCAATTTCGTCATTTGGGAGCGTAAAAATCATGAATTTCGTTGATTATGTACGGAAAATCAAATTTCTTCGAACAGGCGCATAAAAATTACGAATTTCATCTAACAGACGTGGAAAAATCGCGAAATTTAGGGGAAAATGGTAATCGGGAAATCCTGCATTTGGCCGGCTCTTTCCATATTTTGAATCGACGAGTGTTTATTTTTACCTTTACTTCTATATTATTTGTTTCATTTCTTTGACTTTTCAAAATTACTCTGCTTTTTATAGTACTTTTCACCAACGCTGGCGTATGATCTTCATTCACCTTCACGGCATGGGAGGGTTTTTCTATTGTAATGGGTTCTAAATTCCTCAGTAGATTAACTTTTTCCCCACTACATTTGAGGTTGTTTTAACCCCATCTCTCAACTCCGCTCACAAAACAGAAGTGAAGTGGAGAAAAAGAGATATCTACGATTTCCAGAGAAACCACTGAGGGTCACTATGAAGGGCAAGCGTCTATTCTAAAAAAATGAAGTATAGTCCCGCAGTGGCGCAGACGATTAAGCACGATTTCCGTCAAGATCACCGAAAGTGAAGCAGCATCGACCATGGTCAGTGCCTGGGATCGCAGGAGTCTGTCCAGACTTTTTTCACAGGGTCCTGTTTTTGTGAAATTGTGAACAGCTTTTTATATTTGTGAAAAATCTAATCATAATTTTGTGAATTTAAAATGGTCGTTATATTCAGGTTCTTGTTTATGCATTTTTATGAAGATATATAGATATAAAATACACATTTTCTTTATATATGTGAAACTGACAGGTCTGATTTTACTTTTAAATGATTAATTTGTGAAATGTGTGGTTTAAAGATGGAAAAATTTTGTGAAAAACCTATTTTTAAGACAAAGAATTTTGTGAAGGGTCCTGTTTTAGGAAAAATAATTTTGTGAAGGGTCCTTTTTTGAAATGAAAAATTTTGTGAAGAGTCCTTTTAAGAACCCAATTTTTTCCTAAACAGATCCCTGGACCGTGTACGTTAATGGGAGCTGGTGCACGTAAAATCTGTCTGTGGTTCCAATGTCCTCCAAGTTTGAAAATATACTTCTGGGGGTGCCAATCTAGGTGCAGGTGTCTCCTCTGGAATTGGTTCATAATTAGGAGACCAGCTCTAGAAGTCCAACCTCTCTCGAGGCTCTGGCACCCTTTCTTTCAGAGAAGTGCCATGGCAGTTTCTCTGACACGACAACAACAACTCTGCTTTTTGGATTTTGGACGTTCGTTCATTCCTCTTCTTGATAGATTTTTTCTTATGGTCAGTTTCTTCTGCATTTTTTCTTGACTGAACTTTTTCTTACCGTCACATTCTTCAACAGCCAACCTTTCTAAACAGTTTAGTTTGTTAAAGTTAAAACCTCACCACTCTTGCTCTGTACTCTTTTTCGCCTTTTCTGTGAATTCTCAATGATTAAAACAGTATTTACAGATGGAGTGGGGGATAGAGTTTGCAGTATTGCTTTCTTTAAATCTTTTAAGAGTGAGTCGAGAGAAACTGCTTTAGAAGATACAATATGTACTTTTCGCTGGTTTTCTTAATATTTCTTGGCATGTTTGAACAATAAAAGTCAATGTAAAAATTAATATCAGTAGTAATTTGAAGTGTTATTACTTTTAAATATACACTAAAAACACTTTTTATTTTGCTTAAAAGACGTCAACATAAACCTTAAAGATGTTAAAATTTAAAATTTACATGTTTCGATTTGTTCATCAAATCGCCATCAGAATATATACAAACCACAAATACAATGTACATAAAAAACGAGAGATTAAATTAATTAAAAACCAGAGAGTCTGAAGAGTCACTATGTGAAATAAGGTACAACGCCCTCTATACTTTTAATTTTAACATTGCTCTTAGATTTGTGGTTTGTATATATTCTGATGACGATTTGATGAACAAATCGAAACATGTAAATTTTAAAATCTTTAAGGTTTATGTTGACGTCTTTTAAGCAAAATAAAAAGTGTTTTTAGTGTATATTTAAAAGTTAATTCTAATGGACGTATTTTGACTCTCCACTTTATTTGAAACGAGCAGGAAAGACCGAGCCATGCTCGGTCACAATTAAATTAGAGTTCAAATTTGAGTTCAACCCATGACCAAAATGACCCACTAATTGAATTTTTTCGAACATGTGACCTAGCTCAACAGTCTTCTCGTGTCCAAAAATCATAGGATGCAAAATTTAGTGTAAATAGTCTGAGCAGTTTTTAAGAGAAAATAGTTTGACCCCTAATGACCCATGACCAAAATGACCCACTAATTGAATTTTCTCGAACATGTGACCTAGCCCAACAGTCTTCTCGCGCCCGAAAACCATAGGATGCAAAATTTAGTGTAAATAGTCTGAACCGTTTTTTAGATACAATTAGCTTGACCATGACCCAAAATGACCCACTAATTGAATTTTCTCGAACATGTGACCTAGCCCAACAGTCTTCTCGTGCCCGAAAACCATTGTATGCAAAATTTAGTGTTAATTGAGCCGCTTTTTAGATCTTGACCCACAATGACCCAGAAATGACCCACTAATCGAATTTTCTCGGACATGTGACCTAGCCCAATGATTTTATCGTGCTCGAAACTCGTAGGACACAAAATTTAATCAAAATCGTTAGAGCCGTTTTTTACATAAAATTAATTTGACCCGCGTTGACCCAAAAATGACCCACTAATCGAAAGTTCTCAAACATGTGACCCAGCCCAATAGTCTTCCCGTGCCCGAAGAGGGTCGGATACAAAATTTCATCAAAATCGTTTGAACCATTTTTTAGATACAATTAGCTTGACCATGACCCAAAATGACCCACTAATCGAATTTTCCCGAACATGTGACCTATCCCAATCGTTTTCTGGTGCCCCAAAACGGTAGGATGCAAAATTTCGTCAAAATCGTTAGAGCCGTTTTTAAGATAAAATTTGCATAACCACACACACAAGATTTGCTCGTATTAGAATATATGATATAACAACATTTCAAGTGCCGAGTACTTATTACATTCTTTTTTTTTTTTTAATAAAATTTAAAAATAAATTGTTTTTTAGTGTTAAAATTACTACCTAGGAATATAAATAAATATTTTTTTGTAGTCATTTTAATATAAAATATAGAGCATTAGACATTTACTAAAGTTAACACACAGGTAAAAAAATATACTTTCATACAATACTATTCTATAATAATAATATTTCATACAATACTATTATATAATAATATAGCCTAACCATAACCCCAAATTACCGCACCTCAGAAAACAACTCATAATAAATAGAATTACAAAATTTATTCTTATCTTTCTATGCAGATCTGTTCCTCTACAAGTCGGAACTAAAATTAATAGTTTTTGCCAGTTAATAATGATTTTAGAAGCAAGTTCATCATCAGCTTAAACTAACATACCATATGCAATAAGCATAAACAAGATAGTTTGTAAACATTAAACTTGTTGGCAGTTTCTAAAACTAAAATAAAAATATTTGCCATAATCTCAATATATGTCTCTAAAAAAGAATTAACTAAATATCTTAATTTAAAATCAGAAAATGTGTTTTTCAATGTATCCCCCACCGGCCCACTTTCTCCCACCTGACCCTATATTAATTTATCAAATTCATTTTTAATAAACTTATTAAAGTAAATAGTTTTAGATCATTATACTGTTTTAATGTCATATATTACATACAAAATAATAAAATTATAAAAAGGGTAAAAAAAGCTGCTATTTGTTTGCTGAGTCTAACAGTATTAACCATTTTACCCAACATATTTTTTTTTTAATCTAAAAACATTACTTTTGTTATTTTGTAATACAAAATGCAGAAAGTTAATCCTGAATAAGTGTCTTATTCTATAAAATGGATAAGTAAGCTTAAAATAATTTATTATTTACTTTAAATGTAAAGCATTTCTCATCATAACCAAGTCATATCATCCAAAATTTTAAAAAGGCTACCAAATATAATAATATAGCAACATATATTTTATTATTCATTTAAAAAATGATAACTAATACTTGTAATATACTAAGTTTGCAAAAAATTTCACAATTTGTATTATTTTATAAAATAATTTTTGAAACCTACCTATTTTTATATCCACCTGACCCTAGCCAAGAAGGGCCTGCCAAGCGCTGTGTCCCACAAATTGACCTAGAGATATATATATAAGATTTATAAGATACACTATAAGATAACACTTTTCAAAAATACAATGAGACCATTAAAAGACTAATATATTTGCATCTTTTTCTTAATAAAAGTCTATAAAATGAACAATTTAGTATATATAAAATAAAGTTTAGCTTAACTAGAAAATTTTTTAGTATTTTGAGTCCCAAGAATCCTGAAAAAGAAAAAAGAAAAACATTTTGCAATATTTTGTGTCTCACATGCTTGAGGGGAAAAAAAGATGGGAGGGGGGGGGGGGGGGGAGAGAGAAATTTACAATCTTTGTTGTTACTTCTGGTTGGTTCTACTGACACAAAAAATTTGAAGAAAAAAAAAATTTCTATTTAGACATAATTTCAGGATTTGTGGGATTAGAAAAAATATTGGAAATTTACAATTTTTGCATTATCTTGGATTTTGCAGGCCCGAAAATCAAAGACAAATACAGAAAAATATTTCTGGTAACGTGGATTTTAAAAACAGTCAAACATTTTACAGTTCATGGGTTATAATTATGGTTTTACGTTGGATAACCAGACTAAAAAAAAAAAAAATAAATAAATAAACATTTTACAATTTTGGTGCTATATCAGGTATATATTTTCTTTTCCAAGTCAGCGAGATCTGACATACTAAAATTTCCATTTTGTTTTTCAGATGCAAGTATAAAATTCACTTTTTTTTAAATTTTTATATCATACTCTACACATTTTAATATGTAATTTTGGTTAATATGATTCAACTCATGTTTTCACATGAAAGAAGTATAAATTTATTTTTGAAAATTTTCAAGATAGTGCTGATATCAGTGGCGATTGTGATATTTTTACTAACTACATTTATGCATTAATCAAGCTATTTTCGTTATTAAGTATGGCTAAACATGAAATAAAACTGTTTATTTTAAGATTTTGATGTGAATTATTAGTGTATATTTATAAGGCGAGTTTCACTGAATAATTCAAGAAAAATTATCTCGTCATCATTATGCAATATTAATTATTTACTTGACCTTCATTTTTAATATTTTGAATGTTTTTTTAATTTTCTTAATTTTTGTTAGTTTACTTTATTGTAAGCATTCATTATAATTTTGAGTGCATCAGTAAAACCTAATTGTTGTTTAAAAAATGTAAACAAAACTGTGACCAGAAATCCACAAAAATCTAAAATCTTCCCAACCTTTGGTTTTAAGCTATGCATATTTAAAGGAGTCTACTGTATAGATATATGCATGTATTGATATATAGGGGAGACCGGTACACAGTGGACCACCCCCTAATATTTTATTTATTTAAAATTTTTTTAAGCTTCTCTTCTATCCTAATAGACAACAGCCCCACCAGTGGCTGAGAGGTTGTGCTCTCGAAGCTGGTAGACGGGAGGTGCTGGGTTCGATCCCAATCGCGCCCGTCGGCCTAATCGATCGGAGTTTTCGTGGTTTTCTTCGAGCCGTGGATTTATCCATGCGTAAATACGGATTAGGTTCCCTTAGAAAGACCCCCACGAAGGGCACTCCCCCCGGGCCTATATCCCTAGTGTAGATAATTGGCCGTCAATAATCAACCCAACCCAACCCTAATAGACAACAGCACTGCAATGATTATTTATAGCCTTCAGAAAATATGTTTAGCTCATATTGAACTACTTTATCTTGCTTTGTTGTTTTGAGCTTCTAAAAGTAAAATTTTTCATCATCATATTTTTATTTTTTTAGTAATTAGGTTGTAGATAAATAAAATAAAACAGCTTCTTTGCAAAGCTATTTGTTTTTATTTTACTTTAAAGTTAATATGTTTAAAAGAAAGCTATAAACAATATTAATATGATTATTTATTAAACTTCAACATGGGGTACAGTGGACCACCCACTCCTGGGGCACAATGGTCCACAATCTACTCTGCTCCTCTAATGCAGAATGTCCAAAATATTTAATAATTGCTTATTTTCTATAAAGAAAGATTGTTCTAAAGTAGATTTAACTGTAAAATAAAGTAAACAAATAAAAATAACAATTTATTTAACATAGTAAGAAATATTTTGTTTTGTATTTACTGCCTTTGATAAATATAACTGGAGTCTAATTGTTGATGATTCTATTCAAGTAAGATTCATGAGACGTAAATTGAATGGAAATCAGTTTATTTCTCCCAAAACTGTAGATGAATCTGCTGTTGATGTCAATGATTTCATAATGTTGCTCTCAGACCTAAAATTATTTCTTGAAAATTCCAGGCTCAATCTTACTCATAAGTACTTTGGAATTTCATTTGCAAATTTTAATGTGAGCTGATTTTTTTGTACTTAAGTAATAACTTCAACTAAATTGCAATTGTTCCTGTATTAATCTGTTATTATTTTCAAAATATAATTAATTTTTTGTTTTTGTTTCAAAATTTATATTACTATGTTATTTTGAGGGTGAAGAGGCAACAAAAAAGAATTAGATTAATTGAAAATAGATTTATATGGTATTTTAGATAATACCTAATAGTGGTCCACTGTACCCCGGTGGGTGAACCAGTGTACCCCGCTTCCGGGGTACACTGGTCCACTTTACAAGTGTATATAATTTTTTTTTTTTTTTTTGAAAAATGTATGGAAAACTATGTTGTGAAAAAATTATGATGGATGTAAGAAGGTTTAAGGAATATTCAGAAATATTTTCATACAGATCGGTCAGTCTGTTAAAGAGAAAAAAAATTTTAACTGAAAAAGTGGTCCACTGTGTACCGGTCTCCCCTATATATTATATCACTGGTGCCCGGCTAACATAAAAGTACCTATTTAGGAAATCAATTTTGTACAAGACAGAGTAAGCTGCTAGTTATCAAGAAAATACTAATTGAAATATAAAAATAGTTGATTTAACTGAAAATAAGACTTTTGGCCAGATTCAGATTACTGTGCAAGTATTACTGCTGTCTGTTAATTACCCCAGCTACCCTACTCACCTGATACTCAATAGTTATTGTGCTGTCCTCCAAAAAACCCACAGTGAAATATTTTCATAAAAAAAAAAACCACTCTAGTACTACATCAAATATTTCACTAAAGTCAATTTTTTGTGTTTTGGTTTTCTGCATCATTTAGAATAATAAAAATAGCTAAAATACGTGAGTGCTTATTTACTTTTAAAATAATTTAAACTAACAACTGCAGAATTCTGGCAAAACATGAGCTTCATTTTTATGGATTTTCTTGTTATAATAAAATTTTAGAATATCTACATAAATTTTTAATTGTTTTTATGTTAAACCATTAATAGGTAATAAAATGCATCATTTTTAGCTGATTACGTCAGCTGTTTTTTTTTGTGTAACATAGTTAATTTTTAGAAAAGTGGGTTTTTTTTTTTCAAATTCTCGCTTAATTGGCTGCCACTTTGTAATACAGTGGTAAAATGAAAAATGCTCAACATTAAAATCTTAGAACAAGCTGTAAAAATTTAGCTATGTTTAATTCTTTCAAATTCTTTATTATACTTTATATGAGAAATTTTCAAAAATGGGTTTTTTTTAGAGGACAGTACAATATACCAGGGCCCGATTAACCTGTGAAGCTATGGGAAGCAAAGTGTCATCCTCCCCCCCCCCCCTCCTCCCCCCGAAGTATGTGGCTAAGGATTATTTTAATGCTGATTGTTTTTAAAATAGGTACAAATGTCACTAAACTATTTTTTAATGTTTCAAATAAAACTGAAGGGAAAGTAAATTGCTATGATATACTGCACTTTACAAATAAATTTTATACTCATTGTAAAATTTAAGTTTTATATATTATTTATAAAATAAATTAATATTTTAAAAAGATTTAATGCAGCTATTGGCTAATGATTTTCAAATTTGGCTAATTTGTTATTTAAAAATCTTAATTTCTTAGTGCGGTTCCTGTTTAAATAATTATAAAGATTCTGATCACATTATTTTCAGTCAAAATTAGGCAACAAATAGCAATTTAAGACAGACACACTAGTTACATGCAGCATCGCTAATGACATAAGAATAAAAAAAATACACCTAAATTAGTTAAGTACTAAATAGACCGCCTTCCAGTAATGGGCCACCTTCAACATTTTTGGTTTATAAAAAAATAACCAATAAAAATTCAGCTTTTTTTATTTCATTAATATGCTTTCTTTAAGTTCTAGTTTTAAATACAATCATTAATATCAATTATCTATTACTTTTTGTGGGGTGTCCATTACTGAAATTTAGGGTGTTTTGACTTACTTCTGTTATTTACAATTAAATTTCGATTCACCTTGGGAAATGTGACTATGAACATGGTTAAATATTGTTGGTAGATTAATATAATATTAAAAAATGTGGAATATAACAATTATAACTATTAATTAAATAATAATTTTTAAAGAAATTTCTTAAGGGTGTCCATTACTGGTACATCTACCCTATATATATATATATATGCAGGGGTGGTTTTTTTTACTATTTAGCGAGCTGTATGTTGCAAGTTTACAAAATACTGCGATGTAAACATTGCACTAATTTCTATCGTACTACTTAGTAAAAACTAGCTTTCCTCAGTTGTATATTATTTTTTAATTTTATAGAAAAAAAAAATATGAAAATGCATTGTAGTGGTAGTAATTAACTATTTTTGCTTGCTTTTAACTATTTCACGAGTAATAACATCTAGAAAAATTAACTGACAATGCATTTGAATTTCCTACGTAATTAGGCTTAGACGGTCTATCAAATTAGTAAACAACAACAACAAAAAAAAAGATTGCCTTTCCGATTTTGTATCTAATTAAAACAATTCATTAAAATTTAAACAATAATAATCAGTTTCCTTACCTTGACTATTTTCTCAGTAGTTTTCTTCGTTTCTACTTCTTTTCACGTGTCTTCTGGAAGTCGAGTAATATGTTTGTTTACATGGCCGCCGAAGTGCATTGGATGGTTGGATGGTTGAAATTCAACCAAATAAAATAACCAAATTATTTGGGTTACACAACTAACCGGATTTGGTTGTCACAAAAATAATATGGTTCAAACAACTAAAGGAAACTACCAAACACAGTAACAAAATTAATTTGGTTATCGCAACCAAATCGTTTTTTCCGTGTACAGTTTTTTTTATAAGCGGACATTTTTAATTTTGAACCGGTTGGAACCGGTTCTGAAAGTGAAAGTACCCTTAGATAAACAAACTGGAACCAAAATCGAAAAATTAAAAACTAACAACGTTAGAGGTCGACGTCAGCTATCCTATGAAAAAAAAATCATTAAAAAATACTAAAATGCGAGCGAGAAACCGCGCAAGAACCTTCCCATAGACTTAACATTAGCTTTCGCGTTTTTTCCTATGACTGATGTAGGCTCTGAAAATCCCTCTCCGAAATTCATGCCTCCCCCCCCCCCCCCGAGTTTCAAAAATGCCTAACGAGGAGACGGGGGGAGGGGGGGGGGGACTTCTGAACATTGGTTATGTTACATTTCACAATTTTGCAGATTTTTTTTTTTTTTTTTTTTTTTTTTTTTATTAAACAAAATTTGTTGATAATTTTAATGGACTTTTTTTTATTTCAAAAAATCCTTTTTGATTACATAACTAACATTTTTTTTAAATCGTCATTTAAGATTATTAGGTCATTTATGCTTGTTTCTTTTATGTTTGAGAAAAACTGTTTCGTTGGATAACTAATGCATTGCTACAGTATAGTATCTTGAAGTACGGGGTTTCCCCGAATTCGGCAAGATTTTCGGAATCACGCCAAAATCATAACCATTGACAAACACCGAATAGCACACTTTTTCCACAGTTGCATTTTATAATTTAATATCGTCAATAAATCTCCTGAAATACGTTATATTAACCACCATATTAAACTGTTCAAAACATTGTGTTATGTGAAAGGTTTATGTTCCTTCATGTTCTACTATTTTTGAAATTCTGGAAATAGAAAGGAATACTGTTCTTGTTGTTTGAACTTTTAATACTTTCATTCTTGAAATGTTTGACGTAGAACGTTTTTTAGGTAGATTTCGTAAGAAATACTACCTATTACATTCTCCCATAAGTTGGAATTGCTGAAAATTTTTTGCAGATCTACGCCGATCATGACTCCCAGAACCCAAAAACCACCCCCCAGTTCAAAACTTTGTATATCTATCTATCTATGTCACTATTTTATGGACACGATAACTTCAATAATTCTGCACAAATCTGTACCAAACTGATACATAAAATCAAGGGGCATAAAATCTCGGTCATGTTCGTTAATGGGCAAAATCGAACCTGGGGGGGGGGGGAGCTTTTTGTGAAAACAGAAAAAAAACATAACTTCTTAATTATGATACGTATCGAATCCGTTTAAAGTTATTATTACTTCTAGGAAAAGGGCCGAAAATTTCTGTATGACAGATTTTTGATTTCACATGTTTGATTCATTTTTGATGAAAATGGCCACATGGGGGGGGGGGGGGAGAGGGGTTTAAGAAGAAAAAAAATCATTACTTCGTCAATTCACAAGATATCAAATTCGCTTAGATTTATTATATTGCCCTTAATATTATCTACAACTCTTATATTGACAAGTTTTTTATAGGGCCAACACTTATAGCAAAAAAAAAAATTAAAAACAAAAAAAATCCCTTCCGGCTCCGCCTACAGACACATTTAGATTTCGAAGTGGGCGGTCCCAACTGCCGCATCATGGCAAAAAGGTCATTTTTTCCGCAATTCCCAACAAACAGGCGCCCCACAATCTGCGTTTTCGAAATCTACCTGTGTCTGTAGGCCGAGCCGTCAGGGATTTTTTTTTTCTAATGCTTAAAAGGCTGTTCTCACATCCTATCGTTCGAAAACGAATGTGAAATGGCAGGTATTCTTATTCAGAAACTGTGTAATCGAATGGCGTTTTCTATTTTTTGGTAAAGACAGAAAATCTTTCAGAAAATACTGTCAAAGTAGGCATTTCGAACCGAATTCCCGACGCTGCAGTGCAAGAAAGAGGAAAAACTTTTCGTCACGGGACAAAAATCTCTTATATCACTTCAATGGGCAGGTCTGCCAATTTTATGTCTACGTTTTAAAATGAGTGAGAAAATTTCGCGTATATAGTTGAGCAGGGAATTTAAGAACCACTTTAAATTTATTCTCTAATTTCACAAATACAGTAACGAGATTGTGTAACAGAACTTAAAGGGGGAAAAAAATATGTTTTGTAAATACAAATAAACAATTTTTTTTTAAGGTAATTTTCAAAATAACCAAAATACTTATTATATGGGAATTTCTAAATTTTAACCCGTCAGCACACGCGCTGGGATAAAATCTACTCCAGCTCATAACTATTGCTTAAAAATGTGCGAAAATCGTTCGTGATCATTCTGAGCTTTATAGTATCTTTCAAGCTGAAAGATATCAATATGTAACCAAAAAGAATTTACCTCCGGTTGTGAATTTTCCATTCTTTTGTTATAAAAATTGTCAAGTGGGAGGAAATTTACCCCACGCGTGTTATAACGTAACCCATAATGATAGGAAAATGTTAATGCAAATGTTTATGCAATGCAAATAATAATATAATTGTTCTTTTAAACGTTAACAACTCTTGCACATACAGTTCCTATATATATCAGTTTTATATTTTTTTTGTATTTCCATGGCTGAATTCGGATTGTAAAAGCTTTGTATATGTAATTATATGCAGAAAAAAAAACTTAGTGCTAGATTTTATGTGTTTTTTTTTCTTTAAATATAACAGAACCTCTTATTTTAAGTTAAATTATGTTCTTTATTGATTTACAGTTTATTTCAAAATATAAATTTTTGTTTATGATCAAACCGGTGGGAAATTGACACAAGAAAACCCATTGGGGTAAAATTTATCCCGCGCGTGTAGTAAGCCTAATGGAAAGGGGCGCCTGTGCTGACGGGTTAAATCTTTTATTTACCTATCAAATAATAATAAAAAAAATAAATGTTTTAATAATTACTTGTATTTTTAAATATTAAATTGAAAAATATTTTTCTCATTCGGGTATTCTTAAACCTTACTTAAAAGAGCAACAACATTTATAAAACCTATGGAAAAATGCCTGCTAATGAACTACCTTTTTGGGGGGAAGTACTCTAGCGATTTCTATGGTTTTATTTAAAATAGTTTTGACAGTAGTTAAATTGTAAACTGATCGCTCGACAGGAAATAAAAATAAAATAACTATGCGATTTCGCAAATAATTTTTTTATTTTATTTTTATTTTTATATAGACACTAGTATAAAACCCCGTCAAAAATGACGGATTGTTGATCTGCATTTCTGTTTCAAAAGACTTCATACAAACAAACAGCATGAAGATTTTATTATTGAAAGGTTTGTATTGTAGAAAAGCAACATTTTGAAAATGACAAACGATTTCTACAAATAAAAATGATCAGGATATATATATATATTACTCAGAATTAAATTTCGGAAGTAGTTCAACGATTGAACAAAACATTCAAATTATATATTAACAAATAAAGTTTTTGTAAAAAAGTGTTATCAATGAGTTTCTAAACAGCTTGACTCACCACATAACTCATTTATTGATTACATAAGTAAAATTAAATGCAAATTACTCTGTACTATGTATTCCTTATATTTTAATTACGTTTGATAAGAAAGAATCATTTTATATTTATGATGGAAGCAAAATTTCAAAATCCGAATGTAGATGGCGCCAATATACTGGATTGATCACCTCAAATCCGCCGTACGAAAGAATTCGCCGCTGTTTCTGAAAAAAAAAGTGCTTACAGAAAAAAATGTTTACAGAAATGTTGATATACATGTTTTATATGAAATAGTTTTTGAAGGTTTTAAACAAAATTAAAATATTTAAAAGCTTTAATATGCTTTTACAAATATTTTAACAGCAGAATTGGTTGTAGCATAGGTTTTTCATTAAGCCTAACATGGCGTTTAACCTTGGTCGATTCTCAGACAAGAGTAGTCGCGCCCGGAACCGTTACAGACACTTTCTTGCCTTCAAATTTTATTATAAGTAGATTACTAAAAAAGATTTGATTTTCTAGAAGAAAAAACGATCGAAATGTAGCTGATTATAATACCAAAAACGAAAGAAAAAGAGAATTTTGTGCAAATCGCTTCAGTAGGTTAAAGGGAAAAGAAAAGTCAATATAGCTTCATATTTTCCATAGGACTGCTGTCTAGTAAACTGATGTTGCCTCCTTAAGGCTGTTCTCAAATCCAAAAGAGCTATTTTCTGACACATTTCTGAATTCATTTTTGTTTGGAAATTTTTGAAATTGGCAGGTGTTCTTATTCAGAAATTATGTAATCGAAAGACGTTTTCCATTTTTTTGGTAAAAGCAGAAGATCTTTCAGAGAATACTGTCAAAATCGGGAAAGAGGATTTTTCGTTTTGAGCCAAATTCCCGACGCGGCAGCACGAGAAAAGGGAAAAACCTATCGTCACATGGCACATATCGTTTATAACTCGATAACTAGTTTATTTATCAAAAATGGAAAACTCATTTCGATTTCAGATCGCTTCAATAGACAGGCCTGCCAATTTTGTTGCCTTTGTGTTTAAAAATAAGTCAGAAAATGTGTCAAAGTTTAGAGTTGTTAAGCAGGTCATTTGGGAACCATTTTAAGTGTATTTCTTCAAAATTCTATCTAGTCTCTCCTATTGTTATAGGCCAAAACAACAATTACAAAAATTTAACTGGATATTTTCACGTCCCAAGAGCTTTGGTGCAGCAAGTACGGGCCGAAGAAACCTGGCTTAAGGCCCAGCTCCCTTCTGGGTGTCTGGCTCCCGAAGCTGCTGGGGGATTGTGGCACACCCCAAGTGTAGCGCGGTGGTCCCCCTTAGGGTATGGGCTCCACTGTCGCATGGTGTCGCAGTGACCATGTCGTCAATCACTTGGGAGAACGGGGGTGATGCGCACGTGGCGGTACACCTCACCTTCCGTAGAGCACACAGAACTCTTCCTGGTCATGTTCGTTAAAAGTTCCTCAGAACTTGGTTACGGCGATGCCAGTTTTACCATTCAACTGCCGTAGCAGAAGAGTTAGTGATTATCTCTGTAGATCTTCACGTCCGGAAGCGTTGGTAAAGCAAGTACGTCCCTGGGAAACCTGGGATTTGGCCTAGGGGCTGGTGCCCTTCTGGGTTTCGGGTTACCCGAAGCTGCTGGAGGACCTGTGAACATGCCCAAATGTCATGCGGCAGATTGCTTAAGTGCATGGCTCTGCTGTTGCAACGACTACGTCGTTAATTGGTGACTTGGGTGTAGGGTGAGTGATGCGCAGGTGGCGATGAAGCCCGTGTTCAACCCTTATGTGTTTTTAATATGAAAAGCCATCTTTTTATATGAAGATGCATGAGAGTAAATTAACATTTTCTTGTAAAATTGACAAATTTTGTATATTATTTATAAACATTTTCATTCATACTTCTGTTCTCAGGTGGACGAAAAAAAAATCTACATCTCTTCCTTTTTCTCCCAAAAATGATTGGTCAAAAAAAAAATTGTGTTTAACGCTATAATACCAGTTACATAATTTTTTTTTTACTAAAATTCAAAATTTACAAATTTAATGTAATAATTTTCACGTACTCTTGTACATAAGTACCCCGGTTGTTGAAAGCTATTTTTAATTTCTTAACTCTATTTTTATAGTGTCAAATGATACTTTTTAATATTTTTATATACATTATTTATATATTCTCTCTCTCTCTCTCTCTTTTTTTTCTTTTGTAATTTTGAAATTATAATACAATCACAGATCATTTTTAATACACTGAATAATGATTTGTGATTATCATCTTAGTTTTAAAATTACAAATAAAATAACCAAATATAAAAATAAATAAATAAAAGGTGTCATTTGACTCTATCGAAAATAATGATTTTATGATTTTTTTTTCTTTTCTTTTCTTTTTCTTTCTTTTTTTTTTTAATTTAAAAACTACAAATCTTACATAAAAACCTTAAAGTGTTATTTGATATCAGTAGAAATAATGATTTTTGATTGTTTGATTTTATAAATTATTAAAGAGAAATATCCATAAATCAAAATCCTAAAATGTTTCATTTGATACCGATAGAAAATAATGATTTTTTGATTATTTTAATTTAAAAATTACAAACTTGATATCAAAATCTTAAAAGTTTTATTTGACAGCAGTAGAAAATAATATTTTGCGATAGTTTTATTTTAAAAATTACTGTACAAATATCCACAAATGAAAATCTTAAAATGTATCATTTGACAACGGCAGAAAATAATGATGTTTTTGATTATTTTAATTTAAAAATTACAAACCTTATATCAAAATCTTAAAAGTGTTATTTGAAACCAGTAGAAAATAATGATTTGTGATAGTTTTTTTTAACAATTACTAAACAAATATCCACAAATGAAAATCTTTAAAAATGTCATTTGGCAACGGTAGAAAATAATGATTTTTGTTTTTTAATTATTTATTTATTTATTTTGTTACAGCCCTTATATCAAAATCTTAAAAGTGTTATTTGACACCAGTAGAAAATAATGATTTGTGATAGTTTTATTTGAAAAATTTCTAAACAATATCTACTAATAAAAATCTTAAAATGTGACATTTTACACCGCTAGAAAATAATGATTTTTTGATTATTTTAATTTAAAAATTGCAAATCTTAAAACTGTTATTTGACACCAGTAGAAAATAATGATTTGTGATAGTTTTATTTTAAAAATTGCTATCCACAAATCAAAATCTTCGGGCACAATTTCATGTTCAACAAATATGATAAATTAACAGCATTAACATTAACATTAAAATTTATATTATTTTGTTTCGCTTGCATGTATAAATTCAATTACACAGCTAAAAATGTTTAATCGCGGATTGATAATATCCGAAAAATATATTCCGGATTGAGAAAACTGATCAATGCGCCATGAAAACTACTTAGAAATTATTCAGTGGTTTTGGAGCATCACAGTTGAGATTTATTCCAACAGAGCGAAATATGTCGAGACCAGGACTCGAACTTGGGTACTTTGGCTGGCCGTGCTAACACTTTTCCTAACTGAGCTATCCCAACGATATCCTGGCTGGCATATAATTCACTCTTATTTGTTGGACATGGCTGCGAACTGCAACGCTGTTTCATTTATCCGATCTATAACTATAGCATTTTATATGCTGAATAGTATATAACACGGAAACTCCTGCATACCACGTAATTCGGTCATAATGAACAGAGGGAAGTATATTCAACTAGGTAATTTGTATCCAATGGTTGGAGTAATATCATAGTTGAAATTTTTACCCACAGAGGGAAAAAAAAAAAAAAAAAAAAAAAAAAAAAAAACTTTTTTTTTTTTGTTTATTGTGACTATTTAGAAAGGTTTCCGAAAATCAGTGGCACCAAAATAAACTTTTTTTATGTATACATGATTCTTTAATTCTTAAAAACATGTTAGTTTCTGAAGTTTGTAATGATAAAGAACGCTTTTCGGATAGGACTCATGGAAACTCCGAAGAGGTTATTGTATATTTTCGCTCGTGGTTATATTTTTTTAGATTAAGAAACATTTGTCTAAATTTTTAGAGTGTAAACGCTATAGCTTCCCTTAAAGAAACAGAAGATATAGAGGAGAGTAGGGTAAATCCGGGTTATGCAGGTCAAACCGGGCACCCTGTTTTCTCGTTCATCGGTACTACCCTGTGTACAATACCCGTACTAACTACATCCTTTAGCGTCCCTTTAATTGTGAATGGATAACATCTTAATAAAAAGAAAACTGCCCAATTAAACTGAGGGCATTGAGCTCACAGGCTAGTCACACTAATTGTATATTACACTATTATTTCAAAGAATTTGAAATAAGCCCCTCGAAAAATAAAGAAATCGACAATATATTAAGGGGGATCATCCCCCCTTATAATTAACCAATGAGCACCCAAAACTATTCAGGGAAGCACTTTATTACAATGAACATATATACAAAATTTGATGCAAATGGAATAATTCTGCATGAAAAATCCATTTATCTAAATTAAGGGGGGATTAGACCCCCGTATCCCTCTTTATACTTAATCAATGTACCCCCAAAACTAATCAGGGAAGTACCTTACCACAATGAACCTATATACAAAATTTGAAGAAAATCGGATAATTCTACATGAAAAATCCATTTATCTAATTTAAGGGGCGTTAGCCCCCCGTTTCCTCCTTTATACTTAACCAGTGAACCCGCCAAACTAATCAGGAAAGCTCCTTACCACAATGAACCTATGTACAAAATTTTAAGAAAAGCGGATAATTCTGCATGAAAACCCCATTTATCTAAATTGAGATGGGGTTAGCCCCCCCCCCCCCGTTTTCTCCTTTATACTTAACCAATGAAACCCCAAAACTAATCAGGGAAGCGCCTTATCACAATGAACCTAAAAACAAAATTTGAAGCAAAACTGTTATTTCTATCAAGAGTTATCGCGTTACGTACATACATACATACGTTGCATACAGAACGGGCGGGCACATTAGCTCTCAGGCTTTGATAGCCTGTGAGCTAAAAACCTATATTTCACTTTGAGAAAACTCATTAATACATTATAAAAATTACTCGGAAAGTTTCCGAAAATCGGTGGCAGCAAAAGAAACTTTGTTTTTATAAATCCCTTCTTTGAATCTGAAAAATATATTGGTTTCTAAAGATAAAGAACGCTTTTCGGAATCGCAGGTAACTGGTAAGAGGTTATTGCATATGTCTCTGATTATATTATATTTTCGCATTGTGATGTGGTATCACATATATTTTTCTTAAATTAATCCTTTTCTTTAATTTTCAGTTTAAACTAACTTTTAAATACTTAGTCATTTTATCCTAACTTTTATTTCAGCTCCCGCCGTAATTTTCCTCCATTAAAAGAAAATATATTTAACATATACCCTTTATCAATAAAACTTTCTCACATAGATAGAATTCATTTAAACGATGAATCACCATCACTAGATATCCAAAAAAAAAAAAGAAAAGAGATAAAGATTGACTTTGTATTCGGTCTGCATTTTATTTCTCATTCTGTCCAACGTTCGTTAGAAATGTCTGTGTCTGCTTAATTTTTGAGTTTAGCCTTTTCGGTAAAATCCTAAACATTTTCCAGTACATGAGAATTGTTTTGTCTACTTTAGCTAGATTCCCAAAACTTTGCTCTCAACGTACATTTGGCATTCACATTCTTGTTGGCTCACTTTTTAGGACTGCCATTCTGGTACCCCTGTCCGGTAATTCAAAAATTCTCCTAATTGCCTAATGCGTAACTGATAATTTTTAGCTTATATGACATCATCCATTTTCATATGCTCTTTCGCCAATTTCATGTTGCCAATATGTGTATGGCATGAAAATCGACATGTGTCGGAGGGCTCATTCTCTCTCTCGCACGCTCCTTTGATAAGAAGTTAATAATGTAAGCTCACGTTGGTTAAAATGCTCTCAGGCACCATCCCATCCCTTCATGTACGTACTTTGTAATCGTACACTTATAATTTAAAGTTTAATAAACTAATATCGTAAAGAATCCTTTCAGAGCATTTAATTCTACAGCCTACTGCCTTTTTATGTTACTTTCAGTGGATGCATATCACCTGGATTATTTTTCACGCAATGTACTTTTAAACACGTAGATTCCTTTACCACAAATCTTGGTGCCTGTACAGGGCATTCGCTGATTTTTTTTAACTTCATGGGATGGTGCCTGCCTGTTAGTTTGCCTGCCTTTTTTTTGAAAGACCTGTTTATACGGATTCAATATTTCTACACTCCTGCCGGATCCCTAGATGTTTCTTTTACTGGACTAAGGATTTCTGTTCTCCTGTCAGATGATTGCTTGTCTGCCGGATGATTGTGTGTGCCGGATCCTTAAATGTTGCATTTACTGGACTAACAACGATTTCTGTTATCCTGCCGGATGATTGCTTGTCTGCCAGATGATTGCTTGTCTCCCAGATGATTGCTTGTCTGCCGGATCTCTTGTCTGTTTTCCAAATTTCATGAGTTCAAGATTTCTACACTGCAGCCGATTTATACCAACTGAGGCATTTTATTCTTTCGAAAACAAAAAAAAAAAGATGAAATCTCGATGTTCGCCTGCCTTCGCTCGCTCCCGCTGGACTCTATCCCTTCGAGGTAGGCCTAAGAAGCTGCGATATGGACGATTTCTGACTTCAAGTTCGCCTCGCATAGCGTTAATGGGTGCTCTACGATCATCGATATTGTGTGTGTTTTTTTTTTTTCTAATTCTGCTGGCTCTTCAAATCTCGTGCTTTAAAAGTGAAGTATGTTCTTTTTTTAATATGTGAATGAGCATGCATTCATACGTCGTACCTACAAAGAAAGTTCGATTTCTTCCCTAATAGTGTGAATCATTTTTATAAAAAGTGCCGGTACATCTACAATGATGAAAAAATACATTCGTCAGTTTTAACTTTTGACGTCACCACATGACATTGAAAACTTTCAACATACTAAAATTTCCTACTGTAGTACTGTTTATAGTAGCAAAAAGCAATTTAGTGACCAAAACGGAAAACAAACAAAAAAAAAAAGAGAAAAATATTTTTCATTTATAGTATAGAGTTTCAGCAAGGAAAGAACCACAGGAAGAAAATTTACATATATATCAACACGAATGGTTTGAAAAGTGAGTATGAGAAAACAAATATTAAATGATGTTATATTTTTTTTATAATTATTATTAGCTTTTTATTTTGACTGCGTATGAGTTTTATTCTAAATTAATAACGTAAAATAATCTCTAAATATTTTTCTTGTTTAAATATTGTTGTTTTCTCATGCTCACATTATTTTTGTTTGAATAATAACATATTCGAAAATAGATTTGGATTGCTTAAAAATATCTCGCAATACCTTTTTTACCAATGCTATTTAAGAACTCAAATGAAAAGCTAACGATACTATTATGAAATAAGATTTTTTTTTCATGTTACTAAAATACTTACTGACTGTTCACCATATTTGCTGGAATATGTTCATATATTTCCAAAAAAATCAAGATAATCTAGTGACAAAGGATCCAATTCAGGATAAGTATTGAATTAATCTCATTCTTTTGCATTGTTGTGTGTGTAAAAAAAAAAAAGAAAAGAAATGAAGAACACGTTACATATATAGATTGATATGAGTACTTGTGGAAAATATAAAACCCTATAGGTATATAATATTTTATACTTTGAACCGCATCTCATATTTTTATGTCGTAATTTGAAATGCTTAATTTATAATTTAATTATCTGAGTGATATTAAAAAAATCTAGCAATACAATTTACATTTTTACTGTAATAATTTGAAAATTTCTGAATTTTCAGGTAAGTTATGTTTTATTATTTTTATGGTGCCCGTACTACACAGACATTGTATTTTTATATATGTTTAAAAAATATATATTTTTTTTCTAGTTGCATAATTAAGTCTCTGACTAGTTAATGAATAACTTTAAGGTGGATTATCCACCCATTATCTATTCATGCATAACTAGTTCTTACAGTTCGTATACTATAGACCGAACATGAAAAATGTTGTCTTATCATTTTATTATGTTGGGAAAGAAAAAAAAATTTTTTTACTTTAAAATAATTTAAATTTAAATGTACTGCATTCAGGATTATTTTCCACCTATGATTATTATCTTGTGATAGTTTTAAATTTTAGTTTATTGAATAAAGAAAAAGGGGTAAGTTTTTTTTTGGTGCATTCTGGTATTTCTTATTCATTTAGTTAAGAATTTGCACAAGAATGCTTGCAAAAAATAATAAATAAATAAAAAAAAATATATTTTCAGGTTCAACATCATTTTTTTCGTTAAATGCTTATTAATTTTCTAAAATTTGTGTTGATAATAATGTGTTTTGAAGAGAACCCATATTCCATTAACGATATGTCAGGTTTTGCAGATATAAAAGCAAATGCATCAAGTCATATTTTTATTTACGATTTAAAGGTTTTCAAATATTTCTGCAAGTAGTGACTTTTCTATTTTTATTTTTGACTTTAATTGTTTAGTGTAAGTGTTTTAATGTGCTTATTTTTAGATTATTATCGGTAATATCTAAATGACATTTCTGATAAATGTGTATTGTTTCGGTATCCAAATATTATAGCGAAATTAACAACTTACATTTGGATGTGTTTCTGATGGTTTGAAACTGCCATAAGATACATGCAATTTTATAATATTGCACTTTTCAGATAAATTATGATTACATTTATTTTTATAGTTCAGGGATTTAGTACTTCCCTCCCCCCTCTTCTTCTATTTCAAAATGTTAAAATATATATATATCACTCTACAAATATTTCAGTTCATGTTAGGCATTATATTTCTATTTTTTAGGAACAAAAATAATAACTCTCAGTTATTATAGCTGGTTAGTCAAATCTTGTTGCATTTTCTCATATTTTCAATTTCACAGGTCATAACTTTATAACAATATGCATTTTTTTTCATCTTATTATTTTTTTCTGATACCACATGCTTTAATTTTATTATACTTTTCTTTGACCAATTATCGTTAACATGAAAACACACATACACACAGGCTTACTTATTCATTATATTGGTATATTTTCTTTGATCACATCTCTTTAGATTGGCGTTCTTTTTCATGATCTTTAAATAAATAGATATCCAGAACTAGATCCTTATTTTTTTTCCCTTTTTGCAAAATTTTACTTCTAATTTTTAATTAAATTATGGTTAGAGTGTTCTACGACTTCCCGTTGAGCCATTACTGCAGGAATGTCTTGATGAGGGTACATATTTCATATTTGGTTTAATTTTAATATGGCGCTGGCGTCAGACCCCTTTCAGTCGAATTTGAAATATGGTTTGTGTTACATTCTTTCTCATAACTCTTTTTTAAATATTTTAGAATGGTTATAGATACCTTTTTTTTCTTTCACAATATCATTTATTTCATATTACAGACAGTATTCATATTGAGAAATTTATGTATTTTTCATATTTTTTGAAAGAATTTTGAATTGTTTATTTTTTTTAACTTATGTAGGTACACTTTTCCCTTTTTATTACTTGTACATGTTTGAGTGCCAACCACAGGTCATCATGTATGATAGTAATTGTGAAACATAATATTGTCACTCATCTGAGATTCACCGTTTGACATGTCCTTTTGTCATGGAGTTTATGTTCACTGGGGCTACGCATTATTGCACATACCTATGATTTTTCATGGTGTCTTAGGGTATACTTCTCATGGTATACACACACACGCTCCTGTTTAGCTCCTGTATTACAATTGGTTACGTCATACACTTTGTTCTCAACATAAGGTAGCTCTTTTACAATATTTGTTTATAAGTGATTTCACCTATCATATTCCTTTTTCTTAAAGCTTACTTTTGACAAAATTTGCAACCTTGGTAAATTTTTAGCATTTCTCGATGCTTAACAAAGTTTATATTTACTATCAAAGATTTTCTTTCGAGTTTTGCTGAATATTTCATATGATGCATTTTACACAACTTTACATGCTGTTTTTGGATTTTGCTACAAGGTATTACAAAGTTTACTTAATTATCAATGCACACAAAGTTTTTTTTGTATAATCCATCATTTCATGTTTTTCTATTTCCACAACTTTCACATAAATTTTTTTTTGGTGTTGTCATGGACATTTGACAATGAAACATTAAATATTTGTACAGGTCATATTAGTATTTATACATGACATACACATGTCAAATATTTGTACATGTCATACATGACTTACTGACACCATTTAAAAAACAGTTTTTAATGCACATTTCTTTAGTTTCATTAGGATACACATGATCTGCAGATGTACTTCGCACCACATACACTACAATACAATTTTTTTTTTCAATCAAAGTATATTTACACACATACTACCTGTATTGTCGCTGTACCTAATGAGCTTTCTATTTCTTTATTTCAAAATTTATCAGTTTACAAAATTTGATTATGTACATATATGTCAAGGTTAACAAACTTTTTAACACCTTATATCTTTTTACTCAATTCTCATCCTCCTCTAGTTTGTACAACATAATTCCACATTTGTTCACAGTTTAAATACCAATCAATGTTTTACACTACCAATCAGGACCAGTCATTATGCCCATTTCCAATCGTCGCTACACACTGTAAAACATTTGGTGTAACGTTACTCCATAAAACTGGAGGCAGCATTGCTGCCTCCAGTTTTACGGTGGTATTTAACTGATATAACTGGTGTAACATTACACAGCTATTGTGTAAGTTTACACCATAATATTGTGGAACATATCACAATTTCTGTGTAAGGTTACACCACAATTGCGCGTAAGGTTACACCATAATTGTGTGTAAGCTTTCACAGTAATTGTGTGTAAGGTTACACCACAATTGCGTGTAAGCTTCCACAGTAATTGTGTGTAAGGTTACACCACAATTGCGTGTAAGCTTTCACAGTAATTGTGTGTAAGGTTACACCACAATTGTGTGTAAGGTTACATCACAATTGCGTGTATGCTTTCACAGTAATTGTGGTGTAACCTTACACACAATTACTGTGAAAGCTTACACACAATTGTGGTGTAACCTTACACACAATTACTGTGAAAGCTTACACGCAATTGTGGTGTAACGTTACACAGAAATTGTGATATGTTTCACAATATTATGGTGTAAACTTACACAAGAGCTGTGTAATGTTACACCAGTTATATCAGTTAAATACCACCGTAAGATTGGAGGCAGCAATGCTGCCTCCAGTTTTATGGAGTAACGTTACACCAAATGTTTCAGTGAATACTGAGAATCCATTTTAGGCAGTATTTAATATCCAATTTGGTTATACACCCAATATGAATACCACTAAGTACCCATTTTGGCCATGCTAACACCTATTTTGCACAATCTTAAATATCTATTTTAGAACACATGAATACTCAATTTGGGCGCCTTTAAATACCTGTTTTAGGACGAATTCAACATCCAATTTTGATAAATTTAAATACCTTTCTTGACACATTTAGTGCCTATTATTTTTAACATTGCACAATCATCCAAAATGCTGGATACAGTATTTATGAATTTATTTTAAATGTTTATTAGTGTACAGCTTCATAACTTATTGCTTTTATTAAAACATTACAGTAAAATTTTAAAGTTAAAATCGTACCTCCAAAAATTATTCATATTTGAAATATAAGACAATTAGCTCAATTTCGATGAGATTCCAATAATAAATAGCTGAATAATTTTCTCAGCAACTTCTGGAATTTTCTCAATATTTAGAATCCTTCTTCTCGGGATCTTGATTTGAAACAAAATTATGACTTTCTTATGAGATAAACTACCAAATTAAATGTGTTATGACACCAGCTTTTATGATTTCTTTCATTTGTCATATTAAAAGAAAATTAAGATACAGATTTGTACTAATTTTTGTCTCTCATTTTTTAAATTTCTTAGAATATTGATAGAATATTATTCTTACCACAAGCAATAGATTTGCTTTTAACATTAGAAAGATCAATTGGGGTTACTTTGACTACTATGTCGAATAGGGAAATCATAATTGTTATTTATCACGTACATAGTTTTGTGATATTTTATATATGAATATAATATTCAGGCCTTGTGTCGATGCTTAAAATGCTTATAAACCCACATTTAAATGGAATAGAGTTGATAAAGACTATATCTTTTAAAGACTATAGTACCCCACGTTTACTCAAATATTATTTTCAAGTAATTATATTTTATTCTTGCTGACTATTACATTTAATCTTCAAATCTTTGTTTAAACAGATTTTAATAATTTAATAATTATTCTTAAAAAATATGAAAAAAATACAGTAAAATATATTAGGTACATTAGGAAATTTTATTGTCTAAACATTTATATTCAGCTATTGTGTATTTAGCATAGCTTAAAAAAAAAAAAAAAAAAAAAAAAAAGTGAACTCATGCAAGAATTTTGCACTGCAATCTAAACTTTTTATTTATAGATTTAAACTTCTAATGAAACAAAACCATAGTGGTACAGATGTCACGGATGCACCGGGGTTTCTTTTTGGCACCAAAATGGTGATTTTTTGCTTGGTGTGGTAACCTGGTGACTTTTGCATCATATGACAACATGGTATTTTATAACAAAATGAAATGTGTATGTAAATAAATTTAAAATAATTACTAAATAAAATTAAATACACGTGTATTAAAAATAATGTGTTTTAAATAAAACTGTGTAATAATAAAATTAAATGTGCGTGTTTTAAAATAAAATTATAATACAATTTTATAGGCCGTCTAACAATTATTCGAAAATGAGATTTTCTTCCCAAAATAGCACCACAAAAAATTTTTAAGCAACCCTGGAGCGTCTGCGATATCTATTCCATAAGATTAGTCAAGCCAGAATATCAACTCATTCCATCAAACTTACAAAAAAGCATGCGCGAGAAAAACAAAATAATCGTAAACTGCATTAGATGACATCATTCGCTTAAAAAAGGTACAACATGGACAATCTATGGTATTTTTTTCTCCTAAACATTGAAATTCGAATTTTGCTTTTTTATCATAAATATAAAATAAACATGTGCAGAGATGTCACACTTTATAAAAATATAAATAGTATAAAAAAGATAATCATTGTGAGTGTGATATACTCCGGAATTTAATTTTTGTGGCAAGACAATTTGAAGAAAACCTATCGTTTCATTTATGAAAACAATGCCAATTTAATTTTTAATTAACAGCAATTTTTAATCAAGAAAGATGTTTTAGGAAAATGTAAGTGTATATGTCAGAAGCTGCTTTTAAAACCTTTTGAATGATACTTCATTCATTGTTCTGCGCTTCGTAAATTCATAGAAAAAGGGATGTTGACAACAGAAATAATATATATGATTGCCATGGATCACCACTTTGTTAAATTTACTTGTGATCATGCTTAAATTAAACTTAGGAAGTTTTAATGGTCATACAATATTAAATTTGGGGCCACTTAATCAGACATTTTTCAAGACAAACAAATATTAACACAGCTTTATAACTGTTACTTATAAATATAAAATGTTGTATTTGATATTTAATTATTTAAAGGGAGTGGAGAAAAATTTAACTTGATAATGGCAATGAAAAAAAGTAATATGAAATCGTAAATAACTGCTAAACTCCACAGTACATAATACAATTAACACATAAGGTTTAAAAACTACATGATGATTTAAAATTTGATAAAAAAAAATATTAACACTTGCTTAATATTCTTGACTTGTAGTTCTTGGCGCAGTACAGACAATATTCAAAACAAAAAGCATAAAAGCAAATATGGTGCTCATAATTTGCTTTATGCCACACAAATGTAGGAATGCTGTTAACAGCTAAATTATACTCTTAAAACTGTGTCTCTGATATAAAAGGTACATTTGGAATGTTTGCGCCCCTGAATATTCAGAGACACATTTGCCTTTGAGATTAAGAGGCACATTGTGCCTTTCAATTTATATGATAGTGCTTCTTATGTAAAAATATATTCTGTGCCTCTAAAGATGGTGGTACATGTTTTTATTGTACATCTCATTTCCAATATAACCCAAGTCAATAAATTAATACTTATACAGGGTGTCCCTCTTAATTATTTTTTTTTTCTTTTATGACAAAACTAACAGAATTAGGATACTTTGAATTTTATGAATATTCAGTGTTTACAGGTTCTAAAAACAAAGACTCTTGTATAGAAAAATACTGAAAATTAAAAGAATAGAAAAAGTCAGTAGGATTTTGCCGTAAAGGAAAGAATTTTGTTTTTACTTGTAAAGAAATGAAGGAAAATTTTCTACATATAACTCTAGAATGCAAGGAGCACACAAAAAATTTAAATTTTTAATGTTTAAAAAAAAAAAAAAAGAAGTATTTAATAAAAGTAAAGTTTTTAATATGATAAAGAACATTTTGAAACATTTTTGCAATTAGAAATATACTTTTAAAGCTGCTTAAGAACTTGGTATGGGATAACAATAAGAGGAACAGCTTGAATAAAAGAAATTAGACATATAAATAACAAAAGTAAAAAATTTTATGATATACATTTATTTTCACAACTTTACATTTATAAAACTTTTTTTTCTTTTAGATTACAAATTAATGTTTTCCAGTTTAAGATTTAATCAAAAAATAAGTTTAAGAGGTTATATCTTAACATCTTATTTTTACTCTTCTATCATAAAAAATCCCTTTATATCAACCATCTACTTAAATTAAATAATTTTCATACCTCATTTTATTAACTCTCTCTCTCTCTCTTTCAGTTGGAAATATTCATTATATGGCGTGTAAATAAATACATTTTATAATTATACATTTACAGTAAACTCTGTCTACCGCAGAAAGATTTTCAAGTCCCAGTGAATTTATAGACGTAGAGTAAACTTTGCTGAAGGTAAAATAATATGACGGAAAATGTTCTTAGTCCTAATTAATTTCACATTAGACAGAAGAGAAGGTTACAGTATTTAATACTATTTCTCCCGTCGTCAAATGATAACTTACAAAGTTTTGATTTGTTTATTTTATACATAATTTTTAAAGCTAAGAAGCATAAAAATAATTCATCAACATATTAAAAATGATTTGTGGTTGATTTAATCTAAAAAAAAAGGGTGGGGGGGGGGATATAAAACATAACAGTGAATTGGTGTATCAGTGGTCACATTTAATAAATTTGTGCTGGATGTCAAATAGTTTATATATATATATATATATATATACTCCCAGCATTTAATGTTTATTTTACCATTTTGTCCCATGTTTTCTTTTATCCTTCAAAAATTATATCAAAAGAGAGAACATAAAAATTATTGTCATTACTGATGCCTAAGAGCTTAAATACTTTAAAAGAAATAAAACACAATAGATGGGAAAATAAAAATATAAGACATATAAATAAAATATAATTTATTAAATTTACTGTAGATGCAATAAAATTTTAAATGCAATATAAAATCTAATAAAATAGTTGCACAGTCTAATTAAAAATTATATACAATTGGTCAAAACAGACGGCCATTTCAAAAAACTTGGAACAGGTCTCTTCTGTTGAGAAGTAGTATATTCACCCTAGGGAGAAATTTATAAGAAAATAATTAATATTTAATACTTGATCATATCTACAAATTCACACAAATTCTAATACCTGTTTTTAAAAAAAATTCTATTACTAGAGTAAATTCCTGACTAAAATGTGTTCAGGTTGAGAGTCAAACTTGAAACCTTTCACTTAAATTGACAACGCTCTGCCTATTGAGCTACCTGGACAGACAACTGTTGGCAATAACATCTGTTCTGAATTCAACAGAATAAACTACAGGTAATGGAACTTAATTAAAAATGGATGCTAACATAATCGCCAATCAGGTTATCTAAGTGAAATGTGTCTGCTGGCTATCGGCCCAGGTAGCTCAACACAGACAATTTATCCAAAGGTCTTGATTTCGACTCTCGGCCTGGATGTATTTTCACTCAGTTGGAAAAATGTCAATTCATATAATATTTTTATCAATCAGTTTGAGTTAAAAATTAGAGCCGTACCGAGTACTCTGTATATACTCTGTACTCGGCCAATTCCGAGTAGTTGCAAGAATTTCATTTTTTAAGCATATTTGAAGACAAATTAATTTATATGTGATCTATAAAAAGGTATTTGAATATAAATGTATAATATATGCCCTAATTCATAAAACTATTTACTCGGTACATAAAAATTTATCTATAAAACATAGCAAAAGGTAAGAACCCCCCACCCCCCTGCAAAATTAATGTAAATTAAAGTTTAGTTTATATTTAAAAAAAAGAAAAAAGTCATTTTTAAAACTGTAGGAAAAGACTGATTTTGGATAAAGAAGCAGTGTGCAGAAACAGAAAATACAATAAATGCAATTAAAAAAAATAATACCGTATATACTCGTGTATAAGTCGACCCCCCCCCCCCCAATTCTTACGCAAAATTTTGGAAAAAATTGAATTTTCGTGTAAAAGTCGAATCACATTTCTGGCAGTATGTTCAAAAATGATTTGTAATCCAGGATTTAAAGAAAAACCATTCATTAAATTAGTATTAGTATTTTTTTTTTTTTTTTTTTACGTTTCTAATCAGACTTTTTTTTTTTTTTTTTTTTTTTAATTCAACATTTTAAAATTGTATAATTATGTATAACTAAAGAAGCTTAAACTATTTTGAAAGCTATTCACATCAATTTAATGATTACTTACTTTTTTTTTCTTCTTAATCTATTCAAGCCTTATTTACAAGGTAAACAACTTCTTAAACTGCTAAAATATAGTACTTCTTTGTATTGTAGGACTTTTAGGAGAGAAATCTAGTAGCATTCTCAAGTTGAACTCTTTTTGAAAAGGTGATTAAAATGTTGAAAGGAATGCCCCTGTATTGAAGGGAATTCTATCCCAAGAGAAAATGAGTGCAGAACAATTACAGAAGCATTATTGTTGAGCTTTTTTTTTTATCAATCACCATTGTCTGCTTTTATCTGTCTCTCCAACCTAGACCCATATGTGATTAATTAAAAGACTTGCACATTCACCAACTATCTGCGAAAAACATATGACTCCGGTATTTCACTCCGCTATTTTTTTTTTTTTTTCTACTTACTCGTGTATAAGTCGACCCGCCATTTTCAGCTCCCAAATTTTGTCTAAAATTCTTCGACTTATACATGAGTATATACGGTAATTAAATTTGCTGTATGACAAATTATGGTACAAAAACACTACAATCTTTCTACATTTTCAGGAGATAGGGCATTTCTTTTATTGATGTAAATTTGGCCTGCACTGCAAAAAATAATTGTTGATTTTACAGTATTAAAACTGGCACCCCAGCTGCCAGTATTATACCATAAAATTAACAGTATTAAACAGTAAAATAAGCAGTAATACGCTGCCGTGCAAGTAGTAATACGTTACCGCGCATGCACGATAGTGTATTACTGCTTGCACGGCAGCGTATTACTGCTTAGCTGGGATGCCAGTTTTATACTGTAAAACAACAATTTTTTTTTGCAGTGTGCTTCAGAAAAAAATGGGTTCACTGCGAGCACTTATAAAATAGCATTTTAGCTGTACATTACAAACACACACAAAAGAGAAAAGAAAAGAAACTGTAAAGCCCCGCCCCCTTTTTTGATGTTTTCGTGTTATAGCGGCCTCCACAATTACAATTATGCCAAGGTTTCAGCTCTGATTTCGCCAAGATCATCGAAAAGCTTATATATGCATCATATATACACATATTATTCCAAACACCCATTATACGTCATTACATACATATTATTTACGTTTTATATGCCATATATATACATCCTATACAACTTATGCACATGTTATATGTATACATCATATATGTGTTATATATGACTAATAACTTGGCCATATACATCACAAAAGTAATGATTTAACGTAAAAATATATCATATTATGTCATACATGCTTTATAATTTGGCGATAAATCTTGGTCGCTTGGCGATTCATCCTCAGGGGCTGCTATTACACAAAAGTACCCAATTTTTTTAATCAAAAGAAAATAAGCTACTTTTAAAAAATATGAAACTTTTGCATTATTCAAAGGTATTGTTACAGCAAGCAAAAACCATTTTTGATAGACAGATTTCAGGTATCAAAATGACAAATGGGTAAAGTTGTGTTGAATAATCAGTTTTAATTTCATATTGGTTAATTGAACTTTTTATATATCAATTCTTTTTATATATATAAATTTTAAATAATGTTACTGTTTTAAAATTTTTGAATATACAAAAATTGTCTTTAAAAGGTCCACAATAAATAAAATTTCAAAAATTGAAGTTAATTTTATAAAATATGATTAAATTATATGCTCAAGATGCATGTTTATAAATAGGTATATATATATAAACACACACACACACACATAGAAGTGTTACCACTAAGCACACTTCATGTTCGAATCAGTGATTCTTTCTGAAACACAATTACTCGGTATTCACTCGGTACGCGGCCAAAGCACTACTCGGTACACCACTATTAAAAATAATAATATATAATAATGTATTGATATTGTTTTTGATGTATTATTGTTAGAAAATACATATTACAGCTTGATTTGAACCTTTAAGAAAAGTATCCAATTTCCATGAACTTCCATTAACATAAACATGTGAGCTAATTTAATAAGTAACAATCGAGAAACGTTGAAAAGTCAATTTTAATTTTGCAATACTAGGTTTTTCTTTAGGTTATGTATGTTAGTTTATTTACCATTAATTTAATCTTTATAAATTTGATAATTTATAAGCTATTGTAATACAATTTGATTACTTTAAACTTAATTTTTTTTATTTATTATTTAGTTCAGGGTTGGTAAGTTTGTGCTGCAGGTGGAAAAAACTGCGGTAAAAACCGTCCTGGCAAAAAATCATAAATTAAAAAAATTATAAATGCATGTTTTATTTCTTTTACTTATCTTAAATTAACAATCACAGAATAGTAGTACAATGCATTATGATGGTAACTTAATATACTCTAAATAACTGAGAAATTATTAATTTCACCATAAAAAAAAAAAAAAATTAATTGAAAAAAAGCTATTGTTAGTCTGATTTTTATGCTGCAATAAATTAACAATATTGCAAAATCTACAGAAATTATAAACACTTCTAGTTTTAAAATAAGATGTATCAACCTATCAATCAGCATAATGCAATAATTCAGAGATGCAAAATATAAGCAATAGTAGTGAGTACATGTATTAATATATTGTGTTCAAATAAGTGAAATCTTAAATTTCTTTTAAAAAATTAAATATTTTAATAACATAAGAAATTACACATTCAACATTAAGCGGCACTTTCATCACCATCATCATCATTACAAAATAATTATTTTTTCAGCATTCCATACCAAAAAACAAGTTCGGAAACATTACTTATTGTCAACCTATTTCGAATTTTTGAGTGGACAAAAGAGAAGTTGGAAAATATTCTGTCGATTGCAGCACTACTGGCTGGGCATTATAGGTGCATCCCAAATTTGGGTTTCCAAAATTTGGAAGGAGTCACTGGCTTCTAAACCCAAAAAATCCAGTGGCCACAATTGTAAAACAAACGCATAAAAACAATAGTGTTTAAATGGGTTTAAAAAAAAAAAAAAAAACTCAGGAATTTAAAGTGTAAAGTAATTTATTTAATATAAATACATGTACAACAAAACTTGAATATTAATTAAATCTTAAATCATGTACAGTCAGTCAGAAGATAAAGTTGGGCAAGATACGGTTTTAAAAAAAAATGTATAAGCTAAGCAATCATGATAGCGAGGAATATCAGAAAAACAATATTCTTATTTTGATTTTGCCAGACAAAAGTACATATGAAAGAAAATCTGAATTTGTAAGATTATTTTGCACTATAAAAATCAAAACACACTTCAAACATTTATTTATATATGCATATATATATATATATATATATATATATATATATGCATATATATATATATTTAAATCACAGTCTATGTAATTTATAGTGCCTAATTAGAATTATGAAGGTAGTGTCATGCAATGTAGCAACATGTAATATGTCACATATAACAACGCTAAACAAATATTTAACACAGACATATGCAAATCAATTTAAAAATACCATTGTTATTGCACTTCATGTAGCTCTTTCTGGCTGCATCAGTTTCTTGATTATGCAAAGAATTAAATATGCAGTCCCTCTTGAATTTCCTTCTCCATGAATGAAGCAACTTATATCCAGCTGAAAAAGATTAAATAATTTATCATTAGTTTTTAAAATAGTAAAGACACATGCTGAGCTATAAAGCCACAGAAAAAAACGCAATCTAATTTATGTTAAAATCTAATCCCTTATCTAATTTATGTTTATAAAAAAAAAAAAGAGGTTGTGTAAAGCTAAAGTGGCCATTATTCAATGACTGATCATAAGTTACCTAGATTTTTAATTTCTAAATGTTTGTTTTTGTACATATGCAACACAAATGTTCTCTGAGTAATTAAATGAATTATAATATGAAACCAATATAATTAAACATTCTTTAAATCAATAACTTAAAAGAAGATGGTTTGTTATTTTCAATATTTACATATCTAATATCTTCAATTTTATTATGTTAAATTCAGTTCAATCATTTAGAACAATGTTTATGTTAAATTTTATTTTTATAAATTATAAAAAAGTCCCTGCACCCCTTCTTTTTTGAGCATGTTATTTCACGTTTGTAGCTGTAAGCCTAGCCTTAATCCTTAGTTTGTAGAATGTGCATTTGCAAGCAAAGAACAGGTAGCCTTTTTTCGGTACTTTTCGGTTAGCCGGGCACCAGTCATACATATACATGTATATATACACACACATATATATATATATATATATACACACTTATATGTATGAAAATATATTATATATATACTTACATATTTATTTATTTATATATATATATATATATATACACTTATATGTATGAAAATATATTATATATATACTTACATATATATTTATTTATTTATATATGTACATAAATCATTGGCACCCGGCTAACCGAAAATATATGTATATACACACACACACACATATATATATATATATATATATATATATACACACTTATATGTATGAAAATATATTATATATATACTTACATATTTATTTATTTATATATATATATATATACACTTATATGTATGAAAATATATTATATATATACTTACATATATATTTATTTATTTATATATGTACATAAATCATTGGCACCCGGCTAACCGAAAAGTACCATTTTTTCTTTGTTTGGATTCTATTAAGCTGTACCTGCAATGGTAGGTGGGAAAGCTTAAAAAACCAATATAACAAGTTAATTTATACAGCTCATGGAGTTGCATTCCAGTTTCCAGTCCATGCAGTTCAGCATCAATTGTGCGATATTTTCCAATTTTGAATTTATCCACTCCTAATTGCAAAACAAACTTGAAGAACAGAAAGCATCCAAACTAGTGTTTTGCTACAACATGTTGTTCCATAGAAAAAAAGACTTAGAATGAGACTAACATTAAAACAATATAAAAATCTGAATATTATTTATATAGGGTAATTTTATACAATAAATTATGCAAATATTTTCACAATGTACTTTCATTTTTAAAAATTAAAGTATTTAATAGTAGTTAGAAAGGGTCTATTTATATAAATCAATTCCATTCCCTCTAATCTCCAAAGTTTGGGATTAAAAGTCATGTAAATTATACAATTTTGAAGATTATTGTTAATTATTTGTTATTATTTCTCTTTTGCATATGTGTTACATTTAAATACACAAATCAAAATACACATTGACCAATGATTAGTTTTTATTTTATGAAACATTGATGTATTAGTTGAATATTTCAGTAATTTAGATTTCTGTTTGGAAATTGTATCTAGCAAGTAATGAAAAATATGACATTCCTTGTTCAGAAATGAAAGACTGCTTCGATAAAATTGAATACAGTAGACTCCCTAAAATCTGCACATCATTACAAATGAAAACAATGAAACTTACAGTTGAGATGTAGGGAAAAAATTCAGGATTTTTTAAATGATTATATCATTCCATGTACATTTTAATATGTAATTCTTATTAATTGGCTGAACATGCTTTCTCATCAAGGAAGTATAACTTTATTTCTGAAAAAAAAATTCAAGACATTGCTGTTCTCAGTGGTGATTGTGATCTTTTTACCAAATAAATTAATGTATTAATCGAGAACTTTTGGATATTAAGTTTGCCTAAGCATGAAATAAAACTTTTATTTTATGATTTTTATGTAAATTATTAGTGTAACTTTATCAGGCAAGTTTCATTGAATAATTAAAAGAAAAAAAATCTCATCGTTATTATGCCTATTTTTAGTTATGTATTATTGTGTACTTGACCTTTACCTTTAAAATTTTAATCATGTTTTAAATTTTCTTACTTTACTTAATTATTTTAATATTTTACTTTATTGTAAGCATTCATTATAATTTACAGTGCATTATTACATTCAAATGACTGTTTAAAAAATGTAAACAAAACAGTGACCAGAAATCCGCAAAATTCTAAAATCTGCACAATCTTTGGTTTCAAGTTATGCAGATTTGAGGGAATCTACTGTACTATATATATTTTTAAACTGTTGATTTAATTATCGTTTAATTTATGGTTCCAGGAGAAGCAAGGATTAAACTGAAATTTTCATTGAATTAATGTTTAAAGAAATAGCAGTAACTTTCTGTAAAAAATGGTTTAAAAAAAGTTTCTTGCTGCCTTTTTTGTTTCAATATCTTTACTTTCAATTTTATTGTTTACATTTGAATATATATTTGATTTTTTATTTTAATTATATTAAAACAAATATATTATTCCAAGAAATTCTTATATTTATGAATCTTAAGATATGTTTAGTTTTGAAATTTTAAATAATAACAGGCTATAATAATTACGTTTACCAAATATTATTTGTTTCCTATTATGCTAAATAAAAAATGAGCACCCATTGCTGAAAAAAAGCAATGAACATTTTAATTTAGTTTTCAAAAACACATTTGTGCAACAAGACTTTTTATTTGTCACAGCAAATAAAATAGTAACTTGACCACTTTCTGTTTTTCAGCAACATCATTCGAGCCAAAACCAATCAGATTATTTGAAAACAAACTAGAGCAAATATCAGAGTTTCTCCCAGACAGTTTCAGAAGGGTGCTGCACCCTGCCTGCCCTTTTCTTTACAAAATAGCACCCTTCTTGCCCCTCATAAAATAATTAGCACCCTCCTTGGAAAGAACTAGATCTTTCGAAAGGCCTAGCGCATTTAAAAAAAAAAAAAAAAAAAAAAAAAAAAAAATTATGGTGTTTTTAAAGAAGTTATTTTAGTTCAAAATAATACCTTTTAACAATTAAAAAAAAGTGCCTTTAAGAATCCAAAAAGTGCCCTTAAGAATAAAATAGTGCCCTTTTCTCACCAGCAGCACCCTGCCTTTTTTTAAACCTGGGGGAAACTCTGCAAATATTAGGGGAGACTGGTACACAGTGGACCACTTTTTCAGTTAATTTTTTTTCTTCTCTGTAACAGGTAAACTGATCTGCATGAAAATATTTTTGAATATTCTTTAAACCTTTATACATTCAGCATAATTTTCTCAAAACGTAGTTTTCAATACATTTTTAATTTTTTTTTATATGCACCCATAAAGCGGACCGCCCACCCACCGGGGCACAGTGGACCGCTGTTAGGTATTATCTGAAATACAATATAAATCTATTTTTCATTAATCTAATTCTTTTTTATTTCCCCTTTGCCCGCAAAATAACATAATAATAATATAAATTTACAAGTAACATTTTGAAACAAAAACAAGAATAATTATATTTTGAAAATAATAACAGATTAATACAGGAACAATTGCAATTTAGTTGAAGTTATTACTTAAGTACAAAAAAAATCAGCACACATTAAAATTTGCAAATGAAATTCCAAAATACTTATGATTATGAGTAAGATTGAGCATGGAATTTTCCTGAAATACTTTTGGGTGAGGGAGCAACATTATAATATCCTTGACATCAACAGCAGATTCATCTACAGTTTCGGGGAAAATAAACTGATTTCCATTCAATTTGCATCTCATTTGCATTGAATTTTACTTGAATATAATTATCACCAATTAGACTACAGTTATATTTATCAAAGACAGTAAATACAAAACAAAATATTTCTTACTATGTTAAATAAATTGTTATTTTTATTTGTTTACTTTATTTTACAGTTAAATACTACTTTAAAACAATATTTCTTAATAGAAAATAAGCAATTATTAAATATTTTGAACATTCTGCATTACAGGAGCAGAGTGGATTGTGGACCACTATGCCCCAGGAGTGGGTGGTACATTGTGCCTCATATTGAAGTTCAATAAATAATCATATTAATATTTGTTTATAGCTTTCTTTTAAACATATTAACTTTAAAGTTAAATAAAAAAGAAGTATCTGAGCTTTGCAAAAAGGCTGTTTTACCTTATTTATCTACAACCTTTAATTACTAAAAAAATAAAATATGATAATGAAAAATTTTATTTTTAGAAGCTCAGAACAACCCATCAGGATAAAATATTTCAATCTGAGCTAAACATATTTTCTGAAGGCCATAAATAATCAGTGCAGTGCTGTTGTCTATTAGGATAGAAGAGAAGCTTAAATTTTTTTTTAATAAATAATTAATTAGGGGGTAGTCCACTGTGTCCATAGGTCTAGTGTGTACCGGTCTCCCCTACACTAAATATGCAATACTTAGATAAGCTTCAATTAAATTGTAACAAGTAAACAAATTTTATTACAATTAAATAACCTTTAAAGATTTATGTTGCGATTAAATAAGAATTTTGTTAGATATTAAACAGATACATTTTATTTCTTAAAAAAATGGCAGTTCTCTGACCGTTATAGTACACAAGTACTATTTTATGTTCCACAAAATATCATCATGGTGATCCGCAGAACTAAAAATTATAAATTTACTGGTCTGTGAGATTCCAAAGGTTGGCGACCACTGATTTTAGATGACTGATTATTACAATAAAAAATTTAAATTTTGTGTGCTGCTGAAGGGGGGGGGAGGGGAGGGGGTAGATTTTCTTAAAAAAAAAAAAAAAAAAAAAAAACAGACATCTGCAGAAGTGCGAAAGATTCAGAGCTCTTAACCTGAAAGGTATGTGTAGTGATAGTTTGCTACAAAAAATAGTTTTTCTCAACCACTGACCATAAGAAATAATGACAATCTGTGGCCAGGACAGGTCTTAAATGTTTGCTTATTCACCTCCGACCAAAAAAAAAAAAATAATAATAATAATAATAATTTTAATTAAATTTATAGTAGCAATGAAACTAGTAAATCTGCAGATCAGTGGCCTCGAACGTTAATTCTACATTTTTTTTAAAAATTATTTTACTTATTATTTAAAAAATTCAATCCGCAGAATTTAACTGTTAAAAATAGTGGGAATTATACGAATCTATGTAAAACTATTCCAAAACTTTTTTTGTTCAGATTTTTTTTGTTATCACCCCCCCCCCCCCCCCCCCCACTCTCTCTCAATTTGACAACTGTAATTCCCTGATATTTAGTATTTTAAAACATCTATCTAAAATAATTAAAATACTGATATTGTGATAATCATTGATATCATAATTGGTAAATTTACTTTAATATAACTATTTTTTTTTATTAGAATGTTTTCATTAAATTCTGGTACTAAATACAGTCATAAAAACAATTATATTTATTTTCTTTTTTGTGGGGTGTCAATTACTGGAATTTTGATATTTTTCTGTTATTTACAATTAAAGTTCGATTCATATTTTTTCTGTTATTTACAATTAAATTTTTATTTATAATAATAATGTACATTGGTCTTAAAACTTTAAAAATAAATTTTGTAAATGGCCGTGAGTATATAAAATTCAGTTACCAAAACAAACACATCCAAATTTTGAAAGAAAATATAGAATATATAAATTTATTAAGTGAAGCTAGCTCTTAGCATGTTCATTAAGATTTTCCCTGAAAAACAGTGGAACTTCGGAACATCCCCCCCTACCTCCCCATTCCCGGCGACACTTTAAAAAAAAAAAAAGTAGGTTTATTTGATGAGTTGACAAAGTTGTTTGGGTGAAAGTTTCAAGTTTACAAAAAAAAAAATTAACCTACAAGAATAATCAAGAAAATGAATTACCGTCCACTTTCTCAAATAAGCATTTGTATAATTCACAAACATCTATGATCCACAGTTTATGTTGCAGAATAAATAAAGACGTCTTTTTCAAAACTCGCCTTATCCAAAATCATAAAAATTGTGTTTTCCCTAAAAGTCTGGTAATCAAGGGCCCGCCCGCTTAGGACTTACATATAGGGGAAGCCCGACGTCACACAGGGGGGGGGGGGAGATATAACAAATTATTTGAAAACAATATATATATTATAAACAATATTATTTGAAAAGTATTTGATTAAGGAAAAAAAATAATCAGCCACATAATTTGTGGGCCCAGGGCCGAGGCCCGTGCATTAATCAGGCCCTTAAAATACTCTATATTTTGCATAAAAAATATTAAGAAAATGACAACTTACTTAATATTTAAGTTTCTTCCTGAAATGGCGACTAGTAACTTGCAACAGCGTCCTTTCCTTCACGTTATCGCATTTGTTTCTGCCTCGTTTCTTCATTTCCCGCCTGTCACGTGTGAGAATATTTATCATTGCGCATGCGTTTGGAATTTACGTCATCCGTTATTCCGGAGAACGGTATCTTCACACAGCACTGTGAAACGTTTCACCGGCGATGTGTGTTTTTAAATAATCAGAAGGGGTTACTCCAGAATTTGTGTAATGTTACACAGATAAACCATGGTAAACTTACACAAATGTTTTACAGTGCACCCTCTACCATTCATTATTATATTTGTTTTTCTTCATTTTTTATACCTTTTAATATTGACATTTTTTTCCCGTTCACATCACCTGCATTTAGTAATCTCATGGTATATTTGTAAGTAATAGTTACACCAAAATATTAAATGGATACATAACATTTGTTATACATGCTATTGTTAGTAAACAACTATACTTATTTACCTGTTGCATTCTCAGTAATGCTGTTAACTCATTTGTAGGTTGATAGTGATATTTTTTTATAAAAATATATATATACAACATTTACTATTCTTCTTCTTCATTTTACATGTATTTTTTTTCATCTATAATTTCACTTTGATAAACACATTAGTCAAGAGTAAATAAATAAACACATAATTAAAAATAAAATATCATACTTTTTCATTAAATAATACTTGTTTGCTGATGCAAAATAAGTGGTGCATTACTGAATCACGCCTTAATGGTACTTATATTATTTTTAATATTGCGATTCTTAGAGATCTACTCAGATTTCTGTTCAATGCACTCATTTCATGAAACTTTCATGAGTAACGCATCAAGTATTTTATCCTGTTAATTTACACAACTTCTTACACATACTTCTATCATCTATACTTAATGCACTCCATTTTATCATTTACAGTTTTTTTTACTAATCAATGATATACACTACTAGTTAATGCCTTAAATATTACCAATTAATTAATATTACACAAATTACTAATCAATGATGTATTACCAGTCAATGTTTTAAGTATTACCAGTCAATGTATGAACACAGTCATTCAATGTGACATTCTTTCTTTTCTCATTCATACACTTTGAAATTCATTCTTGTTCTTTCACATTAGATGCATTTGATAATTTCAACGGTATTTGTAAGTTCTAGTTACACCATATACTATTAAACCTTAGGTGATATACAACTGGACTTATTTACCTTTTGCACTCGCAATAATGTTGATATTATTTATTTGCTGATTAATAGTAACATTTTATCGTAAAATTGTAAGCAACATTTTCTTTTCCTTGTTTTGCACATACACTTTAACATCCATTTATTCCAGTTAGTGATACAAAAGTACAGTAATTTATTTTTTTAGAAAAAAAAAACACCTTTTTCATTAAATTAAATTTGTTTACAGTTAAAATATAGATTTGTGCATTACTGAATCTGCCCTAGTGGTTTAATGATATTATTTTTATAATATTAGGATTTACTAAAAATCTATTTTGATTTTTTTTTGTAATGCACATGGCTTCATGAACCTTCATGATAAAAGTATCAAATATTTCATTCTGTGGACTTACACGAATATCTTACACGTTTCACTTACTATAACACTACATTCCATCAGTCACATTTATATATATATTTTAAGAATTTTTGTTACTGGTTCTCCTTTTTGTTTTGTTTTTATTATTCCTGACATGTTAGATAGTAAAATATTTTAGTACAAGCAAAAGATAACTTTTCACTGTACATGTCCTATCCCAATATAATTTCTTTTTTTTTTCGATTTATTTATTTTCTTGTCTTGCCGGCTCAGTGCTCGCAAATTTACCTTCTTAGTTCATTCAATATAAGTAATTTTTAAATACATACATTATTTTCGATTTTTTTTATTCACTACACTTGTTTGTGAAGGCATATTTATTCACAGTTGTTATGTTATCGCAAACTTTTGGTGTTTATACCAGCTGTATGTTCTGTCGAAATTACATATATGGGTTTGATACATTCATTTCTCACACATCTTTCTCATATTTACTGTTTTTACATTTTCTACACTTTATTCAATATATTCTAACCACCAGTCATTTTTTTTTCAATCTAAGCATATTTATAGGTGATAGGGAATGTATGCAAACTAAAAACAAAATTACGTTTTGATACACATAATCAATTGTTACATTATGGAATTGAATGGCTTATGACAGTGTTTCAAACATTTTTTCCCCTTCACATACAGAAATTCAAATATTACTGAATCCTCATCTCTAATATAACTTTGTTTTAAATTCATGTGTGAGTGTAAAAATAAAATTAGAAACGCATAAATTTCCAAATTATACCTTTATTCATTATTTTGGGGATTAATACAGAATCCTTGGTTATTTATGCTGTATTTCTGTTTATCTGTATATTATATATGTTATATATATATCATATTACTCCAGTATTTTATAATGATTATAGTATTGATCAGTACCCATATTTAGCCACATTTAATGCTTATTATAATACAAGCATATTTGTAAATTAATGCCAGCTGGTAACTGACCTGTAAACATAGGCCTAATGGTTGTTTTATTTGTATGTGCACAATTTGATACAGGTCAACGTCTGACTAAGACACATTGAAAAAGTGATCACGAATTTTATTAAAATTGCTGCAGCTGTTTCTAAATAGAAACAATATATGATGTCACCTGTATGACAAATTTATGGTACCAATATAATTATATCATGATATACTTTTATTTTTGGATGGATGCCTGCTACGAGAGATCTTCAATTACTGTTTGCTTTTTGTCATGTTTCGTTTTATTTACATGTATCTGCTATAATTGATGTAGTCGTAAGAGCATATGAAAAATTTGTTTTTCGTCCTCAATTCAAATTTTTTTCGTCGGTTTAAGGGGAGATATATGTGATGTGGTATCACATATATTTTTCTTAAATTAATCCTTTTCTTTAATTTTCAGTTTAAACTAACTTTTAAATACTTAGTCATTTTATCCTAACTTTTATTTCAGCTCCCGCCGTAATTTTCCTCCATTAAAAGAAAATATATTTAACATATACCCTTTATCAATAAAACTTTCTCACATAGATAGAATTCATTTAAACGATGAATCACCATCACTAGATATCCAAAAAAAAAAAAGAAAAGAGATAAAGATTGACTTTGTATTCGGTCTGCATTTTATTTCTCATTCTGTCCAACGTTCGTTAGAAATGTCTGTGTCTGCTTAATTTTTGAGTTTAGCCTTTTCGGTAAAATCCTAAACATTTTCCAGTACATGAGAATTGTTTTGTCTACTTTAGCTAGATTCCCAAAACTTTGCTCTCAACGTACATTTGGCATTCACATTCTTGTTGGCTCACTTTTTAGGACTGCCATTCTGGTACCCCTGTCCGGTAATTCAAAAATTCTCCTAATTGCCTAATGCGTAACTGATAATTTTTAGCTTATATGACATCATCCATTTTCATATGCTCTTTCGCCAATTTCATGTTGCCAATATGTGTATGGCATGAAAATCGACATGTGTCGGAGGGCTCATTCTCTCTCTCGCACGCTCCTCTGATAAGAAGTTAATAATGTAAGCTCACGTTGGTTAAAATGCTCTCAGGCACCATCCCATCCCTTCATGTACGTACTTTGTAATCGTACACTTATAATTTAAAGTTTAATAAACTAATATCGTAAAGAATCCTTTCAGAGCATTTAATTCTACAGCCTACTGCCTTTTTATGTTACTTTCAGTGGATGCATATCACCTGGATTATTTTTCACGCAATGTACTTTTAAACACGTAGTTTTCCTTTACTATACGCATAGTAAGATATATATATATATATATATATATATATATATATATATATATATATATATATATATATATATATATATATATGTAATGAACAGAGAAATGTATTTTCAGCTAGGTAAATTATATTCAATGGTTGGAGTATCCCAGCTCAATGGGAGGAGCGTTGGTACGGCGGGCCAAAGTACCCGGGTTCGAGTCCTGGTCCCGGCAAATTTCGCTCTGTTGGAATAAATCTCAACTATGATACTCCAACCATTACACACACACACACACACACACACACATATATATATATATATATATTGAGAGTAAAATATTTTATCTATTCTTTACGGGTTTTTTATTTCCAATTTTATTATTTCAAATTTTAATATTTCCAATTGTTTTCTGGTAATAATTCAGTATACCTGGGTGATTCTACTGATCTTAGCATATATGCCAGTAGAATTATGAAATACTGAATTATTTTTTAAAACACATGTGGGTACATCCAGGCTGATGATTATATCTACATGTGTTTTTTCATATCCAATTCTGATTTAATTCTCTTGTTGTCCAATTTTCCATTGTATATGGTTCATATTTCATTTCTTAATCCATTTGTATTCACTTGATAGCAACTCCAAATTATTATTTTTTTTCTCTCTCTTTTTAAATTTTCTTCATGTTTTCAGTATTTTTGGCCAATTACCATTGAAGCACAAGCTATGGTAATATTATGATTGCACGTGTTAATCTATTAGCTATGTGGTATTCTGTCTACACATTATCATTAATTATCTCTTTGGAGATTTAAGTAGAATGATACAAGAACTTGATATGTTTTTTAAAATTCATAGATATTATAATATATATATATATATATATATATATATATATATATATATATATATATTATTACAGTGTAATTTTGTCTACCATTGAGTATCTCTGAATATTAAACCATTTCATTACCTAGTTAACTTGGTTTAATTATGTAAACATGGGATTTAGTAACTGAGTTTCCACCCACTTTCTGATGTGTCTATAGAGTTCTAGAAATTACCTACCCTTGTGTGTTTCCGATGACAATAAAATATTTTCAATTAATGGATTAATTTTAATTAAAATTTGGTGTTTAGAAAGCAATTTAGAAATCCCTGGTACCTTAATAAAGCATGAATTTTTAAATTCTATATTACCACATGTCTCAAAATTAAATATTTATTTGTTACAAGTAATATTTATTTATGGTAATATAAAAACGCTTTTTGTTTTTTGCTCTTGCTCCTTCTTGCCATATCTTAAAAAGTAACTGAGCAAAAATTAATAAAATGAGGGGGTCGGGACAAGAAAGTACCAAGCCCCATTTTTGGTGAAATAAATCTAACACTGTAATCTGTTGCTTAATATTGTAAATTATAATATCCAACATATAATTTTTTTCTAATATCACTTGGTGGCAGCCTATGTGACAGGTTTCCTTTTTGCCCCAGATGTTTATGCCCCCAATGAAGATAGGGTTGGGTTGATTATTGACGGCCAATTATCTACACTTGGGATATAGGCCCGGGGGGAGTGCCCTTCGTGGGGGTCTTTCTAAGGGAACCTAACCCGTATTTACGCATGGATAAATCCACGGCTCGAAGAAAACCACTAAAACTCCGAACGATTAGGCCGACGGGCGCGATTGGGATCGAACCCAGCACCTCCCGTCTACCAGCTTCGAGAGCAGAACCTCTCAGCCACTGGTGGGGCCCCAATGAAGATAGCTAATTTACAAAAAACAATATAGTAATATTATTAAAGTAATGCCATATTGTTACTCAGACTATCTCAAATGTTACTAAGACATTAGCGAAAAAACTTTTAAGTTATATATCTTGATTTGAGTATTGGATCAAATTTTCAAATTGAAATATCTCAGAAGTTCAAAAATGTGGCTTGGCATTCTCTTATCCCGACCCCCTCAAATGCGTGTTTTAAAATAAAATATGTACTTTCATTATTATTTTTTTTTTATTACTTAGCACTAGAACGTCCAGCAGCGGTCAATTCGAGTCCAACCAAATTATTAAAAGTCGATTCAAACCAGAAATTTCTGAAAACAATTAATTAATTAACAAACAGAAATAAGTTTAATAAGTAAGTTAAATAATTAAAAAAAAAAATCTGGTATAAAATATTATTTTAACCTTTAAGTAAAATTTCCGTGCGTTCTAGTGTCGAACAAACAATTTCCACTTTAATTAAATCACATGAATTTCCACTTATCTATAAGAAATTTAAAATGTATGCATTACTCATAGTAAGCATTTTTTTCCAACCATCATACTCACACGTCAACACATCGCACGTCGACCTCTAATGCAGCACCGCCAGATGAATACTAGGCCTGAGCGCTAACACAAAAATTGCGGCAGTCGTAGGCGGAATTTTTACAGCGTTTGTACGGTCCCTTGAAATTCAATACCAATAATTTCTAAAAGTTTTCCCCGCCTTATTTTTCTGAGATTCAACAAGCCAAAGAAAACTTTTAGAAAGTACTGGTGTGTGTAAACTACTTATTGATCTCAAAAACTTGCATCATTTTCAAGTGTACTTTCATATCGATTTTATTAAGCAGTGAGAATTCCAAAATTTATTACACTAATTATAAATATAATAATTGACTTTCGTACGCGTTCACTGTAAAAACAAAGGCAAATTCTATATATAATTTCTGTTGTCAACATCCCTTTTTCTATGAATTAACGAAACGCAGAACAACGAATGAGGTATCATTCGAAAGGTTTTTGAAGCCGCTTCTGACATAGTATACTCACATTTCGTTAAAACCTGTTTTTTGATTAAAACTTGCTGTTAATTAAAAATTAAATCGGCATTGTTTTCATAAATGAAATGAAAGGCTTTCATCAAATTAGTGTTGCCACAAAAGTAATACACCGCATTAAATGCTGCTCAACAATGATTATAAAAAATAAATAGGACAAAAAAGGATAAAGTGACAACTCTCTACGGGTTTATTTTAAATTTATGATTAAAAAGCAAACTTGAAATTACATCGTTTAGGAGAAAAAGACACCATCAATTAATCGAAGCAATGGTTTTTCACTTAAAATCTATGTTTTGTTATATTAGATTAAATCCTATTTTATACGTATTCAATTTGTTTTTATATGTCCCGTGTTTTTTCTGAAGCGGATGACGTCATCCTCTAATGCAGCATCGCCTAAGCGCTGACACAAAAATTGCGACAGTCGTAGGCGGAATTTTTACAGCGTTTGTACGGTCCCTTGAAATTCAATACCAATAATTTCTAAAAGTTTTCTCCGTCTTATTTCTCTGAGCTTTAACAAGTCAAAGAAAACTTTTAGAAAATACTGGGGTGTAAAATTAGGGGATCGTACAATGGTTTAAAAAAATCCGCCTACGAACATCGCCTTTATTGTGTCAGCGCTCAGGCCGAGTATTCAGGGGGTTGGTGAATGCAGTTAACCCATTACCTGTGACGCCTGAACACAGTTCGGGCAAAGCAAACACGCCAATTTTTGAATGCCCGACCTAAGTTCGGGCAAGAGAAAATCGGTGTTTCAATTAACGTATTCAATGAATATGTTTCAATTAACGTTTTTCTTAACTACATTCCACAGGCAAGCGGTCATAATACGATAACTATTTTTTTTTCCTCGCTCGAATTTTTTCATGTCTTCGATAAGTTTTTATTGTAGTTTTGATGGGAAAAAATGAGATGATCTAAAAAATATTAGATATTGCAATCAAATATTTAGAATGCAGTGCGAAATCCTCGCACGGATCCACTGGTGTTTCTTCATCTAACGAAAATATTATATAACCACCGAACGAAAATATACAATAGCTTCTGCCGAGTTACTGAGTTTATCAAACATTTTCAGCCGCGTCATTGAATTTATACATGCAAGGGTAACAAAATGTTAATAATTTTCATGTTAATGTGAATTTATCATTTTTGTCTATATGTTTGTTGAACATGAAAATGTTTATTTCAGAATGGAAAGCCTGCTAAAAACATATATTACACTTAAAAAAAAAACTAGTCGTTGGGGGCCACCGTAATACTTACCCATCATGGATTGGATATGCATAATATAAAATATGAAAATAAAAAAAGTAAACTATTTATAAAATGCATTGCAGTTCGAATAAAATCGCGGCTTGATGACGTCAAAAACTTTACATACCCTATTACTGAACTGCGAAAAAGAAACATCCTTATAACTCCAAAAATGATAATCCTATTAACTAACACTTTACTGCGTCGAATTAAGCGTCTCATTTGCAATTAAAATATATCTTTGAATTGAAATTTGAATGAAATACAGGGTCACGAAAAATCGAAGAGTGTGGAAAAATAGGATTACAAATATCTCGGCAACTCATTATTCGATCGACTTTATACTTCATGCAAACTTTATGTTTTTTTATTGTCTTTTATATTCACTCCTTAAAATAAACGATTTCGAAACTTTTTACATAGCTTTTACCAGAACGAATATTTTAAGAGTCCGAAAATAATAGTTCCGGATAATCGAAGTGACTGAAATTCAATGAGCTTCTTCTCATTATTACATACTAAGTACATACCAAATTTCAAGTCTCTATCGCAATTTGTTCGGGAGATAGAGCGTTTGCAGACACACAGAGGGACGGCAAATGTTTTTTCTAAAAATATGTTTTTCGGAATCTCCAGTGTCTGAAACGTGTAAATCCGTCAAATTTTTCTTTTCGATTTTCAAAACGATTTCAAGACTTACCTTATACTACGTATGATGGGTAAGTAATATTTGATTTTACAGTATAATACTAGCACCCCAGCTGCCAGCGCATGCGCGGCAGTGTATTACTGCTTATTTTACTGTTTATTACTGTTAATTTTACGGTATAATACTTGCAGCTGGGATGCCAGTATTATACTGTAAAATCGACTTTTTTAAAAATTATTATTGCAGTGTACGGGTTGCAAAAAAAATTTTATATGCACTTCGGAAACGTTTCCAAAATCAGTGGCAGCAGAGGAAACTTTGTTTTTATAAATGCTTCTTTAAATCACGAAAAAATGTATGTTTCTGAGGTTTCTAAAAATAAAGAGCGCTTTTCGGAATCATTGGTAACCTCGGAAGAGGTCACTGTTTATTTCCATTCGTTACTATATTATATTTTCCTAGTTTAAGGCTGTTCTTAAATCCAAAGGAGCTATACTTTCTGACACAATTTTGAATTCATTTTTGTTCGGAAACTGATGAAATTAGCATGCGTTCTTATTCAGAAACTATGTCATCGAAATGAGTGTTCTATTTTTCTGTTAAGGCAGAAGATCGTTCAGAAAATACTGTCAAAGTCGGCGTTTTGAACGGAATTCATTAGGCAACAGAGAGAGAAAGTAGAAAATCGTGTCGTCACGTGACACGAATCCCTTATAGCTTGATAAGTAATTTATTTATCAAAAAATGGAAAACTCATTTCGATTTCAAATGGATTATATGGTCAGGCTTGTCAATTTTATGTTTCTGCGTTTAAAAATGTGTCAGAAAATTTCGCATTGTTGAGCAGGTCATTTGAGAACACCCTTAAGAAAAAAATTGCCTGTTTTTTTCTACAGTGCAGGAAATTGTAATATTTTTCTTTTTTTTTTATCTTATTTACTAAAACTAATTTTTAAAGTTGAAAAATGTAACATATATACACTCTTTATATTAATTTATCATTAACAATAACGCACACAATTGATTGAAAGATACATTATAAATATTACTTAAATTTTATTGATCCTATCAGTTACACCAATCAATTATATCTTATTTATAATAATAATGCATGCTTTATTATATACACAAGTGGTTGAGGGTTGTCTTATTTATTTTATTTTTCAAGGTATTTACCAAATACTTTAAATTTGCATTAATCGTATCAGTCTCATAAGACAGAGAAAAATTAAATACTTTAATTTTCTTGTGTATTTACAGTTCTTTACCAGTCTGCCTTACCAGTACTCTGCCAACAAGAAAGTTATTTCTTTTCTTTCTAGTTTTTCTTATCTTCTGAATTATACACCAATTTATGCCTTAAAAGTACAGAATAAAAATAGCAAATTTTGTATTGAAATTTTAATATTTTATAAAATGCAATTAAAAATACAAATTGATAAGAAAAAATGCTAAGATCAAATAAAACTAGAATCAAATAAAGATATTAAATAATAAAATACAATTAAGAACAAAATTCTTTAATATCATCTTTATCTTTTTTAGAAAAATACCAATTATTAACGTGACAATTTTATCGTTAAATCTAATAAAAAAAAATGCGTTAAAATAATAAATAGAGAAATAAATTAATACAAAAGTTTTTATTTGCTATTTTCATTTGCTATTTTTAAATATAATCTGAGAAAAAGCCTCTAATATCATCACGTAAATACTAACAAGTACATCCAAAATACAAATTTGTAATGCATTAAAAAATACACAAAAGTTTCATAATTAATTGTATCCTTAATTATTAACTTTTCTAGAGTTTTTTAAAAGAAATTTTTTAAAGTCTTTCAAAATGTTAAATAAAGATAACATATAAATACAACATTTTATAAAATATATATGTTTCTTGAACTTTTGACAAAAATATTAGCAAACTACTCTTATCGCACTGAAAATACATTTTGAGTGTTTTAATCTTTATATATTGACATCTAAAAAATTAATTTTATTATAAAGTGTAATTTATTAAAGCATAGTTTAAAGAAATAAAAACTAATAAAAATGTAAATAAAGACAATGAATAATCATACGTTTAAAAAATTGTTTTACTATCAGCAAATATCAACAAAACAATAATTTTAAACGTTTTCAGCAATACACAATGTTGTTGCTGTTTTATTCTGAAATATTGAGATTTCATTAAATATACAGTTAATAAAACTTAAATTAAAAATTTCATTACCTTAATAAAAGAAATTTAAAGTAATGCCACAATTTTCCAAGAAAATGCCCTTTAACAATATATATATATATATATATATATATATATATATATAAAGGACCATTTTATTACATTTATCACTATAATAAAAATGCCTTAATTTGAAAATACAATTAAAAAATGAATATTATTGTACAAGTCCAAAAATATAAAATAATACTAATAAATAACCATACATTTGCAAGAAACTTTTTTTCTTTTAAATATTAAAAAGTATGTATTTGATAAACTGCATTTATTAACCCATTAGAAAATACACACATTTTGTTATTAAATATAAAAAAATTACAAATAACTTCTTAAAGTATAAATAACTAAATTTTTAAAAAGTTCAATGAAGATAATAAATAATATTTCAAGAAAATACAACACTGGTGGAATGTATATACTAGCAAAGTTAAAAATGTAATTCATTTAGAAATGTAGTTAGAACAGTTGTACCATTGACATTAACAGTGTGAAAATTAATTTAAAAAAAATAAATAAATAAATAATAAGTGTGTAATCCATTTTTTAAAAATAAAGAGAACAAATAATCATAACTTCTTACAGTTTTTAACCATCAGAAATAAAAAAAAAAGTCTTTGAAAAATGCACAGTTTTATTACGAAATGTTAGCAAATAACAAAACTCTTTTTTAAGAAAGTAAATCAACAAAAAGGTCCTTAAGATATTTAAATGAAGGCAAAAAATAATGACTTTTAAGATACATCTTCCATTTTTTACATATATTAAATAAATAAATAAATAAAAATATATTATGCTAAGTACTATCATTTTGAAAAAATAAATTTACAAAATGTATTTGAATAATGAAATTATGAAAATGCAAATTAAAAGAATGAAGCATGATTTTCTAAAAATGCATTTTCAAAAGTAAATATTAGAAAAACAGTCTTCAAAAAATAAAAACAAAATCAACACATAAGCAAATAAAATATTTTTAAATCTTAAGAAATAGTAATAAAATATCAACATTTGGTTCAAATACCTTTTATCATTGATATTAAATTTTTACAAAATAGAATACAAAATATAAATGAATTTAAAAAATTTCTAAAATTAAAAAATACAATTGAATGCAAAAATTTTACAAAAAAGCAAATAATCACAATTTTCTAAAATGCAATTTAAAAAATTAAAAAAACAGAAAAAAATGTTTTAAAAGTTTAAAATAAAGTTAAAATATAATTCTAAATTTTAATATATATTTTTAAAAGTACTAATAAAATATCAATACTTCGTTCAAATCAATTTTACCATTACCATTTACATTAAAATTTTATAAATTGTGATAAAATCAATTAAAAAAATAGTTATAAATAAAAATATTAAATAATATTTTCTTAAGCATAACATTTCTTTGAATATCAGTTAATGCAAGCGAATTACCAAATCTTAACTAATTAATACGATATACAACTATTTTAATTTTAAATATTTACAACCCGTGTAGTACAATTTAAAAAATAAAAAAGAACACAAATAAGCAGAAGTTTTCAGAAAGTTAAATGAAGAAAATAAATAACCAGAACTTTTCAGAGTATTTTTTTTAATAACATGTACCCCCCCCCCCCACCCCCCACTACATGTTGTTATTTAAAAAAAACTCTGAAAGTTCTGGTTATTTTTTAATAACCTGAGGGTTTTTTTTTTTTTTTTTTTTTTTTTTTTTTTAATAACAACATGTACTAGGGAAAGTGTACAATATACAACTATTTTAATTTTTAATATTTACAAAGTGCATGTTGTTATTTAAAAAAAACTCTGTAACGTTCTGGTTATTTTTTAATAACCTGAGGTTTTTTTTTTTTTTTTTTTTTTTTTTTTTTTTTTTTTTTTTTTTAATAACAACATGTACTGGGGGGACGGGGGGATAGCAATTCCTAAGTAAATGCATAACAGCTTTACCGTAAACAGTTAATATTATGCGAAAAAAAATACAAATTATCTTTTTTAATTGTTAATTTATAAATGAAGACATTAATGACTTGTATTTGCTTATAAATATTAAAAAGTTTAAAATACTTTTTATCCCCAGTTTTTAATTTTTAGTAAATAAATTTTACAAAAAATAACTTCAAAAAATAAAAATTCGAAAATGAAGTCAAAATTGATAACTTTTAGAAAAAGATCTTCTTTAAAAAAATAAATGAGTTCAAATCTAATTCCAATTCTTAACTTATTCTAAAATGCAATGAAAAAATAAAATGGAGAAATTCAAAATGTTAATTGATGATGATAATCTTTTAAAGAAATTATTTTTTAACTAACAAAATACACACCCTTTCTGTTTAAAAGTTGTTTACACTTTACAGACTCTTTTTTTTTCTTTCGGAAAGGATAATGTTTTGTAAAATACAATTACAAATAATATAGGTTAATTAAAATTAAGTTTCAATATGGTATATTGAATTAAGTATCTGACATATGAATCTGCTTTAATATATTTAAATGTATATATATTTAAAATTTTTACCTTTTTTCTTTTTTGCTTTTGATGTAATAAAAAGTGCACAATTCTTCTATCCTGAAAGATTAACTTTTGAAAAATGCAATTTAGAAAGTTTATAAAAATACAAAACGAAGTAATAATCATACATTTTAAACTTTTGATTATGGACCAGGTCTGGGAACTATTTTTATATTCAATCGTGCCACAATTTACAAAAATTTTATTTCTGGTAGATTTCTCTTGAAAATCTATTTCCACCAAAGTGTATATCAGAGATTATTTTTCGAAAAATGGTATAAATCTAATAAAACAATTGTCTACTGGGACGAATATGTCCCGCAGCGTAGTCAAAGGACTTTTCTTTTTAACCCATTTATATTATTAGCGCATATATGTAACAATTCAGGAATTTATTTTTTATTCAGAAATTGCGAAAATTCATACCAGAAGTGCTGAAATAAAAAATTTTGCTTCAATAAATGACAGCGTTTCTAGATTACGTAATCTAAAAAGATCCCTGACGGCTCGGCCTACAGGCACAGGTAGATTTCGAAGACGCAGACCGTGGGGCGTCTGTTTGTTGGGAGTTGCGGAAAAACAACCTTTTTGCCATGATGCGGCATTTGGAAACGCCCACTTCGAAACCTAACTTGTTTGCAAGCGGAGCCGGCAGGGATTTTTTTGGTTTTTAAATATTATTTTATTTATAAGGGGTGATCCTATAAAAAACTTGTCAGTATAAAAGTTTTAGATAATATTAAGAGAATTTATAATAAATTTAAGCGGATTTGCTATCTTCTGAATTGACGAAGTTAAGAATTTTTTTTCTTCTAAAAACCCCCTTTTTCACCCTTAGGTCCATTTTTAATGACATCAAAAATCTGTTATACATAAATTTTCGGCCCTTTTCCTAGAAGCAATAATAACTTTAAACGGATTTGATACGTATCATAATTAAGAAATTATGGGTTTTTTTCTGTTTTCACAAAAAGCCCCCCATCCCCCCCCCCCTGCTTCGATTTTGCCCATTAACGAACTTGACCGAGATTTTATACCCCTTGATTTTATGTATCAGTTTGGAAGAGATTTGTGCAGAATTATGGGAGTTATCGTGTCCATAAAAAAATGACATCGATAGATAGATAGATAAAGTTTTGAACTGGGGGTGGTTTTGGGTTCTGGGAGTCACAACCGGAGTAGATCTGCCAAAATTTTTCAAAAATTCCAACTTAGGGGAGAATGTAATAGGTAGCATTTCTTACGAAATCTACCTAAAAGTCTGCTTTCAGAATTTCTGGTATGGATTCGGAATTTCTGAATAAAAAAGAAATCCCTGAAATGCAAGCTAATGATGCAAATGACTTAACATTCCGTTTATTACGTCAAGAAGGCTCAACAAAGTGTGACAGGGGGTGCGTGAGGGTTAACAGGTTGTGACGTGGCGTCATATCTACAATATGAAAATTATTTGCAATCAAATTACAAATTTTATAAAGAAATATGTAATTTTACTCAAGAAACATTAGGTATATTGGCCTTTTTCCTTATATTTGCAACAGTTTGATGTAAAAGTACACAAGATCTTTGGATTTTATAATTAGTTATATATATATATATATCAATTGGTAAAATATTTTATATACATCTTTTTTTGTACATAAAATTAGCTCTAAATAGTTGCTAAAAATGTGACACCAGAACAGGGAGAGATTTAACTCGTTGGTGACATCCTCAAAATTTGCATAGCGTAATTAATGGATGACACCCCTCCCTCCTTATGGGAAAATGCATTTTCAACTTACATCGCTGTCATCAGTGTATGGAATTAAAGCACCTTTCATTTTTGTACGATGATCAATTATATGCTTATGCAAGTTTTCAAAACACTGAATACTAATTGAATATAATAATAATCACAAATCTTATTATTACATTGGTATTGGTCGTCTGTATGGTATTATCTGCGCTTTGTGGTATAGGTTCTGTCTCCACCTGGTTTTATAAAAGACCACACCGCTGGTATAAAAAACCACACCAATGCAATCAGCATACATATGCCAGTGATATACACAAAAAACACAATTATTTGAAGTTCTTGATAGAGCCAAGAGAATTTAGGGAGCACAAAGTAAAAATAAATGTAAAGAGGCGAGCCAAATGCGACTAAAATACCGACCAAAATACCGACCAAAGTACCGACAACAGTAAAAAGCATCCATTCAAAAAACTCTTTTTTCAGATATTTTCTTGTATCTTCTAATTCATCTTCACTTGCATAACTCTCTTCTATAGCTTCATAAGCTGTGATTTCGCATTTTACAGTTAAAGTGTCATTTGGCAGGAAACGTACTTTATTCAATCCGCAGTGATCGTGAAATAATTCAGATTTCTTCACGCGTAACACAATTTCTTCATTCGAAGATAGAGTGAAATTGATTTCTTTAGAAGCACACAATGGACTTATCTCGAAAGAATCCATAACAGTCAAACGGACACCTATTGATTGATATTCCTTTTTGTAATCACTTCGGCTGAGACTCATTTCGATGTAATCACAGTATGAGTTATTATGAAATCTTTCAGGTTCCCGAATTCCTTGGATAACAAGAGTCCAATTACAATCGGTTTCTTCGCAGTAGTTTAATGGGCTTACGTAAATATTGCGACGAAGGTGCCAAGAGAATTTTTCTATTTGTTGAGAAAAGGAAAATACTTTCGACATCAAACAGCTACGATGGGCAGTTCTAGTTCCTATTTCGCTGGATTCACGATTGAAAATGCCTCCACCCATACTAAATAATAATTTGCAGAAATAATCCTTGAATCCCACAATATTTTAAAACGATCGAAAGATTTAATCCCACAGACAAAGTAGCAGATATATTTTAAACACAGATATTCTACAGGTGTTCGATTTCACTTCAAGCGCCTCTTTCTCTTTCAGAGCGACTTTTAGGTGAGGAGTTCTCTTTTCTGTCTTGTTTGTCGTTTGTGTAAAACCTGCTCCAAAGAATATACAGTTCCTTTTCTGAACGGTGGTAAGTGGTACGCTGCGGCGTTTGATTTCTCGTTTCCTTCATAGTCATTTCGCAGCACCGCCAAAGTCCTAGGGTTGCCATCTCAAGTTTAAAAACGCTCATTCCTATCTCAACATGAGGCAGGCCCTCAGGGTTTTATAAGCAGAGCAAGCGCGGATCCAAGGGGGAGGGGGGGGGGGTCATAAACCCCTCTAAACGAAAAACATGCCTTTGGAACAATACATTTTTTTAACATAAATATGTATTAAAGGGTTTTTTTTTTCGTTTTTTTCTGCTTTTTATCCTACATAAAAATTCTAGAAATTCTTTCTGATACATTCACGGAATTATCTTTATATAGAAATGCTTGGAAATTGCAGGCATTATTGTTTAAACACCAAAAAAAAAAGAACAAAATCGTAAAACCGTTCTTCATTTTCCTATAAATGTGGTGCATTTTTAATTTTATTTGATTGCTCCCTCAAGACGATATTTCCATGATTGCCGAGCCCAGAAAATCGGCTTAAAAGGCGAATTTTGAGAAAATTTTCTGTAAGGTTCTTTGTTTTTATTCGTAAATGGGAAACTGTCATTTCTTGGTATCTGAATAAAAAATGAAAATTTTATACATTTACGAATAAACCATTAAATTTTATACACTTATGTCAGAAAATTAATTCGGGTATATGTCAGAAAATAGTCAATTTGGGTCTAAGATATAAAAATTGCTAAGGAAGGCACGTAACCCCCCCCCTCCCCCCCCCAAAAAAAATAAATAAAACTTGCCCCCTTCTGCCCCTCTAAGTGGAGCATCAGATCCGTCTCTTGGGCAGAGTGCGTAAGCAGCCATTTTTAGGTAGATTTCGTAAGAAAAACTACCTATTACATTCTCCCCTAAGTTGGAATTCCTGAAAAAATTTTGCAGATCTACACCGATCATGACTTCTAGAACCCAAAACCACCCCCAGTTCGAAACTTTATCTATCTATCTATCTATAGCATTACTTTTTTATAGACACGATAACTTCCATAATTCGTCACAAATCTCTTTCAAATGATACATAAAATCAAGTGGCATAAAATCTCGGTCAAGTTCATTAATGGGCAAAATCGAACTAGGAGGGGGGGGGGGGGGGCAAATGGAGGGCTTTTTGCGAAAACAAAAAAAAAAACCCATAACTTCTTAATTTTTATACATATCGAATCCTTTTAAAGCTTATTAATTCTTCTAGGAAAAGGGCCAAAAATTTATGTATGTCAGATTTTTTATTTCATTAAAAATGTCTCCAGGGGGAGGGGGGGGGGAATAGGGGTTTCAGAAGAAAAAATAATCATACCTTCGTCAATTCACTAGATATCAAATCCGCTTACATTTATTATAAATCTTCTTAATATTATCTACAACTTTTATATTGACAAGTTTTTTATAGGACCAACTCTTTAATTAATTATTTTAGAAAATTAAAAACAAAATATGCCCTGCTGGCTCCGCCTGTAGGTAGAGGTATATTTCGAAGTGGGTGGTCCCAACTGCCGCATCGTGGCAAATAAGTCTTTATTCTGCAATTCCCAATAAACAGGCGCCCCACGGTCTGTGTCTTCGAAATCTACCTGTGCCTGTAAGCCGATCCGTCAGGGATTTTTTTTTTCTGGTGGACGGTAAACATTTTTCCTACGTTAGGTGGGCGGCAACAAACTATACGTATCTAATAATGTAAAAAAAAAAAAAAAAAAGAAAAATCATACGTCAAGCATAGATTATGAAACACTTTCCAACACTTTCAGAATACTTTATCAAAAATTCACCGCGTAAAAAGTTGAAAGATAATGCCTAAGTAAAGTATTTAGAAAACGTATAACACATTTGAAAGCCCAATTTCAGCCCTAAATTAATAATCTATAGTGGAAATGATATCGAAATTATTTTATGCGATCCTGTATATTATCTATAGATTTGTATATATAGTCTGCCATAATTTAGTTCTGTTAGGGAATGCATAACACAGTTGAAAATTCCACTTCAGCAATTTCCGACAGCAAGCGGAAATGTACCCAAATTCTTTTGTACAACCCTGTATATGTTATAAAGAATTTAGACACCTCGAGTAATATGGAAAAAATAGTTAAATTTAAAAATGCATTCCACAATTCAACACGCATGCGTGTTGAATTGTGGAATGCATTGTCTGGGGAAAACTCTGTACTGTAATTGTGATTACATTGATTAATATTAATCTGATATTCCACAAACTGTAAAAAACAAAAGCATCCGGTCACTGCCCCTTAATTTTTTGACAACAGTGTATGTATATTACTTTGATTTCTAGGAAAATAAACAAACCAGCAATAAGCGAAAAATAGTTTATTTAAAGCTAATAGTTTGTGTTTTAATATACCTTTTTCAAAAATGATTTATTGGAGGTTTTAAAAAAGGTAAGTTATGATTTTTTTTTTTTTTTTAGTTTTTGTAAAAATTAAAATTTTGTATTAATATCATAGCAATGAAAAATTTTCAAGTGTCTACTTTTGTCTAGTGTTAGCACAAATAACTTTCACGAATGCAAAAAGATTTTCCATATTTTTTTGGAGACTTTCTCATGACATTTCACATTTAAGACTTTGCTACAGTATTTTATGTATGGCATTCACCTGAAAACATGTGGAAACTGAATTTTTTTTCTTTTATACTTTTGCATTATACAAACAAGCAATATAGTATTTTATAACGTTAAAAATTTCATTGCTGGAAAGGTGCTTGAATTTTATCATGGAAGGAGAGTATGAACATTTTAAAATAAATGCATAAGTAATAATTTTTCAGAATTGAGGTTTTGGATAATGCATGTGAATTTTACTATCCAAAACTTTAAGAAAATTCTATTAAAATGTATAAAAACCTAAAATAGTGAAACTATATAAAATTTCAATATGTATAACCATTGCACCTTTATTATAAAAATACTTTTTACTAATCATTAAAATGTTAGATTTTCCTTTTCCCTTTTTTTTTTTTTTTTTTTTTTAATTTTGAGAAAAGAAAGTAAAAGTTCTAAAACTGTATATCAAATTTTCATTATCAAATTATTTTTTTTAATTACATTTTATTATGAATGTTTGCTTGTGACAAACAAATACTAAAGGAATTATAAGTAACTAATTAAAAAGTGTGAAAAAATGTTCTATAATTTACAAGTGCAAAATGGTATTAATCAGCATTGGCGGAAAAAAAATGAAATTATTTTGTTTAATTGAATTAGAACCAGTTGTTTACATTTGTTTTTTAAAAATACATTTCAAATACAATCAATAATTAATACTTTAATAATAATTTTCAGTTTAATGTTAATTAGAAAATTAGTAAGCTTCTCTAGAGCAACATAATCTCACAGAATCTGAATATCGGTTCATTAACTGCACTATAAAATGATAAACACCAAAATCCTGGTTGAATATGGTATAACTTTTCCCCATAAAATAAGTTTAGACAAAAACCTGTATCAGGGTTCAACAATTTACCATAAAATTGGCTTAGAAAAAAATCCTGAATCATAGTTCAACCTGTAACCATAAAATTGGATAACTTTTAATCATGGTTCAACCTTTCACCATTAGATTATACTAAATAAAACCCTAAATCATGGATCAACATCTCACCATAAAATTGGATTAGGAAAAATCCTGAATTATGGTTCAACCTTTCACCATTAAAATGGATTAGAAAAAATCCTGAATTATGGTTCAACCTTTCACCATTAAATTAGATTAAAAAAAACCCTGAATTGTGGTTCAACGTTTAACCATAAAATTGGTTTAGAAAAAAACCTGAATCATTGTTCAGTCTTTCACCAATATAGTGGTATTTTCAAAAGCACCATTAAAAACGGTGAAACTTATCACCAGTATCTTAGTTGCAGCTAAATTTCAGCTACTTTTCACCAGTTTTTTGGTGAAACGCCGAACTTTATTTTTAACAGTGCACTTACAGCAGTTATTGCTGATTAGACAGTACTGATTTCTTTTGTGTTGGCCTGTAAGTGAACGATAGATGTTATGCAAGGCATATTCTATATTAAGAATCTTGTAGTGTACCTCAGTAATTTGTATAAATTCCAATACATTTAAAATAATGTAACATCATTAAAATACACTGCAGACGATTTTCCCCCGTAGACTATAATGTAACGGTACTCTTTTGAATGCCCCTGTAAACTAACTATACATACTACACTGTAAAAAATGATTGTTTCATTTTACAGTATTATACCGGCATCCCAGCTGTCAGTATTATACCGCAAAATTAACAGTAATAAACAGTAAAATAAGCATTAATACACTGCCGCGCACGCGCGGTAGTGTAATTTCATAAAAATGAAACAAACTGTTTAATTTCAAATCACTTCAGTTATTTTTATATGCAAGTATCATGTTTTTACGCTTAAAACTGAGTCCATAACTGTATCAAAGTTTCATGGATTTATTTAGAACACTTTTAAAAGCAAAACTCGCCTTTTTAAAGCACGCCATGCAAAAATAAAGGAATGAATAACAATAAATAACAATAAAGAAAAAACATGCGTCAAGCATATATTATGAAACACTTTCCAACATATTCACAATACTATAACAAAACTTACCCACTTAATAAGGTGATAAATGATATCTAAACTTGCTACTCAAAAATATATTTGTTTTAATTTTAAATATTATATTTTCTGAGATATCGTAGAAAGTATACTGGAAATATATGCCCCTCCTCTCCCCCTCCTATTTCCGAATCTATTGAAACTAAAATTATGAAAAAAAATAGAGGTAGTAGTAGTTTATTAATTAATAATTAGTAATTAATAAATTTAACATATGGAATCTTTTGAACGCGAGTTATACTCGAACTCGGTCGATTTATTTTGTTTAGGGAGGCTATTGTTCTTAACTCCAAATTCGCTATATTCTGATACATTCCTGATTTCATTTTTGTTAAACGCATGAGATTGGCAAGTGTTATTATTCAGAAACTATGAAATGGATAGTTTTTGCCCATTGTTCGATAAAGGAGATATTTCGGGAAACGCTGTCAATGTTTGTTTCGTACATCGAATTTTTGGTCACGGCAGCTCGATAAAGATCATCATGAGAAAACAATCTTCTATAATTCAAGATGTGTAATTAATTTATCGAAAAATGAAACAAACTGTTTAATTTAAAATCACTTTGTTCTTAAATCCAAGTTGGCTATATTCTGATACATTCCTGAATTCATTTCTGTTAAACGCATGAGATTGGCAAGTGTTATTATTCAGAAACTATGAAAGGGATAGTTTTTGCCATTGTTCGATAAAGGAGATATTTCGGGAAACGCTGTCAACGTTTGTTTTGCAATCGAATTTTTGGTCGCGACAGCTCGATAAAGATCGTCATGAGACAACAAACTTTTATAATTCAAGATGTAACTAATTTATCAAAAAATGAAACAAACTGTTTAATTTCAAATCACTTTGTTCTTAAATCAGTTGGCTATATTCTGATACATTTCTGAATTCATTTTTGTTAAACGCATGAGAATGGCAAGTGTTATTATTCAGAAACTATGAAATGGATTAGTTTTTGCCATTGTTCGATAAAGAATTTTTCGGGAAACGCTGTCAATGTTTGTTTTGTAAATCGAATTTTTGGTCACGACAGCTCGATAAAGATCATCATGAGAAAACAATCTTCTATAATTCAAGATGTGTAATTAATTTATCGAAAAATGAAACAAACTGTTTAATTTCAAATCACTTCAGTAATTTTACATGCAAGTGTCCTGATTTTACGCTTAAAAATGAGTCCATAGCTGTGTAAAAGTTTCATGGATTTATACGGAATACATAAATAAATAAAATTGAAAATCTCATGAACAAATGCAATTCTAATTATTATTAAAATTAGGTTTTAGTTTGAGAAAACGAAGACTTGTTCTCATTGAATTGTATTTCGTCATCATGTGTCATATTTCCTCTCTAAAAAGTTTGATATTTTGCAGTGATGCAGCCAATATCTTCACTTCAAAGAAATTTTGAATCATTATTACTCATAAAATGAACAATTTCATCATTTTGCATACCTATAAAGTATCCCTGTATAATAAGTGCGTGACATATAAAAATAGACGTGATGAAAAGCATGAGCAACCAAAATAAATTTAGCATTGAGATATTCCAAGGTTTCTCATAAGGAGCCCCATCAATCTTCACATCCCAATAAAAGGAATAAGAAATAGCAGAAAATGTAACACACAATATTTTGTGCTATTGTTTTTCATTCTCTCTTTCATTCTTTCGGCCTGAAGAAGGGCTTCCGTTATGAAGTCTGGAAACAGTTGTGTGCTAAAATATTTCTGGATATTTATGCTTTACTTTTCATTTGATTATACGCATCATGATTTCCATATCTATAATTATACTGCCGGGCGTGGTAATCCGACGTGTTATGCATTCGCATTGCATAAGATCTTTCGATTTTTTTTTTTTTTTTTTTTTTTTTTTTTTTTTTTTTTTTTTGGCAGAAAAGGGATCGAATTGTATTTTACATTTAGAAAATATTTATTATATTAATTTTATTTCGTATTATGAGCAAGATATCATAATTACAACGTAAATGAACTGTAAAATAACGAAAATTATATTTTGCAAGTTACGTAAATATTTTAATTAATATTTGCAATGTAATACGTAACACACATTTAGCTTCCTGTAAAAGTTAAAGATTCCGCGTACTTTACCATTAAATTGTATACTTTATTGTTTAATCCATAGTTTCCCTTTTTATTATTTGAATATTTATAGTTCTATCGCCCAGTGCGGCCAGCATGGCCTGTTTATTCGAATAGGCCCGTGAAGCCTGAGCTTACCCACTGAAATACAAAGGAGCCCCCAAATTTACTTTTCAGAACTAATTTTTAGGGGGGGGGGGGAAATTCAGTCAGGGTAAAAATGTATTTTTTTTTTTCTTAATTATAACTACTGAATTTTCCCTCAAACTATTACTGACACATTTATACTCTATTTTTATTTCTGTTGATATAATTGGTATAAAAACAGTGATTAAATGCAACTTATTTTCATTTTTTTTATGTTTAACATTTTAATTTCAAACGTGCTAAAAATAACATAAAATTTAATCTGTATAATTATATATATATATATTTTTTTTTTATTCATAAGAAATGGAGAAATGATATAAAATATGGAGAATAGGTTATTTAAATAAAAGGGAAAGTAATTAGCATTCAGGTGATATCAAATTTCCATTTATAAAATAGAAGCAAACTTGTGTTGCAGCCAAGCATACTTGTACGTCAAATATTTGTTGTCCCTGCATTGTTCTTAGCACTGGCAAATCCTGCAATTTGTAAAGTATAAAATATATTTTGAAGTTCAAATATTCGCACCTGTTCCATATTTGTAAATTCATTTAGAAAATTAATTTATTATGTATATAATAAAATATTTTTTATATGTATGTAGGTCATTAGTTTTAGCTTAATATTAAAAGTGTTTTGTTTACTCAAAATTTTGATGGTAAAATTTCAAATGGTTGAAGCATAATTGGCAGAGTGAAAGGGGGGGGGGGGGCTGTGTGACGTCGGGCTTCCCCTACTTCTAAGTCTTAAGAGATCCTGGCCAGAAACAGGGATATTCGAATAATAACACAATATATCATGTGAGTTTTTTTCTTTTTCTTTTCTTTTCTTTTCTTTTCTTTTTTTTTTCTTTTAATTAGGTGGAAGGACTCTTCAACTGTAGTAATGGAAAATGCATTTATTTGTAGACGGTTCCGATGAATATTTTTGAATAATTAATATTTTTAATTAAATTGTAATTTTTTTTTCTCCCAAATATTTTTGCAAAGGTTGTTGTACTTTGTTAAATTACATTTTTTATTTTTTAATTAGGTAGAAGGACCTTACAAAAGTTCTTTCACTAGCCTCGCTTTCGCTAAAGACGGCGTTAGTCAAACTATTTTTTAGTAGACCACAATCCTTTTATAATGTAGGTAATTAAAAAAGATATTGGCCATTATATAAGCGAAGCGCATGCAATTTATATTAAGAAAGCAACTGCAATCCAAGTTGTTAATTATTTTTATTTTCAAAACGCATACGAAAGAATTCTAGTCTAAGAAAAATGCGACTATTATAAAAATACGTAATGCGACATTAATTATGCAATGAATGCGACATAATCAAAGATCAAAGACGATTACTGAAGAATGCCTATGTGGGGCGTAATGCCCACGTTTACTTCACATCTAGATGAGAACAGTCTATGGCGATGGCATCAGAAGATGCGACATAATGCGACACAACTAACATTAATCGACATTATTAAATAGTAAAATATAAAGTACGTCGCGGATAGAAAATATTCGTTTTATTTATTTTTTATATAACATTGCCAAATATTGGGATAATTTGCCAAATCTAGAGCATCCACTGCTCCCACAAACTCAAACCGTAACTTTTTAATAATCTCACATGATAAACGCTCCGAAGCGTTCTTTTTCAATCTTGAATAACTAGCGTCATAATAAGGGAAATGAAATGATAAAGTCAAAAGCAAGTGTTCTGAGTAATTTTTAATCCCTTTTATAAAATGGTGAACTTCGCATGATGTAATTTAACTATAGTCGAAATTATGTTAATGATAAACGCCTCTTAAAATAGAATGATTTATTTTCTCCATATTTTTTTATTTGGGGGGAAAATTTAGCTTATGATAAACTTTAATTGACTTATAGCGTTAAAATAATTGTACACGTTTTCATTAATTGCATTCATGCTTCAATCTATTTATTACTGCGTGGATTTCATAATTTTTAAAACAAAATGCTTTTCTGATAGATTTTACTTATACACCAGAGAAGAATTCTGCATCGTGTCGGCAACCCCCCCCCCCCCCTAATAATAATTCAGAACTCCCCTGCGGTTCAGGTTTAATTTTGATATGTAGATGTTGGGCTCGTAACCCGATTTTTCGAAAGGAAGCCTGAATACTGTTCCAGTTGAAAAACTCTATATTTGAATACAAGTGAGTCGTTACATGTTTATTTTTCTACATAAAAAATAGTAATGATATTAAAGATATTGTAGACTATTTTTTTCATATTTATAATAATAAAAGAATTCTTATCAAAAAGAATAATCGAGTAGCGCGACATTATTAAATAAATTATAGAAATAAAATTTTCATTTGTACAATATAAAATATGTCGCGGATAGAAAACGTTCCTTTTATTTACCTTTTTTAAATAAAACTGCCAAATGTTGCGATAAGTAGCCAAACCTAGAAGCATCCACAGCTCGCACAAACTCAAACCGAAACTTTTTATTAGACTGTGTTATGAATGTCACGTGATAAAGCTCCAAAGCTCTCCTCTTGAAACTTGAATAAACAGCTTCATCTTCATAATAGGAGAAAGCACCGCCCACTGAATATTAGGCCTGAGCGCTAACACAAAAATTGATGCAGTCGTAGACTGAAATTTTCGGTCCCTTGAAATTCAATACCAATAATTTCTAACGTTTTCTCCACCTTATTTCTCTGAGATTCAATACGTCAAATAAAACTTTTAGAAAATACTGGGGTGTAAAATTAGGGAACCGTACAAAGGTTTTACAAAATCGGCCCACGAGCGCCGCCATTTTGTGTCAGCGCTTAGGCCTGGGAGAGGCCTGAGGGCCCCTTTCAGGGTGCTGTGGGCGAAAGTCAAAAGCGAGTGTTCTGAGCAATTTTTAATCCTTTTTAGGTGCGTCCGTAATTATATAAATACGTAGCACCTATTGTCGTCGTCTCGTCCGTCCGTCCGCATATAACAACGCAAAAACTACCCAACCGAATAGTTTGAAATTTAATATATATTATCTTTGCAGAATTTTGTCGAGCCATTTCAAATTTTATGAAAATCGAATCAAAACTTTGGAAGATATTAATAAAAACATTTATTAAGAAATTTGAATTTAAAAAAAAAAAAATTGGTGCTTTTTTGTTATAGGAGCTTGCGAGGTTTAATCGTCGAGCGACCGAGATACTTATTTTATCACAGAAATTAATCTGCAGACGATAAAATTCATCTCACAGAATTAAAAATCACCAAGACCTGAATATTTATATAACTAGCTATATTACGAACGCACCTCATTTGTTACGTTTGACGTACATTTTCCAGCTTGTTATAAAACGGTGAACATTGCATGATGTATTTTAACTATAGTCGAAATTAAGTTAATGATAAACGCCTTTTAAAATGCGATTTATTTTCTCCATATATTTTTATTTATAGGGGGGGGGGGATTTTAGATTATGACATACTTTAATTGACTTTTAGCGTTAAAATAATTATACTCATTGGTGATTAATTGCATTCATGCTTCAATTTATTTATTACTTCGTTGATTTCATGACTTTAACAGCAATTAAAACAAAATGCTTCTCTGGTAGACTTTACTTATGTACTATGTACCAGAGTAGAGTTCTGCATCGGGTCGGTAACCCGATTCAGAATCCTTCTGCGGTTCGGGTTAAATTTAGATTACTTAGAGGTTGGGTTCGTTTTAAACCGATTTTTCGAAAGAAAGCCTAGAATATTGTTTCAGTTGAAAAACTCTATATTTGGATATGAATGACTGCATGCTTATTTTTCTACATAAAAGTTAATATTGATATTAAGAGATATGATTGCAGTATTGTAGACTATTTTTTTTTATAATTGTATTAATGTGTCCCCGCTGTGTCATTTTGAATATTAAGAATCATTTTCCCGCGAAATCGAACAAAACTTCCGAAGCACTTTAATTAGGCGGACTACAGAGCCGCCGCAACTATCGGGCAAAAGGGGGGGCGGCTGCCTTCCCCGTGCCAATTGGGACCTTGTTAGGGGCTCGTTGTACAATTCGAAATAACGTTTCTCTGTTTAAGATAATAATATTTTTGTTCTAGATATGTTTTTAAATGTTTCTTCGTGAGAAAAATGTGAATATTAACTTATTTCCTACAGGCAATGTTGATATAACTGTCGGGGAATTTATAGATTTTTGATGATCCTAAAAGTAACCATGAACGAAAAAATAAATATTTAAAATATTGTAACGGATAGAAGATTTTGCGAAAAGAATCCCCCCCCCCCCCAAAAAAAAAAAAAAAAAAAAAAATTGTCAATTAGCTCACTATATTGCCGACATCTTTCTGTCTTTTTATATGAGTTGCTCTATAGAATTGACTACCAAATCATGAAACAAAATCTTTGGTATAATTCGCGCATGCGCAGTTAAAAATTATTCCATAGAAATGACCCTATCTCATCAAATATTCAATAGATTAATCTTTTAATTGCAGTATACAGTTTCTACTGTTCTTGAAGTCAAACATGTGCTTTACATCCTCGAAGTTCAAGGACAGTTCGTCAAGAACTTCAGTAGATACTCGACAAACCGTGTAAAAAGCGAAAGCATTCGGTCACTGTCCCTTAATTTTGAGACAGCAATGTATGAAAGTAGTGATCTTTTTCATAGATTTTATTTATTTATATTATTTGTGATATAAAGGAGTCGGGGCAAGAGAGTGCCAAACCACTTTTTTGAACTTCTGAGATATTTCAATTTGAAAATTTGATCAAATACTCAAGTCAAGATATAGAACTTAAAGTTTTTTCGCCAAAGTCTTAGTAACATTTGAGATATTCGAGTAACAATATGGCATTACTTTAATGATATTACTATTACGTTTTTTGGTAAATTAGCTATCTTCATTGAGGCCATAACATTTGGGGCAAAAACGAAACTTGTCACATAGGCTGCGACCAAGTGACATTAGAAACAAATTATATGTTGGATATTATAATTTACAATATTAAACAACAGATTACAGTGTTAGATTTATTTCACCAAAAATGGGGCTTTGCACTTTCTTGCCCCGACCCCTTCATAAATACAATGATCACTATGATATATTCTACTATATATATTTTAGTAGTCCAGTTTTGGAGTATACGTTGGGTGCCATTAACTGCTTTGCCAGGGACCTCCGTGACGTTGTACCGGCACTACGACACTAACAGCGCTACTGTCATTGTCAACTAGATAGATGGTGGCAATAACAGTAGCGTTTTCTGTTAATAGCCCCTGATAGCTTATGTTCGCATTTTTTAACACTCTAAGTAGTTTTGTAGTAAAAAGAATCACTCTATTGAAACTAAACTGATTATTTTAATTACATTTTTATATAGTACAATTATTGTTAAATGAGATACTTTTGTAGAATTTGTGGTGATAAAATTAAATATTACGGTTCACATGTAAATAAATAAAAATTTCTTTCCGAATCGAGAAGAAACTGATAATTTTGCTATTTAGCTGCACCTAAGTGACCCCCCCTGATCTTGTTACCTTGGCATGTGTACATTTCTTGCGACACGGGGCACTTTAAGCATTTATTGTGGTGGATCTTGAAAACCCATATTTTATACGGAGATAATAAAAAATTACGTATTAATTACCCATTCTTTTAATTTTCAACAAATATTACCAGAGTAGCATTATTCCTTTAAGACTGCGTTTACCAACCTTTTTTTGGCCACGCCCCACAAAAGCATTTTTAAAATCATGATGCCCCCCCCCCCTCCCTTTGTAACATATAATTCTTAATAAAATTGATTCTTATTCATATGGAGGAAGGGCGTTAACAATGACAAGTCGCTGTGCATATTTTTAAGCTTCTAGAACAGGTGTCTAGACACAGATTCTTGTCACAAATATGTTTGTAGCATAATTTTATAAATGAAATAAAGACATTCATCCTCGCATTTATATCTAAAGAATTTTGTTATTTCTTATCACTTTACATTTGTGTGAAACAAAAGTATTTCATTGAAGAGATAATAGTCTTGTCACAAATATGTTTGAGCCTAACTTTATAAATGTAATAAAGACATTCATCTTCGCATTTATATCTAGAAGAGTTTTTCTTTATTTCTTATCACTTTACCTTGGTGTGAAACAAAAGTATTAAACAAGTAATATTTTTGTCAAAAATGTGTTTGTAACATAACATTATAAATGAAATAAAGACATTCATGTTCGCATTTATATCTAGAAGAGGGTTTTTTTTTTTCCTTATCACTTTACATTGGTGTGAAACAAAAGTATTTCATTGAACAGGTAATATTCTTGTCACAAATATGTTTGTAGCATAACTTTATAAATGTAATAAAGACATTCATCTTCGCATTTAAATCTAGAAGAGTTTTTTTTTATTATTATTTCTTATCACTTTACCTTGGTGTGAAACAAAAGTATTAAACAAGTAATATTCTTGTCAAAAATATGTTTGTAACATAACATTATAAATGAAATAAAGACATTCATCTTCGCATTTATATCTAGAAGAGGGTTTTTTTTTTTTCTTATCACTTTACATTGGTGTGAAACAAAAGTATTTCATTGAACAGGTAATATTCTTGTCACAAATATGTTTGTGACATAACTTTATAAATGTAATAAAGACATTAATCTTCGCATTTAAATCTAGAAGAGTTTTTTTTTTATTATTATTATTTCTTATCACTTTACCTTGGTGTAAAACAAAAGTATTAAACAAGTAATATTCTTGTCAAAAATATGTTTGTAACATAACATTATAAATGAAATAAAGACATTCATTTTCGCATTTATATCTAGAAGAATTTTGTAGTTTCTTATCACTTTATCTTGGTGTGAAACAAAAGTATATTATTGAACATGTAATAAATAGTCTTGTCACAAATATGTTTGTAACGTAACTTTATAAATGAAATAAAGACATTCATCTTCGCATTTATATCTAGAATTGTTTTGTTGTTTCTTATCATTTTACATTGGTGTGAAACAAAAGTATAGTATTGAACAGGTAATAAATAGTCTTGTCACAAATATGTTTGTAACGTAACTAGTTTATAAATGAAATGAAGGCAGACAACTTCGCATTTTTACCTAGAAGAGTTTTGTCGTTTCTTATCACTTTACCTCGTTGCGAAGCAAAAGTATCTTATTGGTCTGAATTTTTATCTTGACAAAATTTTTTGAAGATACCCACATTTAGCATTAAATATGATAGCATTGATATAGTATTTTGCCATTAATTATAGTGGTTCATTTACAACAGGTGGAAATTCATTGGGCACTGAAATCTCTCTTTGAATAAAGCAAACATAGCTGCCAACTGGCTATGATTTTTTGGCATCACTATTTTCTTAAACAATTCTTTGTGTTATTTTATCGAAGAACTGTCCGATTTAGAAAGAATTACTAGTGCTAAAAAATCGTAGCAGTTAGCAGCTATGAACGCAATACACAGTAATCATACTTTCATAAGGCATATTCAATCAATACAGAAGAATTAATAGTTTCATGTGTAAAAGTCGATTCATCTGACATATCTTAGAACGAAAAGAAACTAGTCGTTCGAGGCTACCGTAATACTTACCCATCATGGATATGCATAATATAAAATATGAAAATAAAACATGTGTAAACTACTTATAAAATGCATTGCAACTCGAATAAAGTCGTGGCTTGATGACGTCCTAAACTTTAAAGGCTCTATTACTGAATTGCGTAAAAGAAACATCATATAACTCCAAAAATGTTAATCAAATTAACTAACAGTTTATTGCGTCGGATTAAGCGTCTCATTTCCAATTAAAATATATTTTTTAATTGAAATTTGAATGAAATACAGGCTTATGAAAAATCGAAGAGTGTGAAAAATAGGATTCCAAATATCTCGGCAATTCATTACCCGATCGACTTCATTCTTTATGCAAAATTTACATTTTTTATTGTCTTTTATATTCACTCCTTAAAATAAACATTTTCGAAATTTTTATATATCTTTTATCAGAACAAATATTTCAATAGTCCAAAAAAAAAAAAAAAAAAAAAAAAAAAAAAAAAAAACAGTTTCGGATAATCGAGGTTATTGAAATTCAATAAGCTTCTTCCCATTGTTACATACTAAGTACATACCAAATTTCAAGTCTCTATCTCAATTTGTTCGGGAAATAGAGCGTTTATACACACACAGAGAGACGAACGGCATTTTTTTTCCCCTAAAAATATGTTTTTCAGAATCTCCAGTGTCTGAAACATGTAAATCCGTCAAAAAAAAAAAAAAATTTCGATTTTCAAAACGATTACAAGATTTACCCTATAATACGCATGATGGGTAAGTAAAACAAGACTCATTCTAGAAATAGTTGAAAAAGTTGTCTAAAATTCTAATCAGAAAAGTTATAGAGACTTTTCTACTTGGAACGAGTTCATTAATCACAGTCCCTGGAACCCTGGTCTTCGTATTTCTAGTAAGAGCAATATGGATCTTAGATTTATGGCCGTAGTCGAAGTCGAGAACAATATATAAAAGTGTATAAATATCTTGAAAAAAAATTTTAAATAACTTTTCTGGTAATAAATGTATTTTGAACTTTTGAATGTAATTTTTTTTTTTTTGAATTGAATAAAAACTGTTTTTATTTTTCAATTTAATTTTGAAATTTAAATGTGTAACTTTTATATTTAATCTATAACATTTATTTTACAAAGGAATTAATAGGTAATGAGATCGTAACAAATCTGGAATTACCCCCTAAAAAAGTCAAATTATCCCCTGTGGGATAATTTGTGTGGGTACGCCCCACTCTTTAAGACATCACATTAACATTTTAACATTTCGTTAAATGAAATATTTAAAAGAACAAATGAATAACAAAATTGTCCAAAAGTTTAATATTTATGATAATATTATTTTATCAAAAGACTCGAATTATTAATATATTAAACAATATGCATCAGATTATTCACCGTAAATAAGAACTTATCATTAAATATAGATTACAAGAAGCACATAAATCAGTAAAGGAACGATTTATTTTTTAATAAAGGTAATAAATAACCATATATATTTTATGTTTCTTTATTAAATAGTTTCTATAAACATATATAGATAATTAATCTTTCAACAGAGCTGAAATTAAGCTAGAAATTAATGATACAATAATGGTGTGAATTTTCATTTTCTACGAAGCGTACAACCAACAGAGAGAAAAATGTCTAAACCGGGAATCGAACCCGGATCCTAGGCATAACGCACCAATGCTCTACCTCTTGAGCTACCAGGACGATAACAGAGTGAGGAATGTTACACTGGTTATTGTTCTGGTAGCTCAAAAGGTTGAGCATTGGTGCGTTATGCAAAATGATACGGATTGGATTCCCGATTTGGACATTTTTCACTCTGTAAAAACTCCGGCGGGATTTATAAAATTCGAACTGGTAGCTGTGGCTAACCGGAGTAATTACTATACCTGATTTTTAAAAGAAATATTTCTTTTATTTGTAACATCAACTTACAAAACATTCCTCCGATAGATTTCGGTATTAACATAAATTAAGGAGTGCGTGAGATGCGGTGATTATAAACCATGCGATAGTCTTTAAGTCTCTCCTTTCTCCTTAGGTCTCTACACCAGACAGGGCCGTCTGTCCTCCCTCCGTTTCACTTCGCTCTCGCTTCACTGCAAGACTCTGCTTTTTCAGGGTCACGTCCTACCCTTTTGCCTCCGAAGAACCATCTCCTCTCCTCTTCTCTTCTTTCTCTAGCCCCCCAAAAAAGGGGGGCGGGGGAAAGGTTCATCCCGGCCTCTCAAACTTACGGCAGCCTATCGTTGTCGATATCTGGTTCCCATTCGCAGATTTTAAAGGACTTCCCTTGGCGTCCGATGGTCTCTGGGAACCCTCTCCATCTGCGACCTCACAAGTAGAATCAATAATTCGTTACCGTCGGGTAGGTGCCAGCCAGTCTCCAGTATTGTTTCCCTAATGTCCAAACCATTCAGCGTAGGAGATGGATCGCTTCCTTAGGTTCGGCCCGACAACTCCTGCGGTCCATAGTAAAGTAACTCAGCTGGGATATGGGAAAATGTCACAGCATTACCCCCTCCAGCAGTTGAGATTTTTCAAGCATTTGGAAAATCTTACATCATTACTGGTGCGCTAGCCTTCCATCCATACCCAACACATGTTAATTCTCAATAGAGGCTTACCTTAAACATTATTATTCACAAGTTTACAATACACTCTACAGACTCACATCGTTAAATTAAATTTCAATATTCATTGCATGATTCAAATACACAATTATTTCAATTACAAAATTAAAAACTATATACAAAATTACTGAGTGGAATGTTATTTATTCCATTCTACTTAAACAGTCTACATGTGGAATTTGGTATCCCTGGCCTATATCCTAAGGATCTGCGAATATCCTGCCTTTTTCCAAAATCTCTAATTAGTCGGATGTCATTTCCGGCGTCGTTTTTCATCTGCTTAACCTCGCTGCCTTTAGTTTCGTTACGCGGCGATATGTATCCTGGGGTTTCTAACCAATTAGATCCGAAAAACGTTTTTCGTTTTCTTCCCAACGCACAATAACGGTTTACCCCCTTTGTTGTTTTCTGTCCCGAAGATTTAAACCTAAACTCTTCCTTTCGCTTTAAGACTGTGTCTTTATTTTTTTCCTCATGCTTACTTTCCCAGATTTCATTCCTTAAATAAGACACCCTCGCTCTATCTTTATAACCCTCTTCCTTCATCCTTGATTTGGGTGTCGCGCGGATCGGGGTCGTCGTGAATTTCGTTTTAATGGAAGATTCACAATGCGTTACTCCTGCACGTTGGCTAAGGGGAAAGGGAACAAAGCCTTTCTTTTCCTTCCTGTCCGGTTTTCTCACTTCATTCTTTTGATAAGCCGAAACTAAGCAGTTCGTGGGGTTGGGGGGAATTGGGCGGTCACTCCTGTGCCTTTTTTTCGGTGCTGCACTCCCAAAGCTAACAGGCGGTTTCGGTTTCATTCTGGCTAGCAAATTTTGTGTTTTGCTTCCCATTAAATAATAATCCATTTCTATGTCTGCATCGACAATACCTGCGTAAGTCCTAACTCTTTTTCCTAAATCACACAGATTAAGCTCTATTTCTGCGAGGGGTAGACATTTTAAATCATTTTGTAACGGTTGCTTTACCCACACGACTCTCCCTGTGTATTGTTCTCGGGTCACCTGGTTGGCACTAATTAAATCTAGCGACGTAGCAGTGTCTCTAAAAATTTTCATTTCTTTCCCATTTATAATCCCTTTTGTTAAATAGGGCAGGAACATTTCATTTAACTCATCGAGGTCAGCCAACCGATTAACCACTTCAGGTATTTCACTACTCCATTTTAGTTTGGGGCAAAATTTGCGGATATGAGAAAAACTACCACAATGGAAACAAGACCTGTCTTTTCGCTTATCAAAAATTACATCTCTATCCTTTTTATCTTCCCTCTCCCTCCAATTTCTTTTCATCTCCGCGTTTTGGGGTTCTGTCTCTGGTCTATCAACCAATCTGTTTCCCTCAACCTGTTTGCCGTTATTTGAATATCTAGGCGGGGACTGTTTCATCTCTGTTCTTCTAACAGTCTCATAATGATCTAGTTTTTGGGTTAATTCCCCGGGCGTAATTAAATCACTCCAGGAATCTATGAAATGCTGTCTAATTTCAGAGGGCACTTTCCGTTTGATCTGGTCAGTAATTATCAGGTCCCTAAGTTGACTGAATTCGGACACCTGAATACCGCTTAACCATTGGTCGAAATAATTCGTAATTTCATACGAAAAATCTTTCCAATTTTTTTCTTCGGACCGTGGTGTTGTTACGAATTTGATTCTGAAGTCTTCTGCACTAATTTTAAACCTTTCGAGTAATTTTCCCTTCACAAAATCAAAATTGTCCGTTTCGTCTGGTGGTTCTCTAAGAATAACTTCTGTCAATTCTATAGGAAGTAAACCTAGCAAATTTGTTACCCATTGCGACTTATCTAATTGCGCTTTTAATGCCTGTCTCTCAAATAAGTTGAGATATAAGGAAATCTCCGATTTTCCCATTTCAAATTTAGGTAACACATTTTTTAACAGAATTTTAGGTTCCCTTTCTATTTGACTAGATGATAACGTTAAAGTATCATTTTCCCGTTCGGCCCTAATTCTCGCGAGCTCATGTTCTTTCTCCATTTTATCTTTTTCCAATTTCGATCTCTCTACACGGTCTTCTTCAATCAACTTTAATTGGTTTAACGCCATAGTCTCATCAAAATCGGAGGCCTCCGTTATCTTTTTAACCAATTTAGGAATTGTATCATTTGACAAAACCTCTACTTCAAATTCTATCGCAAGGGTTTGCAGATCGCATTTTCGAAATCCCGATATGCCTGCCATAATCACTAATTTTAAATTCTAACACAATTTAATTCCAATTTCCCGCACATAAATGCAATAAAAAAAAATGCACAATTTTTTTCACCCCCAAAACAACATAAAAATAAATACAGTAGTTTCTGCTCGACACAAAATACAATCAATATTCATGAAATTTTGATCGCAGGTCACAGATTTTTAAAATTTTGAATTACAAGCAAACCAATTCCACATATAGGCTACAATTTGCCAAAAAAAACATATATCTTACTTTAACTTAACTGAATTACTAACAGACTTCAACTTAGTCTTACAACTTCTTTAAATTCAAAATTTAATTCCTTAGCAATCTTCAAAATAAGAGAGCACATTAAAAATTTCGGCCGAAAAATACAATTAACATAATTTGCTTTTCACCAAACAAAAAAATTTTTAATTAAAAAGATTAAAAGAATTTTTCAATTACTAGAAACAAGATGAATTTAAAGTTTGTTACACTTTTAATTTACCTTCAACACACAAAAACATCTGTTGGTAATTAATATTTAAAATTTTTACTTATATTACCGAACACAAATAATTAAAGAAAAATTGCTTCCTGTCCAAAATTAAAAATATACACACTAAGCCTCCACTGAGAATAAAACAAGTGCTCACCTGGGTATAGCTCTGTCTGCGATTCTCGGCGGTGATTCTGCTTTCTTTTCTCTCCACACTGTCAGCAAAGTTCGGATGCTTCTGGTTTCTGGTTCAGCGGATGCAGTTTCAGATCAGCTCGGGTCTCTGCCTTGGCTTTGGCGGGTCACTTTGGGGTCGGCGGATCTTCCTCGATTCAGCGGAATCTGTCTCTCTATCACAGGATTCTGTACGAATTCGGCGAGTTGTCCTGCTCTGCCCCGATTCGGTATGTAGATTCAGGTTCCCAACGGCTGGTGTAGATTCTGAAGAAATTCGGCGAGTTGTCCTACTCTGCCCCGAATTCATAAAACTTTGTCACGCACGTTTCTTTCACCACTTTAAATCCCTTGAAGCTGCCACCATCTGTAAAAACTCCGGCGGGATTTATAAAATTCGAACTGGTAGCTGTGGCTAACCGGAGTAATTACTATACCTGATTTTTAAAAGAAATATTTCTTTTATTTGTAACATCAACTTACAAAACATTCCTCCGATAGATTTCGGTATTAACATAAATTAAGGAGTGCGTGAGATGCGGTGATTATAAACCATGCGATAGTCTTTAAGTCTCTCCTTTCTCCTCTAGGTCTCTACACCAGACAGGGCCGTCTGTCCTCCCTCCGTTTCACTTCGCTCTCGCTTCACTGCAAGACTCTGCTTTTTCAGGGTCACGTCCTACCCTTTTGCCTCCGAAGAACCATCTCCTCTCCTCTTCTCTTCTTTCTCTAGCCCCCCAAAAAAGGGGGGCGGGGGAAAGGTTCATCCCGGCCTCTCAAACTTACGGCAGCCTATCGTTGTCGATATCTGGTTCCCATTCGCAGATTTTAAAGGACTTCCCTTGGCGTCCGATGGTCTCTGGGAACCCTCTCCATCTGCGACCTCACAAGTAGAATCAATAATTCGTTACCGTCGGGTAGGTGCCAGCCAGTCTCCAGTATTGTTTCCCTAATGTCCAAACCATTCAGCGTAGGAGATGGATCGCTTCCTTAGGTTCGGCCCGACAACTCCTGCGGTCCATAGTAAAGTAACTCAGCTGGGATATGGGAAAATGTCACAACTCTGTTAGTTGTATGCTTCGTAGCAAATGAAAATACACACCATTATTGTATTTAATTTTGAGCATAATTTAAACTCTGCTGAAAAATTAATTATGTAAATACACATATATATTCAGCTATGCTGGAATTTAGTTTCTCTCATGTATGCCGCAAAAGATGTGTGCTCATGAAAGACTTTCCATCTGGTGCTACAGAATAAAATTATTTGTCAGAACAATCAGAAATGGTAAAAAAAATATTTGGATAATTTCAGTAAAAATGCTTGACATATATGGCATATTAAAACAATTCATGAAAAATATTCTGTTCGGAAATACGTTGTATGTTGATGTATTATACGTTGTATGCTCCCTTTTTCTTAAAACGGCTCTTTTAAATTTCATCTGAATGTTATTATATATTTTTTTTTAATTTTACTTCCTTTTTAGAATTTAAAAAAATTTTTCATGGTAAGTTTTTTTTTTTCATATTGAAAAAAAAAATAATAAATATGTTTTTAATAAAGTATTTTATCTACTATTGCAGGATTTTAAAAAGCTCGAATAATACTATTTCCGTACACTGTTTTTTCAACTGAAATATATGTTTACACGTAAATATCGAAAAAGAAAACAAGCTTTAAAATAAATAAATTATTATGCGTGAAAAGCATTTAATGGTGAAAATTACGTCATATTTAAAACTATATGTGCATTTTCTTTTCATGCGCAGAAGTAGTTTTAATGATACATGGAGCACAGACAACAGTGCATAAAGGAAAGTTTAAATGACTATTCAGTTTATACATTTGCAGCCATTTTTTTTCTTCTTTTAAAAACACTGCAAATTATCATTTTTTTAAGAGACCTACACAATTTTTTTTCTGATGGGCTTATATTGTGTTTTCTTGTGTTAATTATATTTGTTGTCAAGTGTTGACGGAACTTTTAAACTTTAAAGTTGACTATCCTAAACTGTAAACAAGTTGGAAATTGCACGTCAAACGTGACAAGTGAGGTGCCTTCGTACTGTTATTATGATATGATTAATTTCCGTAATAAAATAAGTGCATTTTAAGTTGGCAACATTTTATCTTTTGTTGATATTTACTGAAAATTCAAACGGGAAACTTAAGCCTAGCTTTGAAAATTTTAGAAATTGAAATCAATATTTACACTTTTTTTTTCCATTTAGTATCTATTTCTCCTGAAACATCTATCCAAAAAACTGTCGGTAAATTATATGATTGCTATAATTAAACAATTTTAGTATGCAATTTCAGTTTTTAAATTCAGTACTACAGAAATAACATGACTGCATCTTAAATAGAACGTAATCACCATGGCAACCTAGAATCATTACCCATCATCATGGGATAACGTTGAATTAATTACGTATGATAGGATTTAATAGAATGAATAATGTGACTATAAATTAGTCATAGAGGTTATAAAATGTCATATATAACTATAACTTGGTCATAAAGGTTATAAAATGTCATATATGACTATAACTTGGTCATAGAGGTTATAAAATGTCATATATGACTATAACTTTTGGTCATAAAGGTTACAAAATGTCATATATGACTATAACGTCATCCATGTCAGATAACTTGACGATACATCTCGGTCACTTGACGATTAATCTTCAGAAACTGCTATAACAAGGAAGTACCTATTTTTAAAAAATTCAAATTACATTATAAATATTTTTATTAATATCTTTTAAAGGTTTGATTCGATTTTCATAAAATTTGAAATGACTCGACAAAATTTTTCAGCGATTATATATATTAAATTTCAAACCATTTGGTTGGGTAGTTTTTGCGTTGTTATATGCGGACGGACGGACCAGACGACGACTATAGGTGCTACGTACTTATATAATTACGAACGCACCTAAAAAAGTCAACTGTTTTCAGCCAAAAAAATATAATATAACCACGTACAGAAATATGCAATAACCTCTTCCGAGTTACCTTCGATTACGAACAAATTTTGTTCGTACCTTAGAAACCACTATATTTTCGAGATTTAAAGACTCATTTATTAAAAACAGTTTCTTTTGCTGCCACTGATTTTCGGAAACGTTTCCGAATGGTTTTTATAGTGTATCAATCAGCTTTTCAAAACCGAAATGTATATGTGTTTATATAATGCCATCAACTCTCAATTAAACTTTTTCAGCTGTGTAATTGAATTTATATATGATATTAATTTTAATGTTATTTTCAATACTGTTAATTTATTATGTTTATTTGTAGAACATGTTTGTTGAACATGAAAATGTTTACTTGAAATTAGACACACAGTTGATTACACAATACACAGTGGGTATGTTGTTGTTGTTTTTAATCTGCTGCTAATGCAGTTTTATACTTGTGCTTTTTATCAATAATTTTGATGTTTCAGAATATTTTAATGTAAACAAGTTGGAAATTATACGTCAAACGTGACAAATGAGGTGCGTTCGTACTATAGCTAGTTACATAAATATTCAGGTCTGGATGATTTTTAATTCCGTGAAATGAATTATATCGTCAGCAGATTCATTTCTGTCATAAAATAAGTATCTCGGTCGCGTGACGATTAAATCCTCGGAAGCTCCTATAACAAGAAGCACCGATTTTTTTAAAAAAAATTCAAATTTCTTAATAAATATTTTTATTAATATCTCCTAAAGTTTTGATTCGATTTTTATAAAATTTGAAATGTCTCGACAAAATTCTGCAAGGATAATATATCTTAAATTCCAAACCATTCGGTTGGGTAGATTTTGCGTTGTTATATGCGGACGGACGGACAGGCAGACGGACGGACGGACAGACAGACGGACGGACCAAACGACGACAATAGGTGCTACGTATTTATATAATTACGAACGCACCCAAAAACTGCAAAATTTTCATATATATAATAATTTTTTCGTAATTAAAATAAATAAATAAAAGAATATCGCACGATATACGACAGTTTTCCCAGATATTTAACAGCCACCTGTTTCATATTTTACATGATTATTTCCATATTATTAAATTTTATTCGATGCACTCTCAGAATTAAAAGATTCAATTTTGACGATTCGGCAATTCTTAAGCCTTATTTCGTTATCTTTTACAATCATCTCGTCACAGAGTTACGTGGTTTTTGACGAAACGCGAATCCTCAAATATCTGACGAAACTGTTTCCTCACTGTCAAAAACAAAACCCTCACTTTTGACGATTCCGCAATTCTTGATCTATATTTCATCATTTTTGACATTCATTTCGTCTCAAAATTAAGTGATTTTTAATGAAATGGAAAATTTCAAATATTTGACGAAAATGTTTCCCCATTCACGGCCAGATTATTTTTGTTGTTACAAAATCGTTCAGAAAAAAAGATTAAGTAGTAAAAAAATAATAAATTACACGAAAGTACCAAATTTACAATATATTAATGAAATAAGAAACAAAAATATTTCATCCTTGGGGGCCTCTATAACACGAAAGTACCAAATTTCTACTTTATTTTTCATATCTGATAATTTGCGTCTATCTTTTTTGTAACTATTTTATGCATTTCTATTGCCTATTGAAAGATAATTTTTTCTGAAGTTACAGCATTTCGTTAAAAACGCTTAAAAAATTCTTCTAAAGTTACAGAATTTCGTTAAAAGGTTAAAATAGTAAAATGCGAACATCATTTGGTCCATTTCCGACCGAAAGCAACAACCATTTTCCCAATGGTTAAAAAAAAAAATCAAAATTTTAGGAGCTCTTTTTTATTTAAGAAATATATTCATACGACAATAAAATTTAAAATATGCATAACTTATCCCTTTCCCCTCTATAAACAGTAACGTGTTAAAATCTTATCATCTAAAATTGATGAACTCTCCTCCAATATGCACTTCAAAATTTATTATTTCTGACCGACAAATTAACTATACCATATTCTAATCATTCATTGAACAAAGGAAATTTCTCTAATAAATTATATTAATCAAGCCATATTCTAATTATTTATTAACCATAGAAAAACCATAATAATTATCTAGCCTTAATAATTAAAACATGCAGAAATTATAATAGCACCGATAAAAATACTTATAAAAATATAAACACACATCAACATCCCATAGATACATTTAAAATCAAATTCATGCAAGGTATCGCTGACGAAGGACGCAGCACAGTGTTCTCCCACTCCGAAGATCGCGCGTTCGAATCCCGTTGAAGACTTGAGAAAAGTGTGGTACTTTTTTCCCCTGTCAAATACAGCGATGCTTATAAAATTCTCAATAGACGGCACCACCAACCTTTTTTTTTTTTTTTTTTTTTTTTTTTTTGCACTTTCGAACAAGCAATTTGACGAAATTAATTTCTTCACTTTTTTGAGGATACAAATTTACTCGATTTGATGAAATATTCGCTCGGATTCCCAGGAAACAGTTTCGTCAAAAACAAAGAAAATTTCGTTGAATTAGAGTATCCATTTCTAAAAGCGTGCTAATTTATGAAAAGCGCAATTTTTCATGGTTGGCGAGCGTAGCACTTGAGGGGACAGAAGTTTTTAGAAATAAAAGAATAATAAACGAGTTAAAAAATTTTAATTAAAGAAAATAATTATCATAAATTATGTTTTGAATAAAACCGTCAACAAGTATTAGCAAAATAACAATTCTGGACAAAGTAAGACTAAAAAATTATTTCATCATTAATTTTTTTCAGCTACTAATAAAAGTATTGAGTGTTTATGTATTCCGTAACAAATCGAAAAATGCAATTCAAAACAAATTAATAATAATAGGGAAAAAAAGTTAAATGAATGTAATACAATGTTCATAAATTTCCATATTTTTTTTAACTGTTAATATGTATTAGATAAATACCAATTTGTAATTTGAATAAATAAAGATAACAAATAATTAAAGATTTTAAAGTTTGTATATTTTTTTAAATCTCAAAGAAAAAAAAAGTAATTAGTAATAAACTAAATAATGCATGATGTATTCATCATTAAGTAATATAATTTCACAAAATTCAATTAAAAAATACTAATTAATTTTAATTTTAATATTTTGTAAAATATTAAACGTACGTATTTTATTATAATTATTCAAATACGTATTTTATTATTTAATAAAATGAAACATTAATAAAAAGGTTTTCAAAATTTTATTACAGAAAAATGTTATTCATTTTTTTAACTTATAGACAAGTATTAGCAAAAAAATAATCTTTACAAATTAAAAAAAATAACTAAATAAAAACCATAATTTTTTTTGTTATTCAATTTTATCATCAATGAATAGTAAAAATATTTACGTATTTATATATATTAAGTAACAAGTCGCAATCTACAGTTAATGAACAATTTAATTAAAAAAATTAAATAAAATAATAAATATTCATAAATTTTAATTTTTTTATCATTCATTAATATGTATTATATAAATACTAATTTGTTACTTAAAATAACAACGATAACAAATAGTTATAACTTTTATTTATTTATTTTAATCTAAAATAACATGATAAATATATATTGATTGTTAATAAATTGAAAATTCATAACATATTCCTCTATAAATAGTATAATTTCACAAAATATAACTAAAAACGCTATCTAATTTAAAAGTTTTAATATTTTTAAAAATCTCAACAAGAGAAAACAAATTTGTAATTAGTAATAAACTAAAAAACGCATAATGCATTCATTTTTAAGTAATATAATTTAACAAATTCAATTAAAAAACATCAATTAATTTGAATTTTAATATTCTATACAATATAATTAAATAAATTGAAACATTAATAAAATGTTTTCAAAATTTTAAAACAGAAGAATGTTAATCATAATTTTGTATTATTATTATTTTTACCAATAGACATGTACTAGCAAAAAAAAAAAAATAATTTTAAGAAATTTGACAAGAAAAATAATAAAACAAAAAACGTACTAGTTTTGTTTTTTCAATTTAAGGAACAATGAACAGTAAAAATATTACGTATTTATATATTAAGTAACAAATCGCAATCTGCAGTTAGAGAACAGTTTAATAACAAAAAAATTTAAATAAAATAATAGATATTCATAAATTTCAATAAAATATTTTTTTTTCCAACTATTAATATCTATTATATAAATACTAATTTGTTTTTTAAAATAACAAAGATACAAAATAGTTATAACTTTTATTATTTTTATTTTCGAATCTTATTTTTTTTTTTAAGTATTAATTGTTAATAAACTAAAAATTAATATTGCATTCCTCTTTAAATAGTATACTTTTACAAAATGTAATACAAACACTATCTAATTTAAAAATATTTAAAAACCTTAAATTAATATAATAACAATTCTTAAAAAGTTACTCATTTGAATACCAATGTTTATTATCAAATTATCAGTCCTCGGTGTAATAAAGAAGAATAAATAGATCATTTATCTAATATGATTTATCTTTAAATATTAATATTTCGTTAAAAAAGTTAAATGCAAATAAAAGACAATAAAAGCACCTCCAAGAAATTACAAAAAAAAAAAAAAAAAAAAAAAAAAAAACAGGAAATAATAATTTTTTAAAGAAAATATTTCTTTAAATACAAAATATATTACCAAATTCATGACAATTTTGCCTCAGATATTAATATTTCAAAAAATGCAATACAAAAGTAGGATTAATACAAAATATTTTTTCAAAATATAAACAAACCTATTTAACATTTTTATTATTTATTTATTTTATATATATATATATATATATATCAACAAATATCAATAGACGAGTCTGCGTATCGCATTGAAAACATGCAGAACAGTTTTATCTTTAAATACTGCCATTTTTTAAAAATAAAACTAGCAACAGTTAACCACAGAAAAGTAAATTTGTAAAAGTCTTCACAATATTTAAATTAAGACAATAGGCACAGCAGTGAATGAAATAATTATTCAACTATTTACTGGTATTTAAAAATTAATATCAGCTAAATATCATTGTTCTAAATGTAATAGTAAAAATCCAGCAGTTTACTTTAAAAATTAATATAATAAATACATAATTATAAAAAGTTTAAAAAAATCATACATAAAGTTATAAAAAAGTTAAAAATATTTTCAAAAAGTTCTATCAAGAAGTATTAATCAATGCACCCTTCTTAACATACTAAAGAAAAAGAAAAAACACAGTTACATTACCTTTGAATGTTAGCATTTCTCCATTAAAAAAATGTCAATATAATAACAGCTGTCCAAAAGTTTAAATGAAGATAAGAGTAATATACTTTTAAGGAATTGTTTCTTTAATTCTAAACAAGTATCTGTAAAAGATCAATTTTTTAAATACTTACCCAATATACGGAGGTTTTATCATTTAATATTAACATTTTGCGAAATAAAATTCGTAAAAAGTATAAACTTTAAAAAAAAATGGACCTTAAAAAAAAAAAAAAAAAAAGAGAGAGAGAGAGAGAATAATTTATAATTTTACTTTTTTCAAAGAAAATATTTTTTGAACTATTAAAAAATATTAACAAAATACCAACTTTAAACAAAAATATACAACAATCATAATTATGAAAATTGTTTAATTCTGAAAAATGCACAACAGTTTTACCATTAAAGATCTTTTTGAAGAATACAGTTAAGTAAAAGCATGAAACTTTTCTCCAAAATTCAAATTGTTTATATTTCATATATTTCATAATATATTTCACTACACCTCTAGAATAGAAAGAAAAGAAAAGAAAATCAAACTATTTAAGCTATAAGGCGTCTTTCTTTCTTTTAAAAAAGCTTTTTATGACAATTTACGTTGATTTTTAAGTTTCATCATAAGTTCACCATAAACTCTCCTGGGCTTCCGAAATAGTTAAAAAAATTTACGAAACAGCATAAAGCAAAAATTACAAATAAAATAATTATGAAATAAGTCTAAAAAATTTAACGTAATATGCAGAACTCACTGCAACCACAATGTCTATTATAGCATAAGGACCATTCAATAGTCTCTTGTTTGACATACTTGTTATTCTTCTAACTCATTTTCACTTGCGTAATTATCTTCCGTAATTTTGTGTACTGTGATTTCATATTTCTCAGTTAAAATATCATTTGCCAGATATTGTATTTTATTTAATTGTACGTAACAGCAACAAGATTAATCATTTTCCTATCATTTTAGCATGTTTAAAGATTGGTATTATAGGTTATGTCTCCACTTGGCTTTGCAGCATACCATATTTTTTTTGCAGTAGAGACCATAAATCTGAGGGGAAAGTGTAACATAAGAATTACAGCTAAAATTAAAAATGGACCAACTGCATCTTGATCTACAAAAGGGAAACTACTGTTTAAAAAATCACGCACCATAATACAAGTATATCGACAAAAAACAACAGTTTTAAAAAACCCAAAAATTGCTGAAATGACAATAAACACATTAAGTACCAGCCACACTAGCAACAATAGCCACAAAGAACAGCGTTTCCCCAAAACAGCGAAGCACTGAAATTTTCCTTCTTTTTTCAAATGTTTAATTTTTTCTTGGAATTCAACTTCACTCGCATAATTCTCGTCTACATTTTCATAAATAGTGATTTCACATTTCACGATCAAGGTATCATTCGGCACAAAACGCGATTTATCAAACCCGAAAGGACCTTCAAACAATTTCTTTTTGTCCACACGTAGCACAATATCTTTATTAAAAGAAGGCGTAAAATCTACTTCTTTAGAGGCAAAGAAGGGATATCTATCGACAGAATCCACTATAGTCAAACGGACACTTACGGACTGATTTTCATTTTCAAAATCTTCTCGTTTCAGACTCATTTCGATATTATCAGTAGGTATCCGAAAATATGATCCAGGGGTTTCTTCTATAACGAGAATCCAATTACAGCCAGCTGATTCGCAATAGTACTTAGGACTTTCGTAAGCACCGCGACGGAGTCTCCAAGAGAATTGTTCAATTTGTTGTGTAAAAGCAAAGTTCTCGGTCCTCACAAAGCTGCGACCCGCGGTTCCCATTTTAAAAGTTTGCGATTAAAAATGCATTCACTATTCAAATTCAGATTTCATCCACTAATCCAGAAATTACGCTACGTTAAATTTTAGCAGACTCTAATATTAAATTTCACAGGAAAATTCTTTGCAAACGTCTGTTTACTATCACGTTAAGAGTTTCGTCTGTGCGATTAACTTTTATTATCGTTGCTTGGCTAAAGTTCTTTGGCTTGGCTATGGATGACCCGTGATTGCCATTTCCGGTTCAAGATAAAACAGCTGATTTTCTATAAGTTTTAGTTCACGTTTCGCCATTATAACAAGTTAACACGGTTATCTATCATAGATTGCGAAACAATTTCGAATTATCACAATGACCTTTCTAAAGAAAAAGTTCATAAATATCGCATTCCACAGTGGCGTAGCAATTCAAAAAAACATGAGAGGGATTCAAGTATGGATTCATTTTTAAATAATTTGAAAAATTCGAATTATCAGTAATTTAAAATATTTGAGAGAACGTTTAATTATTTAAGCTAATTATTTATCAATCCCCTAATGCAAAATTAATAATTGAATTATTTTAGATAGAAGATTTAAGATCTGGATTCTATGAGTTATGATTATCAAACTAATGAGAAAACAGTATGTTTAGGGGCGCTTTTCCCTTTAAGGTGATAATCAGTATGATTTCAAATTCCCCTCCCTGACGTTAAGCCTATGGGAGTGTGATACATTCGTATTTTTAAACTATACCCTCAGGAAATTAGTATTTTAAACTTCTTTTTTGTCAAAATATTTCTTAATTGCTAAAATATTTCTAAGATATATACTAAATTTATAATTTTGTGTGTTAAAATCTTAGAAAAACTGAATAAGATTTTAACACTTCAAATAAAATTAAGTATACATTTTAGAAATATTTTGACAACTAAGAAAGAAAGAGACATCCTTTAAGAAGAGTAGTTGTTAGGTAGAGTAGGGTCGGGCTGACTCTACTATTTTTTCGTTGCGGGTTGGGTTCGTAGTCGGGTTGACTTAAAATATTTCGGGTTCAGGTCGGTTTAGGTTTTGATTTTGACTCTTTCGGGTTGACCCGATTTTTCAAAAGAAAGTCCTGAATATATATATATATATATATATATAACCATTAATGAAACATTACGATAACACCAACTGAAACTTGAAATTATGATTTAGGAAGTAATAATTTATTTCAGGTCGGTTTAGGTTTTGATTTTGACTCTTTCGGGTTGACCCGATTTTTCAAAAGAAAGTCCTGAATATATATATATATATATATATATATATATATATATATAATTATATATATATATATAACCATTAATGAAACATTACGATAACACCAACTGAAACTTGAAATTATGATTTAGGAAGTAATAATTTATTGACAACGAAATTGTAACCCCCAGCACAATGAATATAGATATTAGATACTAATATAAAAGAAGTAGAAATTAAATTAAAAATTGAATAAAATAGAATGAATGAAATTTGTGGAATTTATACAGAATTATCAAGTCCCAAATGCATAAATTCCACAAATAAAATGAGTGGTTTCATCTTCATATTAGCATTAAAATTGCTAAAGAATATGAATTTGGGACTATATATATATATATATATATATATATATATTATATAATATATATAATATATATATATGTTAATGAGTACATTAACATGTCCATTCCGATACCAAAAAGAGAAAATTGATATTAGAGATATAATTATAATCTAATTTACCACATCTTATTAAAATGTGGATTAATTTTCTTTTTTTTTTTTTTTTTTCCGGTTCGGATTGGGTTTTGAGTAGGTGACATTTTTTTGTTGAGTTCGGGTTGGATTTCCGGTTGAACTGCAGAATTTTCGGGTTCAGGACCGGGACAACTTTGCACGTGCAGGATTCTAATCCTTTTACTGCGAATTTTTTTAGAAAGCAAATCAAGAAAAATGTTCACACCAAAGTTGCAACGCTGCTTTAGTGCTTCGATGATGTTTCGACAAAGTGCGCACCAAAATATATCTAAAAGTATACAGGACATTTATATTAGAAATTAAATAAAATTTATAAAATCAATCTAAATTGATTTTAACTTATAGACTTTGAACGTACATTTTCACAAAGCTGATGTTCCATGTACTAAAATTTATTTCCTCACCATACTACAGGTAAAAACGGAAACTGTTTCACGTTAAGAACTAAAATAACTTCTTAAAACACCATCAAAACATTAAAATGCGCTAGGCCTTTCGAAAGATCTGAGTCTTTCTTCGTCAGGCGCAAAAAGACGTGCGTCTACTATGAAAGCAGCAGCAAGACTCTTGCAAGACGCTTGAGTCTTGCTGCTGCTTTCATAGTAGACGCACGTCTTTTTGCGCCTGACGAAGAAAGACGCAGATCTTTCGAAAGGCCTAGCGCATTTTAACGTTTTGATGGTGTTTTAAGACGTTATTTTAGTTCTTAGTGTTTCACACCAGTTTCAACTTATTTTATTTGTTTCACGTTATATACCAAAAATCAGGTTTAATCTACTTGGTGTCAATGGTGTATTTGGTTTGGAATAACCCACCTCGCACAATAGACTGATCCATCCCCTCCCATTTTTAACACTTATGACTTCGGTTTGTCTGGCCGTCTGTCCGTGCTCTAACTCCCGTAAATATGCTCGGATAGCTCAGCAATTTTTATATGTTATTGTCGTTATCTGTAGCATGTTCCCTTTTTCAACGGAAGTGTGTAGCACTTATAATTTTTTTACAGGGACACTCAAAAGAATTCCGTTACCTTGCGGTCTATGGGAAAAAATCTTTTGCGGTTTATTTAAATAATGTTTCACTATTTTAAACACATTGAAATTTATATATATCACTAAGGTGCATTAGAAGAAGCTTAATATGGAATAGAGTGTGCATAGCACATATAGTTACTTTACAGGGACAGTCAAAAGAATTCCGTTACATTACGTCTATGGAGAAAAATCGTCTGCGGTTTATTTAAATAATGTTTCACTATTTTAAACGCATTTAAATTTATATATATCACTAAGGTGCATTACAAGAGGCTTATTGCAGAATATTGTGTGTATAGCAGTCATCGTTCATTTACAGGGACACACAAAATGATTCTCTACTGTATGTTAACAATAATTCCTGGAAGTGCGTTTTAAGTTACTGAACGCGATTTTAATTTTAACTTGCTTTTTGTCTATTACGTGGTGTGCATAAATTCTGTAGATCCTATACAGGGAAGCACAAAAGTTCGCGAACACATTTCCGCTTATTGACAGAAACTCTAGACGGAGAATTTTAAACTGTGCTACGTGTTTCCTAACTGAACTAAAATTTAGCATCCTAAATATACAAATCTATAGATCCTATACAGGACTAAATAAAAGTATTCGGATATTTTTCCGAATATTGCATATGCTGGAAATTCCTGAAATTATGTTTTTAAATATGTTATGCGTTTTCCAAATTGTTTACTTAGATGTTATCTTTCAGTTTATTAAACGGTCATGATTTGTAAAATTATTTTGGAAGCGTTGGAAAGTGTTACATAATCTATGCTTGACGCATGATTTTTCGTTCTTGTTCATATTTGTTTTCGCCTTCTGATATTTTACCAGAGTACATTCCAGAATTTTTCTCATTTTCGCTCTCTTGGTGATAGCCAGTTTTTGGTCGAAAGCGCTCGGGACTCCGACGAAAATTTGAACATTTGTAGAACGGTTTTAATGTTTTAAAACCTTTATTTTCACTTTACACCTATTTTAGTAATGAGTACTAAATTGTGATTCATTTTTAATTTTTTAATGTTTTTATTTTTTTTAATTTAAAACTGTTAATGTAAAAGTATAAAAAAGTATGGTAAAAGTATATTTTGAAAAATCTCAACCAAAGAAAATAAATTAGTAATTAGTATAAACAAAATAATGCATAATGCATTTATCATTAAGTACTATAATTTCACAAAATTCAACTAAAAAACACTGATTAATTTAAATTTTAATATTCTGTAAAATGTAATTTAATAAAATAAAAGATTAATAAAAATGCTTTCAAAATTTTAATACAGAAAATTATTAATCATAAACTTAATTTTTTTTTTTTTTTTTTTTACCTATAGACAAGTTCTAACAAAAAAAAAAAAAAAAAAAAAAAAAAAAATTTAAGAAATTTGGAAAAAATAATAAAACCGTAATATATTTGTTATTCAATTTTATCAACAATGAACAATAAAAATATTACTTATTTATATATTAAGTAACAAATAGCAATCTGCAGTTAAAGAACAGTTTAATTAAAAGAAGTTAAATAAGATAATAACTATTGATAAATTTCAATAAAATATATTTTTTAGCTATTAATATGTATTATATAAATACTAATTTTTTAAGATAACAAATAGTTATAACTTGCATTTTTTTTTAAATCTTAATATATATATATATATATATATATATATATATATATAAAATATTAAATATGAAAAATGAACTCGTACCTGTTTGAATTATATCCATAAATATGTAGAGAAAAAATAAATGAACAGAATTTAAAACAAAGAGAATATAATATAGATTGGAGGGGAAATTTTTAAAGAAAATTAAAAACCTGAAAGATGAAACTCAAATCTGTAATGAAATATATCCATAAATTACCAAATAAAGAAAAAAGTGAAAATTTCAAAACTACAAATTCATATTACATTCATCTTTAAATAGTATAATTTCACAAAATATAATTAAAAACATTATCTAATTTAAAAGTCTTTAAAAATCCTAAATTAATATAAAGACAATTCTTAAAATTTACTCATTTGAATACCAATATTTATTATCAAATTATCAATCCTCAACGTATTAAAGAAAAATAAATAGGTCATTTATCTAATAGGATTTATCTTTAAATATTAATATTGCGTTAAAAAAGTAAATGCAAAAAAAAAAGTCAATTAGAAGAACCTCCAAGAAGTTTGAATAAGAACAGCAAATAATAATACTGTTTTTAGAAAATATTTTTTTAAATACAAAATGTAATACCAAATTCGTGGCAATTTTACCTCAGGCATTAATTTTTCAAAAAATGCAATTAAAAACACTATATAATTTAAAAGTCTTTAAAAATCTTAAACTAATATAATAACAATTCTTAAAATTTACTCATTTGAATACCAATGTTTATTATCAAATTATCAGTTCTCAACGTATTAAAGAAAAATAAATAGGACATTTATCTTATATGATTTATCTTTAAATATTAATATTCCGTTAAAAAAGTAAATGTAAATAAAAATCAATAAAAGAACCTCCAAGAAGTTTGAATAAAAACTTAATAATAACTAGATGGAACCCGCAAAACTTGACGAAAAAATACTATAACAATATCAGTAAAATAAGCTTCTTTATTATTTAAGAAGGGGTCCGTATGAAAAAGTCTTTTAAATTTTTTATTTTAAAAGTTATTTGCCCCAGTGAAATACAGTACCATTTCCGATGCAAACTCCAAACAAACAATCCGTAAACAACTGTTTAATGCAAATAAGTTCGACATTACCACCATATTCACCACCACAAAAAGAAAATTTCATGGACCTATGAAGTATCATACAAATAGTATATTCCTACGTCCATATCATATTCAGTAAATAAAGCACACATCTCTCTCCCTGTGATAATGCAACCGAGTGAACTTCTATGTGCATATGCATTGCATCTGTTCAAAGGCACCGTCGAAATTTGACGTTAAAAAAGATTTAAAATGTTTAAATACTAAAAAGTTTTAAAATGTCCTCTTTAATCATTGTTCGTTTCAAATCCATATTTTCTAAAATGCATCCATTGTTTTAAGCTAATCAATTTCAATGTAAAGATGGAGAATTTTTTTTACACTAATAATATACAATCTGCAGATGATGCAGATTTTTGATGTTTTCAAGTATAATTTATTTGAATGTTTTTTTCGGTCCCTTTCCATAATCATGGTTATCCCTTTTCCACAGTCGTGATCTTTTCCCTCTTATACAGTAAAATACACCACCATGGATCTTAAAAATAATAATAAAATACAATTCCAAGCATATTCTGATGCAACACATCCATCAACACGAATTCAACATGATATCAATTTAATGTTGAACATAAATTGAAAATTGTTTTTTTTTTTGTTGTTGTTGTTTGAAAGATTTCAGTTTAGCGCCAAAATTCTCTATCTTAATGGTTAATCTAATTTTATGATTTATCAGAGGTTTTTCTTTTATTATTATTTTCTTCACTTTTTATGTTGGTTAGGGAAATCAATTTCCAATCGTGGCAACTTTCCCAGGTGCTATTTTATATTACTGAAGCAAACTGGCGGCCATTGTTGAGATAGATTTGAAAAATAATTCATGCTTGAAAATTGTTTAAAATGTTGTTAAATTAAGCGGCAGTTTTCAAATAAATTTCATTCGAAAGTTAACATTTTTATAATTGATGATGTGTAAATTAAAATTGTACGGTATTTAGAAGTAATGTAAACGCGATAAAAACAAAAGCTATAGCGCCGTTTGTTGTCACAATCGTTATACATTCTACTCTTCATAATGAAGAATTTAAAAATCGTTTAAAATTACGTCATGTTGACATAATCCTATAAATTTTTCTCTTTAGATTTATCAATGTAAAAATGCATTTCAAGATAAGCATAGCGTCATTTTCACAGGCGCAAACTTTTCACACGTACTTTATATACGTTGCTTTTATGCTTAATCACCATGTATACAAATAAAAATATATTTTGTATTTAATTGTACTGAAAAAATGGCATCCGCCGTATACCCTGTCCAGATGGTGGCTCGTACCGTGACCTACGTAATACGTAATAATACCTCGTACTCACTTGTTTTTCAGCTTCAAAGTTTGAGAAACATGAATCGTATTTTTAAACACATTAAATACATATGCCCTTCAATTTCATATGATTTATAAGAATTTTGATACTTCTCCGTTATGCGGACGACCACTTTCCATTAAGAAAATAACCATCGCCAAACTATAGGATTTTAACGCCAAAAATGTATTATCGTTGGCGTCAAACTCACTTTACGTCAAATGCGTTACACGTGCTTGTTATCTCATCAAGTGATGTTTAATTCGACGTTTAATGTGTTTTTATTGATGTTTTACTGATTTTTTAGTTAAATCAATAATTAAAATAGAAATTACATCTTCGACAACATGATATTAAAAGCGAAAAAGCATTGAATAAATGTTGCGATGCACAGTTACGTACAATAGATCAATTTTAACTGACGTCACAAACATTTATCCAGCAGTCAAGAGAGATAATTAAGAAAAATAATTTAATTAAATAAATTTCCAAGTTTATTTTTGTTTCTATTTTCATTAATATATTGAAAATTTTACTTTTTAAAGCTACTGATAAATGATACTTTAGTGAATTGGGCTTTTCCAAATTTATTTCTTTTTTCTTTTTTTTTCTGAGATTCTAATGGCAAAACTTCTTCCATTTGTATATTGGGCGCTACAGTTTGGCGAATAATTTGGTGATAGTTTTTTATATGGAAAGTGGTCGATGGAATAATGGAGAAGTACCAGAATATTAACTAAGCCCGAACTAAGAAAATATTTCCGACCAAATAATTGTATTTCGTTAAGAATTAAATTTTCTTATTTTTAATCTCCGAAAGAAACAATAATCATGGATTTAATTGATTTTCCAATATGCAGTACATCTAAACAATTTTGATTAAATCAGCACAGATGTCGCAGACGCATCGTGGTTTCTTTTTGTGGCGATCAAAAATGGCGATTTTTGCTTTGTATGGCAACTTGGTGTTAATAAAATTGAATACGTGTGTAAATAAATAAAATAAAATAATTTAAAATTAATTAATTAATACAATTAATTGCATGTGTTTAATAAAATAATGTGTGAAAATTCGGTTTTCTCGCCAAAATAGCGCAAAAAATAAATCGCGCCAATCCCCGTGCGTCTGTTCGTTCTGTTCCATGTAAGGGTATTTTTTATTTAATAAATAAACTTTATTAACGTTTAAAAACAAATTTATGAGTAATTTAATATATTTTAATCTTTTTCTATTAGTTTTAATGTTTCAGCAAATGTTTAAAGTAAATAAATTGGTGACATTGATATTTTTATAACGTATTCGATCTTTGTTTACAATTCTACCTTGCCCAGATAGCTTGAAGTTACGGTCAGAGTCAGACTTCAATTTTATTAAAAGTTGCAGCATCCTCTGGCGATTGACTTTATGACGTCATAGCAGAAGTAAAATTTGAAATTAAAATTACGGCTAATTAATAAAATTTTCGAACAAACGAATGTACGATAACAAATCTGTGTCCAAATATCTTTCATTTAAAAAAAGACTGGTGTAATTTGATGCAGCAGTTTGTTCTAACGGACTATCGAAAAAAAAAAAACTTGACGTTTTAAATATATAGATGTTAAAATATTACCTAGTTGATTTTAGCTAATGTCAAAAGATTGGCGAACCACAGAGTTTACAGAATAAACTCTATGCCTTGCAACAGTGAAAGTTGCCGACTTTATGACGTCATAAGCAGCAGTAAAAGTTTAATTGAAAATTACGGCTAATTAATTAAATTTTCGAACAAACGAATGCACGATAACAAATCTGTGTCCAAATATCTTTCATTTAAAAAAAAGAATGGTGTAATTTGATGCAGTAGTTTGTTCTCACGGATTGTCGAAAGAAATTGCTTATCATTTTAAATATATAGATGTTTTAAGAAATTTTTTTTTTTAAATACAGAATGTATTACCAAATTCATGGTAATTTTATCTCAGGCATTAATATTTCAAAAAATGGAATTAAAAATGGAGATTAATACAAAATAATATCTCAAAATATAAACAAGCCTATTATTATTATTATTATTATTATTATTAGAAAAATTTCTTTGATTATCAACAAATATTAATAAACGAGACTTCCGTAATGTATTGAAAACGTACAGAACAGTTTTTATCCTGATATATTAGCATTTCTTAACATAAAACTATCAACAGTTAACTGCAAAAAAGTAAATTTGTAACAGTCTTGAAAATATTTAAATTAAGATAATAGTCATAACACTGAATGGAATATTTATTTAACTATAGTTACTGATATCTAAATTTACCAGTACTAATAACCCAGCTAAATAACATTACTTTAAGAGTTATATTAAAAATCCAGAAGTTTTATTTTAAAAATTGAGATTTAAAAAAATACATATTAATAAAAGTTTTAAAAAATCATCCCAGCTAAATAACATTACTTTAAGAGTTATATTAAAAATCCAGAGGTTTTATTTTAAAAATTGAGATTTAAAAAAATACATATTAATAAAAGTTTTAAAAAATCATACATCAAAAGTTATTAAAAGATAAAACATTTTCAAAAATTCCAACGACAAGTATTAATGAATTCACTATTCTTAACATCCGAAAGAAAAAGAAAATTCACAATTACATTACCTTTAAATGTTAGCATTTTTCAAAATAGATAAATAAATAAATAAATAAATAAAATAAAAAATAAAAAATAAAAAATAAAATAAAATAAAATAAAATAAAGAGTTAATGTAATAACAGCTGTCCAGAAGTTTAAATGACGATAAGATTAATATATTTTTAAGGAATTATTTCTTTAATTATCAACAAGTATCTGTAAAACATCAATTCTTAAAATACTTACCCTATATATGAAGGTTTTATCATTTAATATTAACATTTCGCGAAATGAAATTCGTAAAAAGTATAAACTTAAAAAAATGGATCTTAAAAAAAAACACACAAATGAGAATAATGTATAATTTTACTTTTGAAATTTTACTTTTCGAAAAAAATATTTGTGAACTATTAAAAAATATCAGCAAAATACCAGCTTTAAACGAAAATATACAACAATCATAATCATGAAAAATTTTTAATTCTGAAAAATGCACAACAGTTTTATCATTAAAAAATCATTACAGTTAAGTAAAAGCATAAAACTTTCCTCAAAAAATCAAATTGTACACATCACTAGTAATATATTTCATTATATCTATATCTCTATAGAACAGGGAAAAAACCCCCCATCTAAGCTAAAACTCTTCTTTCTTTCTTTTAAATCTTCGAGAAGACAGACTTTTATGAGAATTTCCGTTGATGCTTGAATTTCATCTTAAGTTCATAAATTCTCCTGGACTTCCAAAATAGCTTAAATGTTAATTTTAATTCATTTTTCAACTGTGAATTACTCCTGTAATCATTGAATAGTAGTCAGTGAATTTTTGTCCTGCTTTATTAAGCGTAAACCGACAGAGTGAAAAATGTTCAAGCCGGGGATCGAACTTAGTGCTGATAATGACATTTCGATCTTGGCTGCGATTGCAGCCTTATCGACATACATAAGTGAGAGATGCTAGGCTGAGTATCGTCCTCGTAGCTGGAAGGTAGAGCATTAGAGCGCTATTCCAAGGGTCCGGGTTCAATCCCCTTTCTTGGAACAGTTTTCAATATGCCATTTTACGCTTAGAAAATCAGGGAAAAAAATTCACCGTTTATTATTAGCTTAAATGTTTTGCGAGACAACATAAAGCAAAAATTACAAATAAAAATAATTACGAAATAAGTCTCAAAAACTTAATACAAAATGTAAAGAACTCACTGCAACCACAAAGTCTAAGTAGCATAAGGACCATTCAATAGTCTCTTGTTTCACATACTTGTTGTTCTGCTAACTCACTTTCACTTGCGTAATTTTGTGTACTGTGATTTCAAATATTTCACAGTTAAAATATCATTTGTCAGAAATTGTATTTTACTTAGCCTGTAACAGCTGCAAAAAAATAATTGTTGATTTTACAGTATAATACCAGCTGGGGTGCCAGTATTATACTGTAAAATCAACAGTTATTTTTTGCAGTGTAAGATCAGCGAGATTAATCATTTTCCTATCATTTTTGCTTGTTTATAGGTTGGTATTATAATAGGTTATGTCGCCACCTAGCTTTAGCGAATGCCATACTTTTTTTATAGCAGAGACTATAAATGTGAGGATGAAGCATAACATAAGAGATACAGCACAAATTCCCAATTGAACAACTACATCTTGACCCGCAAAATGACAACTACTTCTTAAAAAATCACGTACCATAATCAAAGTATATACATAAGTGACAATAGTTATAAAAACCACGAATGATACGCAAAAGACAAAACACACATTAAGCACCAGCCACAACAGCCATAACGAACAGCGTTTCCTCAAAACAGCGAAGTAGTGAAATTTTCCTTCATTTTTCCACTGTTTAGTTTTTTCTTGAAGTTCAACTTCACTTGCATAATTCCCTTCCACATTTTCATAAATAGTGATTTCACATTTCACGGTCAAAGTGTCATTCGGTACGAAACGCGATTTATTTAACCCGAAATGACCCTCAAACAATTTATTTTTTTCCATGCGTAGCACAATATCCTTATTACAGGAAGGCGTAAAATCTATTTCTTTAGCAGCATAGCAAGGATATGCGTCACAAGAATCCAGCATAGTCAAACGGACACTTACGGACTGATTTTCGTTTTCGAAATCTTCTCGTTTCAGACTCATTTCGATGTAATCAGTAGGTATCCGAAAAAATGATCCACGTTTTTCTTCTATAACGAGAATCCAATAACAGCCAGCTGATTCGCAATAGTACTTAGGACTTTCGTAAGCACCACGACGGAGTCTCCAAGAGAATTGTTCAATTTGTTGCGTAAAAGCAAAGTTCTCTGTCTTCACAAAGCTGCGACCTGCGGTTCCCATTTCGAAAGTTTGCGATTAAAAATGCCTTCACTATTCAAATTCAGATTTCATCCACTAATCCAGAAATTCTAACTATTCGCTACGTCAAATTTTAGCAGACTCTTAATATTAAATTTCACAGGAAAATTTTGTGCAAACGTCTGTTTACGATCACGTTAAGCGTTTCGTCTGTGCTGTTAACTTTTATATCGTTGCATGGCGACGAATGACACAGTGTTTTAGTTCAGGTTCAAGTTAGAACAGCTGATTTACTAGTTATCAAGTTTCGCCATTATAACAAGTTAACATGATTCTGCATAATAGATTTCGAAATAGTCTCAAATTATCACAATGGCAATTCTTTTCTAAGAAAAAAGTTGATAAATATCGCAATCCAGTGGCGTAGCAATTAAAAAACAAGAATGAAAAATAATGCATGAAACATTGAGTATAGAACACTTTCTCAACACATACAGAAAACTGTAGCGAAACTTCACCATTAAATAAAGTGGAAGAAGATATGTAAGTAAACAGCTTAGAAAACATGTAACGCATTTAAAAATTCAGTTTTAGCAGTTATCTTTCATAGTCAAAAAGTAGAAAAATTATTTTATACAGCTCTGTATATCATCTATAGATTTGCATATATACTACATAGCATGTTAAAATTTAGTTCAGTTAGAAAATTCACTTTTAGCAATTTTCGCCAACAGATGGAAATGCACTCGAATTTTTTGTACAGCCCCTGTAAATTATCTACAGACTTTTGCACACACCACATATAAAGTTAAATTTAATTCAGGTAAAAAATGCATAACACAACTCAAACCGTCCTCCCATCAACCAAAAATGGCAATGTATCTTGCTCTTTGCGTAGCGCCGTATATGAATTTATTTTCATTTTATAAACTTCGATTAGTATACTAAATATAATTCAGTAGGAAAATGCATAACACAATAATAAACTACGCTTAACAATTCACTTCCATATTCAGAAATACATAGGATTCCTTTGTGTAGTCCTGTATATGATCCACAGAATGTATAGACACCACGTACGATGCAAAAATTTAGTTAAACTTAAAAACGTAAATCAAAGTTAAAAACGCACTTCTCGCAACTATCGCTCATAGACAGTACTGTAACCGAATTATTTTGTGTGTCCCTGTACATGAACGATAAATGTAATGCACACATACTTTTCAGTAAACACTTTATAGTGTACTTCAGTAATGCATATAAATTTCATTATGTTTGAAATAGTGTAACATCATTAAAATATACTGCAAACGATTTTCCCCGTATACCATTATGTAAGAGAATTCTTTTGAGTGTCCCTGTAAATGAATAATAAATGCTTTACACCCCATATTCTACAGAAAGCATGTTTTAGTATATATAATAAATGCATATCAATTTCATTATATTTGAAATGGTGTAACATCATTAAAAGTCACTTGAAACGATCTTTTGCTATTGACCGTAATATAAAGGAATAATTTTGACTGCCCCTAACGAACTGTAAATGTTATACACTTCATTTTCAATAGCAATCGTGATACAGTAAACATCAATAACATGTACAAATTACAGAGCAATCCGAGTATATATTTAGAAAAGTTAGAGCACGGGCAGACGACAGGCATACATACGTTTCGACTATGTTGGAAAGTGCTAAACATACGGGAGGAGTTCAAGTAGACATTTTTAAATAATCTGAACAATTCGAATTACAAATAATTAATAAGGTATTTGTGAAAACATTTAATCATTCAAACTAATTACCAATCTTCTAACGCAAAATTAATAATTGAATTATTTTAGATAAGAAGATTTAAGATCTGGATTTTATGAGTAATGATTGTCAAAATAATGTGAAAACAGAATGTTTAGGGGCGCTTTACCGCTTGAGGCTGTTCTTATATCCAAAGGAGTAACTTCCTGACACATTTCTCAATTCACTTTTGTTCAGAAATGCGTGAAATTGGCATGTGTTCTTATTCAGAAACTATGTAATCGAATGGCGTTGTTCGTTTTTTGGAGAAGAGAGAGAATATCTTTTATAAAATAATGTCAAAGTTGGCGTTTTGTATCGAATTTCCGGACGCGATAGCGCGGGAAATGAGAAAAATATGTCGTCACGTGACAGCAATCGCTTATAACTCTTTAAGTAATCCATTTATCAAAATATTAATAATTGAAGTTTTTTAGATTAGAATATTTAAGTTCTGGATTCTATGAGTTATAATTGTCAAAATAATGTGAAAACAGAATGTTTAGGGGCGCATTACCGCTTGAGGCTGTTCTCAAATCCAAAGGAGTAACTTCCTGACACATTTCTGAATTCATTTTTGTTCGGAAACGTATGAAATTGGCATGTTTTCTTATTTAGAAACTACGTAATAACGAATAGCGCTGTTCGTTTTTTGGTAAAGAGAGTAGATCTTTTAGAAAATAATGTCAAAGTTGGCGTTTTGAATCGAATATTTGGAGGCGAGAGCGCGACAAATTAGAAAAATATGTCGTCACGTGTAACAGCAATCGCTTATAACTCAATAAATAATTCATTTACCAAAAAATAGAAAGCATCATTCAATTCCAAATCGCTTCAATAGTTAGGCCTGCAAATACAATCCTTTTGCGTTTAAAAATGAGTCCGTAAATGTGTCAGAAAGTTTCGCGTTGTTGAGCAGGGAAAAGTATTTTTTTAAGAACTGCCTTAAAGTGGTTCTTAAATGTCCGCTCAAGAACGCGAAATTTTCTGACACATTTTCTGATTCATTTTTAAACGCAAATGCATAAGAATAGCCGGTCTGACTATTGAGGCGATTTGGAATCGAAAAGAGTTTTCCATATTTTGATAAATAGATTACTAATCAAGTTATAAGCGATTCGTGTCACGTGACGACACGTTTTCCACCCTTCTTGCGTCACCGCATTGGTAATTCGGTTCAAAACGCCGACTTTGACAGTATTTTCTGAAAGATATTTCGCTTTTACCAAAAAATGGAAAACGTGTTTTGATGACATAGTTTCTGTGTAAGAACACATGCCAATTTCATGCGTTTCCGAACAAAAATTAATTATAAAATGTATCTGAAAGAACCTCCTTTGGATTTGAAAACAAACTTTCATAGAATTTTTCATAGAAGTTAATTGAAAAGCGTTTAACTTTCATAGAAAAAAAAGTCAGAGGAGAAAAAACAAGTTGGAAATTGTACATCAAACGTGACAAATGAGGCGCGTTCGTACTATAACTAGTTTTATAAATATTCAGACCTTGGTGCAATATAACTGTTGGACTCATATGTAAAAATGAATGACTACAAAATTTATTTTATGTGCAGATTTTCATATTGTAGATATTAATTGTATTTTATGGAATTAACTTTCAATACACTTTTACAAACAATTAATTATAATTTTCTTACATTAAAATTATATTACGCGCAAATATCCAATACAAGACAATGTAAAAAAATCATCGTTATTATATTTCAGTGAAATTATTTATATTGTCTGTTATTATGGTATGATTAATATCCGTAATAAAATAAGTACATTTTAAGTTGGCAACATTTTACCTTTTGTTGACATTTACTGAAAATTCCAATGGGAAACTTAAGTCTAGCTTTGAAAATTTCAGAACTTGAAATCCATATTTAGACTATTTTTCCATTTATTATCTATTTCTCCTGAAACATCTATCCAGAAAACTGTGGGTAGATTATATGATAGCTATAATTAAACAATTTTAGTATACAAATTCGGTTTTTAAATTCAGTAACACGGAAATAATAGGACTCCATCTTAAATAGGACGTAATCACCATGGCAACCTAAGAGTCATTACCTAACATGGGATATCATTGAATTAATTACCTATGACAGGATTTAATGGAATGAATAAAACTTTTATTAATATCTTTTTAAGTTTTGATTCGATTTTCATAAGATTTGAAATGATTCGACAAAGTTCTGCAACGATTATATATATTAAATTTCAAATCATTCGGTTGGGTAGTTTTTGCTCTGTTATATGCGAACAGATGGATGGACCAGACGACGCGACAATTATAGGTGCTACGTATTTGTTTGATTTCGAAAGCACCTAAAAAGAGTCACAAGAAAATTTTCACTATAACAAAAAGTTTTCAGATGAATTAAACAGTCCTGAAGCATCAGTGCATGTAATCGCATTTCGCGTTACGATTCATTAAAGTTAGCTGTCTAGCTCGAGCAACTATTTGATAAAATTAATATGAATAAAAGTGAATAATGGAAATGAAACTGCGGGTTGAATATTTCAAATATTAAATAAAATGAATTCTAAATAAAAAATGCGATTTGCAGGTGTTGAATATTTCAAATCTATATTAATAAAAGAAAGTTTCGCTCTGTGTGTGTGTGTGTGTCTGTCTGTGTGTGTGTGTGTGTGTCTGTTGGCGATGGCTAGGAAAATTTAGCGCACCTAGAAGTCTGTAAATTTAGATTTAGGTAGTCCAAACCCTTTCCTGGTGTACCTGAGCGTCAGAATTTTAATATTTTAATTACTTTCTGAAATATTAATTAAAATGCAAAAAGAACTCATTAAAAATACGCTTTTATTCTCTTGGGTTGGTTGGTTCACTGGTTGGTTGCGTCGATTCTTCACAGAATTAATTAAATAAACCAGAGTAGCGTTGCATAAATAAGGATTTCTAACTAAATAGTGTCAATATGGATTGAAGTTATCAGCGTAGAGGAGTCATGCGATTGTCGCGCCACCTGTACATGACAAATTACACATACGTCCCACTGATTGAAATATTTTCCAGGCACATTTTTCTTCATGACAATTAGTCTGGTTTAAGTTTTTTTTTTTTTTTTTTTACATGGCATTTATTAATATGATGGAGATTGTTAATACAGAAAACTTTATTTAACAGATTCTTTTTTATATTTGCGGGAATGAAGAGGGGCAAGGGTCTAATTACATTTAAGCTTCAAGGTGTATTTCTAGAAAGCAGTTACCAAAATTTCCAAATAATAGTGTAAGCCAAATTTCAAATTAAGTTCCTAGCTTAACCAAATGAATCAATCATTAAAGATGTATTGTAAACCTCCCAATTAGTTAATTGCTGAAGGCCACTTGAACAACCCCCGACCCCCTCCCGGCCCGTCCTTCAAGGTTTTTTCTCTAACTCTGCTCCGTTTCCATATCTCAGCAACTATCTTTCCGATTTCAACGCAAGTGATTTCAACAATTATGTTTAATTTAACAGTCACCCTTTATAGCATTAAACTAAATTTATGAGCAGCGGTTACCACTATTTACGAATAACCGTTTAAGCCAAATTTGTAATTAAATTCAAAGCTTAAGGAAACGAACGAATTTTGAAAGATGCATAGTGGTCCTGTCCTCCTAATTAGTCATTTGCTGAAGGGCCCTTGAACATCCCCCCCCCCCCCGGGACCTCCTTCAAGGTTTTTTCTCTAAAATGCTCCGTTTCCATTTCTCAGCAACTATCTTTCCGATTTCAACGCAAGTGATTCCAAACATTATAATTAACTTAATAGTCACTCTTTATAACATTAAACTAAATTCATGTGTAGCGGTTACCACTATTTCCGAATACTTGGGTAAGCCGAATTTGTAATTAAGTTCTTAGCTTAAGCAAACGAACGAATTTCGAAAGATGCATAGTGCTCCTCTTAATTAGTCATTTGCTGAAAGGTACTTGAACACCCCCCCCCCCCCCGGGCCCTCCTTCAAGGTGTTTCTCTAACTATGCCCCGTTTCTATTATCAGCAACTATCTTTCCGATTTCAACGCAAGTGATTCCAAACATTATTTTTAACTTAATAGTTACCCTTTATAACATTAAATTAAATTTATGAGTAGCGCTTACCACTATTTACAAATAAGAGTTTAAGCCTACTTTGTAATTAAGTTCCTAGCTTAACAAAACGAACGAATTTTTATGCATGCATAGTGGACCTCCTAATTAGTCATTTGTTGAAGGGTACTTGAACAACCCTCCCCCCTCCCGGCCCTTCCTTCAAGGTTTTTCTCTAACTATGCCCCGTTTCTATATATCAGCAACTATCTTTCCGATTTCAACGCAAGTGATTCCAAACATTATATTTAACTTAATAGTCACACTTTATAACATTAAATTAAATTTATTAGTAGCTGTTACCACTATTTACAAATAAGAGTTTAAGCCAACTTTGTAATTAAGTTCCTAGCTTAACAAAACGAACGATTTTTTATGCACGCATTGTGGGCCTCCTAATTAGTCATTTTCTGAAGGACACTCGAACATCCCCTTCCCTCGGCACCTCACTCAAGGTTATTTTCTCTAACTGTGCCTTATTGCAATAACTGGGCTAATAATGTTCCAATCTACTCGAAACCAGCTCAATTTTGTAGTGCACCTACTATACAGTAACGTAGGCAGCGGGGACATGTCTCAGAAATTCGTTCGGAAAGAGGTTTGTTTAGAACAGAATGCTCCCCTGGCGGTGGCAGGGGGAAATAAAAGATTTTCTAGAGCGTACGAGCATGCCGGGTATACGGTTCCGACGCCATCGTAGACCGTGGCCAGAGTTCCGTTTTTTAAGAGATTTAAGTTTATTACAAGGGCTCGGGCAACGCCGGGCGGGTCAGCTAGTATTAAATAAAATGAATTCTAAATAAAGATGCGATTTGCAGAGCTGATATTGAGAGCCTTGATGCGCATTAGAAATACAGAGTGAGCCCAAAGTCTTACCCTGATTATAAATATTCATTATGCGAAAATTATTATAATTAGACATATGGTTGTTGGAACACATTGTAAGAACTATTAAAAAGTTTTTAATACGACTACATATACATACTTCACGAAATTTCAACGTATGCCCCTTGGTAGCTCGGAGAATGTCAACGCGATATTCTAGTTCTCGCCAAGTGTTCGCTAACATGTGTTCTGTAACAGTCCACACAACATCTTTTATCCTAGCCTTCAGTACTTCAACGCCAGCAACTGGCTTGGTAAAAACTCTGTACTTGACATATCCCCAAATGAAAAAATCAAGAGGAGTAACACCAGGAGAGCATGGAGGCCATGATGTTGGTCATTTCTTTCCAATCCACTGGCCCGCAAATATTTAGTCAAGGAACTCCCGAACTATGGAACCCCAGTGAGGATTCTTCATCTTGCTGATAAATAATCCATGGTTAAAGCGAACATTTGGCGAGAACTGGAATACCGCGTTGACATTGTCCGGGCTTCCAAGGAGGCACATGTTGAAATTTCACGAAGTATGTGGTTGATAAAAAAAACTTTATAAGCAGTACTTAGAATGTATCAAACCGACCATATGTCTAATTATAATAGTTTTCGCACAATTAATATTTATAATCAGGGTAAGACTTTGGGTTCACCTTTTATAAATTATATAGCATTTAACGCATTTTTATGCACAGAGTTGTTGTTTGAGAAAATCAAACATTGAAAATCAACACCCGCTGTCACGCTGCATAGCTGTAGAGCTCCCAACTAGTGTTGTCAAGTGTTCGATTTACGCGGGATGTGCCGATTTTCAGGATCTACAACATCTGTCCCTTGCAACTACTGCATGGGACACCAAAAGTCCCGATTTTTCATGATACACTAATTCTTTTAAATTTCTTTTCGTATACCGTCTATTCGTTAGTCTGCGTTGAGTGGAATTTAATATAGTAAAAACTGTGAAGACTAAACCTAGTCTCTTCGAAAGCAATAGCTTAAAAATCTACCAAGCCTAGACAAAAACCTGTATAAAACTATTTTTGTTTTCCTTGCGCTTCCTAGCAATACTGTTTTCACAAGTTTTACTGTACTTTGTCCAATAAACTCTGTAAAAACAGACCCTGTTTATAACGAAATTCTGTTTTAAAAGTAAAATTTTTACTGTCCCTACAAACGAAAATGGAATACTGTACAATTAATTATACCTGCTAAATTGAATTTTGTTTCTCTCCCTATCGATGACGATTGATTTTGCTTTTTTTACTGTATAAGATTGTTGTGTTTATTTACTATAGTAAAGCCTGCTAAGACGAAATCGTAAAATACTGGAGAAAAATCCGTTTTAAGCAAGTTTCTGTCTTATCAGTGTAAGTATGGTATTCCTACAATAAAATTTTTATTTTTAACACAGAATTCCATCATAGAAAGTTCCGTTTTAATAGGGTTTACTGCATTTTTATGTCCCGATTTAAAAGCGGTTGTCCCACTTTTTTTGTCTCTTGTCCTGCTTTTTGCGACACTAGACCTGGCAACACTACTCCCAATCCCGCATTTCTTTAATTCGAATTTATTTTGGTAAAAACCGACCGGCGAAGTGGGCGAGGCTTACCTAGTTTATAATGAATAGAGTATAAGGGGATTCGGAGTTCAATTTAAGCAAGAACTAAGTGCCAAGAATGAAAACTTTCATTTTCCTCTCTTTCTTGTATCCTTATATTTTTTCGCTGAAATAAAATAGTAAAATGTAGCGATAAATAGCCAAATCTAGGAATTTATTTGTTCTTGTAAACACAAACCATAACTTTTAGATACTCAGCACGTGAAATACAAACCATAACTTTTGGATGCTCACCACGTGATTTCCTTGAATCTACCGTTACAAATAAAACGTCACGGAATCTGCAGAATTTAATTCTATTTGAGAAGGACGCGATCTCGCAACCGAATACCAGAATGTATTTTTTACAAAAAATGATTGGTCAATACAAACATCAAACACTTGCTTTCAACGTATATTTCGTTTAATTTAAATATGAGCTATTTTTAAAAAACTACATAAATAAACAACTCTCGACGTTTCGGCTATTCTTCATTTCAATGGAAAGCGTTTTTATTTTTATCCTTTAAGTTAAGTGTGTTTTTCTTAAACAAAATGTACGTAATGTAAATCCTATGGTTAAATGCGCGAAAAAAAAAGGGAGGGGGGGGGGTTAAAAGGGTTAATATTCGTTTTTATTTTATTTTATTTTATTTTTTAAAGGTGTCTTTTGAAAGCTGAATTTGCAATCGTTAAGCGTATGAGATTTTTTTTTTTTTTTTCGTATTTTAAAAATTTCGGCGACAAAACGTTAAACATTGAAAAAAAAAAAAAAAAAAAATCGTGAAAGTGATTTACGGAAGCGAACGTTTTTGAAAGGGCTAATTATGATATTGTTTGCAACCGAAGGCTGCGCTTTATAGAAAATAAAGGTAGATACGGTCTGGTATTTTTGGTTTGTTTGTATTTTGATTCCCGAAGCCGATGCTGATTTTTAAAAAACACGGCACACAAAAACGAAATTAGCGTAAGTGACTTTCAGAAACATTTTTTTTTTTAATCGGTTAATATTTATATTTTTCCGAAACGAATTGAGGATTTAGAAATGAAATGCAAATGAATGTGATCTGGTATATTTTTATTATTATTTGTATCTTGATCAGGCACACAGATTCGGATTTTTAAAGATTGCAGAAATTGAGAAAATCGCAAAAATGACTTACGGAAACGAACGTTTTGATATTTTGGTCGGTTGGTTGATTTATGACAGCCGATTATCTACTCTTGAGATATGGGCCGCAGAGAGGGGGGGGGAGGATGTCCTCCGTGGGGATCTTTCTAAGGGATCCTCAGAGGCGGATTACCCATTAGGCTGAGTAGGCTGAAGCCTAGGGGCCCGGAAGAAAAGGGCCCCTCTGCTAAGATTTTTTTTTCTTCATATTGGGCTGATATGTTATGCAAAAGAGAAATGATGTACAAAATTCTTTGTTTCTCTCATTTATTGAATCTTTCAGGTTATTAACATATAGATGGTATTCCAAATGCTATTCCTCTTTTAATTTCTTCTATATTCATAAGAATTAAGTACTGGATTCATGAAAATTTTCGGCTTCCAGTTTGTACTGAATTATGAAACTTTGAAGTTAATGGAATTTTGATGTTTACCTGGACTAACAATGCTTCTTTCCGTTTTTAGTGTCAGGAAACACTGACATTTTCATAAAATACGAAGTATAATAATTTAGTAAGTTTTGGTCATAAAAGAATAGGATGTTTTTTTTTCTGTAATGTTCTTCGTAAACGAAGGTTCTTTTTCTAAATCTAATTTATTTAACCAAGGGGCCATATAAATATTAAATTTCGTATTTTAATATGTATAAAGCTCCTTGTAAAACAAATGCATGTCTAAAATCTGTACTTGTTGTAATTGGAATCATGTTTCTATCATCAGTGGTCTAAGAGATAAATGAGTAAACTTGTATTTTGAATTGCCTTGTATATATTGCTTTGTAGGAGGGGAGAGGGGGACAAAAACGATCAAGCCTAGGGGCCCGGGCGGTACTTGATCCGCCTCTGGGGATCCTAACCCGTATTTACCGCAAGGTTCAAAGAAAACCACGGAAAACTCCGAACGGTTAGGTCGACGAGCGCGACAGGGGTTTGAACACAGCACCTCCTGTCTATCAGCTTTGAGAGCAGAACGAACGTTTTGAAAGGGTTAATTTAAACCCGGTTTCACTGTGAAGGGTCATCCTTCAATTTAAAGGGGTGGGGGGGGGGGGTAATGTCACTAAATGCCGGTGAACAAAAATAAAAAAGAAAGGTAAAAATACAAAATACCGATTATTTAATATTAAAAAATGAGTTTTATTGAAGAATCATTTTTTTTCTTCATTTGTTAATTTTGCTTTTTGTGAGTCATTCTTTCTTTCATAATTTTGTAAATTATTCTGTTATTTTATAAATTTTAGAATCCTTTCTAAAACTGTCTTTCAAATCATCATAGTTAATTAAATTTCGAAAACTTTTAATTTTGCAAAATACGACCACAACGCCTTGCCAAATTATTAGACCCATCGATTAAATTTAGGGACCTTAGTAAAATATTAAATTCTTTACTTTTCAATAGTATTATTACAGTTTTACCAATTGCTATTCTTTAAAACCTAGGTAGCATTATTTTACAAAATAAAAATACTTCCAACTCGGAATATTCATTTTAAATTACACTAATAAACAAATTACTTGAAATATACGTAACGTTTACTTGAGAATTGATAGCATCCGAGAAACTGATATTCCGGGTCTATGCAGTGGCACCAACTTTTGAAAAATATTGGGTGGGCTCAAAAACATTTTAGGGTAAAATGATACTGTTATTTTGTTTTCTTTGAAAGTTTAGGACTACACTGTAAAAAATTTTGGTCAACAATTACGGTACATATACTAGCAACTTCGTGACCAGTATATATACCGTAGTTTAACTGGACGGTATATGTACCGTAAAATATTTAAAGTACATGTACCGGCTGCACTCCCCCCTCTCCTCAGGCCTGCACGCATTACGTAACAAGAGAAAGAGCATCACTTCAAGGGTTGCCGTACACCAGCTTTTTCCTTACTGAAAAATAATTATTTTACGGTATAAATACGATTTTTTACTGAAAAACAATCATTTTACGGTATAAATATCGTTTATAATCGAAATGGCACATATACGTTTTTTTACGCTTAATATGCCTTAGAAGTACGGTACTCATACCGTAAAGAGTGAAAACGGTACAAGTTCCGTTAATTTACGGTACAACTACTGAAACTTTACGAAATTTTTTCACAGTGTAGCTATTTCAAGTTATGACAAGTCAAGTTAGAATTTTTTAGAGTAGAATATAAAGTTGCGATTTTATTAAATTATATTCTTATATTTTCATTTTATGGACTCTAATAATTACTATTATGCCATGAATTTTACTAAAAATTAAATCGCAGATGACTGCAAAATATTAAAATGGGCATTTAATGCAAATAACATTGAAATGCTTGTATTAACAGTACTGTTTACATAAACTATACCGGGTGATTCAAAATAGTCCGCTGATAATAGAAAAATACTTTCAATTACAAAATTTATACAAATCAAGCACATATTTCATATATAGCAATTTTTTCTTAAGAAGGGACTGTATGCACATTATACAAAATTTTATAATACAAAATTTAATTTTTATACGACATCCTTTTAGTATAACTAAAGTATAAAAATAATGACTTTAGAAAGAAGAGGTAAGAAAGACATTAAAAAAATTATTTTACGGACAAAACATACTGACTTATGATACTTTAAATTTTATGAATTACTTGTGTTAACTGGCACTAAAAGAAACGCTTTTCCTATTTATAAGTACTTAACGATTTTTTTCCCCCATAAAATAAACCCACTCATTGTGTAATACAGCATATTACAAATATTATCTCCAAACAGCGCGCCCCACCAGTGGCTGCGAGGTTCTGCTCTCAAAGCTGGTAGACGGGAGGTGCTGGGTTCAAACCCCTGACGCGCTCGTCGACCTAACCGTTCAAAGTTTTCCGTGGTTTTCTTCGAACCTTGCCGTAAATGCGGGTTAGGATCCCTACGGAGGGCACTACAACCTAGGTCCTATATCTCTCGTGTTGATAATTGGCCGTCATAAATCAACTCAACCCAACTCCAAACAGCATATCTTTTAATAAATACATCACAAGCATCCTCTAAATCAAATTTTTTCGCACTGTCGTTATTTACGTTTGAAATAGTAATCTGGTTAAGCCGTCTTTTTGGCATAGTGGAACGCAATAAATGTTTTTTTTTTTTTTGTAGGGAGAGGATTTCAACATTTATACACTTAGCTATTTTATTCAAATATTAAAATCACAGAAAAAATATTTCTATCTTAATGCAGCCGGGGATTTTTTCCAGTTAAAGCTATCCTAAAAATAAATAGTTTTCTCCACTCAACAACCCGAACTTTCTGACACATTCACAGAGTTACTTGTATACGTAAAAAGCATGAAATTTGTAGGCACGATTTCTGAAGTGATTTGGAATCGAATAGCGTTTTTCATTTTCCAAAAAAATGTATTATCTCTTGAGTTATAATTAATTGCTGTCTCATTCCTGAGCTGACACATGTTAAAAATTGTCTTAAAACGCTTTGCCATCCTTTTCTAAAATATCCTTTAATTCAAAATATGTGAAAACTCTGACAGCAAATTTAGAGCATTTAGGAAGAAAAATTAATTCGCGAATATGCAGAACGTCTTTTAGGATTAAGAGGGGGCAGGGGCAGGTTGTGTTTTAGGCACCCGTGTGTCAGTTATTGTTACCCTTACCGTATTTTCTGGCTGAGAGGCTCTGCTCTCAAAGCTGGTAGATGGGAGGTGCTGGGTTCAATCCCCTGTCGCGCTTGTCGACCTAACCGCTCGAAGTTTCCCGTGGTTTTCTTCGAACCTTGCCGTAAATACGGGTTAGGATCCCTTAAAAAGACCCACATGGAGGGCACTCACCCTAGGGCCTATATCCCGTCATAAATCAACCAACCTTACCGTATTTTCAAACAAAATAATTTTGCGAACGTCAATGGAAGAATTGTTTTGCAGCAATTGAAAAATAAATAAGCGCGAAAATAGAATAAACAAAATTGGGTGGGCAGGAGGAGCGAATGATTGGGTGGGCTTGGGCCCATATAAGTTGGCGCCACTGGGTGTATGTACTAATGTTTGAACTACTTATTAAGAATATTCTAAGCTCTAAGGTTCTATTTTTAGGTAGATTTCGTACGAAATACTACCTATTACATTCTCCCTTAAGTTGGAATTTTTAAAATTTTTTTGCAGATCTACGCCGATTATGACTCCCAGAACCCCCCCCCCCCCCCAGTTCAAAACACTATCTATCTATCTATCTATCTATGTCACTTTTTTATGGACACGATACCTCCCATAATTCTGCACAAATTTCTTCCAAACTGATACATAAAATTAAGGGGCATAAAGTCTCGGTCAAGTTCGTTAATAGGCAAAATCGAACCAAGGGGAGGGGAAATGGGGGGGGGCGGCTTTTTGTGAAAACAGAAAAAAATCCATAATTTCTTAATTATGATAACGAATGATTATCGAATGATTATCGAATCCGTTTCAAGTTACTTACTTCTAGGAAATTATTACTTCTAGGAAAAGGGCCGAAAAGGTATGTATGACAGATTTTTCATATCATTAAAAATGGCCCCGAGGGGGGGGAAGGACTCTTAAGACATTGGTCCAAGAACATTTCAAATACTTCCGGTTTTCCTTGTATATTCCATTAATCCACAAATTCAAATTAATAGAAGAAAAAAAATTATAACTTCGTTAATTCAGAAGATATTAAATCCGCTTAAATTTATTATAAATCCTCTTAATATTATTTAAAACTGTTATATTGGCAAGTTTTTATAAGACCAATCCTTATAGAAAAAAAAAAAAAAAAAAAAAAAAATCCCTGCCGGCTCCGCTTGCAAACAATTTAGGTTTCGAAGTGGGCATTTACAATTGCCGCATCATGGCAAAAAGGTCATTTTTACCGTAATTCCCAACAAACAGGCGTCCCACGGCCTGCGTCTTCAAAATCTACCTGTGTTTGTAGGCCGAGCCGTCAGGGATTTTTTATATGAGAAATAACTGTAAATATATTTTATACTGCAAGGCTAAATTTGGTGCTGCCATCTACAATATAAATAAAAAACTAATAGTATTATTATTTTTAATTGGCGAATTGATGAAATGTACAAGCAGAAACGTAAATACTGTATTGTTCTATTTGACTTACAAACAAAATGACACGTTTTGTTTAAAATAAATACATAAATAAATAAAATTTATGCTGTAACTTAATTTTCTGATAATTTTACAATTTTATGGGCCGAATCAAGAATCGCATGCCCTACTTATGCTAACGTTATCAATTAATTATAGAAAAGGTGGTTTTTTTTAAAATTATTATTCAGAACTTAAGACATTGGTCTAAGAACATTTCAAATACTTCCGGTTTTCCTTGTATATTCCATTAATCCACAAATTCAAAATAATAGAATTGATAGTCTTTCATTTGTCGAACAGATGGCAGCACCAAAATTTCATTTTTATAAGTTTGAGCAGAATATAAATAGATATTCTATTATCATGGTTTTGAGAGTAAGTTTAAGGTAGTTCTAAAACAACACGAAACTTTCTGACACATTCACTAACTCATTTTTAAACGCAGAAACGCAGGTCTGACTATTCAAGCGATTTGGAATCTAAATGAGTTTTCTATCTTTTTATAAATAAATTATTTATCCAGTTATAAACGATTCGAATCATGTGACGACACGTTTTTCTCCTTTCTCGGGCTGCGTCGTTGGAAATTCGGCTCCAAAAGACGATTTTGACAGTATTTTCTGAAAGATCTTCTGCCTTTATCAAAAAATGGAAACTGTATTTGGATTACAAACTTTCTGAAACCTACCAATTTGATGCATTTGCGAATAAAAATGAATTAAAAAAATATATCAGTAAGTAGCGAGTTTAGATTTGAGAACAGCCAGCTACAAAATAGAACGTAGAGTTTAACTCCTTATTCTGTTACATGGCTACCTTGGAGGTCGCGGTTACATTGAATCCAGCGTTCAGCCCATGAATACAGTGCAATAGAATTCGTAGGAAGAAGAACGGTACAAGATTCGAAGCCTTTTCACAGACGTAAAGGGAAAGTTTTTGGAACAATTCGCGAAGGGATTTATTTTAAAGAAATGGTACTCACTACGTGTACGCGCCTCAAATTCGTTTCATGATCATGTGCCCCTACAAGTTGAGGATATTATTAAAGAAATGTATATCTATATGTTACGATCAATATGATAAATCACGTAATTATGAATAATAACCGGCTAGTATTAATAGTATTAATAATTACTGGATTTATCATATTGATCGTAACATATAGATATATATACAGACATATATTTTTCGTAAAATATATTTTTAATTATCTCACGATTGCTTTCAAAATTTGATATAATAAAAGCATATATAAGGGTTTTATAATTTTTTTTTCCAATTAATAATCCCAATGTTAAAGTAGAATATAGCACGTCTGATGTATAGCATTTTACTTCACCTCCTGTAACTTCCTTTATTAGCTAATGTGCCTTATCCACAACGCATTTAATAGTACATTGTTAACATTGGGTAAAACTAATATTTATGTATTAATAATTAGTATATGATTATTAAAATATAGAGACATATGACTGCAAGAGAGTAAATACGGCCATCAAGCATCGAGCTCACTTCTCTATGAAATTTTGACTCTTACGGAAATTCCACCTAAAAAGTTTAGTGCAGCCATCTATAGCTATTATTATTTACTAAACACTTCATTTTCTGTCAATCCTTCCAGTAGTAAGTAATTGTGATTGTGCAATGTTGAATTCGCACAAAACTTTTCAAAAATTTTATTTAAAAATAAGGAAATGTAATTTTACAGCTGTTTTTCACCAACATTATATAATTATATATATATTTTTTTTTCACAATTTCTGATACAAATCTGGATTAAAATGAAGTGGTTTAAAAAATATTCCATTGTCCTTGTAGGGTTTAATGTAACATACTTAAAAGTTATTTTATGAACGCTCTTTTTGAGATACTTTTCTATCATAACTGTTAGTTTCATTGCATGTAAAGTCCTGCGTCGGGTTGGGTCGGTTGACGCTAAATTTTTTCGGCTCTGGTCGGGTTGACATTAAAAGTTTCGGTTTCGTGTTGAGTTTTGATTCTTTCGGGTCGGTTCGAGTTAACTTGACATTTTAAAAGAAAGTCCTGAATATTTTTTAAATAAAAAAACTATACATTTGTACAATAATGAGTTTATATGAGTCCATTTTTATACAAAAAAACGTGAAATTGATATTAGAGATATAACTGTAGACTACTTTACCATATTAAAATAAATGATCAACGTAAAAAATAGCACAAATAAAGTACATATAAATTATCGAATAGCTATTTTGGAGCCTTTAAAGCTCCATCATCAGTGCCAAATTTAAAAAGATTAAAAACAGATGTAAAAGTTTAGGCCATGTAAGTATGCTTGCGTCTCCGCTCGCGGCCAAGATGGAATGGCGATGAGTGTTTAAAAACAACAGCGAAGTTAGGAGTCCCATGTGACGAAGGAGACCAATCAGAAGTGCTCCGCCAGTCTGGACGGTTTAAGTACGGAGGAGAAAAAAAGGGGAGGGGGAAGTGAAGAGAATGAATTAAAGGAAAGGAAGCCAGACATTTCAAAAATTTGGTGTACTGGACATACCATTAACTAAGTTGCCTGAATTCTTCCATATATAATAAGCTTCCTAAAAATCAAGGTCGTAAATCGATGAGAACTTCTGATTGAACCTTTTGAAAAATTAAAACTGTGATTGTTAGACCAGCAACGGTTAGCAATCGCGGAGTGCTCAATGTCACATTTTTTTTTAACATAGTTTTTATGTTTCCCCAAGTGGACATTAAGAGGTCGCTTAGTTTGACCTATGTACATTCTATTGCCATTTCATGTTGGCCGCGAGCATAGACGCAAGCATACTCCTGACTCCGCTGTTGTTTTTAAACACTCATCGCCATTCCATCTGATTCCATTTACATTCTATTACAACCATCTGACTGGGCAGTTTAATGTTCGGTTCACATTAGCCTGGCCGATTCAGAAACAAATGTGGGGGTTGGTGCAAGAAAGTGCCAAGCCACATTTTTGGTGAAATAAATGTAACAGTGTAATCTGTTGCTTAATATTGTAAATTATAATATCCAACATATAATTTGTTTCTAATGTCACTTGGTGGCAGCTTATGTGACAGGTTTCGTTTTTGCCCCAGATGCCCCCAATGAAGATAGCTAATTTACAAAATACGTAATAGTAATATCATTAAAGTAATGCCATATTGTTACTCAGAACATCTCAAATGTTACTAAGACATTGGCGAAAAAACATTGTTATATATCTTGATTGGAGTATTTGATCCAATTTTTCAAATTGAAATATCCCAGAAGTTTAAAAGCAATCTCTTGCCCCCCTCAAATTTGTTACCAAGTAAACTCTTGCAAAAATTTGTGTCACGCAAATCAACTAACTAATCGTGCAGTTTAATGTTTTCTGAGCGTCCGCTCTCCCGGCCAGAGAGCCAGTTTTCACACATGAACTTGGGACGGGCCGGGCCAGACTTCATTCTTTCTATATTTCCAGGCCCAGTATCATCCTAACCCGTATGAAAATCATTATTGATTTGGCCTGTGCAAAAATCCGTAAAATAATTACATTTTTTGCAATTGTTATTTAGAGCTAATATTTATTAAAACAATGTACTTACTATTTTTCTTATATACTACCTACTAGAGTAGGTAGTATATATATTTAATAAAGTAAATATATTTACTTTGACTGAAATAAATATCATAAAACCATCAAGATATTTTTAGTTCAAAATATTAGGATTCAACGAAAAAATTAAATCTCCTACTTCCTGACTGAACATACATACTTTTTTTTTATGAATTTGCCCACTAAATGTTTTTCATATTTTAGATATGGGATGTTACAGCCACTTAACTCACTTCTTACCCTTGTCACACTTTGTGGAACCCCCACCCCTGCTTCTCTTGAAGTATGACCTAATTAACTATCATCTTTAATTTGTTTTTTAGCATTTTTGTAGCGGGTAGAAAGGAAAAGACCGCGGGAAACAAAAAAAGCAAATTTGTTCCTTTCGATAAACAGAAACAAACTAAAACCCGGGAGTAATGAAGTCTAGGCCCGGCTGGAGTCCCATGAAATAAATCTGGTCCGGGCCCATGCAGACCTCTAAATTTTTCCCCCGAGCCCATGATCGGCTGGCATTTTATTTATTTATTTTTGTAAAGATATAGTGAGGTTGTATTTTTCTTTAGCGAAATCTTAAGAAATTTAATTTGGTTAAATAAATTACAAATATTTTAAAAATCTATCTTTTTTTCTTTTTAAAATTATGTTTATATTTTGCATTTTTTTCTTTCATCTTAAACTACGCTGATTTTCTTACCGACTCTTCATTAGAGTGTAATTATTTAAATCAGTGTTTATGTACGCAATAATGTTATGTACGTACCTAATTAGTTATTAATACACTATATGGCCAATGATGACCGGTCACTTGCAATTTTAGACGTTTTGTTAAATATCTGGAAAGATACATGAGGAATTATTCTGAAACTTCAGGAGTGTAAACAACATGATAGACGTCATATATTTCCGCGAAGATTTTGTAAGAGGGGTTGTATCCAAATATACTAGCTTATGAAAGTTGACATAATAAGAATGAAGTGTCTCTCATTGTATATTTGATACAGCCCCTCATCTTTTTGCTTCCTTTTGGGAACAGTGAATTTGGAGCTTATTCTATCGACGATTACTATCAGAATTTCCAAGCTATGTTTTTGAGACTTTCACAAAAGTTGGTCCATACATTTAGCTAATATATTATGCACAGTATAATTTGATTGAATTCGCGCATGCGCAGTAAAAAAATATTTAGTAAACCTGCTCATTTTTCATCCAATACTTATTATTTTTTAATTCTGATTGCAGGGTATTATATATAATGTTGTGTGTTATCGTTCCTGAAAAGAACATTCTTTTATATTAAGAACTCTAAATATTATAAGCAAAACACTTGGTGAAATTTGGAATTGTTTTTATAAAAATCTTAATTTCTCCACGAGTATACATGCTATCCTCATAAAAATGAACATAGTTTATTAAAAGAAGCCTCCTAAGCATGTGCTACCGTTTCAACGCTTTTGCGATATTAGTTTTTACAAGGTTATCCAAAAAATATTCGTTTTTCTGAAATTTATTGACGGCCCCCTATGGGGTTTCGGGAAAAAATCTTTGCTGAAATACATGACGTCAACTATGCTGTTTACACGCCTGAAGTTTCAGGATAATCCCTTGTGTATTTTTTTAGATATATTTAACAAAACGTCTAAAATCGCAAGTGACCGGTCATCATCGGCCATATAGTGTATTGTTGTTATTTCGCATTTCATGCATTTCTTATCTTTTTCTTTTTTGCGAGTTACTTAAATTTTTATTATTTTTATATTTATTTACATTTCGAACATAATCTGAAAATAGAAGCTACACTGCAAAAAAAAAATTGTTGATTTTATAGCGATGCCAGTATTATACTGTAAAATCAACATTTTTTTCTTTTATTTTGCAGTGTATGCATAAGTAGGTGTACTTTTTGATTAATTTTAATCGTATGATAATGATGCTTCAGAAATATCAGCATGTTTTGTAGAAATTCATTTGGGCCGAGACGAACTTATAGCTTTTATACAGAGACGGGCTAATAAACTTTTTGTACAGCCCGGACCGGTCGAATAAATTTTAGCATTTATACGAGCCGGACCGGGTCAATAATCTTTTGTACGTGTACGACTGTGGCCGGAAAGATCTCTACAGTGAAGTATTACCTTAATGAACGCTGCCGGAGGAGACTACGTTGAACATTTCGTTTAAAACTTACTGAATTGCATTTATTTTGAATTCTGTATCGTTTATTTTAAAATCAACAAAAATACTTGAATTGGATGAAAAGTTTTGACACATCAACTAATTTAGGGTACAGGACTGTCCATCGCGACGCCCGAGGGTGTCATTGCGTTCTTTGAAAGTTCTCTTGACGCCCTTCGAATGTTTTTTTTTTCTGGATTTCTTTAAAACAAAAATCCATTTCCAACAAAACTTTGCCTTAAACTAATTAATAGTTGCACGCTTTTTTATTACAGGTGTTATTAAGGCTTATGGCACATCCTCAAAATGTAAAAAGTTATTGTTTACATCTTTAGTATACCAATCATCAGGCATTAGTATTGATTTTGGAGAGCAATAGTAGCATAGATGTTTTTAACGATAACTGTTAATGTATGCATTTTACTGACAATATAAATTAATTTTTTAAAAGGATGTAATGTTTTTAAAGGATAATAGTAATATGAAATGACACATCTATGCTACTATTACTCTCCAAAATCAATACTAATGCCTGATGATCGGTACACTAAAATAAGATGTAAATATAATACGGACATTATACAGACAGAATGTCCTGTTTTTAGACTATCTTTTAAAAAAAAAAAAAAAAAAAAAAAAAAGTAAATTTACTATATGTTTTTTGCTACCTCCATGGCAGGTTGTCAATGATTACCATTGTAAGATATATGAGCATCCTGCAGACGTATAGGGTCCCACCAGTGGCCGAGAGGTTCTGCTCTCAAAGCTATTAGACGGGAGGTGCTGGGTTCAAACCCCTGTCGCGCTCGTAGACCTAACCGTTCGGATTTTTTCGTGGTTTTCTTCGAACCTTGCCGTAATTACGGGTTAGGATCCCTTAGGAAGGCACTCCCCCCTAAGGCATATATCCCTTGTGTAGATAATCGGCCGTCATAAAATCAACCAACCAGCCTGCAGACGTATAGGTATCACTATCACTTCTAAAGAGAGTGCAGTTCATGCATTTTTCGAATCGTATAAATAATGGCGCCCTTCATTGCGTGCTGCAAGCTAAAGTGTTCCCTTGCTTACTGAAAGTTTGGGCAGGCGTGCTTTAGGGTATATATAGAATGTTGTATAAAAAGTTGAATTTAAAATTTTCTGAGGTACTGTTCGGCAAATAGGTTTTGAATATTTCTACAAAACAACAAAAAGAAAGAAAGAAAAAACACGAACACACATTTATTTATCAACTTGACTTTTATTTTTTCAAATGATGTCTAATTTTATTACAATTGAGTTAATGACTAGTGTACACTGGTCTCTTTCAAAATAATATCAGCCGTACAATGTGACGACGTACAGTATTATTATACGAAGACAAAAAGGAAAATGACTACAATGCCGTTAACACAACATATACATACGACAATACGAAATGGTTCAACAGAGTAAAAAAACACTTTTCTTTATACATAATCAACGAGGAAATGCAAAAATCATATACAGGAAAAAAAAAAAAAAAGCCGAGTTTTATTTACAAATATTTACAAGTCATTTTTAGAGTTGAAGCTTCAGTTATCGCAACAAAAGTTTAATTTCCTCAAATTACAATACATGGATTTTATCTTCAGAGGTGCTGACTTTCCGTTACTGTTTAATTTCCTCAAACTACAACATATGAATTTTATTTTCAGAGGTGCTGACTTTCCGTTACAGTTTAATTTCCTCAAACTACAATATATGAATTATATTTTCAGGGGTGCTGACTTTCCGTTAAAGTTTAATTTCCTCAAACTACAATACATGAATTTTATTTTCAGAGGTGCTGACTTTCCGTTAAAGTTAAATAATTACATTTTGAACATGAAAATTTATTTAATAAAATGTATCGTGTTTCTATTTGGTGTTTATTTGATTTTATTTATCAAATCGAGTTTCTGGTTCAAAATATGTTTCTTGAAGAGTATTTAATAATAACAACAAGAAACATAAGGCAATATTTCAGATCAATTTAATAAACTAAAATTGATGATGGGAATAATAATGTAATCTGAGTGATTTACACCTCTTTTTTATTATATGCAGGATATAGGAATTTTTTCTCGACTACTCTATCAGGAAAATACACTTTAAATTAAAGAAGAAAACGTAACTGAAACTTCATCTCAAAAATGTAAATATGCGCATAACGCTTTAAAAACTTTCGGAATATCAACATACGAATCACGACAGATACAATCACAGTTAAATCATAAAATGCTAATGGTTTTGTTTCTTTCAAAAATAGCATGAAGAAATGTTTTCTGCTAGAAAAATGTTATGTGGAAATGCAATGGTATATAGTAAGCTTTTTACCATTTATAATGTGCCATAAATAGGAAAATTTTAAAAAAAGAAAAAAAAAAGGAAAAAAAGAAAGAATTTTAAAGAAAATGTAATGTCTAACATAAGTTAAACGTTAATTGAAAAGTTTCGGTAAATGATTAACTTTTGTTAAACAATATGGTTAACGAAAACGCAATTTGTAAAGATTTAAGCACGGATGTCGGTGTAACGATAGCTAATTTAAGTTTTAAAGGAAAATCACCATTAGATTAGTCTAACATTAAAAAACAAATTCGATAAAAATAAAATTAATCGGATTACCAGCAAGCTCAGCACAATTACTAGTCTCTCAAATCTGATTGGTAGGCGCTGTTGCTTGGTAACGGTGGTTTTGAAATAAACAAGGGTTTTAAAAAATTTCACTGAAATCTAGAAATTTGGCAAACCTCTCACTTCGAAAAAAATACTGCATTATTTTAATTTTTACTTCAAAGTGAATTTTTGAGAAAAAAATGCGAAGTATTTATTTGTTTTTGTTTTTTAAATAGAAAAAGACAAACTTAATGGTTCAGGAATAATTATGAATGATATACGATTTCTTAATTACTAAATTTTCTACAAAAAACATCACTTTGATAAAAACGTAATTTAAAAATCTTGTAAGGGGTATTTATTAGAAGTATAGCATGATTTTATTTAATTGAGCGAAAGAGAGAATTTTTGTTGTTTTTAAGGTTACACCAGCAACCTTCTTTTCCTTTAAAAAATTACAGTAAATTTTTTATTTATTAAAATAATTCAAAAGAACATTAAAAAGTTATTAATATAAGTAAAAAAAAAAAAAAAACATTTAAAATAGCAGAATTAAACACAAATGGATATTAACATGAATACGGATTGAGCTTTATAAGTTTACACAACTGAAAAGAAAACGGGTATGATCATTTTATGGATAAGTAGGAAAAAGTAAATGTATATCATTAATACATGTAAAAATATACAAAAGTTGCTACTTCTTTATTATAGCAGTCCCCAAGGATGACAGAGAGATATCGCCAAGTTAGGATGTAAAATACCGCCAAACGTTTGCATTAATACACACAATATATATATAATACATGATATACAGGGTGATAAAAAATGTATACACAATTTATTGGCTACAAACTGGCATGTTCTTTTCCTTTCAGATGTGAAATAAAGGCTTAAATCAGACTAGGCTTTGGGGCGAAGTAATTTATCTTAAAATGTTACTGGAAGTACGAAAACGTATCTGAAGTCTAGAGACAGTTTATAAGAGAGTTTGAAAACAGATCCCTCCATGCGACTTGCAATCGCTAGAATTAGAGATGTTTGGAGCGGATGGAACTGTTCAATATGTTCAGAAGAAACGTTTGGGAAGACCGCAGTTATCAACAAACATAAGGAGAAGATGGTAGAACTGTTCGGCATGGGGACGTAGGACATTCAAAATCAACTGTCCATTGCATTTTAAAATGCCTACATTAAAAAAGCTACATTCAAAGATTGGTCCACGCTAGAGTCCTGTACGAGTCAGGTTGTATCCGACATTTCTGATTAAAACTCAACAACCCAAAACCCGACAAAAAAAAAAAAAAAAAAAAAAAAAAAAAAAAAAAAAAATCGTTAACCCGAAGTGAAAGCAAATTAATCCATATTTTAATCCAATTACGGAAGAATAGCCTACATTTATGTCTCTAATATCAATTTTATCTTTTTTGTATAAATATGAACACATATACGCCTATTAATATCCAAATATATAGTTTTTTCATTTGAAAAATATTCAAGACTTTCTTTTGAAAAATTGGGTCAACTCGAACGCGACCCGAACTCAAAACATTTAAAGTGAGCACGACCCGCAACGAAAAAATTTAACTTCACCCGAGTCGCCTTGGGTCGAGGTAAAGTCGGGTTACCCGATGCAGGACTCTACGCTCTCAATGAAGATGATCTGGACCATTATAATCATTTAAATTGTGTATTCATATTTTGAAACACCTTGTATATTATGTATATATTATTATGTGTAATATGCATGTACTATTTTGTGTAATATGTATGTCATGTGTGCATTATATTTTTTTGTGTACTTATATGTATTTTTATCTCTATATTACACGTTCACATTTCACGCGCATGGCAACAATCTCAGCGAACTGTAACTCCGGAGGGCCGTTATAATAAGAGGTAGTTAAAAGTTTAAGTAGAAGTTATTTTTTCAGTTATATATATATATAAAAAAAATGACCCCGTACTTGAGCAAATAAAAATTATTTCACAAACACTTCAAAACATTATTTACATTATTTATGGTACAAAAGAGAAAAACAAATGCACGTTTTGATTTTTTGTTGAAATAAAATCTTTTATCAAGATATAAGGTCAGCTTATGGAGAGAAAAAAAAATGATGAGTTGAGTTGATAAAACTAAATATTTGTGAATACAAACTTAACAAACGTGAACTTTGATTACATTCTTGGTTTTTCTTTGTGATATACAAAATGGATTAACCAATAAAATTAAAACAAGGTGTGAAACTGATTGAAAAGTCGTTTATTTCATTTTCTACAAACATGTGGCCTCGATCTGAGATAGCATAATAATAAAAAGAAAGAAAGAAAAATAAAGCAGGTGTTACAAGTTTTCCTTAACTGATCGCAAAAACCCTGTATATGTGTGTGGGGGTTAATACAGAGGATTATTTATCACCTAATGGAATAATCAGAATTTAGTTTTCACGGTCAGAAACGTGAAATTCGATGCATACATACTTTTTAAAAAATTTCTTCTGAAATTTCGAATGTTTTTTAAAATACAATAAATTTTGAAATTTTTACTTAAGCAATATTTCTAAAATTATTACTTTTTTTAAGATATTCAACATTTAAAAAAATTAATTTTTTAATTATATCGGATGTAAATTTTTTGATGGTAAAAACTAAATTTTGAAAATTACAGTTAATGAATTAATCCTGTGTTTAAATTTATAAATAAAATAAAAAAGGTAACAAAACTTATAGTTAAGCAAATAACAAAAAAACAATAAAAGTTACCTGCTGAATTTTTGCACGCGCCGATTATAGCACCATTTCAGCGCGGCTAAGTATTTCAGATATTGCAACTGGCCAACAAGGGAAAAAAAAATATTTTATGAACTGGCACGAAAATAAGCGATATTTCAACCAGTAGATTGGTCTTTACGATCATGATCGCCATTGCATTTTGGCTTCTTGTAGCCTTCGCTTGTGATAATTTTGTGACAATAAACGCAGACGATTTCTTTATACAGCAACATTGCGTGTCTTACTGGCATCTACTATGACAAATATGACGTAGTTCCTTTTCTTCAGCACCTCGTGGAAATCGAACCGCAGGAAACCGAAACCAAGCGTGTCTGGTTCCTTACTGGTCCTCTGGAAGTTCTTCCACGATCGCAATTGCATTTGGGCTCCCTGTGGCCTTCGATTGTGACTGCAGATTTCATTTTCTTGTGACCATGAACATAAAAGAGAAGGACATTTATCAAAATGGTGTAAAAATGTATCTCGAGTTTGAAAAAAAAAATGAATGGCGGCCGACGTACAGCTTTGGACATAAAGCGCCACCTAATTGACAACGCTCAATGATCAAGCATATGTTGGTAGAAATAAACAAACCGACTAGAATCACTTCCCTCTACACCTCAATGCCTTTTCGCTGGATTTCGTGACGTTACGTTGCCAGGGAAACCGCCTCGACTTTGTGACGTCACGAACCCAGCTAAAGGCATGAAGATCTAGAAGGCTGTACTAGAATTCTGTTACTTCAGCGCCATCTATTTAAATTTTTTTTTCGAGACTGGTTCTCCACATCCAAATCCTATTTCGAAAAAGGTCCTTCTCCTCTAGGATCATGCTTGTGATAGTAAAAAAAAAATAAAAAACAGTCGATTCTTCATACGGCGATGATCTTGCTGGCATCTACTTTGACTTTGATGAACATGACATCATCTTTGACGTAGTTCCTTTTCTTCATTGACTCGTGGGACACGAACCGCGGGAAACCGAAACCAAGCGCGTCCGGTTCTTTACTGGGTCGTTGGAAGTTTTTCCACGTCGGGTCGGGCACGAAGCTCTCTACGATATTGCAGGCCGTCTCTGTACCGGACTGTACCTGGTCGTACAGGACGAAAGTGACTGTGTGACTAAATGGCCAGGGTAACAGCGCGTCGTATTCGCCCGGGAGTATTTTGATGTAGACTGACAGGTGGGTGCCTTCTCCAGCTCCGTTGCCGTTGAGAAAGAGAGTTGCCATTAGCTTGTACCTGTTGTGGAAAAAATAAATATTATCTATTTAAAAAAGAAAAAATATATATATATAATAAATTTTAAATTTCATGTCTTATATTTCTAAATTATTTATTATCAATATTAATTATCCGTTATCCTGCTTAATTTGTCATGCGACAACAATCGCTTATAACTGAAGATGCAATTTTTTATTTATTTATAGAATTAAAAAACATATATAAATCACTTTAATAGACATGCCTGCAAATGACATGATTTTGCATTTAAAAATGGATCTGTATCTGCAAATGCGTTAGAAAGTTTCGCGGGTAAAAATATTTTTTTCAGAACACTCTTAAGAAGCTTCTAGAATAAGCTCCACCACGAGAAGAAATAAAACAAACATTGCCATAGTAACGAATCAAAGTGAAAAGTAAATAATTGTTTACAATGACAATTAAGACACGGAAAACATAAAACACGAATTAATAGACCAACAGATAGATAATGACATTATAATATAGATAAGATAGGTACATGATAGATAGATATGAAGGGCTCTAGTAGAGGGTATATGGTGGTATGCGGCGTCCTTCTGGATTTTTAAAAGAAAAACCATATACCTTCTGTTTCTCAATCGTACTCTCTATCGTATACCCACTGGGCTTTTTTTTTTTTTTTACTACCACAGCATCTTAGATATGATAGATAAAACATATACTATTAGCACTTTATCAAAAGTTATAGCCAAATAATCAGAACAAGTGGGTAAGTGTGATCGAAAATCGCACAAAAAATTTCGTTTACTATTCCTTTGAAAACACTTTATCCTTTAATTATTAATCCAAATCATTAATATATAATTATTAAATCCTTACCATTTATCAATACGGTTTATCAATAAGAACATAGATGGCAGCACGATTAAATTTAATAATAAAATAATAACAAGAGAAAGATATTTTTAAAACAAATTAAAAATATTCAAGAAGTGCTTTTCAGACAATTTGTAACAGCATATATTTGTAAATATGAAAAAGCACATTTAATTATGATTTTTTTTTTTTTTTTTAAAGAAAAGAAAGAAAAAAACCTTAAACTGGCACAAAAAAAAAAAAAAAAAAAAAAAACAGAAAGTTTTTTAAATTAAATGTATCGAACAATGAAATGCAATCGAAAGTTTCAACTTTCGTCATCCAGAATAGAAGCCGAAACTACTAAGTTAGGAGGAAAACGCTTTACCATTGAACTTCGCGAAAAAGACTGAAATTAAGATTATGTTTTAAAATCTAAGGAAATAGCAGAAATGGTCGGATGTTATTAAAATAATTAATTTAATTAGAATAATAGAAGAAATTTTTCAAAATTTTATGATTTGTCGTGGGACAGGATGTATTCAGCTATAAGTATGCAAACTTTCAAGTTTCTGATTTATAGAGTTCCCGAGTAGAAACTCTGTGACGGACAGACAGAGGAATGAAACGAACAGGGTTTCGTCAGATGAACGAAACCCTAAAAATGTAGAGCAACTTTGTTAAATTGATGTAAAGCAACTTCCCTTCATTTGAATGAAAGCACTGTTTAAAATATCAATTGAGCCTAGGGTATGATTTCAGCTATTAATGCCATGTATTGAAGCTGCTAGGAGGACTTTTGTCAGTGCGTTATGTGACTGCTTCCAAGTTGGTAAACTTTTTATGTCCTTTCAATTAGAGATCTTGTAAGACGAAATAAAATTATAGAAATGTCGGAGGTTTTGACCGGTCACACATATTGCGATGTAAAAGAGTTTCGTTAAGTGAAGAAAGCTACAGTCATAAAGACACATCTGTCAATCTTCCAGTTTTTTTAAAAATCAAATAATTACCACTTAGAAACATTACACTTTATTAAATAATTTTTTAAAACAAATTTTCTGGTTCTATTTTATAAAACCAGAAAGTTGGCAGCAACGGGGCGAAATTAGAAGAAAAATTGGTGAAAATTTAACCAAAAGTGGCACTTTTTAAATTTTTGAATGGAAAACGTGAATAAATTAACCGTACCCGTGCTGGCTGGTGTAGAAAGGAGCACTGCACAGTTCGTAACCGTCCCTGGCTTCTGCCAATCGCCTGGTGTAGTCGCCGATTTTCCATAGCAACGTACCACTTGTGTTGATGGTTAACCCTTGTAGTGCAGTCCGGAGAGCCGTTATCTGGTGCTGCTGCCTGGACACCAGACCGCAGACAAGGGTTAGGTGGGTTTTACTGGCCTCTTCCAAGTGCTGGTCCATGGCTGAACGGCTGCCCTGTAGAAAGTGAAAAAAAAAATGAATGAAGACTTGCAGAATAGATCCATTAAAAGAAAAAAAATCACTAACAAGTAATTCAGGATTCTATTTATTAAACAATCGAATATTTGGCTAATGGGTGATCCACTAATTACACCATACTTCTGACCAGTGGTCAAGAATACAGAGCTGGGCACTAACCAGACGTGTAAGAACTGGTCGCCAATGGGCCGATTGCCACCACTAAATTTTTAGTATTCTTCGCCTAATAAGAATACTAATAAAATTTAGGCGAAGAATACTAATAAAATTTAGGCAAAGAATACTAATATAATTTAGTGGTGACAATCGTTCCATTGGCGCTCAATTTCCACACAGCTAGACCATGACCCCTAGGAATTCTAACGCCACCAAGTTTAGTTTTAGTATGAGGCTTATAATAATGATATTAAATGTGCCATTTGGCTAAAATGCGCCAATCGGCTTTAGACACGATTACAGAAGTTTCCACAGAAAAACAACTACAAAAGAAGTTTCTCCCATTTGTCCCGAGTGAAGCTTGGTCGACCAGGTACTTCAAAATTAAGTCAGAAAATAACTAAAAGCACGTGCAAACTGGCAGCTCTTATATTGACTGTAGATAATTACATTATAATACAGATAAGAATGTGATATATAGATATTATTGCTGTAGTGAAGGGTATAATGATATTAAATGTGTCAATTGCCTAAGATGCGCCAATTGGCTTTAGACCCGATTACAGAAGTTTCCCCAGAAAAACACGTTGGCTACAATCAGCGCTTGCCAAGCGTTGATCGTTGCGAAAGCTACGATCATTGCATAACTAAAAAGGAATATAGATAACTTTTTTCTCTTATTTTGATCAGTATTTGTTTATATTGTTTAAAATAGATTACAAAAAACATTAAGTTCCCTCCCTCCCAAGGCAAAAATGCAAAATAGATTACAGTTTAGCAAACCTGATATGGAAATGTTTTTATGTTTTTAAAAACTTACAAATAAGTTTTACAACTTAGTCCCAAGACTGAGATAATGGATGACTTTTGATTAAAAAAAAAAGAAAGTCGAAATAAATAACTAATTTGTGTAATTGATATATCTATTAAATGTAATTATTAATTTTAATATTAATTTTAATAGTTAAAATTTAAACATTAAATATTCGTCAATATTTCTTTCTAATTAATACTAAAACTGCGATAACGGATGTCAACGATGTTTTGATGAAAAGTAAAAAAAAAAAAAAAAAAAAAAAAAAAAGTCGAAATAAATAACTAATTTGTGTAATTAATATATCAATTAAATGTAATTATTAAGCACTAAATATTTGTCAATATTTCTTTCTAATTCATCTTAAAACTGCGATAACGGATGTCACCAATGTTTTGATGAAAAGTAAAAAACAAAGTCGAAATAAATTACTAATTTGTATAATTAATATATCAATTAAATGTAATTATTAATTTTAACAGTTAAAGTTTAAACATTAAATATTTGTCAATATTTTAAAAAAAATCTAATTGAAAATAAATATTTAATTATTTATTTTTATAAAATTGCCAAATAAGCAAAAAAACTGCGCAACGGTAACTCTCTGGTGTAAATTGGCAACCCCTTTGTTTACATCGTGTCTGCATTAATTTTGAATGAACTTGTTATACCTTGAACTTGCAGCCGACGTCTTTGAAGGCACAGGAGAGTGTTAGGTGGGGACAGTGGTCGTTGAGGTGCGTTTCCAGGTCTTCTTTGGCGATCTTGATCCCCACATCGCAGCGGTTGGGACACGACACCGGAAGCCGGGGACACTTGGACAGGTGGATCTGTGAAATAATAAAAAATAGAATTCAGGTACAGTGAAACTCTAATTATTCGGACTGTTGTGTTTAGTCCGTATTTGATGTCCAACCCTCCAACTATACTACCACTACGTAAAATGTGGGTTAATTTGATCCAGGTTAAACATGTTTCGAACCCAGAAAATGCTTTTAAGAAATGAAATCAAATAAGTTCCACATAGAAACATAAAATTAAATAAATAATGATACTTCAAATATATTTTCTGCTTCGAAATGTGCTTAATCTGGATCAAGTTAACCAACATTTTACGGAAGAATAGTGGGAGGCTGGCAAGTATGAAATTCTATACTTCAGAGTGTAGTAGTCATCACATGACAGACTCGAAAAATGGTTCAGAAATTGTTGAAAAGCTAAAATAACTTGCGAGATTTGAGTATTAGTCAGGTGTCTTGTCAGATTTGAGTAGCATTAACACGTGAACTCCACACTATGCGAATTTGCACCGGCTAAAATTTCAAATGTCGTCAGCAGCATTTGAACACATGCTTACATTAATTTGCATTTTTTCTCAACAAAATGAAATTTTTGATTTAAAAAAAAGTATCACGGTTCGATCATGCGTTATATATTATCATTACTATATTGTCGACAAAATTATATGCAGAACAACGTCAAAGTTACGGAAGTGCGCGGGTGCTGAACAGACGGGTTCAATTTAAATGAGCACTTTGTTCAGTACAATTAATTTGAAATTACAATAAATTTATGATTTAGTTGCTCTGTTGGATAAGAGTGGCGCCACTATGCATTTCTTAAAATGTTTTTAGTTGAAAATTCTGATAGAGTCAGTCAGTCTGAGTTCGGATGTTACAACTGTTTGAAGGGCATAAAGATGTCCTTGTTTTTTATTATGTTTTACGTTTTCTTCGCTTTTGTAGGCTGGGGCTCTTTAAAATTTAGTTTAACCTATTGATTATGGTGCTGGGACATATGTCGTCCCAGCGCCAATTTTTTTTATTCTATTCGAATCACTTTATGAAAAATAATTTCTGTCATACATTTTTATTAGGCTATTTTCAAGAGAAATCTACCACAAATATACTTATTTGTAAATTATGGTAGGATTGAATATAAAAATAGTCGCCATTCCTGGATCGTGATAAAAAGGTTAAGGCTTTCATGTAAGATTAAAATATTCTGAAATAAGTTTATTAATAATTATATTTTTGAATTAGTCAATTATTAGATGTGAAACCAGAACTTTCAACTGCATTTGTTTATGACTGTTAATTGTGAAGTTTACGTTTGTATTTGTCAAGATTAATGTTTTTGTGAATGTGAAAATAAATAATAAAAATTCAAGAAAGAGTATTTTTCTTTACAAATTCTCTACACACTTTAAGCACAGATATAATAATAAAGAAAATGTTATAAATAATATTTGCTAAAGCCTCGCTATTGTAACATTCTCACATTGAAACACGTTTATTATCAATAAGTATGTACACACACACACACACACACACACATATATATATATATATATATATATATATATATATATATATATATATATATATATATATATATATATATATATATGAGAATATCAAGTGCTTCTCAGCTGTGCATAACAAGATAAAAGAGATTTTTGTCTCTGTCCAAGAATGACTGAATGAATGAATTCTGAAATGGCGTCCCTGATGGGTGACTATCTATGCCGACAGTTACCAAGGGGCGTAAGTTTGTTTTGTCCAGAAATGCCTGAATTTAACGGATGTCGTAGAAGTGTCATAAGTAGTTTTTTCCACGAAACACTTTTTTTACTGTTTTCTTCAGCTCGATGGTAATTCTTAATATTTACTACTTTATAATAATTCGATAGTATCGTCTAATAATAACCCTTTCATGTGCAAGGTACATTTCTGCTGTAAAATGTTTAAAATGAATGATTGACACCAGGATTTACATTACTTATTTGAAAATAAGTAACAGCTTTTCTTCACGTAAGATTTATATCAAAATCCCCTTCCAAAATTCGGGTACCAATGTGGCATTTGGGAATTAAAATTAAGTGGGACATATATGTCCCACCTGGAGGGTGTTAACTTACCTGGAGTGTGTCGAACACGAATTCCTTCTGGCAGTACCGGCAGGGAACGAGCCTTTTGTTGCATTCGTGAAGCCGGTGGTTGCTGTGCTGCCTACGCTGGATCTTGGAACCGCATTTGTTCTCGCAGTAGATAGGCTCGAGCTGGCAGCTGCCTACATGAGCCTGCAACAAGACAAAAAATACTATATTAGATATTAAAAATGATCAAGGAAGTACTTTCTAACTGAGCTATTAAAAAAATAAAAACTAGCCTCCGTTCGATCGTGTCTTGTAAACCATGACGTTATTTTTGACAGTGAAAGCTTTCCAAACTAAAATACTTCAGCGCATGCAAAGGTAAATTTCGTTTTAAATATGGTGTAATTCTCACTAGTTAAAACTTTCGTAAAAAATAATTTTAATATTTAAAACTTTTTTTTTCAATATTCACATGTAAATAAATTTTTTCAATTGAAAATTAATATATTGTAGTGGAAAATATTACTATTTGAGCTTTTTAAAATGTGGCAATTGTAAATAAAAACGGCTATCTTTTATTTATACAATATGAATAATTCTCACATTAAATAGCGACATTTTGAAATTTTTATTAAAAATCTTATGATTAAAATTGGTTACTTTAGCATGTTTATTATACATTGTTGTAGAAAACTAAAAGTTTTCATGTTTTTATATGCGGTATTTTTTGCAGAAACCGAGAAAGTGAAAAATACACGGATCATTCAAAACCGGCGGTAGTGTTAGCGGCAGTGTTTCACTTTTTTAGAATCGAGAGAGATATTAACTACCATACTGTCTTTTTTTTTTTTTTTTTTTAATTATCCTACTATACTCTGTTTATTCACTACTATAATTATTAACATAAACAGCAAATGTACGTTTGCAGTCGAATTCCACTGTATAAGTTCTATGTTTTCGAATGCGATTTCTTTTATTATCCATCCTTCTAAATCTACAGCAATTGTCAGTGACGGAAGGGTTTTCTTTATATAGAATGTATTTTATTTCCTTTTCTATTCGTAAATAAAATTACTAGAATCCGTCAGGCCGAAATGTCGGAGCATTGAGTGGGATAAACATAAAATATAACATTAACAATATATAATATATATTTTTTATTTTTAAATTTACTGTTTAATAGTATAAAAGAAAAATTACAATAACTGCTGTTGAATCTTCAAGTGTTTATTCGGTCAACAGTTGCCTCAGATACTGCTCAAATGCTAATCTATCAGCATTCTTCTAATTTGGTCTAGCCTATCCTTTGCGAAAGGCACTTCAATCAGAACATCCTCTAAACGTCGAACCCTGCTAAACGCGACATAAGTTGCTCCAAGTGACAACTCCTTTTCACCAATGTCCACAGCTATTTTTGACAAAGTTAAACCTTGGGATTTGTGTATTGGTGACAGCGTATGAAACTGCTAAAGGTAACTGAGTACGGGAGCATGAGACATTGTTTTCTTTCCAAGACGTTGTAATAGGTGTGACAGGAAAAAGTCTTTCAGTGAGAAATGGTCCCCGATAATCATCAAAGTGAACCATTACTGCCTGTGGCAAGCCTGGAGGCCGTAATCCTGGTCCGTAGACAATATCTTTTACCGTACCAAGTGCACCGTTGACCAATCCTCCACAGATTGGTACGCAACATATACGTGCTCATCTTCACTCCATCTTGCTATTTGATTATTGTGGTCTGCTAATATTCTTGCCACTGGCCATTTTGATTTACGAAGTACTTCTTGATTATGTCCTTCAGCTTGTTTGTTTGTGGGAAAAAGGCGTATGGCATTTTGAAATCTTTCAAGTTCAGCCGGAGGCTGTATAGCTTTACGTCGTTGCATAAGGGATGCGTATTGGTCGCCTGTAACTTCGCCTACGGAAAGCGAATCAAGAGTCTCTCTAAACTGTATTTGCTGATTGTTGCTTTGTCTCATTGACTTTGTTAAGGTGAAACATTTTTCAAACATCTTAAGAACTGTTTGTCCACGTAAAGCCAAAATGTCTTTTATAGAATGTCTCCTATATAGAGGTGTGTCTTTTAGAGGCTGTAGCTGCCTAATATCTCCAATCAGGTAAACAAATAAGCCTCCAAAAGGTTCAATGCTGTCTGGTTTACCTTCGCGACATCTTTGCTCAAGTGCAGCCATCAGACGGCATCCGATCATTGAAAATTCGTCAGTAATGAGAAATGAAACTGGATTCATGCTGAGCTGTAGATTTCTTGCTGCTTCACTTCCTAAATCAGCAAACGATTTAAAATATGTTGGTACTTTTAGTACAGAGTGAATTGTTTTGCCCTCGACATTAATTGCAGCAGCACCTGTTGGAGCCAAAACCATAATAGCTTCCGGTCCTAACTGCTCGGTAACTCTTTTACGAATTTCTTTTATTACCGTACTTTTTCCAGCTCCGGCATTCCCAATATTAAAAGTACGTTTAGGGCAATTTATAAATCTTGATTTCAAAGACGAAAGCTGTTGCGTGCATAAGTGAAGTATTTTTTGCTGCTCATCTGTAAATCTGATCTCAGACGTATCGTAATTTTGATGCACTGTAAGTTGTTGTTCCTTACAGTAATTTAAAAATGAAGTAAAATTGCGATCAGGGTACTTGTAACTCTCACTTTTCCACTCACATGCATGATCAATCAGGCGTTGCCCCAAAGTATCCTCGTTTGTCTGCACAGGAACTATGGCAGCTGCTGCCATATATGGATCAATCTCGCGGTATTCTTCTTGCAGGATTTCTGTCTCATGTGTACTGCTAACAGCCGGAAAATTTATTTCTTCGTGTGCATCAATATTTAGATCATTGAATGCTTCCTCCCATGAGTGATACGCAGACGGCAGGCCTTCTTGCAATAAAGAGTCAGAATTACCTCTCCAAGGATAATTGAGTAATACTTATTGCCTATAGTATTCTTCGGCTAGAGTTGGGTCGTGGTTGAGTGATGTAAGAGGAAAAACTCTGACAACTGCATATTTTCTTCTTTGGTGATAATCGATTCCTCTTACTGAGAAAGATTTTGCAAACTTAAGAAGCGTGCAGGAAATAAGTTTCTCCGGCCGCGCGCAACATTTCTGAAGCATGCTTTTTGATGGTCTTTCGTCGCTTGAAAAGTTGATTTCTTCCCTGTTGTTATCATGAAGCCGTATTGTAACTACTTCCCGACTACTGTGATACATTGGCCATCCCATTAATATGTGTACTACCTCTTGGGCTGAGTAATCCCTTTCAGAAACAGAAGACAAAATAAGTTTTTGGACTGCTTGAACCGCTGGATTTGTTTCGTTCATCTTATTTAAAATCTCAGATAACAATTCCTTGTAAGGAACAGAAGCTGTTTCTGATTTTGAGGCATATTTGGCAATGTAATGCAAAACCGCATCCTTTGATGTAATATGACTGAAATCCATGTTAGCTCTCCAAACTTGTGACACGAAGCAATTGTAGGTATTCATTTCAGAATCGTTTCTTTTTGGCAAAAAGCTAATTATACCATTTTCTACTTGAAGCTTTGGAGAGTCGCACTCTGCTTTTGGAAAACCAAATCTGCAGCTATAACTATTTGTACCTCTTTTTTTCCTTAGGCAATAATCTCCATGTCTTGTGTGACGTTGGACTTGATTTAAGAGCTGAGCGAGATCTTTTTCACGATCTTCACTGGAAATGTCTGAAAAGCGAACTCGACAGCGGTGTATATCATTTACGAGGACATCCTTGTCAGGATTATCAGCACTGCATAGTTTTTCAAAATATGCTGTTACGGCTGCTACATTTTCAGCGTTAGTCATGTCTAGTGTTTCCATGTTTGGCGCCCCTCTTAACAACAACAATCCATGCATGTGAGGACTTCCACGCCACTGCCATTCGAAACGAACCCAGTAGTCGTCTATTAAAAACAACGGCGTCAAGATTTTTCTCAAAAATATATCACAACGTTTTTGAAAGAGCCAACCAGTCAACAGAGGGTTGTCGTTCATTAATTGCCTGCGTTCTGTATCAGTCAGCTCATTTGGATCTCTGTTAGGCTCTAAAAGTCTGAAAAGATCAGGCCAGTGATAATCAGCTGCAGACAGTGTAAATAAAATTGTTGGTGCTCCAATTTGTGGGAAAAAGGCGTATGGCATTTTGAAATCTTTCAAGTTCAGCCGGAGGCTGTATAGCTTTACGTCGTTGCATAAGGGATGCGTATTGGTCGCCTGTAACTTCGCCTACGGAAAGCGAATCAAGAGTCTCTCTAAACTGTATTTGCTGATTGTTGCTTTGTCTCATTGACTTTGTTAAGATGAAACATTTTTCAAACATCTTAAGAACTGTTTGTCCACGTAAAGCCAAAATGTCTTTTATAGAATGTCTCCTATATAGAGGTGTGTCTTTTAGAGGCTGTAGCTGCCTAATATCTCCAATCAGGTAAACAAATAAGCCTCCAAAAGGTTCAATGCTGTCTGGTTTACCTTCGCGACATCTTTGCTCAAGTGCAGCCATCAGACGGCATCCGATCATTGAAAATTCGTCAATAATGAGAAATGAAACTGGATTCATGCTGAGCTGTAGATTTCTTGCTGCTTCACTTCCTAAATCAGCAAACGATTTAAAATATGTTGGTACTTTTAGTACAGAGTGAATTGTTTTGCCCTCGACATTAATTGCAGCAGCACCTGTTGGAGCCAAAACCATAATAGCTTCCGGTCCTAACTGCTCGGTAACTCTTTTACGAATTTCTTTTATTACCGTACTTTTTCCAGCTCCGGCATTCCCAATATTAAAAGTACGTTTAGGGCAATTTATAAATCTTGATTTCAAAGACGAAAGCTGTTGCGTGCATAAGTGAAGTATTTTTTGCTGCTCATCTGTAAATCTGATCTCAGACGTATCGTAATTTTGATGCACTGTAAGTTGTTGTTCCTTACAGTAATTTAAAAATGAAGTAAAATTGCGATCAGGGTACTTGTAACTCTCACTTTTCCACTCACATGCATGATCAATCAGGCGTTGCCCCAAAGTATCCTCGTTTGTCTGCACAGGAACTATGGCAGCTGCTGCCATATATGGATCAATCTCGCGGTATTCTTCTTGCAGGATTTCTGTCTCATGTGTACTGCTAACAGCCGGAAAATTTATTTCTTCGTGTGCATCAATATTTAGATCATTGAATGCTTCCTCCCATGAGTGATACGCAGACGGCAGGCCTTCTTGCAATAAAGAGTCAGAATTACCTCTCCAAGGATAATTGAGTAATACTTATTGCCTATAGTATTCTTCGGCTAGAGTTGGGTCGTGGTTGAGTGATGTAAGAGGAAAAACTCTGACAACTGCATATTTTCTTCTTTGGTGATAATCGATTCCTCTTACTGAGAAAGATTTTGCAAACTTAAGAAGCGTGCAGGAAATAAGTTTCTCCGGCCGCGCGCAACATTTCTGAAGCATGCTTTTTGATGGTCTTTCGTCGCTTGAAAAGTTGATTTCTTCCCTGTTGTTATCATGAAGCCGTATTGTAACTACTTCCCGACTACTGTGATACATTGGCCATCCCATTAATATGTGTACTACCTCTTGGGCTGAGTAATCCCTTTCAGAAACAGAAGACAAAATAAGTTTTTGGACTGCTTGAACCGCTGGATTTGTTTCGTTCATCTTATTTAAAATCTCAGATAACAATTCCTTGTAAGGAACAGAAGCTGTTTCTGATTTTGAGGCATATTTGGCAATGTAATGCAAAACCGCATCCTTTGATGTAATATGACTGAAATCCATGTTAGCTCTCCAAACTTGTGACACGAAGCAATTGTAGGTATTCATTTCAGAATCGTTTCTTTTTGGCAAAAAGCTAATTATACCATTTTCTACTTGAAGCTTTGGAGAGTCGCACTCTGCTTTTGGAAAACCAAATCTGCAGCTATAACTATTTGTACCTCTTTTTTTCCTTAGGCAATAATCTCCATGTCTTGTGTGACGTTGGACTTGATTTAAGAGCTGAGCGAGATCTTTTTCACGATCTTCACTGGAAATGTCTGAAAAGCGAACTCGACAGCGGTGTATATCATTTACGAGGACATCCTTGTCAGGATTATCAGCACTGCATAGTTTTTCAAAATATGCTGTTACGGCTGCTACATTTTCAGCGTTAGTCATGTCTAGTGTTTCCATGTTTGGCGCCCCTCTTAACAACAACAATCCATGCATGTGAGGACTTCCACGCCACTGCCATTCGAAACGAACCCAGTAGTCGTCTATTAAAAACAACGGCGTCAAGATTTTTCTCAAAAATATATCACAACGTTTTTGAAAGAGCCAACCAGTCAACAGAGGGTTGTCGTTCATTAATTGCCTGCGTTCTGTATCAGTCAGCTCATTTGGATCTCTGTTAGGCTCTAAAAGTCTGAAAAGATCAGGCCAGTGATAATCAGCTGCAGACAGTGTAAATAAAATTGTTGGTGCTCCAATTTGTCCTACCATGGAAAGGAGTTCCCCACAACGTGCACGCCAATATCCTTTTGTGGATCTTAATTTGCTAGCATAAATCATAATGTGTTTTGCCATTTCTGGTTGCCTATTCAGAATATCACGCATCTGCTCTACCGTCTTATTGCTGAACCTATTTCGCTGAACGAAAAAACGCCCTTTAGCCAAAGACTGCCACCGAAGAATTGAATTCATGGCAAAGTAGCGAAATCGGGAGTCTTTAGCAAATCGCCCATCTTCATACTTCATTAGGAACTTAAAATACTCATCAGGAGAGACTGCTTTTTGACGAGGTTGTCGTAAGTCAGCTGTACCATGTGGGAAAAGATGAGGAAAAGCACGTGCTATGTAACCCTCTTCTTGAAATTCGTTGATAGGCTGTGAATTTAATGAAGGGTGAGGCACACGAATTGCGTCATTTATTAAGTTGTTTTGATCTACCGGTTCAAGTAGTGGTCTAAATGACTCGCGCCTTGTTTCCTCGTTCAAAGTATCAATATCCTCAGTAATATCGGTTGCTGTTGGTAACATTTGAGATACGTCACCATTCTCCGGTAATGTAGCGATCAAATCTTCATCAATTGTGATATTTGAATAATAAGGATTGTGAGCTTTAAGCCACCTGAGTGCTTCTAGAAGGCGTTGTGAGCGAACAGAAAACTCTGCACATCCTGATAAAGTATCTTTTGTCACTAACACAGTTGAAGTCATATCTGAAAGATTAGCAGGCAGGCAGGAAATAAAACTCTCGAAATTTTGTTTAAAGCTGATTACATTTGAGTTGTCAGTATACCGGTACTCGGCAAAAAATTTGAAGGTAACTGACTTGTGCGACTTCTCCGCATTGAATTACGATTCGCAATTCTTCTCATTTCAGCTGATTGCTTTCTCTCAACTGGCATCCTTGCAAATTCTATATAATAAAAACATATAATCCGTTCATATATAAAATGTTTCTTAATATATATATTTTTTTTTATCCTGGATTGGCTGGACTATATCAAAATAAACAGATTTACTCTCATACTTCTTTTATACAATAAGCTTGAATGAAAAGAAAAAAAAAATATTTTGAAATGGAAACAAAAAGTTTAATTACACCAATTGCTGAGTTCGATTAAAAAAAAACTAAATTCATGTACTTAATACGATTTAAACTTCATTGCACGTGTTTTAAAATAAAAATGTATGGGGTCCTTATTTCAGAAAAGTAAAATATATGCAAAATATATAAAAGTAAAATATATGGGACCGAGATTAAGAGCTTTTACTAAAAGGTTGTTTCCGAGTATATTGTTATTTAAATAAGTTTCTCATGATAAAAAATGGCAACAATATAAATTATTTCAATTTTCTTTTTATTTAATTCAAAAGTTTTTCATGATAAAAAATGGCAACAATATAAATTATTTCAATTTTCTTTTTATTTAATTCAAACAATCGCAATGTTATCTCTATGGGGAAATGGAAAATTCTAGAGCAGACGATTCCGGGCGTTAGAGTTGACGAATATTTCTGCTTTTCAATCCCCGGCGAGGTTTTGCCACTACCGACTTCCAGTCCAATTTTGGTATCAATGCGGCAAATATTTTGGCCGCTATCGTGTACACAAAAGTGTAATTTTTCATGGGAAGCCGGAGCTTTGCTCCGACAATGAATTACTGTATTCTTATTCGCAACACAACAGAAAATAAATAACAGTTCTTATTCAACCGAGCAAAATAAAGCTTGCAGATTTTATGTTTTGGAAACCTAAGCCAGGATCAGTTAGTGGCTGATGAATATGTACTATGTTTCACAGATTACCTAGCAGAATATTATACCCTCCTGTCACCAGGCGCGTATGTTTTATCCCCCCCCCCTCCCCCACTAATATATACGTCAAATACACGATTCCTAAAAACTCCGCATCGAATTCATCCTTCTGTCAAAAGCACCGCAGATAATAAATAGGTCCGCAGAGATTTTTCCTGGGCCATTGGCCATATTTCTCCAGAGGAAAAGGGGAGAGGGATCGGGAAACCCGGATCGGTACCATAAGCAAAAAAAAAAAAAAAAAAAAAAAATCCCGAAATGAGGAAAAACTTCATCTTGTAGACTTCCTGTGCTGAAGATAAGAAACATCGAAATCCTTAAAAATGGACGAATGACAACTTTTATATCGATACCAAACGATTTTTTTCCCCCTCTGTCTGAAACGTTCGCATTTCTTTTTTATGCGTGGCATCAGAAATTATTTCATATTTGTCATAAGTTAGCGGCATGACGTTCGAATTTTTTTCTTTTACTTTTGTTTTTTTCATTTGTAAATAATGCTTTTGTTTTGTCATTCTTTATCCCTGTATTTAATGAAGGATAACAAAACAATGAATCTTAATTTATTTTCTTTTTAGCTTTTTTATTTTCCTTTGAGTAATTGAATAAAGTTAATTGACATCCACTAAATATATCTCAAACAATTTTTTTGCGTGCAAAATATTTATAGTATTTCATTTTTTATGCGTGGCATCGCAAATTATTTCATATTTGTCATAAGTTAGAAGGATGACGTTCAGAGTTGTGTGTGTCTTGTAAATAATAATATTCTGTGCTGTCTATCTTTAGCCCTGCATTTTTTGAAAGATAATAAAACAATGCCTTGTCATTTTGTTTGTTTATCTGTCTTTGTTTTTTGAGTCCCTTCGGGAGATCTAATAAAATTAATTAATATGACAAAACATTTCTTATGTGTCGTATTTGATTTTTTTTCGTTTGTCTTTCATATTTCTTTTTCTCTGAAAAAAAAAATTGCGCCTTCTAAATTTTGTTCCCCTTCCTTTCATCTTTAAATGAACAATGGCTGTTCATTTAAAGATGAACAAACTCAGCAAATTCTAAAAATGTTTATTTTGAAAATATATTCTAAGGACCATTCGGTTTTTAAGTAACGTAATTATTATAGCTTAACTGTGAAAATGTTAGTAAAAATTATACATTATGCATAATAATATACTATTTTACAATTACTAATACGCGCAGGCAGACGATAAAAGTAAAATGTTATGTAACAATGCAGGAGGGGGGGGGGGCCCGATGTGTTAAGCCTAGGGGCCCGGTAGGTGGTTAATCCGGCAATAGCAGCAATAACCACAACAGCCGCAACACTGTGGCTAATAATAAAGGCTTACTATTATTTTCTTATCCCCGAATGCGTAATTTTCGCTTTAGAATTGTCGAAATCTTAAAATAATCTTTGAATTACATTAGTTTCTTGTCACGATGTCAGAATACATCTAACTAAACAAATGAACTGTAAATGAATTTAAAAAAAATCTTAAAAGAAAAATAATAAAAAAGAAAAGCATTAATTTACTCTAAGTAAAATAAACAACGTCACCATAAACCTCTCAAAAAAAAAATCTACAATGTAAATATTAAGTTTCGGATTTAAAAACAAAAAACAAAAAAAAACAAGAAAAGCCATCATCAACTCGCTCTAAAATTTTACACTTAAATACTGGCAACATTCCACTTTTCTCAACAATAAAAGCATTATCTTTTTCTTTCTGTTTTACTTTCTATTGATTTTCTATAAGTAACACAAGAGACACCAGAAACAGCTTAACATAACTGTTTAAACGCGATAAGGGGAGACAGGGGGGAGGGGGATATGGATTTTTTTTTTTTTTTGCGGAAAATAACATTTTCCAAGATTTTTTCCCTCCTCCCTTCCCACATCAACTTGCAAGATAAAAATGTTTCAAAAAAACTTTTTCGGGAAGAAAAGCTTACGATAGCAACATGGCGTAAATACAAATAAATGACCGCATGGGATGCCAGCATTCAAACTTCTCCCATTATAGGTTTTGGCGACTGTTCACTTGTTTGGCGAGAAATAACCCTTAGTAAAAATATCAAATTTCATCTGTTTATGTAAATATAGTTTAACTTACATTTTACGAACTTCTTTATTTAACAAAATTTTCGTCGGAACCTTTATTTTGACATAGGAAAAAATAGGAACCTTACATATAGGAAAGAACCTCTAAATAACAAACATGAATTTCTGAACAAATTTTTTTTAACGCCAAATTTTCATAATTTTTATTAACATATAGGAAGCTAAATTCAATTTTCTTTTAAGTTATCTTTGTCAATTATTATATACCATCATCACCTTCTACTTACGAGCATTCACAGACAGTTCGCTGTAGTGAAAGCTGAAAGACGAGAAAGAATCTGACAAATCAATTTTTTACATACATGGAACATTATCGAAGGCATGCATTTATCGAATTTGTTCAAATCGAAGACGATATAATCGAATATTCATTGGGTAATGAAATTATAAAAAGTGACGAAACATCAAACCTGCCAACATCGCACTACACTTCCGTATAATGTAGGTTAATTTAACCGAGGTTAAACACGTTTCAAACCAGAATTCTTTTAAAAGAAATGCGATCAAAAAGATTCCACGTAAGAACATGGAATTAAATATACAGGGTGATTTTTTTTTAAAGTTGTGAAAGTAAAACCCTATAATAAAAGAACCACTGATCCAAATGACCTGAAATTTCACCAGTATTATGAAAGAAATTGTCGTGCTCATTTATGCATATAGAAGAGTTATCGTGGGAAGTAAGTTCAGGGGGTGATTATTGAGAAGATGTCAAAGTTGGCGAATCCTTTGAAAAGCCTAAAGGATTTACTTTTACGGAGTGAAACAATTTGTTAAAACAAGAAGGTATAGTGGCACTTGGTTGTTTTGGCAATCCGCAGAGTGCGTTTCCTGGGTACTGAAGTACTAAACTGGAGTGTAGTTTTCCCTTTTATTTTGTATGGTGAAGCAAGGAAGACGAAAATCACATCATTAGAGTTAATAGTCTTTAATTGGAAAAACATGTCACAATTCAGAATCTTCCACAATAGTGAGATTTTGATCAATCGAAGTTTCAGATTTTTTAAATGAATCTGATGAATATTGGTGAGGTGACATTTTAAATTTAAGGTCAGGGGTGAAGAACACAAACATAATCCAAAGAATAATCCAGAAATGCTGTTGAACGGGTCCGATCAAGTTCACGTAATCCAAAGAGTTTTAAGAACATCAAGGTGATTTTTCGTTATAAAACCAAAGGGTGGCCAAAGGGGCCCAAGACATTTTTAGATGTTTATGAGATGAAGATCAGAGGGCAAGTGTTCTATCCGATATGAAAGTGGGCGCAAGGAAAAACACGCCAAGCGAGATACATTTCAAGCCAAGAGAATCGCATTTTTTTGCGTGGGAAATGTAACCGTTACTTATATACATATCAACTTCATAATTGACGTCATTGGAAGGGAAAAATCTTTTGGCGAAGATTGCACTTTGGCTAAAAAGAGAGATTAAGAATTTTACCGTTAATTATTGTTTTGGGAACAGGGCTTTCGAGGAATGCAGCAAAGGCGCCATTTAAATGCTACAGACATCTGGAACAATATACGAGACAAAGCTGACCATGAAAAGGAAAACATTTTATGCCTTGTATAATTTCATTTCTTTTGATATGTGGGAGACCGAATAAGTACGTTAATGATAATTTAAAAACAATATGCATGATTTTGACTAAAAGTCTTTCGTTGAAAGAGAAAGATAAAAAGGGTGCGCTTTTTAACAGCCGGGAATGTATATGAATTACGATTATGCAGAAAGGGGAAAATATATTTGATAAAATACATAAAATATAGATTGCTTTAATTTTTTGAAAGGAATATATATGGTATCTTTACCATATATATATCACCCCTTCACAAGATTTTGAAAAATTTAGAATGTCACCCTGTAAATATAATACAAAATATCAAAGCAGAAAATAATAATAAAAATAAAATAAATATGCATACAATAATGTAAATAATAATATGTAGTACTACAATAATATCTTCATATTAGTATGATAAATGGCCATACATTTTTCAAATTGCAGCAAAATATACTTTTAAAGTCTTTGAAAAGTCTTTTATCCATATTAGAACTAATGTTAGCTGCAAACATATTTTTTTTTTGTTTGTTTTCTTGCAAGTTTATTCATTTTACAATATGATGGTGCACCTATATAAATAAACTCTTAATTGTTCATTTTTTTTTTTTAACACAGTCTTTAAAAAGAGTTCAAGAATGAAAAATTACAGCTGCATTTTTCTTTGAAGGTTTTCTCACGTGATTTTATTTATCAACAAACATGAGCATGATAGATGAGTCTTTAGTGCACAAAATTTTTTTGTATTTGCTAAAAAAGTTCACAAGTTTGCACTATATTATTAAAAATCTTAAATGAAATGTAAATACATAAAATTCAAAATAAAGAAACACAATTACAATTATACAATGATAATATAGAGATTATAAAGATTATAAAGATACATATATAAAATATTAAACCTAAAAAGTTTTCGTGTAAAGACACAGGAGAGATAAAAATGATGCAAGACATGGGCATCGATAAAAATATCTCCCCTTAAACTTGTTGTAATAACAAGGAAGAGACCGCAGTTTAAGACATTGGTCATATTCGGGACAGGGCGTATTTAGGGAGAGGGGTTTATTTTTGGTAAACCCCCCTTGCTCCGCACATATTTGGAAACTCCGCCTATGATTGGAGCGACTCGTGTTCATCTACGGGTTTGAAAAAATAGTAAAATTGGGTCGAAATTTGGGTAAAATTAGTAAAATATCATCGCCAATTTTAACAAAGTTTTGCTCTCATACACAATGGAATAAAGACCCCCACATGGGTAATAATTTTGAACGGGGCTTATTCCGCAAGGGCGAATAAAAACTAAAAAAAATGCAAAATAAATCAAAGTTTTTTTTGTTCAAAAACCTAAAAATTCTTCCATAGACACGTTCTAGAGTGAAGAGAGCATAAAGTCACATTCGGGATAAATATATATTGTTTCGAAAATTAAATTCTCAAAATAATTCATTTATTTTAAGTTATTTAAAAATTCAAAGATTAAATTAAAAGGAAAATGAGTATTAAATTCAAATGAGATCATTAATTTGATTTTTTTTTTTTTTTTACAAAATGCTAAGTATACTTACAAATGCAGAGAGTGTTAATAGAATTATCAAATGTTTACATTTATAACAATACCTATTATTCTTAATTTATATTATCTATATATTTTTATTTATTTATTTATTTATCTATTTATTTATTTATTTTTATTTTTATTTTATTTTTTTTAACAGGATTTTAAATTATACGAACTTGGTAAACAAGAATACGGATGGAAAAAAATCTTTTGCCAAATAAACAAGTTCTGCAGTACTGCAACATAACACATAAACAATGGACCAGCCATATCACAATAAAAACAAATAATACAATACTACATAACATGCATGCATAAATACACCTGTTACCATGGATAAGGAGAATTTATGAATCTGGCAACAGAAAATTTTATATTCATATTAATATTTTATCACCTTTCGAGGACGTAAATTATAGGAATGAGCACTTTGTTCAATATTGTTATTACTAGGAGTATTGTTATGAACATTATGATAATTTAAGTCAAATAAATGGTTATTTCTAGGAGGTGCAAGTAAAAGTCTGTCAATATGAACTCTGAAAATTGAATTGTTAATATGAGAATTCAGTTGTTGAATTGAAAAAGAAACAGGTGAGTGTTTCTTTACAACTACATAAGGTCCTGTATACCTTGGCTTAAATTTATCTGATGATTTTAGGTATACAATGTCTTTCTCAGCAATTGGCCTGAGTTTTGCCTTTCTTTGATGATATTCGTTTCTTTTAATTTGAGATGCTTTTATGTTGTCATAAGCTTTGTTGTAAATACCATTTAAATCATGAAGGAGATTGTAAAAGTCTACATTTTGGCCTAGAAAGGGTTGATTAGCATTTAAATCATATGTATCAAATATTAGAGATAATTCGCGTCCAAAATGTAAAAGATTCGGAGAGAAAGAAGTAGAAGAATGTTTAGAACCATTATAGAGATTTTTATGAATAGCAATGGCATTTTCAAAGGAATGTCCTTCTTCTTGCAACTTAATTTTAATGGGCGAAGGTAAACAAGATATTAATCTAACGTATTTTATTTTATTTAATGCGTCTTTGTCAAAAATTTCGGGGTATACCTTTGCTACAAGCACATTAAGTCTATGAGCAAAATTTTTTACTGTCTCCTGTGGTAACATAGTTAAACAATTCAAATCGTTTAAAGTTGCAGCCGAAGAATTCTGTGAAAAGAATTTTTGAATGCGATCGCGAATAAATTCAAAGTCTTGTGCGTTATATAGTACAGGGTCTTCAAGATAATATTTTTTGGCGGGACCTTTCAGTTTAGTTTTAAGATAATCAACTGTTTGTTCATTAGTTATTTCCTTAATTTTCTGATAAGTTAAAATTTGGTTAAAGAAATGGTCAACTAAATCTGAGTCTCCGTAATAGTCATCAACAACATAATCACAATTTTTAGAATAAGCCATAGTGATATCACATTAAAAGTTTATTTATTTTTTTTTTTAGACACAGGTAAAATATCATAAAACAAGAAAAATAAAAAGAGCAACAATTTAAACAAGCCAACTTGATAATTTATTTAAAAAAAAAATCATTAAATATTTAATCATAGAAAACTTCAAGAAAATTTAACTATTAAAAAGATTGGTTTTAAATACTGAAAAAAAATATAAGATAGTAAAATAGAGCATATGAGAAAAACATATTTTTTCGTCATAAAATTGTCATATAAAATGCAAAATAAAGTCTCTATGAGTGTAAAAGAGCACTTTTATCTTACCTGTACCTAATAAAACTTATTATAATCTATTAAAACCTTTTTAAAATATTTACAGTATAAGATTTTTATTAAATAATTAAAAGTTCAATTTCTTTTTTTTTTATCAACCTTTTACAAGAAAAATTCTTACCTCTGAACATATCCATGCGCTTTTCTGCAAATAATATCAATATAAAAAAAAGCACTGCAAATTCTTAACAAAAACACTGAAAATCCTTAAAAATAAAAGAATGATATCTTTTATATTAATCTTTCATTACCGCGTATTCTCAAATCACTTTTAGTATTCTTTCTTTGAGTCAGAAACAATAAGAAAAACTACGATGAAAAATATATTGTGGTTAAGTAGTATTTGGAACACATGAAATCATTTGATGAATGAATAAGCGTCGAAGACCAAAGTTCTTCCCAGATAATGATAATTCTAGCTAGCACAGCGTAATTGGGAATCGAATTATTCAGTATTCTTTTAGTTCACAGTTACACGGCAATTTGAAAAAGTTTTTCGATGATTAAGGAAAGAATAAATAAAAAGAACATAGTAGAAGTTCACGATAAAATAGGATATTCAATGTAGATGCGGGCGCAGATTTTATGAATGAAAATATCACTCATTGAAGAAAACCACATGTTGAAAATCACTGCTTCCATCAGGGATTGATTATCATTTTTCACAGAACAATTATGCAGCATAAAACACTAAGATGAAATAATTCGATGATGCTCCGACGCTGAATAATTTGCGACGAATAATTAAATTAATTTACTTCGAAGAAAATCACATCGCATATCTCACACAAAAAGGATTAAGTTTGAAGTTAGCAACTTTCGATGATAGGTAAAAACCACAGTCACAGGCAGGCTCCAACAAAGCATTCTCAGAATGAAAAAATATAGTCAGAAAAGTTGCAAATTAATAGGAAATTTTTTTTTTTCGTTCCGTGGCCCCAATGACACACCCTTTAGAAATTGGCGTGCGAAAACGATCACATCCAGTTCAAAAGTCCGGCACCAATGCATATGAAAGAAATTGTCGTGCTCATTTATGCATATAGAAGAGTTATCGTGGGAAGTAAGTTCAGGGGGTGATTATTGAGAAGATGTCAAAGTTGGCGAATCCTTTGAAAAGCCTAAAGGATTTACTTTTACGGAGTGAAACAATTTGTTAAAACAAGAAGGTATAGTGGCACTTGGTTGTTTTGGCAATCCGCAGAGTGCGTTTCCTGGGTACTGAAGTACTAAACTGGAGTGTAGTTTTCCCTTTTATTTTGTATGGTGAAGCAAGGAAGACGAAAATCACATCATTAGAGTTAATAGTCTTTAATTGGAGAAACATGTCACAATTCAGAATCTTCCACAATAGTGAGATTTTGATCAATCGAAGTTTCAGATTTTTTAAATGAATCTGATGAATATTGGTGAGGTGACATTTTAAATTTAAGGTCAGGGGTGAAGAACACAAACATAATCCAAAGAATAATCCAGAAATGCTGTTGAACGGGTCCGATCAAGTTCACGTAATCCAAAGAGTTTTAAGAACATCAAGGTGATTTTTCGTTATAAAACCAAAGGGTGGCCAAAGGGGCCAAGACATTTTTAGATGTTTATGAGATGAAGATCAGAGGGCAAGTGTTCTATCCGATATGAAAGTGGGCGCAAGGAAAAACACGCCAAGCGAGATACATTTCAAGCCAAGAGAATCGCATTTTTTTGCGTGGGAAATGTAACCGTTACTTATATACATATCAACTTCATAATTGACGTCATTGGAAGGGAAAAATCTTTTGGCGAAGATTGCACTTTGGCTAAAAAGAGAGATTAAGAATTTTACCGTTAATTATTGTTTTGGGAACAGGGCTTTCGAGGAATGCAGCAAAGGCGCCGTTTAAATGCTACAGACATCTGGAACAATATACGAGACAAAGCTGACCATGAAAAGGAAAACATTTTATGCCTTGTATAATTTCATTTCTTTTGATATGTGGGAGACCGAATAAGTACGTTAATGATAATTTAAAAACAATATGCATGATTTTGACTAAAAGTCTTTCGTTGAAAGAGAAAGATAAAAAGGGTGCGCTTTTTAACAGCCGGGAATGTATATGAATTACGATTATGCAGAAAGGGGAAAATATATTTGATAAAATACATAAAATATAGATTGCTTTAATTTTTTGAAAGGAATATATATGGTATCTTTACCATAAGTATACTCCCAAAGCAATGGGAAATTTTTAGACGTGGTTAAAAAAAAAAAAAAAAAAAAAAAAAAAACTTAAAATCGCACCGACAGATCGCGCTGTCAGTTGGCAAAAACAAAGAATACCGTCAGTGGGAGGAAAACAATAGACTGTACTTTGAGAAACCATCTTCCGTAGTTCCTCTGTCGTCATTGAACCTTTTCTTAAATTCTTAAGTGTCCTAAATCTTCTAAGAGCAGTTGCTGCGCTGTCATTATTCTGATAATACAGTTTCACTAACAACGCATGGTACGTCAATGGCACAGTCATTGCGAGGATATCCATAGAATAATGAACACGAGGTGTGCGTACTTCACGTTTTTATCGCCAATGTCGCGTGTGTCGGGCGCAAGTTCGTCTCCATACTTTACTGCATGTACAGTGCCATCTGTCGGTGCAATTTTAAGTTTTTTTAACAACGCCTAAAAAAATCCCATTGCTTTGGGAGCATACTGATGAAATTTCAGGTCATTTGGATCAGTGGTTCTTTTGTTATAGGGTTTTACTTTCACAACTTTAAAAAAAAATCACCCTGTATATTATTTTTTCAGATATATTTTCTGGTTAGAAATGTCTATAACCTGGATCAAATAAACCCACATTGTACGGAAGTTTAGTTGAAAGTTGGCAAATATGAAACATTAACGGTTAAAAAACCTTCTAAAAATCTATCTCAAAATGAAATTATTCAAATTTTCGAAACAATTCGGAGTCGGTTGCAATTTTTAGATGATTTTCCCATCAATAATCAACATTAAAAAAAAAGGGAAACTTCATTAAATTTTACAATTCACCACTTAGTTCATGAAAGTTTCTATTCCTTAACAAAAAATAAAAATTAAAAAATTTAAAAAAATAATTCTTTTTAATTTCCAGGCTTCTCGAAAGAATGGAAGCAAGCCCTTTTTTAGAATAATGAGGGAATTATTGAGTAGTCATCAATGGAAGTGACACAGTTGATTAATTATGGGGCTTATCACAAAAAGACAATACCGGCAGTTATTGGACCGAAAATAAATTACAGATTATTGTTTTGTCTGCTTTTTAAAATTGATTTTACACCATCGATCAAACGTATGATTTATAAATCCCGTCAACTTCACGACTAAATGATTGATTTGGGAATTACGATGCTTCTAAAATTGTGTACGAAAATAATATGAAATAAATTACGATAAATTGTTTATATTAAAAAGGAAAAAATAAAGACCAAAGACTGGCGTTTAAGAAAAAAATTCACTCACAAGAAAACACTAGCTCTCTAATGTTAATCCTATGGAGGAAATATTTTTAGATATCTCGTTCGCATTTCAATATTTTTAAATATTTTTTTTTTTTCATTGGATAGTTGAGATCGATCTCTATGCATGCCCTTTTTCACTTTTTTGATTTTGGTAGCAATTTCTTTTTATTGAGGATACTTTCACTTTCGAAACCGGTTTCAAAAGTGAAAGTATCTGAATAAATAATAAAAAAAAACTTGCAATCAAAATCGAAAAAGTACAAAAGGGCCTGCACTTCAGCTATCCAATGAAAAAAAAAAATCATTTAAAAATATTGAAATGCAAACGAAATATCTTAAAATATTTCCCCCATATGATTAACAGTAGCGAGCAGGTGTTTTCGCGTGAGTGAAGTCTGATCTTGAGAAGTCAAATGAAATTACAAATAGTAGAGTTAAGAGACTACTTCACTCAGACGAAAACAAACCGCTCACTAATGTTAATCCTATGGAGGAAATATTTTAAGATATCTCGTTCGCATTTCAATATTTTTAGATGATTTTTTTTTTTGCATTGGATAGCTGAGGTCAATCTCTATGCACACTCCTCTGTACTTTTTCGATTTTTGTTGCAGTTTTTTTTTTTTTTATTATTAAGGATACTTTCACTTTCAAAACCGGTTCCGAAAGTGAAAGTATCTTAATAAAAAAACTTGTAATCAAAATCGAAAAAGTACAAAAAATGAAAAAAAAAATCATTTAAAAATATTGAAATGCGAACGAGATTTCTTAAAATATTTCCTCCATAGGATTAACATTAGCGAGCGGGTGTTTTCGTCTGAGTGAAGTAGCCTCTTAAAAGTTCTAAAAATACATGATTGAAATTGAATGACTAAAACATACCTCTAGGGTTTCCCCAGTGAAGTCCCTGGAGCAGTACTCGCAACGTGTCCTCCTCTTTGGACAAGTGTAGAGGAGGTGGTCCTCCATGAGCAGCCGAGGGATCATGGCGCCGCAGCCATTGGTGCAAGGGATGGAGTCGAATTTACACATATTTAGATGACCCTACAACACAACGAAATACATTAGCATTTAAGAATTTTTTCCTTTTCCAATTTACAAGGAATTACCATAATTATAGAATAAAATGAAAAATAGTTAAAAAAAAAAACACGCACGCGCGCTTTTATTAGTGTAAAAGTAGATAATACATTGAATTTAAAATTCACGTTTCATAAATGAAAATTACATTCTTTATGGACCAGTGGCGTAGTCAGAGTAAGGGTCCAGATGCACTGGCAATATTCTTCGCATTATCGAATAACAGAATTTTCTGCGAAAAACTGTACGAAATCAGTGGTAATCCAGAGCATTTGGACAGCCTGACTACGCCACTGTATGCCATGTCGTATTATGTAAAAACCATATATTTAAGGTTTAAAATTTATGGATTGCTATTATCCAATAATTTCATTTTTGCTCAGTTTCTTTTTACGTCAACAGGAAAGCAAAATAAATAAATAAAATATAAAATAAATAAATTATATTGCTGCAAATGTTATATTTCACAATTTCGTAAAAAACAAATATTCATTCGCGTGGTAATAGATATAAAAAAAAAATCATGCCTGACAATTATTTAATCAATTTTTATTATTTATTTAGAATTTCTAAATAGTTTAAATAATTTCAGTCTGTGTCATACATACACCATGCTCTATAGTGACACACCTAGTGGATCCTTTCCTGAAGTGTGACGTAATTTATGGATGAACTACGGCCCCCTGAATACTAGGCCTACACACTGACACAAAAATGGCGGATTTCGTAGGCCGACTGTACCGTCTCCTGCATTTTGACACCAGTATTTTCCAAAAGTTTTCTTTCACTTATTTAATCTCAGAGAAATAACTTTTCAGAAATTATTGGTGTTTAAATTCAAGGGACCGTACAAACGCTGAAACAAATCCGCATACGAAAGTCGCCATTTTTTTGTCATCTTGCAAGGCATCAACTGTTCCCGTAAGTAGAGAGGAATTTCATTAGAAAACTCAATGGAAATACACCAATCAACCACTAAAATCGGGTCTGCAGGTGTTTTCCACCACGACAGGGGTCCAGACTTTTCTCCCAAAATCCTGCTTTTGTAAAATTGTGAACAGCTTTTAACATTAAAAATAGGTGTTCACCCGTTAATGTCTGTACATATATTTATTCATAAATTTTACCAATTTCTCGCAGACATTACTAATAAAAAAGCATGGTCAAAAATTTTCATTAAAAATGTCCTTCATTTAAAAAATTAAAAACAGTCTCTAATAAAAACTTCCACCACCTAACAAAAGCGCTTTCACCCCTCGCCAGGGCATCATCAGTTGTGTTCTCTATCCAACTTCCTCTCCTTTATATAGATGACTGGTGGCTGTAGAAACATTTTTTAACACATGCTTTTAACATTTGTGAAAAATCTAGTCATATTTTTTTTGTGACTAGTGAATTTGAAATAATCATTATATTCAGGTTCGTGTTTATACATTTTAAAAAGATATGTGTATGTAAAATACACACATTTTTTTACACATGTAAAAGTGACAGATTTTGATTTTAAATGATGAAATTTGTCAAAGGTTCAGTTTAGAGAGGGAAATGTTTTGTGAAAGGTCTATTTTTAACACGTTGACGGACACTTGCGGCTATAGCCGTCAAAGCGAAGTTTACAATGTGGCATGACGGCTATAGCCGCCCAAAACGAAACGGTCGTTTTTAGACACTACGGCTATAGCAGTACAAATGTGCATTTACCGGCGTACAAGTAGAAGAGACAATTTTTTAGGTTGAAGTTCGTTTTCCACCTGTTATACGAGTTGCAGCTTCAGTATGCACGTGCAGGGTGGCTAGTGGTCAGGGAAAAATACAGTAAAAAAAAAAAAAAAAAAAATGATAATTACCAGTATATTCTAATAGAAAAATTCAAATTGATTATTTGATCGAATAATCAACATAAATTTTTCTATAAGAATATACTGGTGTTTAATCACTTTTTTTGACTGTATTTTTCCATGACCACTAGCCACCCTGACGTGGTTGTGAAGGGAGTAGTGCAACCTAATTAAAGGTGCTGAATTAATCAAAATTAAGTTTATTTAAGCAGAAAGAGTAAAACTATACTTCTAATACTCTAAAAATTACAAAAACATATAGTGTCAATTTCCGAACTTCACTATTTCCTACTGTCCGTCAACGTGTTAAGACAAATTTTGTGAAGGGTCCTGTTTTGAGATGAAAAATTTTGTGAAGGGTTTTTTTAAATGAAAAAAATTGTGAAGGGTTATTTAGAGGACCAATTTCTTTCTAAACAGATCTCTACAAGATATGACTTGGCAAACCAGTTCCATTTTAATATACTAATCGCGCTCTATATAATCTTAGGATTTCAGCTGTGAACTTGATGAGGTGATGGTTTGTATGTACAGCCGTCTCCCGCACTAATCTACTTTCGACTGTAAAACATGTTTCACTGCATGAAGGCTCACGAAGCGGGAAAACACAATATGCCGGTAAACTTATCTACAGAACAAAATCGTATCGGGTAAATTTTCGACACGTATCATTTAGTAAACTTTGATTTTTGTTTAAAAGTGGTTTTAAAACAGGCGAATTTTACAGGGGGGAATATATTTGTGAAGGATATAATGAAGGAATGGAAATTTGTTTAAGCTAAATAAAAATTAATTCAAAATTTCGCCACAAATGACGTTTTTAATGAATTACACATTTAGCATACATTTACGATAGTTTACAAATTTTATTACAACAAAAGGTGTTAAACAAAACTTTTTTGACGACATATTATTAGCATTTCCCAAAACTGCGGCCAACTGTGGAACATGCTATCTTACGATTCCAGATGGTAGCTGGAAATGATGCCGTCATGTGGAACATGATATGTTGTAATAACATTTTTAAACTATCGTAAATGTATGCTAAATGTGTAATTTGTTAAAAAAGTCCTCTGGTGGCGAAATTTAGAACTAATTTTTTTTCGCTCAAACAAATTCCCATTCTTTCATTATGTCCTTCACAAAATTTCACAACTTTCTGACAAATAGTTTCGTCTGCAGACAACTTTAAAGTAGGGTCGTTTAACTATGGACACCCTGTATATAAATACGCTTTTATAAGAATCCACTGTTTTTCATAAAAATCACACTGCAATTCATGTTACTCCAAAACATTTCAGCTATAATACGTGAATTTTGCGTAGGCCCCATTTATTAAAAAAATCGTCGCTTTTATTAATGCTCGGTAGAAAACGCGAACGAAAGAATTTAATTTTTTTTAAATTAATTTTTGCTTAGTTTATTTTTATGATACTATGACAGCTGGAAAAATTATATTTATTACACTGCAAATGTTACTTTACTTTATTGTGTCGTAACAAACAAATATTTAATGCTGAGTGGCGATAGATTAAAAAAAAACCATGCCTGAAAATTCTTTAACTATTTAAGATTTCTGAATTGTTTTTTCGACGTATAATCAAAATTTAATTAAAATTAATCTATTAGTTCATAATTAAGCTCCGAAAATAATGTATTGCCATCAGAAACGCACAACTGTACATAATTCCCAGAACTCTAGCACATCGGAATGTGAGTGAAATATCGATTACAAAATTCCATCTTTACATACATGAACTAAGAAATATCGATTACAAAATTCCATCTTTACATACGTGAACTAAGAAATATCGATTACAAAATTCCATCTTTACATACATGATGAACTAAGTTAAATTAAATACAAGTTGGAAATTGTACGTCAAACGTAACAAATGAGGTGTGTTCGTACTATAACTAGTTTTATAAATATTCAGATCTTGATGCAATAGCTGTTGCACTGTTAGGCAAAAATGCATGAATACAAAATTTATTTTATGTGCAGATTTTCATATTATAGATATTAATTTTTATTTTATGAAATTAAGTTTCAGTACACTTTTACAAACAATTAATTACAATTCTGTTACATGAAAATTATACTATGCGCAAATATTCAATACAAGACAATGTAAAAAAAAAAAACATCGTTATTTCACTGAAATGAATTATATTGTCTATTATTATGGTATGATTGATTTCCGTAATAAAATAAGTGCATTTTAAGTTAGCAACATTTTATCGTTTGTTGACATTTACTGAAAATTTCAATGGGAAACTTAAGCTTAGCTTTGAAAATTTCAGAGCTTGAAATCCATACTTAGACATTTTTTCCATTTAACTCTTTCCGGCACAATGTTCATACCTAATTTTAATTCCAAACTTGCATTCGGCACCAAGAATATTTTAATAAAATTTTATTTTTATAATGAAAGCTTAAAATAAGGACTTCTTATTTTCTAAAAAAGTCGCTTAAGAATTCCGGTGTCAGTCAGTAATTTCTCATTTTACGAACAGAATTTGTCTGTGCCGGAAAGGGTTAATATCTATTTCTTCGGAAACATCTATCCAAAAAACTGTCGGTAGATTATAGGATTGCTATAATTAGAACAATTTTAGTATACAAATTCGATTTTTAAATACAGTAATACAGAAATAATAGGACTCCATCTAAAATGGGACGTAATCACCATGGCAAACTAGAATGATGACCTATCATGGGATATCATAGAATGAATTACGTATGACAGGATTTAATAGAATGAAGAAAACTTTTATTAATATCTTTTTAAGTTTTGATTCGATTTTCAAAAAATTTGAAATGACTCAACAAAATTCTGCAACGATTATGTATATAAAATTTCAAATCATTCGGTTGGGTAGTTTTTGCGATGTTATATGCGAACAGACGACAACTATATAGGTGCTACATATTTATATAATTACGAACACATCTAAATAGCGACTAAAACCATTTAAAAAATCAATCTTTTGAATTTAAATATTATATAAATCTTATAAAGTAGAGGTGCCAGTAGCGATTAATCCAGTAAAAATTTGGGGCCTCTTTAAAGGAATCTTTACAAAATTTCATTTAATGAAAAAGAACCCTTCACAAAATTCTTCTAATAAAACAGGCCCTTCATAAAATTCCATTACATAAAAACAAACACTTCATTACTAATTATTTTTATTTTGTTATGATTTAAAAATGTGCGATTTGCAAACAAACCAAGACTTAAAGAAGTTATTATTAATAAATGCTAGGTTTGCATTTGAGTATAGATTTAATCTTTCGTTACAAGATGTTAGTTTTCACAAAAATATAATAAATTTCACAAAAATAACTTTTACTTTTCACAAAATGGGCCCCAAGGAAAAAGAAAAAAAAAACCTGCATAGACATCCCAGCTAAAAAATATTTATACACTTTGCAGTTTTTTTTCTAACAGTTTACAGTTTCTTGAGGCAAAATTCTTCAATATCAAACATTTTCTTTTTTTTTTTTCCACTTTCGCAATAAATGTTTCGCGAGGAATCTGGATTAAAACAAGATTTTTTGCAACTTTCCGAGATAAAACAAATCACTTTTTTAATACTCTGGAACACGGGCTTTTCCAACTTTTAGTAAAAGCGGAAACAACTGAATGTGGAAAGGGAAACACGAAGAAACAAGAAATAGAAAAGCAGGGAACCAGAACCACGCGTCCTTCAGCAGTTTCTTTTCTAATAGTTAACGAGGAAAAGATTTAGGAAGGATTGCGAAAAAATAATCTCTCACCCTCGAATTTTGTTTGAAAAAAGAGAAAATGCGAAATTCTGTAAACTGGTATGGAATGTAAATTCCGAAAGTTCACGTTAACAAGGAAAGTAATTTTAAAACGAGAAAGACAAATCATATATCGCGTATAGAATATAAAACTCTTACGAACATTACTAGAGCATGGTTAAAGTTATACATATTTCGTATGTATTAAAATTACTTTGTATCGTCCTGTATATACAAGGAATAGCATATTAGAATTGGTCTTTGGTATAAAACGTATAACACCTTTTAAAAATGCATAATCCGTGCATATTTACGAAAGTTAGAGACACGCTGTCGTTGATAGACACTAGAGATGAGACGGTCCCAGCCAACCCGAAACGGGCTCGGCCTCAATTTTTATACGTCTTCGGGTTCGGTCATTCTCTGGTTCGAAATAAAAATTTTAATTATTCACAAATTGAAAAAATAATCCCAGACGTGGCGGCCAACAGGCATAGGTAGATTTCGAAGACGCAGACCGTGGGGCGCCTGTTTATTGGGAATTGCAGAAGAAAGCCCTTCTTGCCATGATGCGGCAGTTGGGACCGCCCACTTCGAAATATACCCGTGTCTGTAGGCGGAGCCAGCAAATTTTTTTTTCTTTTCTTTTCTGTTATATAAAAAACATGTCCTATAAAAAACATGTCAATATAAAAGTTGTAGATAATATGAAGAAGATTTATAATAAATTTAAGAGGATCTGATATCTTGTGAATTGACGAAGTTATGCATTTTTTTCTTCTGAAAAACCTATTTCTACCCCACCTCCCCCTTGAGGGCTTTTTTAGTAAATCCAAAAATCTGCCATACATAATTTTCTGGCTTTTTTCCTAGAAGTAATAATAACTTAAAACTGAGTTGATACGTAATATAATTAAGAAGTTATGGCTTTTTTTCTGTTTTCATAAAAATACCCCCCCCCCCCCATTTCCCCCACTCCTTGGTTCGATTTTGCCCATTAACAAACTTGACCGAGATTTTATGCCGCTTGATTTTATGTATCAGTTTGGAAGAGATTTGTGCATAATTATGGAAGTTAATTCTATCCTTGCTTTTACCTTGAAATTTTCAACAGGTTTTCAGGGACATGAAAATCACGAAATGTTGTCATGAGGGAGTATTTAGGATTAACAGTTATTTCTATATAAGAAGAGATTTTTAAATGCGAAAATTAATCTCGAAACAATTTTAAAATGTTTTTAACAATTTTCTACTGCGTACTTTCGGTATCGGGCTCGGATTTCAAATCGGCATGCTTCGAAAAAAAATGCATGAATCCATCTCTAGTACAGATATTTTAATCTTCCGAAAGGAAAAATATCCCCCCCACCTTTATACCTTTTTTTATAAAGAAAATTCAATGTTAAGGCTATCTGATGAAGTGATAAAGTATTTAAAAGCATCAAAAAAACTTCTTAACAACGCCATAAAAAATAAAGAATGCTCTAGGTCTTTCGAAAGAACTTTGTCTTTTTTCGTCAGGCGCCAAGAAGACGTGCAACCATTTTTGGCTGATCCCTTCTGCTTTCCTATTGGCTGTTCCCTTAACTTTTCAATCTTTCCCTCCCATTTCCTTTGAGTCCTGCTTTTGCCTTTAAAGTGGTTGCACGTCTTATTTGCCCTTTGTGATGATGTTGACAGGTTGAAAACATGTTTTTGGTTGAATACAGGATAAAAATATTACTTTTTTGAAGATCGTTGGATAGATCATGTTTGTAAATAGAATATACGTCGTTTATGCATAGCCGCAGCGTTCTCCTCGTGCAAAATGTTACGCTGGGTCACATTGAAGACAAGGAGTATTCCATGGAAAATGTTATTTATTTCTTTAAGACATGAGATACTTGAGAGGTGGCCTCCTTCTACAGCAACGATTAAGTTTTTTTCAGCACGAGAGTCAGAGATGATCTGATCTAATTTTTCAGATACATTATCGCCAACACATAATATGTAAATATGCCAAACACTACAATTCTGGCTAGGCTTTAACTGTCAAACTTTGTGCGTTAGAGATAAACCAATATTAAGATTTTTTGAATGGGAAATGTGAAGGCATACCATAAATTGGCGCATATCAATTTGGTGGATTTTTAACGGAAAACCCGAGGCTATTTTGAGAAAGCCAGAAAATGTGTTATTAGAAGCGAACAAAAGTGATATTGCATATATGTGAAGCAGTCAATTTAATGAAAACGGCGCTTAGTTTTAGCATAAGATACGAAAGAAAAAGAAAGGGCATATGTTAAGACCATCTTGATAGTACATTAATATTCAGGATTTAAACAGCAGAAAACTAACACATAACTACATTTAATGTTACGATAAAAATAGCTGGGAGCATTTTGAGCTAGGAAAAAGAATCACTTTTTTGGTTAAGAATAAAAATGATTTTGAAAAATGATATTAATTGACATAGAAAAAATTTAAGATATTTAAACTAAATTTTAAAATAAAATATAAAATATATATGATTCTATATCATACCCTTGACGAAGAAAGACAAAGTTCTTTCGAAAGGCCTAGCACATTCCTTATTTTTTATGGTGTTGTTAAGAAGTTTTTTATGCTTTTATAGTATCACACCAGTTTATTCAACACTTTAGTGCTAATGTATTTACCTGTAGTTTTCTGAGTTCACCCGACCATTTGCAACCTTCCTTGTAGTGGATGCAGTACACCATCGATCCCATGATCGCTACTTCCGCATCCGGATCCGGATAGATCTATAAGAGAGACAAACAAGAGCAATTACTCAAAATGAATTTATGCATAAAATACTGAGTAAGGGCTAATAAGCCTAGTGCAGCCTAAGTAGCCTAAATAGGGTAATAAATAGCCTAAATAGGGCTAATAAGCCTAATTGGGGCTAATAAGCCTAGTGCATAGCCTATGCAGTCTAAGTAGCCTAAATAGGGTATAATAGCCTATGTAGGTCAATTGGTTTTAAATGATAGACTTCATAAATTCTCACCGATCTTAAAATATTACTTCACTGCGTGAACTGATAATAACTTGCACATATTTTTTTTTCTTAAAGTGGTAATACAAATTATAAATATGAATTCTACCCCAAAAAAAAGCTATTCGGTAACAGTTTATTTTCGTGAAAACACATTAAAAATTAAAAAAAAAACTTATTATGGCAGATATTATTACACTGCTAGGATATCTAAGAAACACTTTTTATTTTTAAATATTTCCATACTTTAATATTTTTAACTTGCTTAACCGTTTTAACGGAAGACTTACACTCTCAAAATAAATTTTGTCAAAAACTGTAAAAAATACAGTCAGCCAGTTGCCGGAACACCCCTGTGATTGGAAGATATTTTTCTGTTATTTGAAGAAATTTCTGTCTTGTGACTGGAGAATTTCAGGAAAATTTGACCTTCGTTTCTTGAATTTTCCGTGTTTTGAAGGAAAAAAATCATACGTAAAAAATGCCGTTTCTAATACGGAAAAGAAACACGCAGCACAGTTGCCGGTACACCCCTGTGGTTTGAAGAAATTGCAGACTTAGATTGGAGAATTTCAGGTATATTGTATGTTAGATTGGTGAGTTTTCCGTATTTTGGGGGAATCGAAGCAAAAATCAAAGCGGAAATTTTCGTTTTTTAACGAAAAAAGGCTACGGAAAAATTTGTTGAATTCACGGATTTTTTGAGAGTGTACTGAATGCGCCATTCAATGATAAAGGAGTTGCAAATTCTAAAATAATTACATGATTAACATTTGCACGTCATTTAACCTCTTCCCAGAGACCCTTTAATGTTAAACCAATGTTAAAATAGAAATTCCTATTTTTTTTTTTTTTTTTTTATTTTTTTTTTTATTTTTTTTTTTTTTGCTCTGTTTCATTATTTTGATTGGTCAGCCACCACATGCGTACGTACGTAGCAAATTGTGTATATTTTCAATTTGGTTAATCTTCAATTTTGTTACGTAAAGACAAAAGACCTTTAGAATTTTGTTTTATGAAATTTTCATGCTAAGTGAAATATGTTTTAGTTACTAATTTATATTAAATTTGAAAATATTTGTAATCATCAATAAGTTAACTGTTTTGAAAATATGGAATATGTATCAAAATATCGGATATTTTTTTTCTTCCGAACCCTGATAAGATTTACAAACCCTGATAAGTTCAATTTTGAGCTCTCCCCTTTTTCAAATTTAGCGATTCCTCAAAAAAGTAATGCAACAAAAAATTTCCTTTTAAAAGTTTTCCGAACTTTTACAACTTTACTAAAAAAATATAGATATATATTTATACAAATATATCCAACATAACGAAGCTAAAAATATAACTTTCGAAATTCAAAATAAAATCAAGAAAACGAGGAATGTTAAAAAAAACCTTAAAAGACATCCCCCAAAATTTTATTTCTCCAATGTTACCATCGAGGGTTAGTCTAGTCTTGATATAGATATACACAACAACACATCGTAAATCAAGACACGTCGTGTTTTAAAAGCATTAAGAAATAAATACGTTAGTGGGGAGAAAGGGGAGGGATGACCTCACAAATTGAGCACCAAGATATATTATCTTCTCGAACCAGATATCAAGGATTTTATTTTTTTAATTCAAATTCTCAGAACGTTATGGAGCAGAATCTTGATGTTTTAGTCCATGTATTAAAAAAAAAGTTTCTGACATTAAAATGGGAATTTTTAACAGGAAGAGCATAGGTTTTAAAAAGATAACGCTTAATGTACGTCGAGATAAAATTGAAGTCTTCTTTAAAATATTAATTGGAGAAAAAAGTGATTTTTTTTCTTTTTCTTTGGCGTGAAGATTTAATGCGCGGACAAAACCGAGCTCTGTTTAAATAAGTAATATATCTATCCACAGTATAAATTACAAAGTGAATTTTGTTTTAGTAAAGTCAAAATGTATAATTTATTTTATTTTATTTTATTTTTTTTTTGATTTATGAATACACACTTTTTACGAGCTGAAAAGCCTACAGAAAGTTTATTTAACAGCCTGTCTACTGTGTCAGTCTTTTAAAAGGAAAGTTAAGAATTATTTAAAAAAATTCATAACGTATTGTTTGAGTTTGACTAAATTTAAAAGAAAAATTTGTAAATAAAAAATGCGCCATCAGATTATTTTTAAAGGTATTAGGAAGGGGGTGATATGTGATATATGTTAACAATTAAAATGTCATACTCAAAGTATTTAATCAATCCAGATTTGATCTTTTCCAATTTTATATCCTTCAATAATTAACAACGCGATACTTTCTGGCTCATTTTTAAACGCAAAAGAATCAAACTGAAAAAAAAGTGTTGATGTTACAGTATAATACTGGCACCCCAGCTGCTAGTATTATACCATAAAATTAACAGTAATACGCTACAGCTGGGATGCCAGTATTATACTGTAATATCAAAACTTTTTTTTTTGCAGTGTATTGAAAAGATTTGGAATCAAACAACTTTGTTTTCGTTTTTCGATAAAGGAATTACATCTTGAGTTATAAGCGATTATTATTATTATTATTATTATTATTATTATTATTATAACGGCTGTTCTTTATCCTCTCCCGCGCTGTCACGAACGGATATTCGGTTCAAAATACCAATTTTGGCCGCATTTTCTAAAAAATCTTCTGCTTTTACCAAAAAATTAAAAAAAAAAACTGTTCAATTACATAGTTTCTGTATAAAGACCCCTAATAATTTGATGCGTTTGAGAATAAAAATGAATTACAAATAATCAGAAATTAGGCAATTTGGATTTGAGGACCTCTTTAATAGCATTTCTTCTAATTTTAAACAACTTTATGTAGACAACAACTTTATGTTACAACTAGTATGTTGTAACCATCACAAAACTTTCTTATATATAAATCAATCGCAACCAAATTTAAATGACAATCAATTTGTTCTTGAGGCATAGCTATGAAGGAAATCGTCAAAAACAGAGTCATTTTTTATTGTTTCGTTCTGTTTTTATGTGCCATTTAGAAAAAAAAAATACAGTAAAAAATGCCTAAAGAGTGCTTATATAGTTTTAAAAGAATTTAACAATTATAGAATTCTGGCAAAACATGATCTTCAGGTTTACAGATTTTCTTGTTAATGATAGAATTTTAGAATGATGTACACAATTTTTTTATTGCTTTTATGTCAAACCACCAATATGTAAAAAAATGCTTCATTTTCAGCGGTGTATGTCAGGTATGTTTTTTTTTTTTTTTTCAGGTAACATGAGTTATTTGGAGGAGTGTTTTTTTTTTTCAAATACTGTCTTAATTACATTAATTTTAACACAATTATTTCAAATTGGCCCGGACATTTTTCATGCAGTTGGAAAATTACAACTCGTATGATTTGAAATAATTGTGTTAAAATTAATGTAGTGTAATCACGTATCCAGCGTTTACTGGAGTTCCATTACCTGCGATCTATTCTGTTGAGTTGATTAAAATATCAGACCAGATGCTACGATCAATAAGGTTAACTGGATGAATTATGCCCTCCAGATTCGACCGGGATAGCTCAGTTGGTAGAGCGTGGCGGCTTCAGAAAGAGATCCCAGGTTCGAATCCTGGCCCGGACATTTTTCATCCAGTTGGAAAAAAAAAAAAAAAAAAAAAAATTACAACTCATACTGTCTTAATTGACTGCCACTTTATAAAAAAATGATAAAATGAAAAATGCTCAACATTAAAATCTTAATCGGAACAAGCTGTAAAAATTTAACCATGTTTACTTGTTTTTCATTTATCTTCATTTCACTTTATATAGAGAAAACTTCAAAAAATGGGTTTCTTTTAGAGGACAACACAATATATACCCAAACCTAAAAAGGATCTATTTATGTCAAAGTCTAACAGAAATTCCGTGTATTAGTTCTTGAGATATATAGATATCGCGGAAATCGTGAAACATGCAGCAGAGCCATTTATGATGATGCTGACTGGAAAAACAGAGAATGCTTTTCAGAGAATTTATGTGATCGTAGAGAAACTATTGAATAGTGGAAAATTTGATACATTTGCGTTCATCGCTATAATTAGAGGTTCCCCTTCTGATAGGAAACAGTCCACAGAAGAACATTAGCTCAATCAAAGACGCATAATCACGTGAAACTTTTCTTTATTCAGAACACATCGATAAATCTAGAAAGGGCGAGGATGGTCCTCTTACACATCTACATAGTATAAACTTCTTGTTCAACAGTTAGAGAAGAGCTGATCAAAATTTTGCACTGAGAGTGAGGCAACATTTTTAACATGCAAAACTGCAAACTGCTACGAATGTGCCAGATACCAGATGCCCCTCTTTTGTCCATTATGAATAAATGTGTCTTACATTTTTGAACGACAATTCGACAATCGTCTACCAGAATGGCGATTTATCAATAAAACCACATTAGAAAGATAACCCCGTAATTATTTTGAGAAAGCGATGACTGTAATTATGAGAATAGAAACTTAACTTGTTGATTTTGCATATTTATGCAGCAGTCAATTTAATGAAAACGGCGCTTAGTTTTAGCATAAGATAATGAAAGAGGCAAAGGGCAGATGCATCAACGAATATGGACAATTATTAGTATGCAGAGAGAAAAACCACATGGCTGAAATACATCTGCATTTAATGCTAAGATAAAAATAGCTGCGAGCATTTCGAGTTAGGAAAAATTGATTAATTTTGAAGTTAAAGAATAGAAATGATTTTGAATAAGGAAATTAATTGACATAGTGAAAATTTAAGATAGGAAAACTAAATTTTAGAATAAAACATAAAATATATATGATTCTATATCATACAATCCGTTGGACGATTTACACAAAAACCGAATCAGTACCAATTTATATCAAGGTCTAACAGAATATAAAGTTTGATGAAATTCCGTGCATTAGTTCTTTAGCTATAGCAATCTCGGAACTCGTGAACAATGGAGCATAACAGAGCCACCTGTTGAGAGATTTACATCAAAATCTAATCAGCACCAATTTATGTCAAGGTCTAGCTGAATTTGAAATGTGATTAAATTCCGTACATTAGCTCTTGAGGTAGAGCGCCCACAAAATTTGTATAACACACAGACAAACACACAAAGAGATATTTTCTAAAAAGAGTCGAATCGTGTTCAGGACCTTCTAAAACGTACAAATCCAAAGAACGTATAAAACCGGAAGTCAAATTTTTTTACGAATCCAATACTTTCTTCTTGTAAAGATAGAAGAAAGTAAAAATTCATGATAAGGAACTAAAACTGCGAAAATATAATTTCTGAAATTCAAATAAAAAAAAAAAACCCAAGAAAACAGCGGCGGAGGGAGGAAAAAAAAAAAAAAAACTAAGTCATCTCCGAAATATCAATTTTCACTCGACATTAAGAAGTGGAGCAACGGAACTTAAAGATTTCTCTTTTAATGGCCTTTAAAAGTACAAGAGAGCGAAGATTTTTCAGCGAGCGTTATATGTCTAGATAAGGGGCAAATCTGAACACATTCTTTAAAAAAAAAAAAAAAAAAAAAAACATTTAATCTTAAAAAAAAAAAAAAAAAAAAAAAAAAAAAAAAAAAAAAAAAAAAAAAAAAAAACATTTAACATGAGCTCCTAGCTCAGAAAACGAAAGGGGGAGGGTAGTCTGGCGATCACAAATTGGGCATCAAGATATAACATCTTCTAGGAGAAAATTTCAAGATTTAATTTCTACTTTATTTTTTAATTTTAAAAAAAATGTAGAGATAAATTTTATCTTTTAGTGCGAATATTACAAAATAAAATACTCTGACATCAACATTGGAGTTTGTAATAGGAAGGGTTGATCTTTCGAAGATAAAATAAAAGTCGAGATTGAATGGATATCATCTTAAAAATATTTAATTGAAAAAGGGAGATTGCGTGGAGATATAATGGAGAATAAATTGCGCTTACATGTCATATACTCCTCTGCAGTATAAATTGCAAAATGAGGTTTGTTTCAGGGTAAGTCAAAATGTATCACTTAAAAAAAAAAGTTTTTATTGATGAAGAGACTGCTCTTTCGAAGTAATTTTCGAAGTAAACAAGGAGGGGGAGGGGATTAATAAGTTTATCTACGAAATTTTATACATGTATGTCGCTCGGTGCAATTTTAAAAGGTTAAAAATAATATTTAAAGAAAATTCATATAAAAGGAGGTTTATGAGCACTAAAAAAGAAATTCGCAATTAGAAAAAGCACCATAAAACTATTTTTAATGTATCGGAGAGAAGTTCGAAATCTGTTGAAAAATTAAATCTATACTAATAAAAGAAAAGAGTTTGTGTGTGTGTGTGTGCAATGATTAAAAAAATCTACCATACGTAGAGGTCTGAAAATTTGGATGAGGATAGTAAAGGCAGATACATATATCTGTCTGTACGTCGCCCGGTGCAATTTTAAAAGGTAAAAAAAAAATATTTAAAGAAAATTCATATCAAAGTCGGTTTATGAGCACTAAAAAAGCAATTCGCAATTAGAAAAAGCATCATAAAACTATTTTTAATTTATGGGAGAGAAGTCTGAATTCTGTTAAAAAATTAAATTTAATAAAAGAAAAGAGTTTGTGTGTGTGTGTGTGTGTGTGTGTGTGTGTGTGCAATGGTTAGAAAAATCTACCATACGTAGAAGTATGAAAATTTTGGATGAGGATAGTCTAAGGCAGGTACTTATGCACATGAGGATCAGATTTTTTTATTTTTTGATAATTAGTCGAAATATTAATTAAACCCCGCAATTTAAAAGGTCGACCGGAAAAACGTCGCGCCGGTGCGTGCGAGAACTCCGTTCCGAAGCGCAGAAGCAGAGAAGATCCGAAAGTGGCTTGCGTACGATTACCTAAGGTATATTCTGTTCAGCTGTCTATATGGCAGACGAGATGTTATTGCCAATAAGGTTACCTGAATGAATTGTGTTGGTCGGTTCTCGGTCTAGGTAACTCAAAACTCTATAGGCAGAGCGTTAGCAATTTAAGCCAAAAGTCTGGGGTTCGACTCCTGGCATGGACATTTTTTCACCCAGTTGAAAATTTTCCAATTCGTATTAACATAGTCTCCTTAAATCATGTTCAACAAATTGTTTGAATCTAAGTAGTTTCAATACCTTCGAAGCAGTGCTGTCAGGTTTAGCGTCCCAAAAAGCGGGACAGAGAAACAAAAAAGCGGGATAACGGCTTCTAAATCGGGATATAAAAATACAGTAAACCCTTTAAAAGTGGAACTTGTCTATAACGGAATTCTATTTTCAACATAAAAACTTCATTGTCCCCATGCTAAGAATACCATACAACTATACCTACTATGAAGAAAACCTGTTTAAAACGGAATTTTTCACTACCTTTTTGTTATTTTTTCTTAGCAGGTTTTACTGTACTAAATATACAGTAAACATACAACAATCTTATACAGTAAAAGCGGTGAAAGCGGAATCACTGAAACAAAGAAATTTTTACTTTTCAAACAGAATTCCATTATAAACAGGTCCGTGAGTTTACTGAATAAAGTATAGTAAAACCTATGAAACCAAAATCGCAACAACAACAAAAATCCGTTTTAGACAGGATTCCGTGTAGGCTGGTAGTATTATAAGGTATTCCATTCGAAGGGACTATAACGTTTTTCCGTTATAAACAGGTTCTGTATTCACAGGTTTTACTGAATTATGTTCCACTCGATGTAGACTAATGAATAGCATGGTACGAAAGGAAATTTAAAAGAATTTGTTCATCATGAAAAATCGGGACTTTTGGCATTGGTTATGCGGGACAGGTATTAAAGCACCTGAAAATCGGGACACCTGGCAACCCTACTTCGAAATAATTGAAATTTCCTTTATCCTATGTTAAGCCACCACAAGATTCTCTAAGCTAAAGGGTATCGGTTAATCAAACAAAACAATGGCCGGCAAAATTGAAAGTCGAGCTCTTTAATCCACTCGCTTTAGATATATTAAGAAAATAACGACAGAGCCTCTTCAGTTTACATTCATCACCGTCGAACTATGAGAATAGCCACAAATACCACGAGAAAAAAAAAATCCCCAGCGATTATCTCCATAAAGGACAGCAGAGAAGAGTATCTTAATTAGCAACTCTTCTTAGAAGCAGCTTCACTCAGTGGCCTATAATCAAACGACAAAGGGTTGCCGTTACAACAGGGAGAAAAAAAAAACGTAACTCTTTACTCAAACACAGAAGAGAAGGAATTAAGTTCTCGAATTCTCTCTCCCAGTTCTTCTTTTTTCTTTTCTTCCGAGGAGATGTCTGTTCATTATAAAGAAAGACGCCAAGAGCAACGTCTCCGGAGGAGCTGTGGTGAAGAATGTCTTTCTGTTTGGGTGGACAAGTGATTCATTAGATGGCTATCTTCGTGATTGGATAGAGTTGAGGAAACGAATTTGTGTCCACAATAAAGCTTTATATACAGGGTGATTCCTTAATTTCGTTTCGTCCAAGTAACTGGTGAACCGAATTAGCTATAGCAATGAACGTGACGTTTAGGTATTGTGCTGTCCTTTAAAAAAAAAAAAAAAAAAACATTTTTTTTTTTTTTTTTAATTTTCTTTACTAGGGGGCTCTGCCCTCTGCTCGCTACGCTCACCAACCCAACACGTGATCATTTAATTATTATTTTAAACTTTCATCATTGTTTTTAATACTCTCGCGCAAATACATTTTTTTATTTGAGATAAAACATAATTCTTTGCGTTGATTTAGATATTGGCAAGAATATAAAAAAGTGACTTTTTCAATAAAAGATTTTTTTTACTCGATTTTAAAGGATTTTTTGAACTTTTGTTGTCCGACCGTGATATATATATATATATATATATATTGAATTTCTGAAAGCTTGTTATATTTCACGTCTGGTGGTATGATTTTCGAATTCGTAGGATGGCTAGAAAAAAAGTAATCGCTTCTTAAAAAAATCCTTAGTAAAAATGCGATGAGAATAACCCGGAATATCTACGCAGATTTTCATTGGTCCATTTCCAAATCGTTAGTTTTTTTTTATATAGAGAGATATATAAAGTCTAATAAAGAATGCAAAAAAATTGAACTTGGCTAAATTTTTACAGCTTGTTCTGACTAAGATTTTAATGTTGAGCATTTTTCATTTTATCACTTTATTACAAAACAGTAGCCAATTAAGTGAGAATTTAAAAAAAAAACTTTTCCAAAAAATAATTCATGTTACCAGAAAAAAAAAATCCACACCTGACGTAATCAGTTGAAAATGAAGCATTTTATTACATATTAATGGTTTAACATAAAAACAATTAAAAATTTACGAAGATTATTCTAAAATTCTATTATAACAAAAAACTCTGTGAAAATGAAGCTCATGTTTTTACCAGAATTCTGCAATTGTTAGTTTAAATTATTTTTAAACTAAATAAGCACTCCTTAGGTATTTTTAATTATTTTTATTATTCTAAATAGTGCATAAAAACAGAACAAAACAAAACAAAAAAAAAATTGACTTTAGTGGAACATTTGATGAAATGGGATTTTTTTTAGGAAACATTTCATTTTTTTTTTTTTTTTTTTTTTTTTAGGGGACAGCACAATATATTGTGGCTTATACCCTATGACCATTTTTCGGCTTCATTAATTTCTATATTTGTCAGCTATGCTACCGTTTCCAGAAATTTTTGTTTTAGCACCTACTACTTTATATTGCCCTTTTCCTGTCACACTTTGCATACCCGCTCTTTAAATGCGACGTTTAATGGATAAACCCTAATCCAGTACCCCAGAAAAGATTTGCTTTCGACTGTAAAACGTGTTTCACTGCATCAAGGTTCACGAAGCGGAAAAACACAACATGCCGGTGAATTTACAGTAATCCCTTAACATTCGCGAGTTTTGATTATTCGCGAACATGAAAATGCGGAAAACTTAACATTCGCGAGAATCTGACTTGATTATTCGCATTTTTTTTTTTTTTTTTTTTTTTTTTTTTAATTATATTTTGCTTTTTCAGAATTTACAGTGGTTACAGATTGTTTCCGCTGTGTTTTCTCAGTATGTATTTACAAATCAATTTTCAGTTGTCTACTGAAAAAAGAGCGAGTGTAGTAGGAAAGCAAAATAATAACAACAGCAGAATACTCACTGCAATGGGGATATTAGAAGTGGTAAGGTAACGGCATCTTCATACTATTAATTTAAAATGTGCTTGTGCAGGTTTTCGGAGAGATGGAGCTGAAGCTGCTGTATGGAGCTGAAGCTGCATACATTATCACCTCTTTGCGAATAAAGAGAGTCAAAATTACTTTATTAAAAAAAACGATGCTTTTTAGTTGTAATTATTTCTCCAGTCAGTTAATTTGAATTATCTTCATTAAATAAATTTCAGAAATATGAATATGTGTGTACATTCATGCATATATGTTATGCATAACGTACTGTTAATTGTTAATACATATATCATTTTGTTCTTTGACATACTGTGCACTCTAATTAAAATTTTATAGAACGTTATTACTCTTTTAGTGCAGAAAGATGATAGACTCAACATTCGCGGATTTGACATTCGCGAGGTTTTCCTGGAACGTAACCCTCGCAAATGTTAAGGGATTACTGTACCTATAAGAACACAATCGTATCGATGAGTAAACTTAGACTTTTGTTTAAAAGTAGTTTTAAAATAAGCGAATGCTACAGGGGAAAAATAAATATCAAAGTAAAAAAAAAAAGTTTACTAAAAAGCCTTTATAAGCATTCAGTGTTTATCTAAAAATAACGCTTTATTTCATGTCTGCATTAATTCCTGTTGTTCAAAAACATTTCCGTTACAATGCGTGAATTTTACGTGGGCTCAGATTAGAGTTCGATATCGGATCGGATAACCCGATTTTACCCGAACCCGACCCGAGATTCGGATCGCGCAGGGGTGACGTTAATTTTTGTCCTTGCGGATCGAGTTGACTTGGGTTCCGGTTGAGTTTTGGTTCGTCCGGGATCGATTTTTCAAAACAAAGTGCAGAACATAATTGAATAAACTATGTATTTGCTTTTTAATGAGTGCATATCTGTTCATTTTTATACAAATAATAATAATAATAATAATAATAAAATTGATGTTAAAGACATAATTGTACACTACTTTTCCATAATTTTATTAAAATATGGATTCTTTTTTTTTTTCTTTTTACTTCAAGTTTGGATCGGTTTTTGGTTAACTTTCTTTCTTTTTTCTTTTTCTTAAAAAAAAAAAAAAAATCAGGTTTAAGAGGAGGATAATGGTTAAAAAACATAAATAAAAAGCCGTTTTTTATAAATGCTAGGTGGAAAACGCAAACGATTGAGTTTGTTTTTTTTAAATAATAATAATTTTTGCTCAGAGTTTTTAGATTTGGCATTTTTATATTACTGCAAATATTTACTTTGCTTTATTTTGCTGTAACAAACACGTACTTAATTTTGAGTGGATACAGACTTTTTTTTTTAAAAAGCACGTCTGAAAATTATTTAAAAATATCTAGCATTTGAAGATTATTTTCTCAATGTTTAAACAAAATTTAATTAAAATTAATCTATTAATACATAATTAAGTTCTGAAAATATTATATTGTCATCGGGAACATACAACCCTACACAATTTTTGTAATTTTAGCACACCAGGAAGTAGGTGAAAAATCTATTTCACAATTCCACCATTCATAAACCAAGTTAAATAAAAACGTTTAAAAATTAAATTTCAGGAAGCGACTGAGATCGGTGTTTATATTTTATCTGGTTATTTAATTTTAATTTTAGAGACAGATAAAAAATGTTAAAGCCATTCACAAGATTTCACAACAAAATGATCACGAATGCAAAGCATTATAGTGTAATTAAAACAATTGCCACCAACAGACGAAAAATTTAATGTTGACAAGTAAATTCACGTCCTTTTTCTTCATCTTCAAACTTTTTGGTATTTTTTTCTGCAATTAATATTTTTCTAAGTATGTAAAACAAAATCTTTTCAACACGAGTTAAAAAAAAAAAAAAAATCCATAATAATAAACAAAAAGTACTACAACAAACACAAAAAATATCGCATTAAGAACAAGTTTCAAAATGAACATTATTCAAACATGCAATTATTATAAATTTAAGAATAACTTCACAGAAAATACCTAATTACTATATGACAGCACACTTCCAATCCAGAAATTTGATAAGATTCACTATACAATTTGCCGTACATAGATCAATGAAAAAGTAGATGATAAATACATAATTATAAAATAATAATAATGAAACAGCAGACGATAACAAATGCTTGCGAAGTAACAAGAATAATAAACCATTTCCTTTTACCCGAATTACAAAGAATAAAAAATTGCTGAGAACAGGGCGAATTCGTTTTTTATTAATACAATAACTGATCTTTAACCCGAAACAGTTAAAGGGGGCAAGACCCGACGCCATGAAAAGAAAAAGTTTTCATTTTCTTCCTACTCGGAAGATTCGCCTTAACCGTGCCTCTTTCCTATCATCAAGGCCACGGCAGAACAAAGGCCTTTTTATAAGAGTGGGAGTTGACTTTATTACTTAGAAATAATACATGTTTTTTTAAAAAGATAATCTGACCACAAAGTTGGCTAAGTAGATCTTTTGAGATAGTGAGTAACATTTGTTGCCAAATATAACAATTTCTGGTGTTTTTTCTTTTTTTCCTTTTTACTTTGATGCATTTTTAGAAAAAAGAACAGAGGAACGCGCTATTTTGTTTTTCACTTGGGAAATATGCGAAAAATTTCTGGATGTAACTCTTATCGAATATTGCATATCAACAGAACATGTGTTTTTTGAGATATTGGTAACTTGAAGAATTACATTTCAAGTGTGTTTTATAAACTTAATGTCTAGAACTTAGGAAGTGTATTTTTTGCTTGAGGAAAAAAAATTCGATATAAGAATTATTGAATAGTCTATATCAGCTGGACGAATATCAATGTTATTTATTTGGTTATCTTGTTTCAACAATAACTATGTTTTAACAATATTACAAACATACATTCAAAACTATGTTTTAATAATATTACAAACATACATTAAATTTTTTGAACAAAAAACACTTCAAAAAACAAAACCAGAGACAGGCGCCGGTAATTTCTACCGACTGTACGTACACCCTCCACCCCCCTGCTCCTGCTTTCTGAGGTCCTGGTTGCATTTAAAAATACAGTGTTTTATGGGTAAGATAGCAACTCTAAATTTTAACACAACAGAAAAAAAAAAATAAAAAGTTATCAATTTAATATAACAGTTTCTCTAAACTTACTCGATATCATAAAGATATTAGATAGAAAATTGTGTACATAATAAATGATCGATAACTTTATTAAATTGGGGAGAATTTTTGAACGATAGCAGCCTGTCAACAACTTCCTCATTTATCATCAGACATTTAGTTCGCAGCTTCTTGACTTACACGATAAGCAAGAAGCGCAGATAAGCAAAATAAAATGCAATATAAACATAGAGATACCAAAACAAAACACAAACAAGGACGAAAAATCATGCGTCAAGCATAGATTATGTAACACTTTCCAACGCTTCCAAAATAATTTTACGAATCATACTCTTTAATAAGCTAAAAGATAACATCTAAGAAATACGAATACTTTTATTCAGCCCTGTATAGGATCTATAGATTTGTATATATACTACATAGGATGCTAAATTTTAGTTCAGTTAGGAAACACGTAGCACAGTTTAAAATTCTCCGTCTGGAGTTAAATAATACGGAAATGTGTTCCCGAACTTTTGTGCTTCCCTGTATAGGATCTACAGAATTTATACACACCACGTAATATACAAAAAGCGATTTAAAATTAAAATCGCGTTCAGTAACTTAAAACGCACTTCTAGGAATTATTGTTAACATACAGTAGAGAATTCTTTTGTGTGTCCCTGTAAATGAACGATAACTGCTATACACACAGTATTCTGTAGTAAGTCTCTTGTAATGAACCTTATATAAATTTCAATGCGTTTAAAATAGGGAAACATTATTTAAATAAACCGCAGACGATTTTTCTCCATAGACGTAATGTAACGGAATTCTTTTGACTGTCCCTGTAAAGTATGTATAAGTGCTATGCACACCCTATTCCATATTAAGCTTCTTCTAATGCACCTTAGTGATATATATAAATTTCAATGCGTTTAAAATAGTGAAACATTATTTAAATAAACCGCAAATGATTTTTCCCCATAGACCGCAATGTAACGGAATTCTTTTGAGTGTCCCTGTAAAAAAACTATAAGTGCTACACACTTCCGTTGAAATACGGAACATGCTATAGATAACGATTATAACATATAAAAATTGCAGGGAAATCCGAGCATATTTACGGGAGTTAGAGCACGGACAGACGGCAGACGGCAGACGGCCAGACGGCCAGACGGCAGACGGCCAGACAAACCGAAGTCATAAACACTTTTCAACTAGGTTGGAAAGTGTTAAAAATAGAGAGCCAAAACAGCATTAAGAATTTTGTAATCCAACACTGTCCGTGTTACATGGACATATTCTATCTGGATTCGACGATATAAATGAAATTGCACGAGAAGCGCGTGACGTAATTTTTTTGAGCATAGTAGTATGCTATAACAAATCAGGGGTCTGTCCAAAAATTTTGTCATAGGGTCCTGTTTTTGTGAAATTATGAAGTTCTTTTATATTTGTGAAAATTCTAGTCATAATTTTGCGAATTTGAAATTATCGTTATATTCAGGCGAGTGATGGGCATAACGATTATTTTGATTATTCGAATGAATCATTCGGGCATGTGCAGAAGCATATCTGTCAAACTTCATTTTTTTTTAATTCAATTACTACCAGAAACTTTGAAAAAAAAAAGTTTCTGCAGAAACTTTTTTTTTTTTTTTTCATCAATCGCATTATGTTCGAACTATCGTAACATCATTAAAATGCACCGCAAACGATTTTCCCAAATAGTGTAACGGAATTATTTTGTGTGTCCCTGTAAAAGAACTATAAATGCTACACACTTCATTTTCAGTACTGAACATGACATGGTAACGCGCTATTTTGTTTTTCACTTGGGAAATATGCGAAAAATTTCTGGATGTAACTCTTATCGAATATTGCATATCAACAGAACATGTGTTTTTTGAGATATTGGTAACTTGAAGAATTACATTTCAAGTTTGTTTTATAAACTTAATGTCTAGAACTTAGGAAGTGTATTTTTCGCTTGAGGAAAAAAAAAATTCGATATAAGAATTATTGAATAGTCTATATCAGCTGGACGAATATCAATGTTATTTATTTGGTTATCTTGTTTCAACAATAACTATGTTTAAACCTCAGTAACATATAAAAACTCGAGTTAGAACATGGACAGACAGACTAACAGACGGCAGACAGACAAATAGAATACATAAACACTTTTCAACTATGTTGGAAAGTATTAATAAAAACGAATGAGCCATAAAAAAAGAAAGATAATTAATTTAACCAAAATAAATGAGGAATATGAAAAATGAAATAATAATGAAATAATAATGAATATTGAAATAATGATGAAAGTGACAAAAACATTGAAATCTGAAAAAGGTTCATCAGGTCCAAATTATTCCAGATTCCATAAAATGAAATATGAACGATTTCGACATTACACCAACTTTAAGCAAATAAGGTGGAAAACGAGTTGTATAGTAAACTTCTTTGTTGTAAGTAGGCTAAAAAAGAATGAAATATTCTCAAAATTTTTTATAAACAAACTGAATTTTAAAGCATAACAACGGGAAAAAACATCTAAAACAAAACCGAAAAGCTTCTCTTTCAGTCTATCTGTATAAACATTGTTTTTTCTTTTCTTTAAATCACATTTTTACTGAATACAAGTGTTAACTCCGCGCTTCTTTAAAAGACGTTAACGAAATCAGCACCAAAAACATCTGAAGAAGAAAAATAAAAGCGTTTAACGTCTTTCTCGAGGAGATAAAAATTCAACAAGCTCCCCTATTGTCCGTTTTTTAAAGCGTGAAGCACATTAAGGGGATAAAATACCAGCGAGTGTTTGTTTTCGTTTTCTTTCTTAAAGTGGAGTGAAAAGTGTTTACTTTTGTAAGATGTTTCTATTTACTTGAAATGTAAAATCATATTTCATTTCTTTTATTTTTATTTATTTATTTTTTTTCGCAGTGCAGTCGTTTATTGTACATTAGACATTAAAGATCATTTTATAGTTTAAAAATGGCATTGGACGATGAAACAAACATACAATGCAGTTTAAAGTTGCGCTGAAGTTGGCGTTTAAAGTTGAGTATAGTCATGAAAATTGTTTATTTGAAAGCTGAGGATTTTTATTTTCTTTTTAATCCGAATTTTGCAGCTAAAAATCATTCATTAAATTATATAAGTGATTTTTTTGCACGATAATGCGCAACCACATTATGCAAGAATCATGAAAGACACGTGTTTTTATGAAAAATAGTTTTAAACAAGGCTAAAATTAAATAATCGTTTTAATTTGGTTTTAACCGGATTTTTTTTTAAACCCACCTTTTTTTTTTCTTTTTTTTTGTGAGCGATATTACACAGTGAAGTATTTCAATATCCAATCACGAATTTTTGAGTGGTTTTTTAACTAAATTTAAAGTTTTTTATTGAGTTAGAATTTAATAAATAAAATTATTTCTAAATAATGAAAACTTTAATCTTGTACTAACACATATCTGTTAAGGATTTGCAGTCAAAAAAAAGAAAACACATAAATTTTAAAAAAGCAGTCATTTACACTGGCTTTTAACACATTTTATTTATTTATGTATTGCATTAAATACTGTAATTTAGGAGAGTATTGCTTAAAGATATATTTTATTATTTAACTAATTTTAAGGACTGTACTGATATGTAAACGTCTTACTTTTTCTTATAAATATTTACAATCGTTCCTAAAAATATTTAAATAGAAACAAACAATTTCTTACAAATAAAAACAGTATTATGAATAACATATGCTACATCTTTAACAATTTTGAAGCTCGAGTTTTCAAAATTTTATTTTAACGAGTTTACCGAAATATCCTCAGATATAACCTCTTCCCAATTTCTTTTACACATTGAACTTTCTCTCTCAACATACGAAGAGAATTTTATCTCCCTATAAATTTATCTGGAATATGTTACGAAACTTGCTTAGGAGCAGAAAGGCAGAAAAACTTGTGTCAGATAATTTCATTTAAATAATACATATAAATTATTTTGCTTTTATCAATGTTAATAGTAAACAGAAGTATGTAAAAACAGTTTTTTTTCCTTTTTGAAATAAAAACTATTTTATCCTTTTTTTTTAATGTGGTGATTTTGCATTGCTTAATTAAATATAATGTTTAAATTGTATGGTATATAAGCTATACGTCATACAGACTTTCATAACATCATCTTGATGGCTAACTTAATAATATTTTCTAGTGTTCATAAAGACTTAATTTACTTGATACTATTTAATTAAAGATTGTGAACTTTTAAGTAAAAAAAAAAAAAAAAAAAAAAAATTATGATTGCATTAAAAATAAATTAATGCAAATTTATAATGAATGAATCAAGCTGTAAAGCACCTGTTTGAACAAAATCCGTTTTTATACAACAGGTAAATATATAACAGGCATGCCATACTCACATTTACCACAGAGTGCCAAATTAAGCATTATACAAAAAGCCGCATGCTACAATAAATAAATAAATAATTTAACAAATGATTCTTTTTTTTTTACTTTTTTAAAAACTTGGTTTTTGTATGTAAAAAGGGAATTATATAAACGATTTTTCATTCACTTCCTGATGATTATTAAGATTATGCACACGGGTGTGTTTCCGATGAAAATAATATTAATACTTTTAGAATTTAATTAGAAATTAATTAATAAATTTTTTGGCTTTTTTCTGCGGCCGCAGGTAATAAATCGTCAAAAAACATTTATGGTTGCAACTGTTTGAGAGTTATAAAAACAATGGAGTTAATAATGCGCCAAACAATGCCATTTGGCTGTGAAACTGCGACAACGAAATATTTTAAACACCAAAGAGTAGAAAATATAAATAAAAAATAAAGATAATAATATAGTAAAAAAAAAAAAAAAAAATGCTATTTTATCATTGAATAGTTTAATAGTAATTAAATTACGATTATACGTTCAGAAAACGATTTAGTAATCTTGAATAGATATTTAAAATGTTTATTATTTTCCTTTAATTATATATTTTTTCTTTAACACTAGAACTACCATGAGCCTTCATTTTGACGGTTACCAAATGAATATATTCCGATTCTAACCAGAAATTTATTTTTAAAATAAATTAAATATAAAACTCACAGAGAATAAGTTAAGTAGTTTAAATAAAATTTCTGGTGTGAAATAGTTTTAAAACACTTGAGTAAAATTTCCGGTAGTTGTAGTGTTAAGAGCAACAAATATATTCGAAAAAGAGCGAAAAATATTTTCTTAATAAATTCACTAGATTGCGCTTTCTATCAAGCATAAATCAAATCGGCGAATTTTTAAAAATCGTGGCCCACACCAAATTAACGTATTGTAACGAATTTCTTCTTCTCCTTCTTTTTTTTTTGCAAAAGCATATGAAGATAAACATTTAATGCTTATAAAAGAGTGTTTTTTTTTTTTTTTAACTATTTTTACTTTTATATTAAATTACTTGAAACAGTATTTTAATAATTTTTATTTTAGTTGAAAAAAAAAATAAAAAAAATGAATGTCAAGTGTAATGAGATAGCTTACTGATCAAGGTTCGTGAATATCATGATATTTTCGAAAATATCAAAAATATTCGATATTTTGATATATATCCGATATTTTCAAAACGGTCAACTTACTGCTAATAATAAATATTTTCAAACATAATATAGATTAGAAACAAAAATATATTGTACTTAACATGAAAACTTAAATTAAAACTGATTTTTTTGTCCCTTTGAACAAAATTGAAGATCAACAAAACAGAAACAATTTGCTTTATACACTTATAACAAAAAAAATATATATATATATATATATATATAAGATTCAGTATTAACTATCAAGAAATCAGAAATTTATAAAACAAAAAATTAAATACAAAATAGTTTTTAATTATTTATTTATTGAAAAATTTAAACACAAATGTCAGCTTATTTTTTTATTCCCTAACTTGTTGTACAATTTAAGCTGAACAACACTAAAACCAGAAATTGATTATGTTCTAATGAAGCTGTATAGAACTGATAATGTAAATAAGACAGTTTATCTTTCTATATCTGTCCTGAATTAGTTATATCCTACATAATTATTAGTCCCATATAATCTACATTTAAAAATAAAAACTTCAAACAAAGCTTGGATTTTTTTTTTTTTTTTTTAAAAAAGCTAGAAAAGTCACAGCCAGAGACAAATGTTCTTTATCTACAGAATTGAACAGTCAATATTGGTTGAAAATTTCATTTACACTTGTTTGGACTTAAAATATCAAAAATATCTTGCACAGTGATATTTTGAAAATAAATATCAAATAATATGAAAATATCAAAAATCTTGATATGTTGAAAATAAATATCGGATATATATCATGATAGATATCATGATATATATCCATGATACATATCAACGAACCCTGTTATTGATGAAATTCTTACTAGTTTCTTATTAACTATTTTTAAAAATAAACATACACAGACATGAAAACAATCATTTGAATGTTGATGATTTTATCTCACAACCTTATCTCTCTTAGTGGTGCCAGAAGCATTAGCCGAGAATCGGAATGCCGAAGGGAAATTACTCTTCGCAGAAGAAACACACGTGTTCTTGTTTCGGTTGTCCTTCATTGTTTTTAAAATTAAACGAGGCACCTTGAAAAAATAAATCATCCATTGTCCAGATCGTTTCCCAATACAGAGATAAGAGCAGTTACCTATTAGAATTGTAGCTGTCTCAATTTTTAACTATGCGAGAAAGCCATCATCCAATCACTGCATCTAGTTTTTCCTGTAATTTTATTACATATTTCTTTCCTTTTTTAATGATTTGGAAATTTATGTATGGTCAGTTAAAAGTCAAAAGCTTTTATACTGCAGTGTTGCAGCATACAAAATCGGACTGTTCATTTCAAAATCGGTGTCGCACTTTTATAATGTTACAGCAAGTTCAAATTATTAATAAGAATTCTCATGAGGTAGTCCTACTACAATTGTTTTTAAATGACTTCACAAGAAAGAAAGTTACACAATTTAACTTGCCGTTGTGGCGCCGTCTATCGTTGATTTTTGATTAAGAGTAAGAAAAAAAGAAAAAAAAGATCTCGGATTCCATTTATAAAGAAAGGAAGATGATCCCATTTCACTAAGTTAAGATCCGTCTACGTTTTGAAATATATATATATACACTGCAAAAATAAATAAATAAATAAATAAATAAATAAATAAATGTTGATTTTACAGTATGTATAATACTGGCATCCCCGCTGCCAGTATTATACCGTAAAATTAACAGTAATAAATAGTAAAATAAGCAGTAAAGTGTATTACTGCGTTTTTAAATAGTTTTAAAAAACTATTTAAAAACTCTTAATAATAGTTTTTCAATGCTTGTCAGCATTTTATCAGGATCGTTTTGTAATTGTTCTTAATAATCCATTTTAAATATAGTTTAAGTGCAAAATATATTTTTCATCCATTTTAAATATAGTTTAAGTGCAAAATATATTTTTCATCCATTTTAAATATAGTTTAAGTGCAAAATATATTTTTCATCCATTTAAAAATAATTCATGCATGAAATGATTAAAGAAAAACCGTGGTTTTCATTGTGCATTCACTTTTACTGTTACAAGTGCGGAAAATTAAAAAAAAAAAAAAAAGAAGCATACGCTTCCCTCACCTTAGATCCACACCTGGATCCTCCTCCACCACCCCTGTACCCCCAGCAGGGGTGGCCCCGTCGCATGACACCCAACTCTTCCGCCTCCATAGGCGGCGACGATGATCCCAAGGACTGTCTCAATCCCGTGGTTCCAACTGATCCGGCACACGAGATTCTCTCCCGGCTCCCGGGGTTGCAGACGATTTAGTGACGGAGAGAGAGATCTCGTGGCGTTAAAACTCCTCCAACTGATCCAGCAGACGAGATTCTCTCTCCTCACTCCCGGGATTGCACAGGATTTAGTGACGAAGAGAGAAAACTCGTGGTGTTAAAACTCTCCCAACTAATCCGGCAGACGATATTCTCTCCACTCTCCTAGCTCCCGGGGTTGCAGACGATTTAGTGACGGAGAGAGGATGCGGAGATGCTTCGCGCGTCCCTACAGACGACAGGGGGAGGTGGGAAGGAGGGTTTATCGGCATCGTTACTCTCTTTTTTTTTTTCTTCTTTCTATCTCGAGTCAGTCGTATCGCTTGCGCGGGAACGATAAATTTATGAAGTAGACCAACATGGAATTAATGGATGAGTTGCTTGTGGGAAAGATAACCATACCATACAGCTACAAGAAGCTGCCTTGCATCATGTTCGGTAATTCAATTTTATCCGAATCCGACCCGACTTGCGGATCAGGACAGGTTGGATTGAGGGTATTTATTTTTATTTTTTTGTTGCGGATCGGGTTTAGTTTAACGTGATTAAAAAAAAAATAATAATAAAAATAATAAAAATAAATAAATAATAGTAAAAAAAAAAAAAACCTCCAAAATAATTTTTCATGTGAAAAAATATATATTTAACTATGAGTGAGAATTTATATGCTTATATTTAGACATAAAAGACTAATGAATATTGCTAGATGAAATTGTAGACTATTTTCCTATAACTGTATTAGAAAGAAGAATAATTTTCTTTCCTATCGGGTTTCGGTTTAAAGTGCGTTGGGGGTTCAGGTCAACGAAAATAAAACTGAAAGTAATTACTCCCCAGACGCCAGTAAGGAATTAAAATTTGGAATATAGCGATTAAAAATTTTGCCGGACCGGCCAAATAATTTTTCTTTCAAAAAACTTTTCCAAATAATAATTTATTTTTTACTATTACATTTAAATGAGTTCTATATTATTTTTTGGTTTTTCAGTTTTCAAATGCTTTTTCGTGTATATTTGGCCTATCAATAGAAGTGTACACACTGACTAATAGGTGAGATGGCTACTATAAATAGATAAAAGTAACTATAGACCAGAAACTGGTGACTTTAAAAAAAAAAAAAAAAAAAAAAAAAATCTCATCTACCAGGGATTTGTTTAGGCAGAAATTGGGTCCTTTAAAAAGGATCCTCCACATTTTTAAAAAAATTCAAAACAGGATCCTTCACAAAATTTTTCATCTCAAAACAGAGCCCTTCACAAAATTTTGCACTTTAAAACATATTCCTTCACAAAATTCTTTGTCATAAAAATGGACCTTTCACAAAACTTTGCACTTTAAAACATATTCCTTCACAAAATTCTTTGTCATAAAAATGGACCTTTCACAAAACTTTCCCTCTCTAAACTGTAACCTTTAACAAATTTAATCAACTAAAAGCAAAATCTAACTGATATAAAGAAAATATGCATACTTTACATGCATATATCTTCTTAAAAATATATAAACAAGAATATGAATATAACGATCATTTAAAATTCTCAAAATTATGACTAGATATTTCTCAAATGTAAAAATATGTTCACAATTTTAACAAAAACAGGAACCTGGGGGGAAAGTCTGGACATACCCTTGTCTACTAATCAGTGGCTATGAGCCAAAATTTCTTATTTTCTGAGCATGCACGGTAGCGTATTACTTTTTATTTTACTGTTTATTACTGTTAATTTTAACAGTTACGATCGTTACCGTTCAGTCTTGAAGGGAGTTAAATATCGAAATTATTTGGCCGGTCCGGCAAAATTTTTAATAGCTATATTCCAAAGTTTAAATCCTTACTGGCGTCTGGGGAGTAATTACGTTCAGTTACGTAATTTTAACAGTAACATTACTGGCAGCTGGAGCTGGGGTGCCAGTATTATACTGTAAAATCAACGATTTTTTTTTTTTTTTTTTACAGTGCTTAAGGCATCAGATTCTTCAAGATGCATTTAAGTTATGATTTAAAAATTAAGCGTTGTTTGTGACAAAAATAACCAAAAGTCTACAAGCAGTGGTAGAATGCTTGTGCAGTATTTAGGCAAATTTTACTAAAATTATATAGTCTATTTTCATGATTTCCTGTATATTTTGGTTCATATTTTACGAGCAAAAATTCTTGTGGCTACAATGCACGTTTTTAAACGTATTACTAATTAAATATCGAATTTTCAATATCAGTTGAAATTTGGAAACAATCTTCCAAAAAAATTAATACACGTAGATCTGTATTTAGATATGTATGCATTAAAATGCAAGAGATTTATTTAGACAGTTTCAAATAGAATAATATTCATTCGATATGTTTGCATATTCGTACATAGCTGCCAATCTTTCTTCAAATATAAACGTATTTTGAACCAGAACATTTAATTAATAAAATATGTCTTGTTTCTATGGGGGTATTTATTTGATTCCAATTATTAAGTAAAACTTTTGGTTTAAAATACGTTTATTACACTTCAAAATACAAACAAACACGGAAGGTTGACAGCTATGTTTGTATATTTCTCCACGCTCTGTGTGCATATTTTTTATAATTCTGGAATACTAGGAAGTGGGTGAAAAATCGAATACAAAATTCCATCTTTGCATACATGAGCCGAGCTACCTCACTCACACGAAAACATCCGCTCGCTAATGTTAATCCTATGGGAGAAAATTTTTACACTATCTCGTTTGCATTTCTAAATTTTTAAATGATTGTTTTTTTTATTATTATTATTGGATAGCTGAGTTTGATCTCTATGCAGGCCCTTTTTTACTTAAAAAAAAAAAAAAAAAATGTTTGCAGGTTTTTTTTTTTTATGGTGATACACTTTCGAAACCGGTTCCGGAAGTAAAAGTAACTTAATAAAAAAACTCTTGTTAAGAAAATCGAAAAGGTAAAAAAATGCTTGCATAGAGATCGATCTCAGCTATCCAATGCAAAAATATTGAAATGCAAACGAGATATTATAAAAACTTTCTTTCATAGTATTAACATTAGCGAGCGAGTGTTTTCGCGTGAGTGAAGTAGCATCTTAAGGTAAATAAAAGAATGTAAAAACTAAAAAGAATCTCATTTGCTAAATTATTTATTCATTTAATGTGGCATGCGGCTTTGTGGACGATGTTTAATTTGGCTCTCGGTGAAAAACGGATTTGACATACCTGCTAGTATATATTTTAGCCAAGCCAAGAAAATTCGGCTAATTTTTTTTTTATTTTTTTTTATTTTAACCACTTAAAAAAATACCGGATTTTCTTTTTACAGCTTAATTCATTATAAATTTGCATTAATTTATTTTTGATGCACTCATATATATATATATATATGAGTGCAGTATATATATATATATATATATATATATATAAATATATATTTACTTAAAAGTTCCAAGAGAATAAATAGAGTTTTAGAAAGGTTTAAAAAACAATCATTTTCTTCAAATTTTAAATTTACCTTTATTATTATTATTATTATTATTATTATTATTATTATTATTATTATTATTATTTTATAACACGGATTACAGAACTTTCATTTATAAATATTAATGTTAACCGCATATAATATTCTATTGAAATAATTTATTTGATATGATCAATATTTCCTAACGTTACCTGGGTTCTTACAAACTTCTGCATGCACGCATTGCGCACAGAAACAATATCTAACACGAGTTCCAAGAACAAATTTCGCTTTCACAGAGCTTACATAAAGAACCTTCCACATATGCTGTTTATAACCGTGACTCCCTAAACTACACACGTGAAAAAGCGAAACGCGACTGATGTGCGAGCATCACTTTTCGGATACGGATCAGTGAACGCGGTTTTTCAAAGAGAAATAGCATCGGCGGCCACACGAGGTTAAAAATACAAATACAACACTCCACTGCAAACTTCCCTGAGATGTAATCGAATGACAAACTGCTAACCGCCACTGAATTATCAACAGTAGAGATTCTGGGAAAACTGTAGAAAATTTCCGAAATTACCAAATCGTTTATTTTTCGACAATTGTAATTTAATGATGCGTGTAGTAAAATATATAAACTTTTGATGGACGATTTGCATAAAAGGAAAATACCTCCTATATTCAAAAGGTTCACGGAGACGTTTACGTAAAATACTCGAAGAGCTATCATGTTACATATACAGGTTAATCCATTAAAGCCGGAATTACTTTTCTCTTTAAAATGCAAAAATTGCATTTCATACCAATTTTTCAAAGTAACAACTTTAGTCTCCTTTTATTACGGGGTTAAACAGGGGGTTATTACGGGGTTGCAAAGATGCTACAACACTTCATGAAAACATGTATTTTGTGTATTTAAACATATTTAAAAAAAAAAAAAAAAAAAAAAAAAAAAAAAAACCTAATTTAAAGCTAAAGTTAATAAGAATAGGTCAATGAGAAGACAATTTATTGAGAATTTAAAGAAATAAGAAGTAAATTATCAACACCGAATGCAAGTCGACTTTTTAAACCGCCAAAATGCAAAGAGAATTCAAGGGTTGACTTACACATCGGAGGAAATTCGACATATACATCAAATATCTGATAATCGCTGTTTGTATAGTTTAGCTGTAGCGATAAGTATGAGCAGGGCCGCACCCAGGGCTGTAGCTAGATGTAAACAATAGGGGGGGCTGGTACTATTTCTCGCTCTCTGACACATGCACGCACAAACACAGATATATATGATCAAAGTATTATATAGAAAGATAAATTAGGGCATATTCAATTATAGGCACTATGTTCTTTATTATTCTTTGTTTTATGCTAATAATGGAAAACACTGCAAAATGAAAATTTTCTTTATATAACTAATGCAAGAGTCAATGTTTGCATCAGCAACAAGTTACTAATTCTTAGTATGTGCAAATGGGCAGTTATATGCAGTTTTTTAACAAATACTACAATTTAGTATTTATGCAAAATTGTAAAAAGCCCCCAAACTAAGTTCAATATTTGAACAAAGTTTCATTTGGATTTTTGAAACAGAATTTCATTTGGTGGCCATGCAACTTTCCAGGGGGGGGCTCAAAAATTTCCAGGGGGTGCTCAGCCCCCCCCCCCCCCGGCACACCTCTAGCTACGGCCCTGGCCGCACCAAGGGTGGTGGGGGTGGTGCCGCACCATCAGTTAGAATAGGCGCTGACAAGCTTAATCGGCGTCGACACTAATCACTACTCATGCATCTACGAAAAAAACTAACAAGGAGTTTCGCACCAGACGCCAAATAGAGTTGTTGCGGTGCTGGGTATGAGATAAGCACCGATTTTTTCCTTATAGTTATGACCACAAATTTACCATTTGCAGCATATTTTGCACACTAATTAAAAAATTGTTATTTCTAAAACTATTGTTATAAAATATATTATATATATAAATTCAGTAATCACAGGTCATTTATTAATAAATAATTCAAGTATTTTCTTTTCTTCCGTTGATGTTTTACACGTAACGTATAGGATTTAAAAAATAGGGTCGACTTTTACACCGGAAAAATGGTACATTTATAGTTTCTGATTTAGTTGTATAATTTATTATTTATTCACTTATTCAGCCTATCAAAAATGGCATCAGATATGAACCGATCAAATACTAACGCAATATTTGGCCACTCATCTCCCAATCATAGCAAAAAGTCAATGACAGGAGGAAATAGAATAAAGATAACAATTTCAAGATAAGAGAGATTTCTCGGAAATTCTAACTTGTTATATAAATTGAACAATTTGTAAGAGTTTATCCAGTTCGAACCGAACCGAATGAAAATAAGTCTGTGAACGATAAAAATGAAAAACTGTCAGCATTGATATCAAAATTTAAAAGTGTTACGACTACGAGAGATTGAGAAAAACACTTTTATCAAACTCTTTTGATTTGATTTTTTTTTGTAACTTTTTTAATAGGATAACAAGTTTCATTTAAAAAAAAAAGTTCATTATGAATTTGAAATGGGGGTAATTAAATCCTACATTGTGTTTATCGTGTTTTCAAACAAGCATAGTTAAAGTTATTTTTTACATTGTAATTATTATTATTATTATTATTCATTTCGTTAGAAGTTACTTTGGTTATTTATGTTCTATAGTAGACATTACAATCAGAAACAACAACAACAAAAAAAAATTCTGAGAAATACTAAAACTTGAAGAAAAGGATAATTATCGAAATAATGGGGATAAATAAATGAATAAATAAAACTGCTGCTTTTAAACAAGCACATTTTTGTACATCAAGCATAATGATCTGTTGCAATTTTCATTCAACTGAAATTTGCTTACAGTTTTTTATAAAGCGGTAAATGGTATTTTACTAATTCTAAACGAACACTAACAATTTTTTTAAGTGTTTCAGAATAAAATAAATCGGTAAAAATCCTCGTAGTAAAATACTATCTTTCATATGCCTTTGCCACTTATCCTAAATTCGGTCATAAACTACCACTGTTTTTTTTGTTGTTGTTTTGTTTTTTGTTTTTTTTCCAGATAGCGATACAGTTTATAAATAAAAACAAAATATAAGAAAACAAAATTATCAATCGATACTACCTCTAACCATGTCTATATGTTCTAATCCGACACACATCAAAACGATGGCTAATAAATTTTCACGAATATAGGCAAAAAATGAATGGGGTTGGAGGGGGGGGGGGGTGAGGGAAGTGAATCGAGTTTTGAGATACATTCAATCTCAATATTATATTAAAGATTTCAATTCTTATTTAAGAACTGAAAACTCTACATTTCTGCAATAATTTCAATCTCGGAAAGCGCTTCAATTATCTGTTAATAATCGTCTATCTATATTATATTAAAATTTGTCGGTCTGTTTGTATTTCACAACTATTCCTCCTAAAATATCGAATGTTGGGGGATGAAATTAACAACAGTTATCCGCATGGATCCGAGGATGCCATATAAAGTCTCAGAATTTTAAAATTTGAATTATTTTCAGACATATTATTATTATTACTATTTTGTAATTTTTAATGACATTACTGTAATGGTGGCAACTAAATTACTCCATGTTTGTGAATAAAATGGAGAAAATGGGGAAGATAGGGATTATTAGATTTTTACGAAGTTATTTTACTCGTTAAAATTGAAGAGATAAATTATTTTGAATGTAAAGAGATGGTGAAAAACTCTAGATTAAATTAAATTTTCCAAGGAAATTAAGAGGAATAAAAACATATTTCCACATATTCAAGCTTCCTGAATCTATTTATTCTATACAGAAACTAAAATCGTCTGCCGACATACAGAAACTAAAATCGTCTTCCGACATATTGACATTTAGAAATGAAAATCAATGAAAGTCATCGTAGATTTTTTTTTTTTCAGCTTTACATTCACTCAAGGAGGAGGATTTAAACTTCTTGCATTTAGATGGACAATTAGTATTTATTCCAATTCGCAAGACTTGAATTAAATACTATTTTCAATTAATTATTTTTGAAAGATCGCAACTGAAATGTTTCACCAAAAAAAAAAAAAAAAAAAAAAAAAAAAATGTTTATCGAGTTAAATTGACACAATTTTTTTTTCTTCCATAACATTTACTTTATTTAAATCAAAAGTTAAAATATTTTTCTATAAGTTTGTCAAAGTGACGTTATTTTCATTTCACCAGTTCTTAATCAAAGTGACGTTATTTTCATTTCACCAGTTCTTAATCAATCTTAAAAGAAAACAATATACTTTTGGCAAAGTTTTACAATATAAAATCCCGTTTTCTGCAAAATGTAATTTTCGCAATATAGAAAATTTAATCAAATTAATGTTACAGTAAAGTTGGATTTCTTTTTCTTTCAACAAATGAGAAGATCTGATGCAATGCAAATACAACTCATCGGATTGCCACGCAGCTAATATGATTCTGTTCAATGAATAGTTTACTTTCGCGATTCTGTAAATCGGTAATTTTTCGGGAGATACGGAGAAAGAGCGATTTAGATGCGAAAGCACGATATTGAGAAATACGATACAACGGGAAGATGCTGCATATTTCTAAAATCCATCTCATTTAAATATTGTAGCAGAAACCCTAAGAGCAGAAATTATATTCTAATTATTTTAGAGCTCGTATTGTTTTAGTGATATTAAAGAAGTAATCAATTACTGCAGAGCTAATCCAATTTACCAAGTTACAGCTCTTTACATACTCAGTATAGTAAGAGATAACCATAATTATGGTTTATAAGTTCATAGACATGTTCATACGCCCCCAATGATAACAATGTAGTGAATATTTTAGTATGTTACAAACCCTTTTTCGAATCCATCTTGATAGACTGTTCCAATATCTTATTCCAGTTTTTACTGTCCAATAACCGATATATAATTGCAACTCTTTACGTATCTGCATAGAAATCAGGAGCAAAAATTCCACAAACGCCCCCGATGATAAAACACAGCACAGTGACTATTTTCAAATGTTACAAACCCTTTGGCGAATATCCATCCTGACCGATAGGTTCATCCATACTGTCCAATAACCAATCCATAAGCCCAATTTAGAACAAATCCTCTCCGATTTTTCTTTTTATATCTCGGTCCCTTTTCATATTGAGTCCTCTCCGATGGTATTTGGAAGGCTTCCTTTAACACGCGTTAATCGCATGCTACCTAATCCCGTTTTTTTCTTCAGCTGCAAGGTCAATCCCGTCAAGAAGAAGCTGCACCGGAGCTAATGGCAGGGTGCTGGTCTTGTTGACAGCTGTTCCCATTTAGTAGCATCCTCGGATTTCCTTTAATTGTATTGCCAGATTAAAATCTCATTAACCTAACTAACAGGTTGATATTTCCGGCAATAAACGTCACTTAAAATCGAAACAGGAAAAAAAAAATCAGAATTTATATAAAGTAAAATCTCTAAAAACGGAATCGCTAGGCACCGAAGAAAAAAAATTAGTTTTAGATGGGTTTCTGTCATAGAGGATATTATTGTATGTAGGGATGAATTAAGGGGCGGGGAGGTGGCAAAGAGGACACATCTCACCGGAGCATTATCCCCCCCCCCCCCACAGAAGATTGAAATTTTGCATTTGTTAATGGTTTAGGTCCAAATGGTCCAAATCCCCTTCCAGAACTTCATAATGTTCCCCCGTGAAGCTGCGAATTCTTGCCCTTCCTCCAACGGAGAAAAGTGTCTGTATTCAATACTGATTTTTAAGGTATTCCTGGTGAAAATTTTCTATTTCATACAAACCTCTTTTGAACAGCAAACGCAACAACATCTATCTTGAAAATCTCGTCGATTTTTATCCGTGGTGAACGCAAATAAAAGCAATACTGAACATGTTGCGGCTAGTGGCGATGAATTTTGCGATTGGGTGGGGAATCTCGGCTATAGAGATTTATGACCTTCAACTTAATAATGTGAGGTCATCACATTGCTAATTAGAGGCAGTTGGATCAAGGAACAAGTTCAAAGAACTAAAATAATAATAAATTACCATTTAATAACCGATCGAAATCACTAAAAATAAAATTTTACTCTATCAGAATCAAGAAGTAAACAAATAATTATCTTTCCGAGTATTCTATTAACAAAACAGGATTGAAAACATTTAACGATACAAAACATCGACACATTCACGATGAAAGACATATAAGAAGTAACAACAGACGGTAGAATTCATATAAAAAAATCATGCTTAAAAATACCGTGCCCCCCCCCCCCTCCCACACACACACACAGCACGATTCAAACAGCCGCAGGAATAACAGCGACTTCCATACTTTAAGCAACATTTTCCCGTTTCAACAAAACATCGCTCTCTCCACTCACTATAAGGAACATACTCCACAGTTTCTAGATTTCGTCAAGTGTGGTATCCTTGCAAAGGTCTTGCCACGGGGAACAAGAAAAATATAGAAATTTCCCGTCTGATTCCAAACTTTTGAGAGATATGGGTCCATTTCTTCCGTGACGTCATATACAAAAAAGCAAAAGCAAAAAAAGAAAGCGAGAAGAAGACTCCATCAGAAGCGAAAGCTAGAGTCTCGTTTTAATCTCGACAGTTAACAAATCGTTAATCAATCCTACTGACGATATCAATTTTGACGAAATCGGATATATTTTTTATTTTTCTTTATGCATGACGTCACGAGAAAAATAGGCCCATATCTCGTGAACGGCAGAATTCGGAAGCGTAGTTCCTATATTTTTCTTAATTCTCATGACAAGACCTTTCTTTCCAACACCTTTTTCTTAATTCTCATGACAAGACCTTTCTTTCCAACACCACCACTCTTGGCGAAATCCTGAACTAACATTTGAGTATGTTCCCTAGTCAGATATACGAAGAACAATACAAGTTGACTTTAGACAGCTTCCGTCATCGTCGGAAGATGAAGAGCAGGTGAGAAGAAGAGTCCATAATTCTTCTCCCGAGGCGTCAAATGACGACGAACAGTCTCGTGCGCTGATCTTCTTGCGTTCGAGGTTAGTTACAGATAGTTATTAGAAGGGGGAAGAGAAAGAAAGCTTCACAAAATTACAAATTAAACAACTATAGTCAGCCGTTTTACAAAGGTATTCTGAATCTGCATCAACATATAAAACGAGAAATGAATTTTAAAATTTATCTGCTATTGCTGCTCAAACTTTTCATGAAAAGTCTTAAGAAGAAAATAAATAGTCCTCACTTGCTTCATTAACTCTATGTGGGACACGAGGCACACAGGTCATGTTGGCGCACCTTTCTAAAGAAAATTGCATTATGAACATGACAAACAGCTTTATGTACAGTTTAAAATTTAAACCACAGCTTTATGAAAGAAGAATATATTATTGGCACATGTAAAAATTCATTAAAAAATTATGGAAAAGTAAAATCGTCTGCACTATATGCTATTTAGAGTAAGTAAAGCTCTAAACCTAAAGGATAGAATGAAACAGAATTTTGAAGTTTACATTACATTTCATTGTCGAAGGGGATAGTTCAGTTTACATGAATGGGAAAAAATCATTTTTTCTGTGAACTATAAATGGAAATTTGCATTAATTTGAATCTTCAGAGAGTGGACGAAATGCATTTTTGGGCCCCCTGAAAATGTGGGCCCGGGCACGTGTCCCTGTGATAATCAGGCTTTGATAGTCCTAAGAAGGTACTGTCCCACCTTTTTTGTTTGTTTCCCTGTTTCTTTTCCTTCTTTCTTTTTTTTTTTTTTTTTTTTTTGTAACAGTGAACCTGGCAAAAGTTGAGAATAGATAAAACGTCACCCACTCTACTCGTGTATACAAAGAACAAAGTGACAAATCCTCTCAAGACAATTTCCATTATCGGCGGAAGATGAAGAGTCTCTTTCTCCTCGGTCAACCGAATATTCGTCTAAAGGGCCGAATACCAAATAGTGGTCGAATATTCGTTACATCCTTAGTATCAGAGTATAAAGCAACATCCAGTTTGAATAAAACATTACTCAACATCCCCCCTCCACAACCCTCTCAGATGTACGACAAACAATACGATACGTCCTCTCAAGACAATCTCCATCATCAGCGGAAGATGGAGAGCAGAAGAAGAAGAATCCATAATTCTTCCTCCTGGCCGATGAACAGCCTCTGACTACTCCGCAGCCTGTAGAGAAACAATGTAAAAAAATCAAAAATTACGAATCAGACAGCTGTAGGCATCCGTTTACACTCTTCCAAGCTATATACTACTATAGAGCAGGGGCGGCCGCGGCTAGAAATAGACTTACTTACCATTAGGCCGGGGGGATCGAGACGATAACGGGAGTGCTTGCGTGTGTCAGCAACTCCTCGGAAAAGGATTTCTACTGAAGTAACGCAAGTTTTTTGGGGGGGATATACAGGGCTCTCTTGATGGATTAGAAAGCGGATGTCGGAGAATTAGCTCGTAAACCAAAGACTACCTTTAGCCGAAATCAAAAAGTGATTTTTGCTCATGTTTCTTATATGCATCATTTTAGGTATTTTAACTTAAAACAACATTGAAGATTTTTTTTTTCTTTTTCCTTTTTCTAAAACACTTAAAGTAGATTTTGGGTGAACGTTTTTCTCAAATTCAAAACCAGGACGTTTGTTGTATATATATTTTTTCATTGTATAATTTTACTACTTTCTATATAAGTAAAATGAAATCCCATATGTGAAAATAAATTGAAAAATAACAAAAAAATATATATATTAAACAAGGCTGAATGAAAATACTAAGATAGTACTCCTAAACTGTTGTGGCTACATCTGACAACGAATAAAAGTTTTATTGTGCATTAAAAATATTTTTTAAAAACCTTAAATGAAAACTCTTACGTAGGATAACTTCGAAAATAGAAGTATTTAGAGCTGTGCAAGGCTTTCTGGTACATATTTAACATTTATCAGAACTTCTATATTTTATATATGCGCATAGATATTGCAGTCATTTTGAATTGATGTCTGGCTGATTGTCAAGTACTTACAATCCTTTTCCATCTAAAGCCAAATTTGTATTTTTTGGTTAGTCTTGAACATTATTTTATGATCTAATTACTATTTAAGCTGAATAATTGTTTATTTATATAATTTCTATTTCAGTTGCATATTTATTTATTTATTTATTTTGTCATTTGAACCTCATGTCGGTTATTAATTTTCTTGTTTCATTTATATATGTTATTAGGGGCTTAATATTGTCGATTTTAGGCATAATTCTGACAATATTTGATGAAACAACATATTTACTATGAATATTCGTATAAAGCCCTTCTGAAGATTCTATAAGATATTCATACTTTTCCAGTTTTGCTTTTCCAATTGTTCCTTTTTCATCCTTTTAAGTATAATTCCTTCAGTGTCCATTCCATTGATTTTTATAATGTCTTATCCTTCGTGTTTCACATGTGTTTTCATTTATATATATATATATATATATATATATATATATATATATATATATATATATATATATATATATATTATCAGTGACCATTTTATTATTTTATCCAGTTACATGTAATAACTGAATAGACAGAATTTTCATTTATCTCCATTACTCGCTCATTATACGCTATAATTAAATTATTCTACTCCTTCGCAGTTACAAGAACAAAAATAAAACTGTTCCACAGTCTACAAGAATTCTAACATACGATCTTTTTCCCTTCAAGAAATTAATAACACAAGAAAAAGAAAACGAAATATGCCATAAGAAACGAACATAAACATATCTTCAAGGATGCCGTTGAAAGAAGATAGTAGTCTATCCATATGCAGGACATTTCGTTCTCAGAAACTGTCCATTCAAAGTTTCAGCTTGTTTGTTTGCTTATGAAATGTTAACAAGTATTTCATTAAAAAAATTATATTTTGATAAAGAAATTAAACATAAACATTTCTACAATGACGAAGGAGGGGAAGCGGGAGGGATTTAATTTTGTGCGAACATTAAATATAATGATTAAACTAGCATTATTTTTTTTTTATTCCTTGCTTTATTTTGTATCTCATTTCCTCTTATAAAAACGAGGATTTTTTTTTGTTTTATTCGTTTAAATTTTTTTACAAACTCTTAAAATTATTTTTAGGATTTAATTTTGATTTTTTAAAAATAGATTTTAATTATTTTTTTTTTAATTTTTAGACGGAGAAGGGGTCAAAAGGGAAAAAAAAGGAGAGAAAAAATAAATAAAAGATCGCTAATTGTTTATATAAGCAATGTTTGCGCATAGATATTGCAGCCATTTTGAGTTGATGATGACTGGCAAGAACTTATAATCTTATTCCATCTACAGTAAAATTTGTCTTTTTTGGTGAATCCTGCACATTATTTTATGATCTAATTTCTATTTAAGTTGAATAATGGTTTATTTATCTCATTTCTATTTCAGTTGCATATTTATTTATTTATTTTGTTATTTGAACCCCATGTAGGTTATTAATTTTCTTGTTTCATATATATTGTTATTAGGGGCTTAATATTGTCGATTTTAGGCATAATACTGACAATATTTGATAAAATAACATATATTTATTATGAATATTCTTATAATGTCCTTCTGAAAATTGTATAAGATATTCATAGTTTTCCAATTTTTGCTTTTGCATCCTATTAAGTATAATTCCTTCAGTGTCCATTTTTATAATGTCTTATCCTTCGTTTTTAACATGTGTTTTCATTTTTACATATATATATATTCAAATATAATAGACCTAACTAGGTTCATAATTTTTAACAAAAATAATATTTTCCTACAGTTATACATGGGTGTAGACAAGAGGTGTAGCTCCCCCTCCCCCCGCTCCCCTTCACACTCGCACAACCACACTTTAATCTTTAAAAAAGTATGATTTTGTTTTAAAAGGTACTGAGGTAATGTGAATGTAAAAACTGTTTGTGATCGTGACTGAACTGATTAATTCGTATCTTCAATTTCAACGAATAATAGTTTCATTTCAAACCGTAACTTTTTTTTTTGCTTGTATTTACCTTCTTTATTCACTAACATTGCTTATCATAATAACTGAATATCTTCCATTTTCTGAGCTAAAAAAATTCCACGCCCGTAGTCAGTTTTTATTATTGTTGTTGTTGTTGTTGTTGTAATTATTGAAGAGTTTGAATTTATAGCTTTTCAGTTGCAACACTTAATTTTATTTCGGGAGAGCTCCACTCTTCCCGCGTACGTAAAAAATTCTTAAAAAAAAAAAACAATCTTAAAAAAAAAAACAGAACTGTTTTTCGTGGCCGAAGGTAGATATCAACTAACATTGCCCCCCCCTCCCCCCCTCTAGCGAAAATCCTGCGAAAACCATGTAACTGTAACTGTAAGTAGTCTGTAGTGTGTATATATCATATCGACAGTCTGTCACACACACATTTACAACTTACAACAAAAGTACTTGGCAAACAGATTTATCTAGTCGGCACTTAGCTGTGCGCGAACAAGCAACACATGTTATCTTATCGCCGTGGTTTTTTATAGGAAAAAAAAAGGTAGGTGAACAGTTTTTTTTTTTAATTCTACCGTATATTTTAAGGGACACGGTGACTCAAGTACTTCAACTAAGTCACAAAAGCCTATCGGTGTTAACATATGTCTCTTATAAACCTGTGATTTAACTTTTAAAAAAAAGGTGTAAAACTGCAAAAAATAAAAAGTATTATTATTATTTTTTTTTTTTTTAACAAACTGTAAAAACGATAATGTATTCACAGGATATGGAAAATGTACATATTATTTTTCTTCATATAATGATTAAAGAACACAACTATAGTTCAGAACATGTTTTTATGATTGGATGGATAACTACTCTCTGTTATTATCACCTGATGATGAATGCTGATAATTAATTGATCTCGAAACTATATATATATATATATATATATATATATATGACAAAGAAAAAGATTTATCTCGAAACTATATATATATATATATATATATATATTATATGACAAAGAAAAAGATTTATTCAGTATAAACTATATAAAGCACTGATAACTTAAAAAATTCAGAAAAAAACCCCTGATATTACACAAAGATTTTAAAACTTTCAGTAGTTTCTAAAAATATCGTTTATTTTTAGTAGTATATTTCAAACTTTATATTATCTTTGTGAAGAAATAAGGGGGGGGGGGACTGGCTACTAAATAAAAAAAAGGCGGGGGAGGAGGAATCGACATACACAAATGCAAAAATCGTGACTTGTTTATTTAAATTGTCCTAGAATCGTTAAATAATTGCCAAATAATAAAAAAATCACTTAAAGTTTTTTTAAATCCATAAAATTGGACTTACTAAAAATATCGAAATGAAAATTTCCAAATCTAAAAACTACTTTTCCATTCGAGAAAACTTTCAACAGTTTCATTAAACACTAGGTATTCTCAAACAGCTACATTTTCTTTTTACAAAAATAACGTTTCAAATATAATTACAGGAAAACTCCGCCATATGCTTAAGAAATCTTTCCTAAATCAAGCTGTTCTCTCAAAGAGACGACACTGCATTTTATCTCGCCAATGAACCAAAGAAAGAAGAAAAAATAGCGTCTGAAGTTGAAAATAATTACCATAATTTCAAAGGATGTAATTTCACTACTTTCAGATTTCAAGGAAAATATCCGAGAATAAAAATCGCTTTAAAAATAACAAAACGTGCATTAAAATAATCGATATAGTTCACAGACACCCCAAAACACACCACAACTTCCCCCCCCCCCCCGACATCTGTGCATCTCAGTTGCCATCCTTCTTACCCCTATTATGAGATGATGACTCAACACAACCCAACAAACCATGGAGCAAGCAGTTGTGAACATCTGTGTTGTATGTACGTACGGCGTTCATCATAATCTTTTTTAAAACACGTAACACTAGACCTATTCGACTTCGTGTTTTTCTTTAAACTTGAAGAAATATGAGAAGGATTTCTTGCTCTCTTTTCATTTCCCTTAACTCCCGCTTTTTATGTTTGTTTGTTTTGTTTTTCGGAAGCTAAGAATCGCTTTTTAAAAAGTAAGAACAACATTCTACAATCATTACTTGATTAAACTGACGCCATTTTTTTTTCTTCTTTGTTTTTATTACTCTAGCAGACGATAATCCAATTTAAAGTTAACAGCATTTTTTTTTTTTAAATGAATGGAATTTGTATTTTTCAACATGTGAAATAAATGTTTATTTAAGTTTGTTGAAAATGAAACTGAAAGAGGAAGTGCTACTAGAGCTCCGAAAACAATTCAGCAGATTTTCTTATTAATATTTAAATAAGACAAATGGTATTTGCAGTATTTTGACCCATATATATATATTTCTAAAATTAGAATGATTAATTCTGTTTAATTTTCTTCAAAAGGAAAATGCTTTATATTTTAAATTTTAAAAAAAAGAAAAAAAAAAAAGCAATGCGAATGCGAAGTAAATATTTAGTGAGAAGGCAAATTGTTTACTTTTTGAATTTATATTAGTGTAAAATTTCGACAAAACGGTATTACCTAAAAGTTTTGTTCATTGGATATAAAAGAATGGAACAGTTTGGATCTGTATAACAAGAAAAATGAAACCTTCAGTTTCTCGATGCTTCATTTTTCGAAATAGAGAAAAGAAAGGAAGAAAAAACTAATAAAGGAAATTTATTTTCGTTGAAAACGATTCATTTTTTGCTTTAAAAAATATTTTATCTATATGAGTAGAAAAAGAAACTCGTTCAACAGAAAATTCCAGCATTTCCTGCAAAAATTTCATTAGCAATTTACCAGAGATGGTACAAAAAAAAAAAGTCTATGAGGAATGTGTCAAATATTATTTTCGAATAAAAGAGAAAGATATTTTTGTGCTAAAAATTAACGCAGTCGAGAACCCTTTGAAGGGAGTAACAAATTTCTTGCTAAACCTGTATATTCAATGTACTAATAAAATTTTAAATTCTATCAAAAATCATCTCTTTAGCTTTAAACTATTGAAATATAAAGTCAAAATAATCAAATGAAAAAAAAAATTAAAATAATAAATTTATAAAGTCAAAATATCTAATTTCTTAGATAATTACTTATATTAATAACTACATAAAAATATTTCAGATTTATAATTTAAAATTAATTGCTTAAAAAATGTTATTTTTCTCACTTAATCATTTCATTTTTTGCATCTTTGTGACATATTTTAACTGCCATCTTTAGGAAATAAATTAGTTCAAAATATATGTTTCTTCTTTAAATTTATTTCTTCTAAATAGGGGCGAGAATTGTCCAGTTTGCAAGGAGCTTAAATTTGTTTATATTTAATCCTTTTCGTGGAATGTAAAAATATAAAAAAAGCTACAATGGAATGATTTCTAGATGAAAATAGATCGGCAGACGATTTTTTTTGTTTTTTAGTAAAAAAAGAATAATAATAATTAATGAAGCTTCAATATGGCTAACTGAATATAAAGTTTTATTAAATTTCGTGCATTAGTTCTTGAGATAGAGCGCCAACAAAATTTTTGTCACATACAGACAGACAGACAGAGTCACAGACAGACATTTTCTAAAAATGGTTAAATCGTGTTCAGGACCTTCTAAAACGTATAAATCCGCCGGAAGCCGGAAGTCGAAAGTTTTCATGAATACAATACTTTCTTCTTGTAAAGATAGAAAAAAGTAAAAAGCATGAAAAAAAAAAAAAAGTTTCAAAAAGTTCAAAATTGTAGAAGTACAATTTTAAATTTTTCAAAAAAAAAAAAAAAAAAAAAAAAAAGAAAGAAAAAGAAAAAAAGAAAAGAAAAAAAGTAAAAAAAAAAAAAAGAAAAAGAAAAAAAAAAGGAATTTTTTTTTCCAGTTTTATTTTAAGAATTGCTTTTTTTTTTCCTGGATTTAAGTTATTTTTCTTCTTAGCCTTTTAATAATTTGTCAAAAAGGTATTATAAAACACTCAAATAAAAACAAAAGATTAAAGGGCATCGAGCCCCCTTAAATAAATTAAAACTGAATCTGCTACAGCTTTTGTTTCTTTTTTCCATACAAAAGTGAAACTCTTAATCTTTCGTACTAATAAATCAAGAGATCTTTAGGCGAAGTAGAACAATGGAAGTACAATAAATCAACGAAGACAGTTCTGAACTTTAGTTTAGTTTCTGATGTAGTTAGGAAAAAAAAAATGGAAAAGATACCAATTCCAAGAGAACAAGATAGAACACAATAAAATAAATACAAAAGTTCTTTACTGCAGAAATCGTCTTAACAATAAATGAATTTTGGTTTTTTTTTTTCTATCTATTTTGTAAAAATTATGTGGTACAAAGTATCTATTTTTTTATATGGCTCTTTTCGATTAAAAAAAAATAATAATAATAAAAGCACCCAAAAAACATTTTCGTTGAATGTAAACAAGCCAATAAATGTAAAACAAATTCAGTGATGTTATCAGTTGTTGCTAATCCAAAATTAACATTATGATAAACTGATTTTAATATTTTTTAAAGTATAACATACTTTTTTAAATGTAATATAATAGTATAAAATATTATATTAAATAAAATACCAAAGTTTGAGCGAATGTTTTTAATCTACAGGCCTTGTGCACGGTTGGCTTCTAATATTGTTTTATTTGGATACTTTTTAGCCAGCGTAATAATAATAAAAAAAAATTATAATTATCCGACTGGGATGATAAGGGGTTAATACACTTGAAGAGAGGTTCTACTTCGTTGGTCTAAAATTGATTTTTAAGATTTCTTTTCTTTTCTTTTTTTTTTTTTTTTCGGTTACAAAGAAAAGAGATATTTCCTTCGAGCTTTTTGCATTATATATTTATTGACTTTTTTTATATATTGAAATTTTTGTGTATAAAAATAATAATAATAACAATATGCCTTCTGCGAAGGGGAGTACTTGCAGGTGCACGACCTCAACTTCTAATCGGGCGACCGTTTTCCTCCGGTCACATGTATCTGAAATAAATTTTGTCGCCAAATTATAAAAGAGCATTAAATTTCCTAGAACTTATTTATACCAACATTTAGTTTAAAAAGTTGATTTTTGACAAAATGGCTGTCATTTGAACGAAAAGATCATTTTTTCGCTTTTTTTTTTTTTTTTTTTTTTTTTTTAACCTTTTGAGAGCTTGGAAAAATAATTAATGGAAATTAAACTTTTTGGTGATATAAACTCCAGGAAAAACGATAACTTTTCTCGGTCGAACTGGTCGAAAATTTATTTAAAAAAATGGTCTCGAGAAAGACAAGTTTAAGTTTTACAATAGACGCAGAACGAAAAAAAAAAAAAAAAAAAAAAAAAACCCACTAAAATCTTTTTTTTTTTTTTTTTTAATGGGTATTTAACAGTGCCCAAAATGGATACACAGTGGTAACCAAAACAGGCATTACCCAATTTGGACACATACCTAAGAATCTTTCGACCCAAATTGGGTTTTATTTTTTTCTGTGTACAAATTCCGACAATAAAAGTTATCCAAGTTTCTAAAGTCATTACCTTTTGAAATAACATTTAATAATCTCTCCATTTATCAAAGACCAAAAGAAAAAAAAAAACCTCCAGTAAAATGCACATTGTGACAATAAACTTAAATCACTGGAAATTCAATCTTGGATATAACGCACTTTTTAAAATGTATCTCTCTCTCACTAGCCGAAAGAATTACTTTGTTAGTTTTATTAAATCAGAAAGGCAACAAACGAGAGGAAAAAATCATTCAACTGGAAATGTGTTCTTTTTTTTTTTTTTAAGGATTGATTGTCAAAAACAAAGTGATTTAATTTTGAATCCATTTGGAGTTTTTTTTTTTTTTTTTCCGATGAAAAGAAAACCAGTTCGTACACAAAATCTATTGTTTATTATACTGCATTACATTATTCGGTTGCAGGACATAATCACATTTCATAAGGATGATTATATTATCATTACAAATTCCGACAGTAAAAGTTATCTAAGTTTCTAAAGTCATCTCCTTTTGAAATAACATTTAATAATCTCTCCATTTATCAAAGACCAAAAGAAAAATTAAAAACCTCCAGTAAAATGCACATTGTGACAATAAACTTAAATCACTGGAAATTCAATCTTGGATATAACGCACTTTTTAAAATGTATCTCTCTCTCTCACTAGCCGAAAGAATTACTTTGTTAGTTTTATTAAATCAGAATGGCAACAAACGAGAGGAAAAAATCATTCAACTGGAAATGTGTTCTTTTTTTTAAAAGGATTGACAAAAACAAAGTGATTTAATTTTGAATCCATTTGGCTTTTTTTTTTCGATGAAAAGAAAAACAGTTCGTACACAAAATTTAACAGTATAAACAAGAAAATTTTCTCCCGTAATCCGATTTTTATCGATTTCATCTTACTTTAAGCAGTGCATATAAATCAGCAAAAACATCTTCGTAAAGGATTTTTTTTCTCCCTTTAAGAGGGAAAAAGAAGCCTGTGAACAAAATTTGCACTCGATTTTGTATTCCGTATTCCCTGTTGTACATATGAATAAAAAATGGGAACGCGGTAAAGTGAAAATTTTAAATTAAAAAATGCATCTTTTAAAGGAGAGAGTACGTGAATATCAAGTATCTGAAACTTTCTAAACCAATACGTTGTTCGTGCATAAGAAGTTAGGAAGTTTGTCCATAAGTTAAGGAAAGCAAATTGAATTTTAAAGGAAATAGCGATACAACGTTCTTTGATTAATCAGTTATTATAAAGTAATTACCGATTCCTGGGGCACGCTTAAAAAAAAAAAAAAATCGCGTCTTCGCAGAAGTTATGGAGCACTTTCTTATATTACGCATAGATTACCATACATTATTATGCTTATGCTGATTTTTATTAAGGCCCAAGAAAATATTTCCGCTTGCTAAACAGTCCGAAATATTTTAATAAGTTTAGGATTCATTTTTAGACGTAAAAGCGCAAAAATGGGAAATATGACTACTAAAGTGATTTAAAATCGAACAGCGTTTTTATTTTTTCGGTAAATGTGTTACATCTTGCGTTAATAACGATTGCTGTCACGTGACGACCATTGTCGGGCTATCACGGCCGTAAATTCGGTTCAAAATTCCAATTTTGACAGAATTTTCTGAAAGATCCTTCACTTTTAACGAAAAAAAATGGAAAGTTCTATTCGATTTTGCAGTTATATTCGTTAGATTTTAGTAAATGACATCATAATCATTAAAAAGAGCGTTAACAAAATTCTAGGAATATATTTTTTTACTACAGATCATGACAATAAAAATAATAACACGAGTTTTATATTAAATAACTCTTCATTACACTATTTAACTAAACCAGGTTTTTGTATGTAAAGATAGAATTTTGTAATCGACATTTCTCTCACTTCCTGATGAGCTAGAATCATAAAAATTACGTTCACACAGGTGTGTTTCCGATGTCAACATAACATTTTGATAACTTAATTATAAATTAATACATTAATTTTAAGGCATTTTTCTGTTAGCCCGCCACAGGTGATAATAAATCGCCAAATATTTCTTATGGTTCCAATTGTATACGAGTTACAACAACAATGGATTTAACGATGCGCCAAGAAACGCTCGCCAACTGACTGTGAAACTGCAACAACGCATTTTAAACATTAAGAAGTAGAAAAATTAAGTAAAAAATAAAGAGTGCAATATATTCTTTAAAAAATACGCTTTAATCAATTAATTGTTTCATATTAATTAAATTGTGATTATACGTTGCGAAATCAATTTAGAAATCCTTAAAAGGTAGTTTAAATAATGCCCTTTTTTTCCCTGTTGACATATCTTAAAAAAGAAACACAGCAAAAATTATAATTTATTTATAATAAATTCACTAGCTCGCGCTTTCTATGATGCACACAAAAAGGTGGTGAATTGTCTATAATCGAGTTCGGTGCCCACCCCAAATTAACATATTGTAACGAAATTTTTTGGGAAAAATCATGAATTTAGGTGGTATTTTCATGATGAACATTGGACGCTTATAAAAGAGGGTTTTTTTTTTTTTTTTTTTTTTTTTAAACTATTTTTATTTATACTTATTACCTTAATTCAATATACAGCCTGTAACTCTGTAGAAATCGGTGCGTGTAGCATGGACAGTTTTTGAAATTTCAGCCTATTCCAACTCTTTAATTGTTATTGACAAAGAAGCCCTGCAAATGAGTATCTGTAATTGCATGTGTACGTGCAATAACAGATGGTGTGTATAATTATCAACAAGAAGCCAACAAAAAATATATAACTATCAAGCCGCAGCTACACCTATACACGTTCACGAAACGCCTTTCTTTTTGGGGGTGATATCTCGCTCTCTACTCCTCTTTTTTTTTTTCTTCTCTTAATCCACCAAGATCCCTTTTCTCTTGATAAACGACCGCAGGATTAGATGAGAAATCCATCTGTTCAATCTAATGGATTCGAAATTCGAATATGAAAAAAAGAGTATCAACAAATCTAATCTATGATTTTTCTTTTTGCTATTTTCATTCAAACCGTATCTTATTTATTTATTTATTTTTAATTATAACACTCTTTATTTTATATTATTTTCTGCTCTTTGTGTTTAAAATATTTCAATGTTGCAGTTTTACAGCCAGTTGTCATATTTTAGCGAGTGTGGTTTGACGTACAACTTACTCCATTGTTTAACTTGTATATGTTTGTAACCATATTATTATCTAAATGTTGAAACAAAAAATAATTAAATTGGCCCATTTGGACACTATAAAAAAAACAAGGTCGTAATCTATTTACATACTCAAAAAGAAAATAAATACTAATAATAAATAAATAAATAAATAATAAGTTGTTTTATTCGAATTCGAATATAACTAAAGTTATGTCCAAAAGGGTACTTTAAATTCGAGCGTGGTTTGGCGCATAATTTACTCCATTGTTTAACTCTGATATGCTTGTAACCATATTATTATCTAAATGTTGAAATAAAAATTCATTAAATTGGCACATTTGGACACTATAATAAAACAAGGTCGTAATCTATTTACACACTCAAAAAAAAATAAAAATAAAATAAAATAAAAAATAAAGTGTTTTATTCGAATCCGAATATAACTAAAGTTATGTCCAAATGGGTACTTTAAATTCGAGCGTGGTTTGGCGCATAATTTACTCCACTGTTTAACTCGGTTGTAACCATATTGTTATCTACATGTTTAAACAAATTTGATTAAATTGGTACTTTTGGACACTATAGGAAACGAAGGTTTCGTACAGGAAACCAAGGTCGCAATCTATTTACACACTCAATCAGGGACCCGGAGCCGGAAATTTTTTTGCTGCTCCAGCTCCAGCTCCGCTCCCAGATAATAAGCTATGGCTCCGGCTCCGCCAACAGCTCCGATTCCACGCATTTGAGTTTCAGATTTTAAACTTGCAATTTTTATTATAAAAAGGAACATTAAAAAAATAATAACATAATCATCAGCTCTCTGAAAATACAAATTTAATTAAATTCACAGTTGAATTATTTGTTCATTCTTAAGAAAAGAATTGAATCTAATAAATCCTCTGTCATATTTGATCTTAAATCATTATAAATGTATTTAAATGCCGAGAATAGTCTTTCTACAGTAACTTGGCTAACGGGTAATGCCATTACAATGCGGCAGGCCTCTTGAATGTCAGTAGGATACAATGAAATTGCTTATTTTTGTCGAATTCTGCTTCTACTTTTCTCTTTCTAGTTTCTAATTCTTCATCTATATGTTTGAGTTCTTGTGCTTCTTTCTTATGATTTCTGTCAATATGCCTTCTCATGTTTGAACTCTTTGCACAATTAATTTTTTGCTCACAGATCCTTCCTTTATTTTCATTAAAGATCTGAAAAAATGCATTTTTCTCCTCATCAAATTGAAATGCTTCTCAGAAAATCTGAAATCTTTTAGATTTAACTTTTAAAAAAGAAAATTTGGTGGAATTTTAAAACACAAAAATCTTAAATATCTTCTACATTTTTCAAACAAGCAAAATTGTGCAACTACACATGTAAACAACAGGCGGTCATATTTGTTTTCAAGTAGTGTTGCCACTTAGCTCAAGTAGATAGCAGAAGTGAAGTAGTGTTGCCCTATTTTTGTGAGAAGTTTTCCAACTCTAATTTAAAAAAAAAAAAAAAAAAAAAAAAAAAAAAAACTAAAAAATGATATAATTAAAATTCTGAATAATGATGTAATTAAAATATTTTAAGCCTGAAAATTTTAAAAGACTGAAAAAAAAAGATTTAAAAGAACATTAAAAAACTAAAGGAGCCCTGGAGCAGTGGAAATTTACAGCTCCAACTCCGGCTCCAGCTCCCGGGAAAACACAGCTCCGGAGCGCACTGGCTCCGGGCTCCAGCTCCAGCTCCGGGTCACTGCACTCAATAAAAAAAAGGGTGTCTCATTCCAATCCGAACATAGCTAAAGTTATATCCAAATTGGTACTTAAAATTGGACTGCGGTGTGATTTGGCGCATAATTTACCCCAATGTTTGACTCATGTACTGTTGTAAGAATATTATTATTTAAATGTTTAATCAAAATTTAATTAAATGGTACTTTACCGTTAGCAAATTGCTCATTAGAGCAAATTGCTCCATAGCAAATTTTATTTTTCTGTATACAAATTAGAAACAATGCTTTGATATTGAAAGAAAATGTTTAGTTTATTAAATGTTTATTAAATGCTTAGTTATTTCTTATAAAAGCTTTTATTTCTTTTTATTTCTTTATTATTATTATTATTATTATTATTATTAGTTAAATGAATGAAAGATTTGTATTTTAAATGAAATGAGTGCAATGCTATTGAAAAAATATTCGGCGATTAAGTTCTAACAATATTAAACCGTTGTATTTTGATCGGATACCTGTGTTCATAAATTTTATAATTCTAGCACATCAGGATCTGAGTGAAAAAAATAGATATTTCCGTCTACACATATCTGAATTCAGTTAAGTTCATCGCCAATAATAATAAAATGTTAATAAATAAATAATAAACAAATTAAAGAAAAGCAATAATTCTTACTTGAAATGCCACGACTCTAAATATTGAAAATAATTTGATTATATCATAAACAGGGTTGGCAAAAACCCGGGTTTTTTCAGAAAAAACCCAACCCAGTGGGTTTTTGGGGTTTTTCGGGAGTTTTTCAGGGTTTTTTCAGGGTTTTGAGGATTTTTCTTCTTGCCGTTCTTTGTTTGTTTGTTTTGTAACAACTATATAATTAATGCATACCTGCCAATATTTCTAGTCAGAAAACCTTACAATTTTCCCCGACATACTTCATTGTGCATCTTTAAAAATGTATGTGTAGTAAAATGTGTTTGTGAAAGCATTTGGTACGGTAATATATGATTTGATACAAAATTTACTGATAAATACAAAAATAAATAAATAAATAAACGAGTAACTGTTTAAGTTAAAAAAGAAAGTCAAAGACATAGCCCAAATAATTTTAGCACTGATAATTCTTTTTTAATCTACTTTAAATAGGCTTGGTTTGGCTTTACCAAACAATTCTCTGTCATACATTTTTTCATAGCAATCTTTTCATATGCTTTTAAATTATTAAAATAAAAAGATAAAATTATAAGTAAAAAAAAATCAAATAAATGTCTAATCAAAAAAGTTTCAAAATCTCTTAGGTTTTGCATTCGGCTTTGCTGCGAGAAATTTTTAAAATACACAGCACGACTAAAAATTCTCTGGCATAGAATAACGCGTTGTGAATTACTGCTTGGCTGCCATGTCGTACCATATTGCTGATCACACGCATCTTTTGTAACATAAACACAATGTGTGCATCAGTTTTATTCTTTTACTCAATAAGTAACATATTTTGAAAATCATTTCTAGTTACACCCAAAAACCTTACAATCTTACCTGTCACCCTTACAACCTTACAATTGGACCCAAATCCTTACATTGTAAGGCTAAACCTTACAAGTTGGCAGGTATGTTAATGGGATGAAGTTTTAAAAAATAAATGTTAATACTTTAATAATTTTTATTTAATATATTATTTAATTATAATTATTTAGAATTTTTATTTAATATATTATTTAATTATAATTATTTAGAATTTTTATTTAATATATTATTTAATTATAATTATTTAGAATTTTTATTCAATATTAAAAATAGTTTAAAAATTTGTAATGATTTTAAAGACATTTTATGACTGAATTGAAATAAATTTTTTAAAGTCAAAATAATTAAATTAATAGTCTAAAATTTTGTTTATTTCTCTTTTATAGATAAAAATTAGATTTAAACAGTGAATCATTTACTTTTGTTTTATTAAAATTTTCTTATGTAGTAGAATTTTATCAAATGTTTGGAATTATTGTCCTACTAGGGGGGGGGGGGATGAATTCACTTTTAAACCATCTAAATTGTAAGCTTAAATTCCTAAATCTTCCAGAGATCTTGATGTATGGGAGGGGGGAAAGGGGGGGGTTGCATCTCAATAGCACAGAATAGCTGCATGTTGTGTCATAGTCTGCGATCGCCCATCCTTCTGCTTTTGGCGAAATTAGATAAGGAGGGGGGGGGGGGGAGGTATAAACAATAGAACTATCTCAAGAATAAGAAATCATTATTTTTAAAGAATTATTTAACAAAGAACTTTATATTACATTATATTGTAAATACTATATTTACGTAAGAATATTTTATAATTGAATTTGTTTGGATCATCAATACTTTAATTGGAAAATGAAAAAAATACACTCCAGTGTATCTTTCTTTTGTTTTATTGATGGATTTTTACAGGTCAATTTTCTTTTCCCCAGCTGGCTGCTGATGACTGAGATTTAATTAAAGTTTTAAACTGCAAATAGAAATAATAATAATTAAACCAAGAACTAAACGATACTTTTTTCTTTTCCTTACTTATTTAAAAAAAAAAATAAAACTTTTAACTATCCGATTGTGTTTAAATTTTCAGCAAATTCAAATAATAATAAATTAGGCAGCTTACCAAATTTCTATTAAAATACAATAAGTTTTCAGAAAATTAGAATTCCCCCCCCCTCCCCCCAAAAAAACTACTATCACTATCTTAATCTTGCATCTGATAATGAATGTTCTTAGCTATGCAGAAGAGATTCATTATTATGGTGGGTTGTGCTGCACTATAATACTATTTCACTAAAGAAAGTGAAATGAATCAATGATCTACCCTTTATGTTTTGTTCAACTTAATTTAGTTTTATGCTTAATATATTTTGAATCATACTAAAATACCTGTGCCTCTAATTTTTAAGAATTGATTGAACCCCCCACTGTTTTCGTCATATTGACAAATAATCCTGATTTTTAATTGTTTACATAATTTTACATGTATTTTTTTTAAGATAATTATTTTCTCTGTGAATTTTCCAAGTTTGTTTCAGATACAGCAATTATGCCCATTTAGAATTTTCTGAAAACTATATCTGTGACACATAAAATGTATATTATGTTTGGTTTAAATTGATATATTTATTATTAGTTAGATAAGTGGAATTTTAAATAAAGATTTTGATAAAACCCACTTGGGTTTTTTTCAAGGGTTTTTTCAAGTGGGTTTTTTCGAAAAAACCCACCCAGGTTTTTTCGGGTTGGGCAAAATCAAGCCAACCCTGATCATAAAAGTGGAATCTTTATGCTTTTGTTTTCTCTTTATATTTTTGTTCAATTTGAAGTAATTCATGTAATATCATGTCATTTTTCTCAGTCGGGTTTTTAAAAAAATTATTATTACTAATAAATTGTTACTTGTTTATCTTCTTATTTCCTGCTCAAATATGAAGTTTTTCGAGTCGTTTCTGCAGTTTATGAAGTTCTGTCTCGCTGTTTTTATGGGTTCCGTCTGGGTAAATATTTTTTCTTACCCTCACTACTCCTAATGCAGGGAGTTTTTTATTATTTATGTTTCCATGTCTCGACTTCTTTTCGTGTATTTTTCTTTCTCGAATTTGATGTATTTATAATGACGTTATTCATGCCCGGAGTGATAAAGAATGTTGGAAGAATGTAAATATTTTAACGGGGATGGGGAAAGACAAAAAAACAATTATGTCCTGGTTTTAAAGTAAAATGTTGTACACAATTTTTTTTTTTTTATCTTCTGCGCGTGTTTTCTTTGCGACGTTCTTGAAATGTGTAGCGCACTGCATCTTCAACTCCCCTGTCAACGACAGTCAGTAATTACTATGAATGAACTGCAGAATCAATTTTTTCACCGAACTGTCGGAATTTAAAATAATAATTATTATTATATGAAGAATGTACATTAAACTCATATGTAGCGAAAAATTTAACTGATTTCTTGTACAATAACTCGCAAAGTCGACAGAAGGAATTAGGGCGCACTTTCTAGATTTTGAAATTTTATCCTTTTTCTTCACCTTAGAGGATTTAAATAAATAAATAAATAAATAAATAAATAAGTTAAGTTTACTTTTCCTATGTGATTTAAATTTAATATAATTTCACATTAACAGGAAAAAAGAACATATTGCGAACAAAAACGTTTTTACTTAATAAGGCCTTAGCAAGTCTCCAAAAAATCTTAACACCTCAATAATAATTAAAGAAATCAATTTGTTTCAATGCAGTGTTGCGTTTGTCCATATTCATTGCCAAAACGTGTGCGGGGAGTTTTTATTATTTATGTTTTCACATGACTTCTTTTTGTGTGTTTTTCTTTTTCGAATTCGGGGCGATTTAGGAATGTTGGAAGAATGTATATATTTTAACGTGGCTAAGAAAAAAAAATGTCCTGGTTTTAAAGTAAAATATAGCGTACATGATATGTTTTCTTTTTAATCGTCTGCGCGTTTTCTTTACGACAGTCTTGATATGTGTAGTGCAATGCATTTTCAAACCCCTGTCACCGACAGTTAGTAATGACTATGAATGAACTGCAGAACCAAGTTTATCGCCGAAGTGTCGGAATTTAAAATAATAATTATTATTATATGATATATGTACATTATACTCAGAGTACCTAAAATTTGTATAATTTTTTTTTTTTTTTTTACAATAACTCGCAAAGACGACAGCAGTAATTAGGGCGCACCTTCTGGATTTTGAAATTTTATCTTTTTCTTTATCTTTTATGATTTTGGGAAAAAAAACAAACAAAAACAGTTACGTTTAGTTTTCCCATGTGACTTAAATTTAAAATAATTTCATATTAAGAGAAAAAGCACACTGCGAACAAAAAAAAAATATATAACTATGTATTATAATAAGGTTTTATGTATTATAATCACACAAACTTCTCAAAAAATCTTAACACCTGAATAATAAAAATTAAAGAAATCAACTTTAATGCAAAAAAGTTTTAACTCTTGTCGATTCGTGCGCGGAACAACCTTAACCTTATGACACGTGAGTTTCGGGCATATTCTATGCAACTGGCACGTATATATACGGCGTTATTCATCAAAAGATAACACTAATAACTCTTTTAAGTTCAGTTTGCAATTCATCATCTGATGTGGAAGCATTATTGTACATGCAACACTTGCTTTTTTCTCTTCATAGAACTCATCGAGTACTTACTTCTAAGAGAAACTCAAGACCTGAACTGTAATTGGACAAATTTCTCTAATCACTCAAGTGCAGTAAGGAAAACGATAGTTCGTAAATGCTGTGTGGAATTAGAATGTTTTATGTGTAACCTTGGGTTAAGAACGGAAAAATTACTAAGGAAAAAACATATAAATGTAGCTGCAATGAATTTCTTGCCGCAGAGAAATATAATCACTTACTTCTCCCGACATGATCGCAGATTTGAAATTAAACTAGTCGTTGGGGACCACCGTAATACTTACCCATCATGGTAATGCATAATATAAAATATGAAAATAAAACATGTGTAAACTATTTATAAAATGCATTGCAATTCGAATAAAATCGTGGCTTGATGATGTCATAAACTTTAAATGGCTCTATTACTGAATTGCGTAAAAGAAACGTCCTTATAGCTCCAAAAATGATAATCATATTAACTAACAGTTTACTGCGTCGGATTAAGCGTCTCATTTCCAATCAAAATATATCTTTTAATTGAAATTTGAATGAAATACAGGGTCATGAAAAATCGAAGCGTGTGGAAAGTAGGATTACAAATATCTCGGCAATTAATTATCCGATCGACTTCATGCTTTATGCAAAATTTATGTTTTTGTATTGTCTTTTATATCGACTCCTTAAAATAAACAATTTCGAAAATTTTATATACCTTTTATCAGAACAAATATTTCGAGAGTCCGAAAAAAATAGTTCCGTATAATCGAGGTTACTGAAATTTAATAAGCTTCTTCTAATTATTACATACTAAGTACATACCAAATTTCAATCTGTGTATCTCAATTTGTTCGGGAGATAGAGCGTTTATAGGCACATAGACAGACAGACGGACGGCAAATTTTAAAAAAATATATATATGTTTTTCGGAATTCAGGGATAATTCTAGAACATAAAAAGGGCAGGGCGCACATTATATAATAAGGGCAATTTTGCTGAAAAGGGCACATCATTTCATAGAAAGGGCACTTTGGTAATAAGTGCATATACCAATATACTGGTGGGGAGGGAAGTCTGGCAACAACTTAAAGTGCTCTTTAGTTTAAAAAATCCAATAACATTTCTAATTTCCACAACTTCACCATTTGACAAGTATTAAAAATAGAAAAATGAAACATATTCTCGATTTGAATTGTAAAATTGTTTACTATATTCACAGTCATTTTCCCCTTTTCCTACAACATTCAAAAACTTCTCTCTCTAAAACTATTATTCACCAGGCAACTTTTTCCTGGTTTTGAAAAAACTACAAAATAAAAGTTCTAAAGCTACTTCTCAAATTTTTTATAGAACTTATTTAAGTTATCATGTGGTCAAAGGCCAGAATGCCTGATCTAATACTACATTTCACTAGAGAAGGTGAAATTAATCAATGAGCCTTACCTTTTATGGCTTGTTCAATGGAAAAATGATAAATGGAAAGATGAATCGCTCAAAGTCAAAGATTAGATATACCAGGGCATTTCACAGAGAAATAAAAAGGGAAAGATTAGTACTCCTGATGTACCTTACTAGCATTCTAAAAATAAAAGAGAGGTAAAGAATTTTTGAAAGTACAATGCAAACAAGGCATGATTCTAGCCAGGAATAAAAGGAGGGTAGAATTCCACCTGGAAAAAAGGCAAGGAGAGTGGGATTTTATCTAAAAAGGGCATGAGGGCAGGCCGCCCTTCTGAAACTCTCTAGAATGATCCCTGCGGAATTACCAGTGTGTGAAACGTGTAAATCAGTCTTCTTTTTTTTTTTTTTTTTTTTTTTTTTTTTTTTTTTTTTTTAACGATCACAATACTTACCCTATACTAAGTATGATGGTTAAGTAATAATTGAATTTTAGGTAATAAAAGACGTTTGAATGAGTGATGTGGAACCTCGCTTGATAATAGATAAAGTTTTTTGTATAATTCTAAAGCAAATTTCAAGTTCTTAACAGTATAGTCGTTAAAAAACATCTCTCAGTAATTTTGCTGCAAATTATCGTATAAATGTAACTGGTACTAATCGATTTGTAATATTGTCTACTGATTAATGCTATTCCTAGATTTTGCTTAAGGGGTCATCTACTTATAGAAATTGTAACTAATTTGAAAAGTTTCAATACTAAAAGCTAATTTTGACATCATATTTGAATTTCGGTTAATTTACCTTCGCATACCAAACGGGACATCATTCGGTCAAGTAGTGTCGGAAGTATGGAGGTTAAAAGTTTAGAACTCCTAATGTTAAATTCATTTTTTTTTTCCGTTGCAAAACAGATTGCAATGTGGGTGATTTTTTAATTAAAGCATAACTCAAGTAGGTTCTTTTTTTATTATTATTTTAAGGTACATATATTAGATTTAATAATTTAAAAAAAATTGTTTTTTAAGCATAACTCAAAAACTACTTAGCGGAATGATCTGTAATTTTGGATTCACATATTCGAAGCTTCTAGAAATCGATTTCTGTTAAAAAATTTACCGGTTACAATTCACATATTTTTTATTAATTAATGACTGTGCAATATACATATAATATAACCGCTGTGCACTGCAAAAAAGAGTGTTTATTTTACAGTATAATACTAGCACCCCAGCTGCCAGTATTATACCGTAAAATTATTTTTTTTTTTTTAAGTGTGGTCAAACGATATTTATTGAACCAATACATAAAACTTATGTAAATGTTAGACTGTAACGGACGTTGGTGAATGTTCATTCATCCGGATCACTGAATGTACAAGTCCCTTAGAAAATTTTACAGATGCAAATCTACGTTTTAAGCATTCATTGGACCAAACCTCAAAATTCTTCCAAGCTTAAAAATGTTAGTCTGCAGATGTACAGTGTCATCTGTAAAAAGCATAAAATAGAAAAATCCTTTCACGTCGTATTCCGCATGCTCAACCGAGTGAAATAATGGTCACGCTTACGTAAAAAATAAAGATATTAAATGGAATTAGTAACCGGATTTTACTATCATGATTGTTTTATTTAGGTCAGTGTGCTCTGAAAGAAATTAAACACTCCGCAGACGATAATTGCACAGTTAGAAAATAAAAAATCAAAAGTTAAAGTTAAAATACAATTAGGAGCATATTTTGATGCAACGAATTTACCAATTTAACACAACTTTAACTTTTACTATTTAACACAACTTGATATTAATTTTATGTTTCAACATAAAATGAAAATCTTATCTATTCGTTAACAGATTACAGTTTAGCGCTAAAATGCGGCTTCTTATTGTAAATCTGTTTTTTTTTTTTTTTTCTCGAGGCAATCAATTGCCAATTGTGATAACTCTGCCACTACTTACTTTTCATTACTGTAGCAAATGAATGCTTATTATTGAAACACATAAAAAAAAAATCCTCATGTACGTACAGCAAGAATGACTTATCAATTCACGGTGTATTTTAACTATTTAATTCTTACCAATAAAATTATGCAAGTATAGAATTCATAATTATGTTCAGCTAAAAAATTCACAGCGAAAAAAAGGGTATTTTCGTAAGGTTTCGTTTTCATAGGTGTATGGAAACCGTGAAATCTCACATTTCTCCAGTCAGAATAGACGGTTCGCGTACTGTACCAGTATCGGAAGGCTTGCGTACCAGAACTGGTACGCGTACCATAGTTGGTTTGGGAAACCTTGCTCTGCAAGAATTGGACTCATATTTAAGTTACATAAGATTATCAAAATACAAATGTACTATTGATTTACAATAAGTATGCTAAATAAAAATACATCTATACAAAATAGAAAGAAAAGATTATATTGTAACGATTCGACACAAATGTTTATATGTTCAATTATTAATTGTTTACATGACGTACAAATGAACAAAAATTGTTTTCTGTTCCAATGGACCCGTTAATAACCAGCATGGTTACCATGGTTATTGGCATCACCAAGTTAATAACTAGAATAGCGATTCTTTAAAAAAATATATTCACATAGTAGCGCTAAAAATAGTTGACTGTAAATTTTAAAATTGAAATACATTATCATCTATAGTTAATATTAATTTTCTGTAATAAGAAATAAATTTTCAAATTTGTGCGAACTAGACTGTATCAGATCCATCATACTGTAAAATTATATGCAAATACCCCATTTATAATTATTTTCTAGAAACACAGTTTTTTTTTTTCTTTTACTAAGTGTTAATGCATGAGTTTTAAATAAATATTAAGATTTCATTAAAAAATATGGAGATTTTAACATTTTATGCGTAGACATTTTTATACCCCATGAATATTTAACTAATCTTAAAATTATTTACAAATTGAGAAAACAAGTGTTCAAAAATTGATCTCTAATTTGGTTCATTGGAGCGGACAATGCTTTTTTATGTGTCGCTCAGTGCGATTTACTTCTTAAAACTGCTATATTATTATTTTTTTTTAAATTCAAAATTGATTATTAAAATTTATAATCCTCTTAGATCTGTAATTTACTTTATTTTATTTATTTATTTTTTATCTTGATTGGGAACATAAAAATACTATTTTGAATTTTATGTAAATGTGCCATAAGTTTTTTTGACCAGGTATATTCTAAACATCGAATCAGAATCAGAATAGTCAGACTGCCAAACTATAAAGTTTATAGTTTGCGTTCCACCGGAAAATATTAAGCAAGAACGAAAAATCATGCACCAGACATACATTATTAAACACTTTCCAACACTAACAAGAATATTAAGAATTTTCACTTTTTTCGATTATATTTATTTCGATTTATTTCATAATCATCTATGGGGGGGGGGAAATTGTTTGTGATACATTTTAATGATACTTCAAATGTACTTCATTACTTCAAACATAATGAAATTAAAAAGTATCACTGAGTAGCACTAACATGTTTCCTATATATTGTGGAGTGAGTAGTATTTATCTTAATTTATACAGAGACACACAAAAGAATTCAATTACAGGACGGACTATGATGATGGATTTCATCGTATGAAAAAATGAAATTTCTTAATTATATTCTGTAAGTGTTGGAAAGTGTTCCATAATCTATGCGTGATGCATGAATTTTCGTTTTTGTGTATATGAAATGTTGATGTTAGAGGGCAATTTAATATATAATGCAAAGAAGTTGACATACGCCTGCACTGCACAGACAAAGTGGAGATAGGGTAAAATAACATTAAGTCAACAGCCATTTTGTACCTGATTTGTAATTAAAAATATCTATCTATATATATATGTATTTTTGCATGCATAGAATAGGAAATCTGCTATCAGAATTTTTCTATCACGTAAGGGTTTTACAAAATTTTTGAATGTAAATTTTACATATACATGGTAAAGTACGTGGTGTAATGAAAATTATAATTTTCATTTTGTGTTCAAATAATGAGGAAATGAATGACTATGGAGGTTAAAACCTACTTATGTCGATACATTCCGACATCAATCTATATAGAAATAATATTGTTAATATTAATATTATGGGTAATTGCGTAACAGTTTTGTGCTCGTATTAAGTCATAGTTTTTTGTTACAAAACATTTCCTCAGTAAAAATGTTTTCTTGATGCATCAAGAAAACATTTTTACTGAGGAAATGTTTTGTTTGTATTTCAAACGGTCAATTTTTGTCAAATATTTCACAGTTGACTTTATACGTAACTGCTGTGTATCGTGTATCTAATAAATGCGAAGTTATGGAGAGGATCTGATTATTCCACCGGATTCATCACCCCAAAATTAGTTAAAGGCACCCATTTACAAGTCAGATACAGAAAAAAAAAAGTTAAAATTTGCTGACTAGTGTAATTATAAGTAACGTAACTATAAATTGTAGCATAAATTTCGTAGGAAAACTTTCGTAGTCTTGGGTAATATCGTACGTTATGAAAGAATTTATCGTGGGAAGTAAGTTCAGGGGGTGATTATTGAGAAGATGTCAAAGTTGGCGAATCCTTTGAAAAGACCTAAAGGATTTACTTTTACGGAGTGAAACAATTTGTTAAAACAAGAAGGTATAGTGGCACTTGGTTGTTTTGGCAATCCGCAGAGTGCGTTTCCTGGGTACTGAAGTACTAAACTGGAGTGTAGTTTTCCCTTTTTATTTTGTATGGTGAAGCAAGGAAGACGAAAATCACATCACTAGAGTTAATGTTCTTTAATTGGAGAATGATGTCACACTACACAATCTTCCACAATAGTGATATTTTGATCAATCAAAGTTTCAGATTTTTTTAAATGAATCTGATGAATATTGGTGAGGTGACATTTTAAATTTAAAGCCAGAGGTGAAGAACACAAACGCGATCCAAAGAATAATCCAGAAATGCTGTTGAACAGGTCCGATCAAGTTCACGTAATCCAAAGAGTTTTTAAGCCATCAAGAGGATTTTTCATTATAAAACCAAAGGGTGGCCAAAGGGGCCAAGACATTTTTAGATGTTTATGAGATGAAGATCAGAGGGCAAGTGTTCTATCCGATATGAAAGTGGGCGCAAGGAAAAACACGCCAAGCGAGATACATTTCAAGCCAAGAGAATCGCATTGTTTTGCGTGGGAAATGTAACCGTTACTTATATACATATCAACTTCATAATTGACGTCATTGGAAGGGAAAAATCTTTTGGCGAAGATTGCACTTTGGCTAAAAAGAGAGATTAAGAATTTTACCGTTAATTATTGTTTTGGGAACAGGGCTTTCGAGGAATGCAGCAAAGGCGCCGTTTAAATGCTACAGACATCTGGAACAATATACGAGACAAAGCTGACCATGAAAAGGAAAACATTTTATGCCTTGTATAATTTCATTTCTTTTGATATGTGGGAGACCGAATAAGTACGTTAATGATAATTTAAAAACAATATGCATGATTTTGACTAAAAGTCTTTCGTTGAAAGAGAAAGATAAAAAGGGTGCGCTTTTTAACAGCCGGGAATGTATATGAATTACGATTATGCAGAAAGGGGAAAATATATTTGATAAAATACATAAAATATAGATTGCTTTAATTTTTTTGAAAGGAATATATATGGTATCTTTACCATATACGTCTACGTAATGTTTTACGTAGAAATCTTTCAAAAGATAAAATGGCACCACGATACCAGTTAAGGATTAAAGGATAAGGACTCTTTCTAAGCCTAATGTGGATATTCACTAGAACCGTAAAATATTTAAAATAAGGATAATAAGATAAGCAAGAAAAATACTCTTATAGCAAAATAAATAAATAAATAAATAAATAAATAAGACAAAAAATAAACTTACCTTTGCGTAATCTAGAGGTAAATTATCCTCTGGACACGTGAATACACCTTCACTGCAATTAGAGAAAGAGAAGCATTTATTAATAAATATAAATTACACCACAAAAACCTAAACAAATTTAATTATTCATACCATATATTATTTATGACATCTTTTAATTATACATTAAAAAGAAGAAAATATATATACAGGATGTTTCAAAAAGTTTGAAACGCGATTTAAATTTTCACCTCTCAGAGATGTAAGCAATGTAATTAATTAGTAAGTAGTGAAGGGCATAACGATTATTTTGATTGTTCGAATGAATCATTCGGGTATGTGCAGAAGCATATCTGTCAAACTTCAAATTTTTTTTCATTTAATTACTACCAGAAATTTAAAAAGAAAAAAAGTTTCTGCAGAAACTTTATTTATTTATTTTTTTTCCAAATTTCAGGTAGTAATTGAATGAAATTTTTTTTTTTTTAATTTGACAGATATGCTTCGACGCATGCCCGAATGATTCATTCTAATAATCAAAATAATCGTTATGCCCATCACTATTAGTAAGCAAGGTAAATTAAAAAAAGTGTTCAAAATAAGGTCGGAATTATGATTATGTTCAAGAAATAAACTTGCCATTAATTTCCAAAAAAAGTTACAATTTTTTAATTTTTATACGGTCCCTGGGGAATATAAGTTAGATTTAAAAAAATGTTTTTCACGTTCTCACAAGTTTAACAGTACAAATATATTCCGTTATTCTACGACCAAAATTCGCCGAATTATGATACTTTCAATTTTATGAAATTTCGGCGAGCACTAAAAAAAATTGTCTGTCTGTTTTCAGCGCCGGAAAGCTACGAAATTTCATAAAAATCCAAAGTATCATAACTCGGTGAGTTTTGGTCTTAGAAGAATGGAATTTTTACTGTTGTACTTGTTAGAGAATGGGGAATATTTTTCTAGCAAACTCAGGGGCCGTATAAAAATTTTGAAAATGACACTTTTTAAAAATTAATGACAAAACTATTTCATCGACTTAATCTTAATTACGACCTAATTTTAAACACTTTTTCAGTTTACATTATCTAACGTATCTTCAACAGTTAAAAAATTAAAAAGTGTTTCAATCTTTTTGGGGCACTCTCTATAAGTACATTACATGAATATTTTAATTCAATAATTTAAATTAGTGATAAACCATTCTAAGAATACAAAATATGAAAAATAACGACTAACTGAAAAAAAAAAGAAAAAAAACATAGTTTCAAGGCGACAAAAACTTTTAAAGTATACAGAGTTCCTTTGATCACCAAATAAAACGACACTGATTAAAATATAAATGATAGTATATTCCAATAAAGCGATACCCCGACCCCCGACTAACAAATGCATCTGCAAACAAAGATTTATTTCGCTGCTTTTCCGACTTAGCTAACGAATATGGATTCGGCTAGTGAATGTTTTATTGGATGGGCGCCATGACATAATATAGCCACATTGTATTTTAATCGGACGGGTAATTATTTCTCGGTAACGAAAATTTCAGCTAATGAATGCGGTTCCGGTGTGAGTCTTCTTCGTTAGCGCTATCACTGTGCATTTTTGTTGTTGTTGTTGTTATTTTTTAATTGTGGTGGAGTAAAAGGGGAGGCTGAATTTATATATCTTTAAGTTGCATGTAGATGGTGCAGGATTTGGAGGGGGGGGGGGATTGCACCTCCCAACTCACCTTCTAAACTAACCTATTACTAGCTGCAGATGAGGTCCGAGCAGTGCATGGACCCGAGATCAGTGTGAAACGGGCTCGGGCTCAAAACGAACATTTTATTTATTCACAAATTGAAAAATGAAAAATAAATAAATAAAATAAACCCTTACTATTTCAGAAACAAGAATGTAGTCAAAGTTTCTTAAAGTATTTTACAATCTTTTAAAAATCAGTTTGAAAGGGAGTTGAATTGTTGTTGATAGGATATAAGAAGAAATAGCTTAAATTGTTGTGAAGCCTTTGCACGGTCAGTGCTATAGTACATAAAGAAGCCGTGTCACAACCCTTGTCTATCCTCGCTTTGCGTTTAAAGTCCCTTTCCACAATTTTTGGGAAACTGAACTTAAGATTTTCTGCCATAAGTTGGTATTTTAAAAGAAAAAAAAGTGACTTTTGCAGATTTCTGCCATTGGTTGGGTATAAATAACAAATTTGATATTTTTAAACATATTTTCAGACACATAAAAATCATGAAACGTTGTCATGGGGGTGTATTTAGGATTATTACATATTTCTATGGAAGAAGAAATTTTTAAATGAGAAAATTAATCTTGAAAAAATTTTAAAACGTTATTAGCAATTTTCTATTGCATAGTTCGGTATCGGGCTCGGGCTCTGATGACACAATATTTTTCGGGCTCGGGCACAAAAAGAAAAAAAAAAAAAGAACCGAATTCATTTTCTATTACTGGCTACTATCAATTAGTAAAAAACACATCAAACTTAAAGTATGAATTTACTTCAAAACTGGTTTGAATGTAATCTAATATTATTATACGAGTACAGGGCTGCACTAAAGAATTCGCACACAAGACTGTGTCTTAAATGTATTGAATTGTTAAAGGACAGCATTGAAAAATAATATGAAATTATGTCAAAAATCTTGTGTTTTCACTGTCAGGCCGATAACTTATCAAACCACCCTCGTAAGTACTTACTATCTAATATTACTATAAGGGGCCGTCCATAAATGGTGTCACACTTGGAGGGAGGGGTTCATGAAATTGTGACAGTTTGTGAGAAGGGGGTTGGAGGTGGTAAGAAGAAGTGTCACATCACACATTTTGGTTAAAATAAAATCATTAAAATCAGCAGATTAAAGTTATTTTGAAATTACCAGAATTTGAGTATATTTTTTAATCGGACTAAAACAACTTTCACGTGATTTGTTTTCACTTATATTCCTTTCTTTAAAAAAAAAATATAAATATTTTATTACTAATTGTATTACTTTATTGTATATTAATTATGTTTTTGTCATAAACCTTAATCTTATTTTATACAAAATAAATACACGAATAATTTTTATTGTTATGTTCACAAATGTCATTAAAACTTATAGTTAAAGTTGAAAAATAAAATTTGAAACATGATCTATAACGTAGTGCTTTGTTTCTGAAGTATATGTCTGTATATGTCTATGTAATATAGCGTGACATGTGTCAAGAGGGGGGGAAGGGCGGTATGGTGAAGTGTGACACTTTGTGACTAAAGGGGGGGGAGGGGGATCAAAAATATTGAAAAAAAGTGTGACATAATTTATGGACAGCCCCTAAGTACAAAATTAAAAAAAAATAATAATACTTATACACACTTTCCAGAGGCGGATCTTCTATACACCACTTTGTGGTAAGATGGTTTAGATTCAGCCATCATAAACAATCGGTTCACAAGAAAACAACAGAGTAAAAAATTGTACTACAAGACACTAGCAACAGATACCTCACTTAAAATATCCAGTCAGAGCAGAAACCAAACTAAAGGGAAGAACACTGCAAATAAAAGCTTTTTCCACCAGAACATTATTACAGGAAGAGGTCAAAAAGATAAATAATTAAAAGGACACGGAATATAACGTCACTATGATCAACATCTCCCCCTAATTCCTAAAGGACGTGACTCAGAGAGGGGGGCTGATAAATGGATAACCCTTATCAAAAATTAGTAATAGCTTGTGTACGATGAAAAGACTGCCTAAATAAAATAGACAATGACGAATACACTGAAGTCTCAGAATAAATATAGAACTCGAAAAGCAGACGATTGTGCGTAGAATGAGAGAGGGATAAGATTTAGAATTGCACTTAACTTTTTGAAATCTTGCATTTTCTCTGTCAAACAATAGTGGGGAAAACCGAACTTATGGAGATAAAGGTAGTCCTATCAAATAATCTTAAGGGGATGAGGGGGAGATAACTTGAAAACGAACAAGAAGTTTCTTAAAAAGCGGATTTAACTCTCCTTTGATGAATTTTTCTCGAATTCCAATAAAATTTCAAACTTTAAATCAATTTTTTTTTCAGTATTTAAACTTTTTCTTGTAACCAGGTTTCCAGGGAAATACCACAATTGAATTTTGAATATCACTATTTTCGTACAATAATATTCACCTTAACTTGAAAACAAACAAAAGTTTCTTAAAAAAAGGATTTAACTTTCCTTTGATAAAATTATTCTCGAATTCCGATAAAATTTCAAACTTTAAATCAGTCTTTTTTTTTCAGTATTTAAACTTTTTCATGTAACCAGGGTTCCCACGGAAATACCACAATTGAATTTTGAATATCACTATTTTCGTACAATAATATTCACCTTCACTTGAAAACGAACAAGTAGTTTCTTAAAAAGAGGATTTAACTCTCCTTTGATGAATTATTCTCGAATTCCGATGAAATTTCAAACTTTAAATCAGTTTTTTTTTTTTTTTTTTTTTTTTTTTTTTCAGTGTTTAAAGTTTTCTTTGTAACCAGGGTTCCCAGAGAAATACCGCAACTGAATTATGAATACTACTATTTTCGTACAGTAATATTCGCCTTATTTAATAACAGATTTTTTTTTTTTTCAATTAAGGCGAATGTTTGGAAATAGGGGTATAATCACAATTCAATAGTGGTATTCTTGTGCAAATTCTGCTTGTAACTAATAATTACAATGTCTATGTGAATTATCCCCTCTACCAATATTTTTCAAATTTACAATAGCATTACAGTTTGTTTTTCGTTTTGGGGAAAAGAAATACATATAACTTTTAAATTGGAAAAAAAAAGGAAAAAAAAAGACCATTTTCAATTTTTAATATTTTAAAATGCATATGATTCAAAAGAAGAAAAGAAAAAAGAAAGAAAGAAAAAAAAAATAGAAATAATCATAATTTTTGGAGGGATGAAAGATAAACGCATGATCTTTGATTTCATATCTTTAAAAAAATACAATATACTGAATTAATATTTATAGGGGGCTTCAAACTGTCAGGAATTTATCGAGCAGAAAATTGGCATGAGAGCTTACGTGCAGGATTACAAAAGAAATTTTGCATCTAGAAGAAAAATTTTTGTGCTTAATTATACTTCAGATTGTAATAATTACTCTGAACCTAAATAACTTTGTATTTAAAGCATTGTTATATGTTTAGTACAAAATTGTATTTAGACTATACAAAATTTTGAACTTTTCAACAGCCTAACCACTAAAACAAATATATTTTTGAACAATAAAAATGAAAATTTAGGTTCTCTTTATGCAGACTAACATGCAGTATATCTTCTGAAAAATTCATGAAAATATATTGAAAAGTTTTTGCGATATCCTGCGCGTTATGTCCAAAAACCTCATTTTGAGAAAACTGACTCCGAAGTTTTACTTTTAAGCTTGTTTACATTTGAAACTTCGTACGTTTTAGGCAATAACTCGAGTAATTATAGAAATTTTTTAATGCGGTATGTTTTATAATGCTCAGAAAAGATTATCATTTAATATAGTACATATTTTTTGAAAGAATCGAATTTTTTAAAGTTTAAAAGAGTCTTATGACACCTTAAGGAATTTGCTAACTTTTGAAATGTCAAAAGGTTTTTATTAATTTTTATTAAAAATTATTAGACCCATTTGTTCGAAATTTTAAATGAATATTTAGATAACCCTATTATTTTTTAATTTTGTTTAAGAAATTAAATATATTAATTTTAAGTCACAAATAGATGCATATTTTCTTAGAATAATATGCACTCACATATCTCACTCAAATAATTTTTTATATTTATATGAAAAAAGTTAATTTCTACATAAAATATATATATATATATATATATATATATATATATATATATATGGTCTAGATATGACATTTAGCATGTATATTTTGCTATGAATGAAACCAAGAGAAAAGGCGCATTTTAATAGGACGTAAAACTAACTTTCTTACAAAATATTAAATATTCTACTTAACTATGGTTTACATTAAAAATGCATTATTTACTAAACAGATTGATGCAAAATAATTGCATAACAGCGTAACATTATTACCTACAAATAAACCGTATCCGAACAATGACAAAGAGAAAGAAAAATAAATCAATTTAAATAATAATAAATCAATATTCAGAGGAAATTTACTAAAAAATAAACAAATTCATATTCGAAAAATAACAGAAACAATCCACACGATCAAGAAGCAAAGAGATTTCATTATCACAATACAAGGAAAATGACAAAAAAAATTTCACTTCTACCTATACTACACGAACACTGAATTAATAATAAACAAAATTCACAAACATGATTTGTTAGTGCCTAAACAAATCTTGTTTTTTGCTATGTGGTTTATCATTATTTTTTTTTACACACATAATTTTTAATATGAAATATTTAAAATAAATAAATAAATAAATAAATCATATTTAAACAGGGACAAATTAAGACTTTAAAAACTTTCGTTTTCTATTCTCTTCATTCTATTTTGTTCGTTCCGGGCATTTACAACGACAAATTGCAAAATAAATTTCTGAAGTGGCATACATTATTTTTGCAGGAAAAGTTGGGGCACATTGGGACACTTTTTGATTAATGCTTTTGTACATTTTATTTTTTGCTTTATTGTTTACACAATAAAGGCTCTATCTACTGCTTGATACATTGACTGAGTAAAATAAAGTAAGCGATTGAAATAGGTGCTTTGAAAAAAGATTAAGTGGGGGGGGGGGGAGTGCAGCTTTTAACTGGCGTAATTTTGCGCCACCAGATGGGGCAGGATGGGACATGCTGTTTTACATGTTGTTTACACTGCTGAGATACATCATTCACTAAAGAAGAATTTGGTCTACTAGTGATATGGTAATTAAACTTACCAGTTATTAAATAATAAATTAAAACCATTAAAGGAGAAAGTATTTATTTAAATTATTTACGAAGCTATTGGTAATTATCGTAATTGAGCTATTTTAATTTTACTAAATAATTGCTACTTGTTGTCATCTTATTTATTCATAATTGCATGTTAATGGATTTATAGGTACTAAAAATATAAACTTTCTTTTTTTGTAATATCTTACGCTCTGTAATTTGTCACATTGCTGTGTGCCAACTTCCTGTTTTTAGATTTATGATTTATGTTTGCTAAATTTGGGCCATAATGAGATTTCTAACGCTTAATAACATAAAAAATGTGTATGTTGACATTCTATTAAAAAATATATATATATATTCTTTATCCTAAGAAAAGAAAAGATGATTATAAATCATACAGTAAATTTACTACAACGGTGTTAAAACAAAACAAACAAACAAAAAACGATACAAATTTCCATCTGCACATCACATGAATTTAATATTACTACATACAAGAGTAGACTGCTCTGTAAGAGTAATAACAACAGCGTAAACGGATAGTAACATGTCCCAGACAAACAAATTTCGATAAGAAAAATATTACAGAAATGCACATATTGCACAGAAAAACAACGCAACTATATCGCCATACTACAAAGAAAAATAAAAGCGAAATTCATTATTTTTACCTCTCCCTGATGTACACGTACATTAAGTTAATAATAATGAATAATTCAAAATTGTGTATAAGAGCTTGTGTACTTGTACTTGCCCCATTTTTTTCTTTCAACGGCTCAAATATTAATTCAATCATATATTTTGAACACGCACAGTAAAAAGTAATCGATGGTAAATATTACGGTATGAAATATACTGTACCGAAATTCCAAAAATAAAATAATACTTCAAATTATTTTCATTGTTTATTCTATGTTTCAACAAGTCGTGCGAAATCGAAAGTATTTTATTCAGAAAGCATATTTATTAAAATTTATATAAGAAGACTAACTACTGCATGACAAATATGATGTAGACAATATTTAACAGTACAAAAAACTAACTTTCATAACAACAAATCTTCTTTTTAAACTTTTACATAAAAAAGCATTATTTACTAAATTAATTAAATTTATTATATTTATGTGTAATAATTGCATAACAACGTAACAAACAGTGTTTGGTCAATGGTAGTTTGAAGTAAAAATATACCAATTATTAAAAATACGCGAATTTTGTTTCGAAAAACACAAAGCAACAACATCGTCACGCTAACAAGGAAAAGCACAACCGAAATTCGTTATTTTTACTTCTACCTGTGCATCATTAACAATAAATAAAATTCACAAACCTGGAATCGATGGAGTCTTTCCTGGAACGCCGTTTGTCAGTGCCCAAAAAGCAACTGATCATTTTGAAATCCAAAATTCTATAAATCCAAAATACGCTGAACACAACAAACTGAAAACACACAAATCCAAACTTTCTTTTTACCTTTCTACCTCACCCCATGTGACGCGCAGCAACTTGCAGTAGTAAGCAAAACCGGGGCCGCATCCGCATGAATGAAAACTGAAAAGAGAAGTCGCTCTGCCGTAACCTAGCAACAGGTGCAAAGAAAGTTTTTCCCTCAAAAATCCCGATCAGCTGATTGTGAATTTCCCTACGTCAGGCAGCTGATCCCACCCCTACTTGCTTTCCAAAAACTTGTTTCGTCAGGTATCATGACTGAAAAAAATTATTATTTTATTATTATAAATCGAACTTCGCTTCGTTCTTTTTTCTTTGGAACGTATTAGAGTTAGTAATTTATTTTTAAATTATTCATTTTCAAAATATAGATTTTGATTTTGATTAAATAAATAAATAAATAACAGCAACTTAAAACTTTGCAAAACAAACAGTACAATTTGTCTGGTCTGTATTTTAGTTTACTTTACTTTTTTCTTCTTTTTTTTTTTTTTTTTTTTTTTTTACATTATTACATTTTTCCTCCAATCTATACTATCCATCCATTATAAGTGAAAGCATAGAGTACACGTACAGTTACAATATGTAACGATGCAGCATCATTTAATTTATCAAAATTGTGGCTCGAGTTACTCCATTGTTACAAATATGAAAATAAACATCCGAGTAAAAATAAAAAGTACGTGAAAAAGTAAATGATAGCGTTTCGATTAATAACTTCATAGACCGTGCAATTGTAGAATATTCTTATTTGTTTTGATAATGTCTTCGATGGCGCCGAAACATGTCAACAGTCTAATAAAACTTATTTTACTGTTTATAAAGATTTTATTTTACGCCTTTTAGTAATTAAAATCAGTATATTATTATTCTAGTTTTAACATTTTTTTAAGCGACAGAGTTGCTTATTGCTTTGAATCGCCGGGGAATTGCATGACATATACAAAAACCACGATTATGAATGGAATTTTTATTTTTTTTTAACGATTTTTGTATTGTGTGTAGTATTATGGAAGATTTCTCAAGAGTCACCATTTGTTGAAAAAAGGATATGTAATGCATGCGTTGAACCCTGATCATGGAAAATGGACATAACTAAAATTGACTCGGATTCCAAAGGCCCTTGCACGTATTTATTTCATGATACTAAAAATATTACTTCACATTACTGTAGCAAACAGTGTTTGTCACGTCACATGTTGATAGATTAAAAATAATTACATGCCTGAAAACTAACCTAAAAAATCATCCAAAATCGTTAAGTTGAATAAAAATTCACTTTTTTTGATTAAATTTTTTTTAAGTACAATTTTTATTCTACTCGATGAAATAGAAATTGACATTATGTGATAGTTAGAATCGAAGATATAGGCAATGAAATTAATAGCGATAGTATTATACAGAGTGTCTCAAAAAGAATGAAACGCGCTTTAATTTTTAACCTGTTGGAGATACGTAAGAAATAAAAATTGCAAAAACGTTCAAAATAAGGCAAGAATTAAGATTATGTTGATCAAAAAGTCCTGCCACTGATTTTCAAGAAGTTACACTTGCTTAATTTTTAGATGGTCCCTGGGTATAAGTTATATATTAAAAAAAATAACCGTGCTCTGACAAGTAGCTAAAAAATTTCATAAAATTCAAAGTGTCATATCTCGATCAATTTTAGTCGTAGAAGAAAGGAATTTTTATTGTTAGAGCATGGTTTTATTTATTTTTTAATATAATTTATAGAACCCAAGGAAGATATAAAAATTTAAAAAGTGTAACTATTTGTTTCATCAACATGAAAAATCATCCAAGATCGTTAAGTTGAAAAAAAGTTTTCTTTTTTTAATTACATTTTTTATTCTATTCGATGAAATAGAAATTGGCACTATGTGTTATTTAGAATCGAAGATATAAGGCAATGAAACTAATAGTTATAGTATTATACAGAGTGTCTCAAAAAGAATGAACGCGCTTTAATTTTTAACCTGTTGGAAATACGCAAGCAATGCAAATTGCAAAAACGTTCAAAATAAGGTAGAAATTAGGTAATAAGGTAGCAATATAAGGTAATCAAAATAAGATAGCAATAATTTTAAATACAACCTTATTTTGAAAACTTTTGCAACTTACATTTGCTCACGTATCTCCAACAAGTAAAAAATATTAGCGCTTTTTGATCTTCTTCGGACACCCTGTATATAGCGATAGTACATCTACACTGTCAGAAATGGATACTCAAATATCACGAAATTTTCTTCGTTTTTGACGAAACCATTTCCTGGGAAATGCTCCGAGCGAATATTTCGTCAAATTGAGAAAATTAATTTCTTCACTTTTTTGAGGATATAAATTTCGTCAAATTGCTTGTTCGAAAGCGTAAAAAAAGGCTGGTGGTGCCATTACTTATGTTCTTTGTGTGTATAAAGAACACGTTTGTGCTTTAGAACATACATTATGTTGGTAATTGTTTTTACTACTGATTTTTGCCATCTAGTATTTTTAGTACCACTAAGGAAGAGTATTGAGTTAGTTAAAAAACAGCTTATTTACATCCGCGCATATATGTGACGAGGAACACGGAAATAATGCTTCTGCCGATAAAAAAATAAAATCAACATTCAATTTATATGCAACAAATGTATATGTTAAAACTGTTGATAACTCTCACTACAAACAAATAAAAGCGAATCTGCAATAATAAAACAATGCAGTAAGTTTTATACTTGCTAAACAGATCTGTCTCAATGTACCCTATATCGTGTGTGGGTGTCTGGATTACAAACATTTATGAATATTTAATTTAGATAAAGTAGGATGGCCGAATTCGATAACGTAACAAGAGGTTTAATAGGAGGAAAATAAATACTAAAAGACATCGTAAATAATAACAGATAACGATCGACACGCATCTCAGGTTGTGTTGCCAAGACGCCGAAGCAAAATAGACATTATAACCGTGCAAATGTTCTCATTTCATTTATTTATTTATTTATTTATTGTTACGATGAAAGTATTCAAATGAAACTTTATTCTTCTATTTTTTTATTTATTTTGTGTTTTAATTTACTTGCGATTTTTAGTTGTTTGGTGGCAACGTGTATTCGCAGATGATATTAAGTGAAGAAAATAACTGAAAATTCCAGGTTTGGCAACTAGACGTGTAATCATGGTAGTAAAGTTCTTAAAACTAATATTATTTAACGAGTAAAGCAAGAAAAAATAGTTTTAAAGTTTTTGTGTTTTTAATGGCTGATACATTCATATCAAATTATGTGTTTCATTCTTTATAAAAGTAGGCGCTATTTTTGTCAGAAACATTTATTCTTATCAGAAAAATAGTCGAAATATTGTTTGTTTTAATTTTCTTACCCTACACCCACATTAAATAAAAGCTATTTCTATTAGTTTGATGGCAACACATTTTCGCAGACGATACAACTGTCAAGGAAACTATTTTCCGTCAATCATTACGGGTCCTTTCTAGAGGTGAGTTTTGCCTCGTTTTTCGGAGCCCGAGCCGGAAGCTTGACATCCGAGCACGAAAAATTTTGTCTAATCATAGCGCAACCCAGATACAGAAAGTACGCAGTAGAAAACTATTAATACATTTTAAAATTGTGTCATGATTAATTCTTTCATTTAAAAATCTCTTCTCACATATAAATGAATATTGATCTTAAAATCGCTCTCAGGACACCATTTCGTGATTTTCATTTCCTGAAAATCTGTTTAAAATAGCAGATTTATTATTTATACCCAACCACTTGCAGAAATCTGCAAAAGTCATAATCCTTATTCTTTTAAAATACCATTATGCAACTAAGTCAGAAAGACATGAATTCTGTTTTCCAGTTATTCTGGAAAACGACTTCAAACAGAAAGTGGGGATAGACAAGGCATATCCCACGGCTTCTTTATGTTAACAATGACCGTAGAAATGCTTCACAACCGGAATATTTTACCTTATACACAATCAAAAACAATTAAATTCTCTTTCAAATTGATTTTTAAAGGATTGTAAAAAACGTTAAGATACTTGTAACACATATATAAACATACTTGTTTCTCAAATAGCAAGTTTTTGTTTTATTAAGTTGTAAATATATATATATATATATATATATATATATATTATTATTATTATTATTATTATTTTTATTTTTTTTTTAACTTTCACTGGTATAAAAATGTATAAAAATCAAGCCGTTTCGAGCGTGGGCATTGTATTATTTATTAGGATACCATTATAAATCAGTAATTCATTTGTATTTGGTAATTCTTCATATTTACATATGGGTCCAATGAACCCGATTAGTAATTCTTGTATTTTTATTTTTTTTTCCGGTAAAGTTAGGGTTTTTTGGATTTGACATTCATTAAAAAAAAGTTGCGATATCAGTTTAAATGTAAGCAAATTTTCTTTTAGCCCTTTAATGCAAACAGCATTTTGCAAATAATAATAATAATAATAATAATAATAATAATAATAATAAAACCGACCCGAAAAAGGACATCCTTTCTGTTTGAAAAGGAACTTTTCTTCCCTTAAGGTGATTTTCCAACTTGAAAAGAAAATAAATCAATTCTTCTAAATTCTCGATAAAAGAAATTCGACCTATGATAGAATATTTTATTGATACTGAAAATACTATTTATTATTAAATAAACGTAGTTGCTAACATAGCTAAATAAATATAGCTGCATAAGTTGAATTGAATACATGCAAGAATAACAAAATAATATTAATTTTAATATTAAAGTTAATGCTATACATTTTTAAATGCTAAAAGGTGTAAATTAACAACATAATATACAGTAAAACTAGTCGTTAGGGGCCACCGTATTACTTAACCCATCATGGATATGCATAATATAAAATATGAAAATAAAACATGTGTAAACTATTTATAAAATGCATTGCAATTCGAGTAACATCCTGACTTGATGACATCATAAACTTTAAATGTTCTATTACAGAATTGCGTAAAAGAAACATCCTTATAACTCCAAAAATGATAATCATATTAACTAAAAGTTTACTGCGTCAGATTAAGCGTCTCATTTCCAATTAAAATATATCTTTGAATTGAAATTTGAATGAAATACAGGGTCATAAAATATTGAACAGTGTGGAAAATAGGATTATAAATATATCGGCAACTCATTATCCGACCGACTTCATTCTTTATGCAAAATTTGTTTTTTTACTGTCTTTTATAATTCACTCCTTAAAATAAACAATTTTGAAAATTTTTATATACCTTTTATCAAAACAAATATTTCGAGAGTCCAAAAAAAAAAATAAATCTGGATAATAGAGATTACGGAAATTCAATAAGTTCTTTTCATTATTACATACTAAGTACATATCAAATTTCAAGTCTCTATCTCAATTGGTTCGGGAGATAGAGCGTTTACAGACACATTTTACGGACGGCATTTTTTTTTTTCTAAAAATATATTTTTCGGAATCTTCAGTGTCTACAACGTGTAAATCCGTCAATTTTTTTTTCGATTATTAAAACTATTACAAGACTTACCCTATACTACGTATGATGGGTAAGTAGCAAGGTAACTTTCAATCTATTTATCGGGATCTCAATAATTTTTGCCTAACAACTACTTTTTAGAGTTTTAATCAAAACGAAATTTTTTCCAACAAAAGAAAAATTCGAATCCAACATGAATAAGTTATTGAAACGGGAGGGGGAGGGCGTAGACGCTCCTTTTATCGAATTTGTAAATTTTAATATCAAATTCCGAAATTGTTTGTCTTTCTTGTGTAGTAAGTATTAATCTTTTTATTTAGTTAAAATTTTTATTCAAAAATTTCCATCACCTGTAATTCATTAATTTTTGCATAAAATGCCGAATGAATTGTCTTTTCTTTTAAAAATATTTATGTACTAATTTATATGCAATTTGTTTAATCTCAGTAATATAACATCGAATATTTTTAAAAGCCTATTTATTTAAATTTTCGTTGGAAATTTCCTACTTCCAACAACAACAACAAAAAAAAAAATCCCTGACGGCTCGGCCTACAGGCACAGGTAGATTTCGAAGACGCAGACCGTGCGGCGCCTGTTTGTCGGGAATTGCGGAAGAAATGACCTTTTTGCGATGATGCTGCAGTTGGAACCGCCTACTGCGAAACCAAATTTGTTTGCAGGCGGAGCCAGCAAGGATTTTTTTTTTTTTTTTTGCTATAAGAGTTGGTCCTATAAAAAACATGTCAATATAAAAGTTTTAGATAATATTAAGAGGATTTATAATAAATTTAAGCGGATTTGAAATCTTGGGAATTGACGAAGTTATGAATTTTTTTCTTCTAAAACCCGCCTCCTCCCCCCCCTTAAGGCAATTTTTAATTATATCAAAAATCTGTCATACATAAATTTTCGGCCCTTCTCCTAGAAGTAATAATAACTTCAAACGGATTCGATACGTATCATAATTAAGAAATTATGGGTTTTTTTCTGTTTTCACAAAAAGTCCCCCCTCCCATTTCCCCCCCCCCTCGGTTCGACTTTGCCCATTAACGAACTTGACCAAGATTTTATGCCCCTTGATTTTATGTATCAGTTTCGAAAAGATGCGGCAGTTGGAACCGCCTACTTCGAAAAATAACTTGTTTGCAGGCGGAGCCGGCAGGGATTTTTTTTTTTTTTTTTTTTTTTTTTTTTTTTTTTTTTTGCTATGACGGTTGGTCCTATAAAAAACTTGTCAGTATAAAAGTTTTAGATAATATTAAGAGGATTTATAAAAAATTTAAGCGGATTTGAAATCTTGAGAATTGACGAAGTTATGAATTTTTTTCTTCTAAAATCCCCCTTCCCTCCCCCCCCCTTAAGGCAATTTTTAATTATATCAAAAATCTGTCATACATAAGTTTTTGGCCCTGCTCCTAGAAGTAATAATAACTTCAAACGGATTCGATGTATCATAATTAAGAAATTATGGGTTTTTATTCTGTTTTCACAACCCCCCCATCCCCCCCCCCCTTGGTTCGATTTTGCCCATTAACGACTTGACCGAGATTTTATGCCCCTTGATTTTATGTATCAGTTTCGAAAAGATGCGGCAGTTGGAACCGCCTACTTCGAAAAATAACTTGTTTGCAGGCGGAGCCGGCAGGGATTTTTTTTGTTTTTATTTATTTTTTTTTTTTTGCTATAACGGTTGGTCCTATAAAAAACTTGTCAATATAAAAGTTTTAGATAATACTAAGAGGATTAATAATAAATTTACGCGGATTTGAAACCTTGTAAATTGACGAAGCTATGATTTTTTTTCTTCTAAAACCCCCCTTTTTTCCCCCCTTGGGTCCATTTTTAATTATATCAAAAATCGGTCATACATAAATTTTCGGCCCTTTTCGTAGAAGTAATAATAACTTTAAACGAATTCGATACGTATTATAATAAAGAAATTATGAGGGTCTTTCTGTTTTCACAAAAAGCCCCCCATTTCCCCCCCTTGGTTCGATTTTGCCCATTAAGGAACTTGACCGAGATTTTATGACCCTTGATTTTATGTATCAGTTTGGAAGAGATTTATGCAGAATTTTTCCAGTTATCGTGGTCAGAAAAAAGTGACATAGATAGATAGATAGGTAGATAGATAGATAGATAGATATATAAAGTTTTGAACTGGGGGTGTTTTTGGGTTCTGGGAGTCATGATCGGCGTAGATCTGCAAAAAATTTTCAAAATTTCCAACTTAGGTGAGAATGTAATAGGTAGTATTTCTTACGAAATCTACCTAAAAAGCAATATAAAATAGATACTGGGGAAAAAAAAAAAAACACTTGATTGTCTGCGAATAAACAAGATCCTCAGAAAAAAAAAATACAGATAAATATATATTTTTTTTAATTCCGAAATGCTTGCAAAAGCAATTTAAATAATGTTCATTGATTCGTCATATCTCATACTTCGCTTAGAAATATAAACATTTTCAAGTAAAAAGACTACATTAGACCATTAAAGGTTTTTTTCGTTCCAGGATTAAAGTAGCAGTATTTGCCCAGAGCCCTTGCCAAAAAACATTCTTGGCAGAAGAATGTAAAAATAAACAAGACTCAGCAATAAGACAGAAATATGCATCTCTTAAACGTCTTGGCGTAAATAGACTGAAATCAATCACGTGAGAGAATTTATTATTTTTTAAACGTATTTCATATTTACTGTTTGTGTGCGCTTGCAAAATGTGAAGAAAAAAGAAATCAAAGAGAAAAATCGTTTGGGCTGTATATTAGTAAGAGGCTCTTTCTTTGGGGAGGAGGAGGAGGAGGGGGGAATTAGAGGGGCACGGGATTATGACTTTAATTCTGAAGAACACTTTCATTTCGTGTAACAAAAGTGTGATTATCCACACACACACACACATATATATATATATATATATAATTACTTTGAGGTCATTAGTGTGGATAATTGAAGACTAGCTTTTGTAGAAACAATACTGTTTTAATTTCTGGAGTAAGACACAATTCTATTTACAAGGTACATACAAGTTATATAGGGGATGATTCTACCGGAGTTTATCGGCTGTTAACGCGTCTTACGATATCAGACCGTGGTTGGGGCCGTCTGCCCAAGCCAACCCGACAAGTAAATATGACGAGGATTTTAATATTCCGCTCTCAGACCAGAGAGGCCAGTCATCAAGTTTATTGTGTCGAGTTTTTGATGACCTTGTGAATTACGTGGGATCTGCCTCGCTTCTTCCCGCTGCAGTCGGGACTTGTTATGGGAATCGATAACCGCATCCCATTCATATGTATATATATATATATATATATATATATATATATATATATATATATATATATATAATGAAATCACATGTGTGGAAAACAAATGAAGAGATAAAAAAAAAACAATGGAGAGAATTCTGCAAGTTTTAAACTTAATAAAAAGAAAAATCAAGAATGGAATACTATGAATATCTTATGGATTCTTCAGAGGAGCATCATAAGAGTAATTTATAGTAAATATACATTATTTCCTCAAATATTGTCGGCATTAAGCCTAAAAATAACAGTAGTATGCTCCTTATAACATATATTGAGAAACCAATATGAGATAGATATGTATAAAAAAAATAAAACTCAAAAATCAAATAAATAAATAAATAAATCATGATAAAACAGTGATATATAAAATACAATAAAGCAATGGATATCGTTCACTATAAAAACAAAGTTTATCTATGATGAAACTTCATTGAAAATGCTTATAATCTCCGGAGCTCTTCAAATTTCCATGGACACTGTAGAAACAGAGAAAAGCTGACTCATTGCAAACTGTAAAAAATTATAATAAAAGAAGAGGAAAAAGTTAGGTGCTGTCATCTAGCATTAAATAAAAAAAAAGAATAGTTGAATCTACAAACAGTATTGAGATGGAAAAGTCTAGTGCTGCCATCTAACAGATTCCAGGTGAAGGTGGAACTATACAAAGAGTTAGCTTAAAATGAACTACAGACAATGTGGTAATTATATATATGTACATATATACAGGCGGTTTATATAATACCACATTTTAAAATCCAAAGAAAAATAAATTAATTGACGTACAGGAATGCGATTTGAATGGAAATGTCTCTCATGATCCGAAGTTTTTTAGGCATATTAAAATAATAATAATAATAATAATTGTAATATATATATATATATATATAGATGGCGCTATACCTTTAAATCTAAACACAAATATAAAAAATTCAAAATAAGCAGTTACGGATGACTGTGCAATGAATCATGAATGTACTTGTACTACAATATTTTAACGTGGGTATCACCATATGGATGTACTAATTCAAACTACAAATAGGCGCTCATGTTAAAATAATGTAATGGACTGTACAAAATAAATTGTGTTTGTTTGTTTTTTTATGCTTTTCCTCAGCTTTGAAGTTATAGCGCAATTTTTTCCAAGGGGCAACTTTTTCAGCAATTTTTTTCTTTAAACAAAATTTCTGGTCAGTAGAAGATCAACTTTCTGATAATCTAATTTTACCCGATAGACCCGACCTGCGAGTCATATTCGGGTTGGGTTGACTTTAAATGTGTTGGGTTTGGGTTGTTAGGTTTTGACTCTTTGGGGTCGGGTTTGCGTTGCCGATTTTTCAAAAGAAAGTCCCGAATATTTGTCAAAGGAAAAATACTATATATTTGAATATTAATGAGTGTATATGTGTTCATTTTTATATTATTTATTTTAAAAAAAGATAAAATTGATATTAGAGATATAATTATAGACCATTTATCCATAACTGCATTACAATATAGAATAATTTTCTTTCATTTCGAGTTCGAGGAGGCGACATTTGTTTTTGTCGGGTTCGGTCGAGTTTCCGGTTGGCCTGAAGCAAAAATTTCGGGTTCGGGTCGGATACAACACGAGCCGTGCAGTACTCTACTAGGAAGTGGGTGAAAAATCCATTACAAAATTCATTTGTATACATGAACCAAGTTAAATTAAACAGAAGCATGTAAAAAAAAAGTCAAATTTAAACGGACGAGATAACTGGAAGTAATTTCGCTCTAAAAGAAATTTACAGAATATCACGACATCTTTAAAACGATATTTTAATCATACCGTAACTGTTCGTTGTTTTCGAAGTTATCTCACTAATGGATATTTTGATTTCTTTAACGATGGCTGTTTCGACTTTTGATTAACGAGCAATAAAATATCCGGAAATGATACTAAACTCCTTTGTTTTCATGATTTTCAACTCAGTAGTTAATAGAAGGATGAAATCGATAAATGACTGTTAAATGGAGAATTGTTAAAAAACTATTAGAGACAATACCGCTTTTAGTCGTTTAAATAACGAGGGGATGTTAAAATAGTGGAGTCGGGGATGTTCCCGGTTTTGTTTCTTTTTAGTTGTGCAGCTTGAAATACAAGTAACTGAAAAGTAACAAAAAGAAAAAAAAAATTACTATATCTGCGTTGTTTTTTTAACAGGATTCACAAAGAGAAATAATTATGAATTCGAATTGTTATGTGTATTATTATGCAACAATGAGCCACAGAAAAGAGACCACTACATACATTTTATTCACGAAATTGTCCCAGATGAAAACGTAAAATAACCATTAGACTGGAAAGTCTTCTTTCAATTTATGTAGAAAAAAATTATAATTTAACAAATTACAATTACCATTGGCAAAATGTTCCGAAAGCTTTAAAAAAAAAAAAAAAAAAAAAAAAAACGTACTTTTGTGTTATAGCGGCCCTCACAATTATGATTATGCCAAGGTTACAGTTATGATTTTGCCAAGATCATCGCAAAGCTTATATATGCATCCTATATACGCATATATATATATATTCCAAACACATATGTGCCACATACGTCATTATACACACATTATTTACGTCTTATATGTCGTATATACATCATATTACACATCTCATATATATCATATATGCATCCTACATGTCTGTAACTTGGCCACATACGTCAAGAAATGTTATATATAATATCATATATTATTATAATATCATACATGCTTTATAATTTGGCGATAACCTTGGTCGCTTGGCGATTCATCCTTGCGGGCCGCTATAACACGAAAGTACCAAATTTATTATAAATATTATTATTTATTTAATATATTAATGAAAACAGAAACAAAAATATATTAATGAAAACAGAAACAAAAAAAAAATTATAAGACGATTTCTCATTCGACGTCAGTTTTTGAATTCGGCTTTTTTTCATATCTGATAATTTGCATCTATCCTTTTTGTAACGATTTTTTGCATTTCTATTGTCTATTCAAAGAAAAATTCTTCTAAAGTTACAGAATTTCGTTAAAAATTCTTATAAAGCTACAGAATTTTGTTAAAAACGATTGTCCATTCGCGACCGAAAACAACAACCATTTTCCCAATGGTTACAAAAAAAAAAAAAAAAAAAAAAAATCTTAGGAAGAGGTCGTCTTCATAATGAAATTGTACCAAACACTGATATTTTCGAACATCTAATTTTGAGATCATATGAGCAGGGACCGATTTACAAATTTGGGGATCCTTGGACACAGATGCTTATGGGGGGGGGGGGGGGGAAGGCTTGCACTGATGCTTACAACGGCCTTGAGTAGAAAAAAAATTATATTGAAAGCGGTACTTGTACATACCACTATTGGCTTTAATAATTACGTGTTATTTATTGATTTTTTTTACAAAATTTTCTTCTCAATTTTTTAGCAGTAAATGTTTTTATAATATCTTCATAATCAATCTTTAGTGTCCTATTTTGCTGATGATTTTTCGATCTTTCGAAATTGGCTACGAAGGTGAAAGTATCCTAATAATAATTTAAAAAAAAAAAAACCTGTAAACAAAATCTAAAAAATAAAAAATGACCTTTGTAGAGATCGACCTCAACAATCTAATGATAAACAAAATCATTTAAAAATATTGAGATGCAAATGAGATAGTTAACAATTTTTCTCTCATGGGATTAACATTAGCAAGCGGACATTTTCGCGTGAGTGAAGTAACAGAAAAAAGATCCCAAACTCATTTCTAGTGGAAACCCCGAAAACTCTACTCTTTAACTGAACTCTATTTAAGGCCTGATTACTGGCGGGCAAGCTTCCACCAGTAAATTTAAATAGAAATTTTCGGCTTTTCTAAACGTTATATTCAGGCAAAATTTCTGTCAAAAATAAAGGAAAAAAAAAATATTTGTATTTACTGGTGGAAGTTTGCCCCGCTGATGATCAAGTCCTGAATCTATTCAGAATAAAAGGTTAGCGTAGCCAGTTTCAAAAGCCTTGCGTACTAGCAGGGCCAAATTATCCAAAAGGTATGTGAAGCACATGCTTCCCCTCTAAAATTTAAAACGGGCCCTAAAATGACTGTGAAAAGAGCCCTCTAATTCCCATTTCCATTTTTAAATTGTATATTTGATTTAGTAATTTTTTTTTTTTTTTTTTTTTTTTTGGAAAAGAAAGTTTGCTTAATCCAAGAGGATATTCATACACTACTTTACGAAACTGAATTAACTGGGAATAGGAATGTCATCAACAGGATGTTAATTAATCATATAGCATCCTCATATACCTGTTAGAAACCACCCGAAAAATTGAACATACTGCTATAGGTACTAAATATATCTGAAGTATATACAGGGAACATGAAAAAACTGTTTAATGAAATATATGTGACCTCGGCTCAGTGTCGATTTCAGGAGGTAGCCCGGAGGGGGGGGGAGGGGACATTCCCCCCAGAAGGTTTTAGATTTTATGCTTTTAATGGTGAAAAAGTGCAATTTTGCCCACCGGAGCCACAGAAATCCCTCCCGGAGAAAGTGTCTCAAATTAACACTGCGCTCGGCTAAGCTGCACCCGCGAATAATATTAGTATCATTGGTGAGTTTTCCTGAATGAAAAATTAATAAAACTTTTGCCAAATGAAAGGAGGCCCCAAGATGATACCATGCTTCCTCTAGATTCAGAGGTTAATCAGGCCCTGTGTACTAGAAGTAGTACGTGTACCATAGTTTGGGAAACCCTTGTATATCTAAAAGAAAGTTTCGCTCTGTGTGTGCGTTTGTCTGTCTGCGATGGCTAGCAAAATCTATAGCCCACCTAGAAGTCTGTAAATTTAGGTGGGGATAGTCCAAGGTCTGGCCATATGCACCTGAGTCTCAGAATTTTAATATTTTGATAATTACCCAAGATATTAATTAGATTCTCATTAACCATCGCTTCTAAAATGACATCTTTTAAATCAAAATGGCGAAAGAAACAAATAGGCGCATTGGATGTGCAAACGGAAATGAACGAATTCTAAATTATTTTAGTAATTAGCGAATTTTAAGAAAACTAATTGAGATATCAATTTGAAAATTTCTGAGCATATGTAAAAAAATATTCTGCATCTGACTATGTGATTTTTGAAAAATTCGGTTGGTAATTTTTTTTAATTTATACAAAAAACTGCCAAAAATCTGCCGGCGCCATTGAAAACGATCTGAGAAAGTTTCAGACAGGGATCGGCTTTCATTAAAAACTGAACTACAAAGAGATCTGTTTCTCGGGCCGATCCCTCCATTTAGTTTGCGAAAATAAAAGGAAATAATTGCCAATTTTTACTAATGAACAAAAATTTAGGTAACTAATTAAGATATAGATTTGAAATTGAGGGCGAGAAGGGGTGTCATCTGCCGGCTATTTCAGAGTAGCGTCTTCGTTATGTTATAATTATCAGAAAAATGTAATTCTTTTTTTAATGATCGCGTTAATGTAAGGTGACGGTGGTTCTCTTGAACAAATTATTCATTATGTTTGCGGGTATGGGGAGGGAGGGGGTTAACGCCTTTCTCTGAGATTATAATTATTTCGGGTCCGGGCAACGCTGAGCGGGTTAGCTAGTATTATTATAAATTCCGAATGAATCGGAATATCGAACATTTGTATGCGTGTAGTTGGAGGAGAGTTATTGCGTATTTTGTATTTCAAAGTAACAACGTTCTTAATTGAACAACAGCGTTAACAAACATCTTCTGCAACACAAGTCTTTCATTCCACATCGCGTTTCGTTATTGCTTCGATAAGTTAGTAGCAAAAGAAAAAAAAAAAACTTAAGACAAAGAGCCGAAGAATGACGACGGTGACGTCATTCGAGGACAGATTACTTAACTACAACGATTGAAAGAGAGTAAAAAAAAAAAAAAAAAAAAAAACTATCATCATAATGAAGCATCATCCTCCTTAACAAAGCATCTTGTTGTTCTCTTTGGTCCCGGAAATGAGTCTGAATTTCTGACAGTCATTTAACCGTGATGAGATGTGCTTAAATTGAGCATATGTTCTGTGAAACGTGTTGCTGATATTAACCTTGGGGTCCCACTAACACTTAATGTGCGGTGGAAAAAAAAAGGGATCACATTAAAAATTAAGGATACAATGAACGTAGAATAAACATAAGAAAAAATTATTTAACCCCATTATTATCATCATTATTATTACGAGACTTGAAAGTCCCAATAAAGAAAATTGCATATGAAATTTATTTAATAGATTCATTAATAGCAGAATATTTAGAATTCAGGCAAACTGCATATTTTAATAAATATTCAACAATATAATCTGAAATTTTTTTATTAACCCTCTATTAATCAAACGGGAGTTTAAAATTCCATTTAAGAAAATTTCATATGAAATTTATTTAATAGGTATTTTAATAAGAGAAATTTTAGATTTCATACAAAATACATACTTTAATACATATCAAACAATGTCATATTCAACTATATAATCCGAAAATGTTTATTACCCTCGACATCTCAGAGGATCTTGAAAGTCCCAGTAAAAAAATTGCATAAGAAATTTACTTAATAGGTCTGTTAATAAGAGAAATTTTAGACTTCATACAAAATACATACTTTAATACATATCAAGCAATGTCATATTCTCATATTCAACTACATAATCTGAAAATTTTTATTACTCGGTACATATCAGCGAAACTTGAAAGTCCGAATAAAATAATTGTATAAGAAATTTACTTAATAGGTCTGTTAATAAGAGAAATTTTAGATTTCATTCAAAATACATATTTTAATACATATCAAACAATGCCATATTCAACTATATAATCTGAAAATTTGTATTACCCTCTACATCTCAGAACTTGTAAGTCCCAATAAAAAAATTATATATGAAATTTACTTAATAGGTCTGTTAATAACAGAAATTTTAGATTTCATGCAAAAATAGATATTTTAATAGATATTCAACTATAAAATTAAAAAAATTTAAATCTCAGAGAGACTTGAAAGTCACATTAAATTTTTTTATATGAAATTTATTTAATAGATCTGTTAATAAAAGAAATTTTTAGCTTTCATGCAAAATACATACTTTAAATCATATTCAAAAAAAAAATTACGGCAAGCGATGCCTTGTTACATCACTTTATGTGAGCGACAACCAATGAGCTGCCAACAGGTAAAGCAAAACTTAACCGAAATTTAATGCTGTCCCTTTTGTTTAATTTTTTTTTTTTTAGCTTTGTATAATTATATCAATAAATACAATTATTTTGTTCCTGATAACTGAAAATTATATAACTTAAATTTATCCTTTTATTTTCACACTTCGTAATGATGAATTTTCTAAATAAATAATTTTGGAATAAAGCGATAATTTTGTTCTCAAAGAAACACTCTAATAAACTATTTTAGAAGAATAATTTTTCAGATCAATTTAAGAGCATTTTCATTCGTTTTCAGAAAGAAGTGTTCACGTAGCAACTAATTACGTCAGCATATAAAAGTTTATTAATAAATATATAATTAACCTACAGGTTGTTCGCATTCTTTGTATTACGGCAAACGATGCTTTAGTTACATCACTTTATGTGAGCGACAACCAATGAGGTACCGACAGGTAAAACAAAACTTAACCGAAACTTAACTTTTCCCTACGCAGGGAAAAATTCGTACAGATACAGAAGCTCCAAAAGGGCAAGGTGACGACATCATGTTCAAGTTTGCCCGTTCATGTTCTCTCCCTCACCTGCATGGGCAGGATATGGAAAAGTTAAAAAAAGAAACATAAACAAACAGGATGGAATACCGCGAAAGTTCAATTCAAGAAATTAATTAAAAAAAACCATACAGGAAGTTAAAAGTTCGACAATATTTTATAAAGTTTTGATATAAAAGAATTTTTTTTATTTTAATTTTTAAACCGCATAAGTACAGGTTTTCTTTACTTTGTGCGGGAAACATTTTTTAGATACTCCTTTGATAGCGAAGAAAATTTCGATTATTGCGCAAAGCCCAAAATGGGTAACATTTTTTTCGAGCTAGATGGCGTCAATTATTATTATTATTATTATTATTATTTTGGAAATGCAATTTGCAGAAAATACCGAAAAATAAATAACATTAAAAGAATTTGGAGAAATTTTCGAAAATTAGAATTCCTCACACAGCATTTAATAGACCGAGATATCAGTGATGACCTGCAAGTGCATCAAAGATTAAGAAAAAAAAAAAAAAAAAAAAACTAGTCGTAGTGATTTTCAGAATTTGTCCAGTCTTATTCAAATTCAACCTGTGGTATCGTGGTTGACTGGGCAATCTGAGTAAAGTACATAATGCTTAACCGCTTAATTTACTCAAACAGAAATCAATTACGATTTACTCATATTGTAGAATATTGCTCTTCAGTGGCGCCAACTTTTGAAAAATATTGGGTGGGCTCCACAATATTTGGGTAAAATTGCATGGCCAGTTTTTTTTTCTTCGAATTGAAGGGGCGGACGGAAGGGGACGGACGATAACTCAAAATCAAATTATCATGTTTAAAAAAAAATAAAGTTGTAATATTATTAAATTATATTCTTGATTCCTTGAGACACCAATATTTACTATTATATCAGCATACTATGACTACAATTTGAAAGTGCAAAAAGCTAAACACCGAGTAAAACATTTCAGTCATTTTTAAGTGATTTATTAGTGTCAGTGAGATATTAAAAGAAATGGTCACTGACCGGCACCTCTACTGGTAAATGATAAAATAAATTTTCTTTCAGTGTAAAAAATAAACGATGAAATTAATAATTAAATAGAGCAATGGGATGACAAATTATTGGGTGGGCTTGGGCACCACAGGCCCATATAAGTTGGCGCCACTGCCCTTGATAATATGTTTTGCAATATAAGTTTCTATTTTCTTCTTGTAATATTTTCACATTCTGCTCCTGGATTTTTTCTCCACATACTTTATTTATTTCCCCTTTTTTTTTTTTCATAGTGCATTTCACATTATTAAATACATTTTAATATTCTATTATAATTATTGGTTTACTTACATATTGTCAATTTTCCTATGATTTAATAGTTATTATTAGCAATACTGTAGTAACTGGAACCGCATAAAGCCAGGAAAAACTTGTACTCGATTTGTATTAAAGCTATCCTGTATTAAACATATTGAAAAAATGTTTTACTTTATGAAGAAAATGGCACGCGGAATAACTTTATTTCATTTTAAGGGGTCTTGATACCCTTCAAATCGTCAAATATGACGAGAATATTGATTTTTTTATTTTTTTGCTAAAAATAAACTATGGTACATCTAGTATATTTGAGGGAACTTTTAGTACAGGTAAAACTAGTCGTTGGCGGCCACCGTAATACTTACCCATCATGGATATGCATAATGTAAAATATTAAAAGAAAAAATGTGTAAACTACTTATAAAGTGCATTGCAATTCAAATAAAATCGTGGCTTGATGACGTCACAAACTTTAAAGGCTCGATTACTGAATTGCTTAAAAGAAACATCCTTATAACTCCAAAAACAATAATCCTATTAACTAGCGGTTTATTGCATCTGATTAAGCGTCAAATTTCCAATTAAAATATATCTTTGAAGTGAAATTTGGATGAAATACAGGGCCATGAAAAATCGAAGAGTGTGGAAAATAGGATTCCAAATATCTCGGCAACTCATTATCCGATCGACTTCATGCTTTATGCAAAATTTATGTTTCTTTATTGTCTTTTATATTCATTTCTTAAAATAACCAATTTCGAAAATTTTTATATACCTTTCATCAGAACGACTATTTCGAGAGTCCGAAAAAAATTGTTCCGGTTAATCGAGGTTATTGAAATGAAATAGGCTTCTTCCCATTATTACATACTAAGTACATACCAAATTGCAAGTCTTTATCTCAATTTTTTCGGGAGATAGAGCGTTTACAGACACACACACAGACACACAGACGGACGGCAAAAAAAATTTTCTAAAAATATTTTTTTCGGAATCTCCAGTGTCTGAAACGTGTAAATCCGTCAAAAAAAAAATTCGATTTTCAAAACGATTACAAGACTTACCCTATACTACGTATGATGGGTAAGTAATAGATCAAAAATTGTGTAACAGACGACAACTGGTGACATTCATATGAAAAGGATCAGGGTCCATAAGCCGTGTTTTTGTCCCATGAAATAGACCAAAACTCGATTTTCTTATACTGACTTAATTATTTCACTTTTTAATATTAGAAGGTTTATCCTGTCGATTTCAACAATAGTTTTTGCATTTTGTTCGGATTTATATGACTTACACAAGCTCAAAGTTCGTATTATTCGTAGTTTTTGATGAAAAATACGCAATTTCTCCTAATTTTACCTCAATTATTTATATAAGCGCAATCGTGAACACTTTCTTCTTTACACATAGTATAAAATACATCAAAATGTACAAGATATGTAAAAATAAAAGTGTTGCAAAGCTGCGCTCATAGTAAAATATTAAAAAATTTATTAAAATTTGAGGTAAAATTATAAAAAATTGCGTATTTTTCATCGTAAACTACGAATAATACGAACTTTGAGCTTGTATAAGTTATATAAATCCGAACAAAATGCCAAAACTATTGTTGAAATCGTACAGGATAAAGCTTCTAATATTAAAAAGTGAAATAATTAAGTCAGTATAACAAGATCGAATTTTAGTCTTATTTCATGGGTCAAAAACACGGCTTATGGACCCTGATCCTTTGGGAAGAACTTCGTTTTCAACCAGAAATGTTTTCAATAACTCGGCTAATAATGTTCCCATCTTCTCGAAACCAGCTCAATTTTGTGGCAAGCCTACTATACAGTGTCGTAGGCAGCAGGGACCTGTCTCAGAGTTTCGTTCGGAAAGAGGTTTGTTTAGAACAGAATGCTCCTCTGGTGGTGAAAGGGGAAAATAAAAGACTTTTCGGAGCGTACGAACATGCTCGGTACGGTACCGAAGTCATTGTAGACCGTGGCCCGAGTTTCGCTTTTTAAGAGATTTAAGTTTACTACACGGGCTCGGGCAACGCCGGGCGGTCAGCTAGTATACAATAAAATCTACCGAACAGAGCAAAAACATTAAAATCAGGCGTGGATATTTTTCAGAAAATCCTACTTTCGAAGGATTTGTTTGTATCATCAACTAGCTAAGCACAACACGCAGCGTTGTTCCTGTGGGCTTCGGTGCACAGTATTTATAAGCCCGGTAAGTTCCGACTAATATTTAAATTTCACTAAAAATAAGGAAAGTTCCATGTTTACAAATAAACACTTCCGTCAACCAATCTACTACTACATTTTTGCCTTAACGATCAGTGCAGGAATCGTCATGGCCATGTAAACCAATCATATTATAGACTTGATAAACGCAGACCAATCAGATCGCCTGAATTCATTGTGTACCATAGGCAATAGAACGACCAATATTTATACTAGTCTGTGAAACTGTAATTTAGGCTTTAGTTTTCCGGAAGCGCTGAGTTCGGGCGAATTCTAACCAATTTTTAAATATTCACTAAATACATGGAAGTATACTGGAGCTGAGCTCCGGTGAACTCCGGCGCAAATTAAGCACTGCCGTATGTAATGTCAGCTACATTTCGAAATACGGAGTTTCTAGTTCATCGAATGGAGAGCCATCGCTGTCTGGATCCAACAGTCTGTTACTATTATAGCAATATTAACGATTTATGAGTATGAGGAAGGGCGAAGACCAGGTCTACACTGCCGAAGGCTGTGGCCTCCAATCACTAGGTTCATTTAGAAAAGCCGCCCAGCTAGACGGGCGATCCAGGCTAGTAGAAAAATTATTTGTTGTAGTGTGCTTTACACCTACCAAAGTTTGTAACTCAGGCACTGAGACTCCCTGTATATTGGAAAATATTAAAACGAAAGCAAAACAGAATTATAAAGATTGTTTTCCCCTTTCAGTAGTATTAAATAGATCTGCAAACTGTTAATGCATCCACATAAATATTGGACAGCACGCACTGAAAAGCGTCAATAATAAACCCATTTGAATAGAAAGAGCAGACGATCTCTTAGTTGCTGTAATATAATTTCTACAACATGGATAGCGTGACGGTTGCCAGATTCAGTGTGTCGTGGGGTGAGAGATCTTTGTCTCATAAAAATAAATAAATAAATAAATAAAGAGAGATGGCAATTGATATTCAGCCTAGGTGCCCGGGGACTTTCTCACGGCTGTGGAAAAGGAGACCGGTTCGAGCAGACGACGCTTTTACGGGTTGCCATTTCCACTAAACGATTTCACTTATTTCGATTGGCAACACATATATTATTCGCTTTATTTATTGTACCTCAATTTGCTGAATTTTTATGATTTTTTAAATAATTTACAAACATGATTTTTAAAAAATCTATCTCAACAATAGACGTTTGTTTTCTACAATATCGTAAAGTGATATTTGCAATAATATAAATAAATATTTAAAAATTAAGGAGAAAGTCTCACAGTTAATACAATTGACAATGGCTTTCGCAAGAACTAAAATTTTTCAACCTTATTCACCTACCTATCACCCACCCACAGCAACAACAACAACAACTACTAAAAAGTATTTTCTTTCATAAAATGAAAAAATGGGGTTTTGAAACTTTGTAATATGTAGTGTTTGTTGCATTAGTAGATGATTAATTAAGAATATTTTTAATTTTCAGAACTTCTCTCGTTTTCCCTACTTGCCTTAAAAATATGTTCAAGAAATGATTGTCTTCGTTTTCTTTTTACTTACCCATCATACGTAGTATAGGGTAAGTCTTGTAATCGTTTTGAAAATCGAAAAACTTTTTTTTGGCGGATTTACACGTTTCAGACACTGGAGATTCCGAAAAACACATTTTTAGAAAAAAGAATTTGCCGTCTGTCTGTCTGTGTGTGTGTCTGTAAACGCTCTTTCTCCCGAACAAATTGAGATAGAGACTTGAAATTTGGTAGGTACTTAGTATGTAATAATGGGAAGAAGCTTATTGAATTTCAGTCACCTCGATTATCCGGAACTATTTGTTTCGGGCTCTCGAAATATTCGTTCTGATAAGAGGTATATAAAATTGTTCGAAATTGTTTATTTTAAGGAGTGAATATAAAAGACAATAAAAAAACATAAATTTTGCATAAAGCATGAAGTCGATCGGATAATGAGTTGCCGAGATATTTGTAATCCTATTTTCAATACTCTTCGATTTTTCATGACCCTGTATTTCATCTAAATTTCAATTCAAAGATATATTTTAATTGAAAATGAGACGCTTAATTCGACGCAGTAAACCGTTATTTAATATGACTATCATTTTTGGAGCTATAAGGATGTTTCTTTTACGCAATTCAGTAATAGAGCATTTAAAGTTTAGGACGTCATCAAGCCACGATTTTATTCGAATTGCAATGCATTTTATAAGTAGTTTACACATGTTTTATTTTCATATTTTATATTATGCATATCCATGATGGGTAAGTATTACGGTGGCCCCCAACGACTAGTTTAATGTTGAATAAGACTGGTAATACAAAAGTGTGTATAGCACATTCGGCTACTACGTACGGCTAATTCGTAATTCTGATCTAAAAGTTTCACTAGTAGTTGATCACCCAGTGTTAGTAGTTAATTAAAAATAATACAGAAGTTTATAATATGTATGATGTCTGAAGAAGTCCATACCTACTAGAGTGCTGCACGGGTCGGTCCCGAACCCAAAATTTCTCCTTAATTTCAACCCGAAACCCGACCCGGCCATAAAATTTCGTCAACCCGAAACCCGAAACTCTTCAACCCGAACACAAAAATTTCAAACCAGAACCCGAAGTGAAAAAAAATGAATACATATTTTAATACAGTTATGGGAAAATAGTCTAAATTATATCTCTAACATCGATTTTATGTTTTTTTGTATAAAAATGAACACTTTACACTCAATAATATTCAAATATATATATATTTCAGGTCCCGCTTAAGATATATTAGTAGGAGATGCCTGACTTTACTCAACCCCCCCCCCCCCCCACCCCCTTTTTGAAATACTCTATCAATTGCTTTGTTATTTACTAAATCCATTTTTCGTAACGCTGCAACAATTTGAAATTTTACCATCAAAATTTCGAGTAAACAATACTTTAGAAAGAGCGAGCTTCATAATTTAGATAAAAGTTTCGTAAGGAAAAAAAAATGCATTTTTTAACGTGATTGAAAATTTTTTTTCTAAAAAATTATTTTGCAAAGTAAATTTGGGACCTCCTTTATATTTTTTTGGGGTAAGTATGTGCTTCCTGGGTCTATTCCATAAACAGGCTCTCTCTCTCTATATATTTTTTTTTGTGACTGATTAGCACATTATGCACGTTTAGCCACGTTAGCTTGAATGTTTTCAGAAATAAATTTATACTTCTTTTATGAGGAAACATGAGTTCAATCATATTAATAAGAATTACATATTAAAATGTGTACAGAATGATATAAAAATTTTAAAAACTTGAATTTTTCACCTGCATCTTAACTGTAAGTTTCATTGTTTACATCGGAAATGATGTGCGGATTTTAGGCATTTGTGGATTTGAGATAGTCTACTGTAATAACGGATCAACATCAACTATTCGGGATTGATCGGCGACCAGTGCAGTCACCCTACAGTCCCTGGCCAAATTATTAGACGCTGTTCTTTTTATTATAATTTGTTAAATATCTGGAAAGATACATGAGGAATTATCTTGAAACTTTAGGAGTGTAAACAACATGATAAACGTCATATATTTCCGCGAAGATTTTTTCTTGAAACCCCATAAGGGGCCGTCAACAAACTGAAGAAAAACGAATACGTTTTTGATAACCCTGTAAAAACCAATATCACAAAAGCGTTGAAACGGTATCACACGCTTAGGAGACTTATTGCAATAATTTGGGTTCATTTTTATGAAGATAGCATGTATACTCGAAGAGAAATTCAGGTTTTTATAAAAACGGTCCCAAATTTTACGAAGTTTTTTGCTTATAATTTGCAGAGTTTTTAATATAAAAACGTTATTTTCAGAAAATATGACAAACAAAATTATACACAATACCCTGTAATCAGAATTAAAAAATAATAATAATTGCATGAAAAATCAAATATAGAATGAGAGACGCTTCATTCTTATTATGTCAACTTTCAAAAGCTAGTATATTTGGATACAACACCTCATCTTTTTCCTTCCTTTTGGAAACAGCGAATTTCGAGCTTATTCTATCGACGATCACTATCAGAATTTTCAAGTTATGTTTTTGAGACTTTCATAAAAGTTGGTCTATATATTTAGCTAATATATTATGCACAGTATATTTTGATTGAATTCGCGCATGCGCAGTGAAAAAATATTTAGTAAACCTGCTCATTTTTCATGCAATTATTATTATTTTTTAATTCTGATTACAGGGTATGGTGTATAATTTTGTTTGTCATATTTTCTGAAAATAACTTGTTTTTATATTAAAAACTCTGCAAATTATAAGCAAAAAACTTAGTAAAAATTGGGACTGTTTTTATAAAAACCTGAATTTCTCTTCGTGTATACATGCTATATTCATAAAAATGAACCCAAATTATTACAATAAGCCTCCTAAGCGTGTGATACCGTTTCAACGCTTTTGTGATATTGGTTTTTACAGGATTATCAAAAACGTATTCGTTTTTCTTCAATTTGTTGACGGCCCCTTATAGGGTTTCAAGAAAAAATCTTCTCGGAAATATATGACGTTGATCATGTTGTTTACACTCCGAAAGTTTCAAGATAATTCCTCATGTATCTTTCCAGATATTTAACAAATTATAATAAAAACAACTGCGTCTAATAATTTGGCCAGGGACTGTAGATCAGTGGTACACATTATGCGGCCCTCGAGGTTATTTCATGCGGTCCGCAAGTTGAGCACATAATTAAAAAAAATATATTAATATATACAAATATGTACACACACACCCATATATATATATATATATATATATATACATATATACGTGTGTGTGTTTGTGTGTATATAGTATACCTAAACATAGTAATTAATTTCTTACAGCATATTTTATTCATCTATACATTTAATAATACCATTACAAAAATTTCTTATAGAATTCTATAAAAAATATTCATAGAAAACGCATTATAGAATCCTATAGAATTATGGCCCGTTTTTATATAAGCTTGTTTAACCTAAAGCTAGAAATATCTGTAGAAGTTCAATAGAAATGTCTTTAGTGTTTCTATAAAAATATTTATAGGAAAAATATAGAGCTTCTATAAAAATGCGCATAGAATTTTATATAGAATCCAGGTGGTCACCCTCCCAAGTACTAACCTTACTCGATCGGACGAAGAACCAGTACTTTCAGCATGATACAACCATAGACAAAATCAGAACTGTTATTACATTATTTCAACTTCATTTCTTTTGTGATTTGCATTCCCAATCATATACAGTCTTGTAAAAATATTTAAAAGTCTAATAAATTATTATTTGTTAAAACTGAAACAATTGTTTAAATATTTATACTTCAGATTAAAATATTTGAATAAAAATTACAATACTATTACAGTGAATAGTGTTTATTAAATTAGATGGATAGTTTTATACATTTAACAGCAAATTAATTAATGATTATAAAATTAACCAACAAATTAATGAATTATAAATAAATTAATTAATCATAATTTAATTCAGTCGTTCGACTGATATGTCATTATATTGGCAGTTGAATCACAATGTACTAGTAAATCTGCAGATCAGGAGCCTCAACGTCAGCTCTAAAAGTCATTGTTTTCTAATCTCACTTTTCATATTATTTAGCATCTTACAATTCGCATTTTTTTTTTTTTTTTAGATACATATTTATAGGCATATAAAATACTTCGGAAGTTTCAGAAATTAGGAGCGTTAAACTAAACACGATTTATGGAATGCTATTCTGAAATTCTTATAAACTTCTAATTCTTGTTATTTTTTTAGATAAAAAAATGCATTTCTTATTTTGATATTCTTTGAAATAGGGTTGCTAAGCAACTAATAAAATAAAGAGGAAAGAAAAAGAAATCCATTTTAAAATTTGTAAAAAATAGGAAAGAAAATGATTTATATTTCCCGAACAGTTGCAAAAACTTTTCCAATAATTTAAACAATTAATTTCTAAATTTTAATAGATGTATCGACAAATTTTCAAGGCTATTGCATATATTTAAGACTGCCATATCTAAAATTTAGTATCCTTAATTTATGTTTAAATCCATTCAAATATGTGATTTTCATTTCAGTTAAAAATGAAATTTGAAAATCGTCTGCGTTCCCATAGGAAAGCATTATGACCTAAATTGAAATGTTCTTATTTTTCGAACGAATGAACCAAATGTAACTAAAAACTATACAGCTAAATCCGGGTACCTCACCAACATACCCACCAAAAATGAACCTAATAGGGCGCTTTTTACGGCAGTTATCGCGGAACAGACAGACAAACAGAATGACAAACAGACGGAAACCTAAAACTTTGCGTGTCTCCACAGTGAGCCTTCACTGACGTTTCGGCAATTATATACCGGGTGTCCCACAAATGACTGATGGATTTTAAAATTCAATAACTAGCAAACGGTGACAGATATTTAAAAAATTCTTGCAGGAGGGTTATGTATGATGTCGGGAGTTTTTTTACTGTGATTCTTGATTTTAGTTCGAATTTCAAACAATAGATGGCGCTGACAACGGTTGGCGCTCATTAGAGGCCGAAACTGACGTCACTCAGCATTGATGCGAAGAAAGGAGATTAAGGCTATGGAGTGGATCTCATTCGCCAGTACAATCTTGCTCTAAGGCCCTGATTCTGAACTCATTTAATATGATTCCAATGGAATGAAATGTTGCCATGGAAACAACAAATTCTTTGATAGTGGAATACAGCGTTCAGATCAGGGCATGAATTTAACAAGCAGTATTCGAGTTGCAGGCGATTTTACATTTATGAAGTTTTATTTTCCCGGATTAAATTACTTTTTACGGCCTGATTTAAAGAATATTTTGTTCATCGTATTTTAAAACTACTAGGTGAAATAAACCATTTTCAATAAATAGTGTACACGCTTTTAAAAGTACTCACTAGCAGATATTGTAGCAAGATCTCTTCACCTAGTTTTAAAATATATGATGCATAAAATATTCTTTAAATCAGGCCATAAAAAGTAATTTAATCCCGGAAAATAAAACTTCATAAATGTAAAATCGCCTGCAACTCGAATACTGCTCGTTAAATTCATGCCCTGATCTGAACGCTGTATTCCACTATCAAAGAATTTGTTGTTTCCATGGCAACATTTCATTCCATTGAAATCATATTAAATGAGTTCAGAATCGGGGCCTTAGAGCAAGATTGTACTGGCGAATGAGATCCACTCCATAGCCTTAATCTCCTTTCTTCGCATCAATGCTGAGTGACGTCAGTTTCGGCCTCTAATGAGCGCCAACCGCTGTCAGCGCCATCTATTGTTTGAAATTCGAACTAAAATCAAGAATCAGAGTAAAAAAACTCCCGACATCATACATAACCCTCCTGCAAGAATTTTTTTAATATCTGTCACCGTTTGCTAGTTATTGAATTTTAAAATCCATCAGTCATTTGTGGGACACCCGGTATATGCAATCATATTAAGTCTATGGCGTACTATTGTATACTAGTAAATCTGCAGATCAGGAGCCTCAACGTCAGCTCAAGTCACTGTTTTTTAATCTCACTTTTCATATTATTTAGCATCTTACAATACGCAATTTAATTTTTTTCTATTACATACATATTTATAGGCATATACAATTCTTTGATGGTTTCAGAAATTAGAAATGTTAAATTAAACACGGTTTATGCAATGATATTCTGAAATTCTTATGAACTTCTTATTCATGCAACATTTTAGATTAAAAAAAACTTGTATTAAAATAAATCCTTCATTTATGTCAATAGAATACAAAAATAATTTATTTTGCTAATAAATTATTGGAACAAAATAGTGCGAGTTACTTCAATTTTATTATTTTTATCTTCTTTGAAGTATCGTTGCTAGGCAACTGATAAATTAAAGAGCAAAGTAAAAAGAAATGCATTTTAAAATTTGTAAAAAACATGAAAATAAGTTTTATATTTCCGGAACAGATGCAACAAAATTTCCAATCATTTAAACAATTAGTATCTCAATTCTAATAAATGTATCGGCAATTTTTCAAAATTATTGGATATATTTAAAACCTCCATATCGAAAATCAACATCCATAATTTTACGCTGAAATCCATTATTCAAATATACGATTTCCATTTCAGTTATAAATGAAATTTGAAAATCGTCTGCAGTCCCATAGGAAAGCATTATGACCTAAAAAAAATGTTCTATATTTTTCGAATGAATGAACCAAATGTAACTAAAAACTATACAGCTAATTCCGGGTACCTCACCAACATACCTACCAAAAATCAACCTAATCGGATCATTTTTACGGCAGTTATCGCGGAACAGACAGACAAACAAACAGACGGAAACCAAAAACTTTTCGGGTCTCAACAGTAAGCCTTCACTGACGTTTCGGCAACTAGTAAATCTACAGATCAGAGGCCTCAACGTCAGCTCAAAAAATCATTGTTCATTAATCTTACTAATTTTTAACATTATCTGCATAATATTTGACGCACTAAAATTCAATCTTTTTAAGTTATTTATACATTTATAAGAATATAAATTTATCGAAAGTTTCGGAAATTTTAGAAGTATCCCCTTAAACACAGTGTTATGCAATGATAGGATAAACTACTTGTTACTGTATTTTTTCAGAATAACAATACATTATTTAAGGGGGGCTCCGCCCCCCTGAACCCCCCGTTGTCGCTTTAATATTCTATTCTCAATTTCCAGTAATTGCGCTATTTCATTTCTTGAGTATATGTCTGAATGTATTTGCAATTTTCATTTCATTAGAATAACCATCTCTTTGTACAAGAGATTTTATCCTATCCTTAAAATAATAGTTATGTTTCAACTACTAAACATCATATGTTGCTGAAGTTGAATAAGATTTCGTGTATAAAGTATACTTATACAAATTTAAATTCCTCTTATTTGACCTATATTCAATTTACGCATTCAACGTTTTTATTATTTTCATTTGGAAAACCGATTTGGTAATCATTTTTTAGTAGTTAAAATAAATTCTCGTCTATTTCATTAAAAAAAGCATATTAAAAACTTAAAACCCGAAAATTGGCAATTTTTAATAAAACTTCGCGTAAAAATAATGCGATTCACTTGAATTTTCCTTTGTTGATATTCTTTGAAATATAGTTGCTTAGCAACCATTTAATGAAAGAGAGAAAAAAAATGAGAAAATAATTTTGTAAAAAATGATAGAATAAAATGTATTATATTATTAGAGTAGATGTATAAAATTGCACCAAACATTGTACACCTAATTTAAAAAATCTGACGAATGTATTAACAAAATTTCAAATTAATTTGAATAATTTAAGACCTGACTTGATAAATTTTAGCCTTCATAACTTACACATTAAATACATTAATCAAATGCGCCATTTTATTTCAATGGATGAAAATTTTCAAAATCGTCTGAATTCCCATAGGAAAGCATTACGACCTACAAAGAAATGTTTTATATTTTCCGAACGAATGAACCAAACGTAACTAAAAACTATACAGCTAATTCCGGGTACCTCACCAACATACCTACCAAAAATCAAACTAATCGGATCATTTTTGCGGCAGTTATCGCGGAACAGACAGACAGACAAACAGACAGACAGACAGACAGAAACCAAAAACTTTTCGGGTCTCAACAGTAAGCCTTCACTGACGTTTCGGCAATTAAATTGATGTATTACAAAATTAACTAGTAAATCTACAGATCAGGAGCCTCAGCGTCAGCTCTGAAAGTCAATGTTTTTTAAACTCACTTTTCATAATATTTAATATCTTACAATCCGCAAATTAAATTATTTAAATTACTATATATATTTATATGCATTTAAAATAATTCGAAGATTTCAGAACTTAAACGTTATATTAAACACGGTTTATGCAATAATATTCTGACATTCTTATGAATTTCTTATTCTATTTTTTAGATTAAAAAAAATACATTTCTTCAGGGGGTGGGGGGGCTCAACCCCACTAAACCCTCCGTAATCTTATTAAATTTTTATTCGTGATTTCCTATTATTTGTGTGAATGATTTTAGTATATCTTCCATTTCGTTCTGCACAGTGGTTTTATTACAATAAGCAAAAATTTTGAAAATAATTTCATGTTATCCTAATACCTAAATAGCAATATTTACCAATCACGAAACACTCGTATCTGATTGATACGTTGAATAATATCTCGTGTACAAAAGTAACTTATAGAAATGTAAACTGAATCTACTATATATTTCACTTATCTATTTCAGAAATCTAGTATTATTACAATTTTTGTTTCGGAAAAACAGTTTTGATGGTCATTGTACAATATTTATTTGACCTAAGTACATCCTGATCTAATTCGATGGCAATAGCATACTAAAATCTCCCCAAAATAGGCTTATTTGGAAACTTTTAAACCTATTGTGTAATCATTCATAATCGTGCCCACTGCCAATTCACTAAATAGCAACCTTGATTTGGCGCTATAATGTATTTTTTGTGATAGCATTTTATGATCTCAGTTTCCAGTAATTGTGCTATTTCAGGCTGTATGGATGCGTTTTACTGCGCTAATTTCTTTAGATTAACTATCTCGTTGTACGAGATATTACATTCTATTTTTAAAATAATACTAATTTTCAACCACGAAAAATCTACATCTCTTCCAGAAAATTAATAATATCTCATATAAAAATGTTTCGGCTATCATTCTATAGTAGTTAAAAGGTAACTTGTACAAAATAATTTCTCATTTATTTCAATAAAATATTAAAATCCTCCAATAATATTTTATTTTGCGAATAAAATATTGTAGCAAAATCGTCTGAGTTACTTGAATTTTATCATTTTGATATTCTTTGAAATATAGTTGCTAGGTTACTGTTAAATTGAAAAGGAAAATAAAAATGAATGCATTTTAATATTTGCAAAAAGTGATAAAATAAATGTATTATATTATTAGAACAGATGTATAAAATTGCACCAAAAATTATACACCTAATTTAAAAAATCTGACGAATGTATAAACAAAATTTCAAATTAATTTAAATAATTTATCACCTGACTTGATACATTTTAGCCTTCATAACTTACCGTTTAAATACATTAATCAAATGCGACATTTTATTTTCAACGACTGAAAAATTTCAAAATCGTCTGAATTCCCATAGGAAAGCATTATGATCAAAAAAGAAATGTTCTATATTTTCCGAACGAATGAACCAAATGTAACTAAAAACTATACAGCTAATTCCGGGTATCTCACCAACATACCTACCAAAAATCAAACTAATCGGATCATTTTTACGGCAGTTATCGCGGGACGGACAGACAGACAGACAGACAAACAGACAGACAGACAGAAACCAAAAACTTTTCGGGTCTCCACAGTAAGCCTTCACTGACGTTTCGGCAATTATTATTACTTTATTTTAATATATACAGTGTCTCACATAAGTGATGGGACACTTGTGCTTTACAAAAGGAAACTAATCAAATAAATTAAAAAAACATGTACACATTTTTTTTGTGGGTGTGTTTCATACTTAAATTTAGTAAAGATTATTACATAACATACATTTTGTCAAAATATTAAAATATTAATTTAATAAAAATACAAATGTTTAGAACGGAGCAAAAAATAGCTCACATAAGTGATGGGACACCATTATATATGCAACAAAAATCGCCTGAAATAAGCAATAAAAATATTTTTTGGGGTTTTATTTTTACTTAAAAGCAATTGGCAATAATTTATAAAATCGTCTGCAGTATTTCTCTCCAGTTTGTTTTGGAATTTTTGTGTTTTTTAGCTCTGTGTAGTCATGAATGCTAAACGAAAAGAAACTTCGCCTGAAATTCGAAAATTAGTTATTAATTTGCATATTGAACGTGGAAAATCTATTAGAAAAACTGCTGAAACAGTTAACTTGAGTCGTTCAACAGTTTTCAATATCATTAAACGATATAAAAAGAATCATATGATTCAGGATAAAAGAAGACCTGGCTGACCATCAAAGCTATCCAATGGAATAAAGCGAATTATCGTTCGAAATATTAAAAAAAATCCAAGAATTAGTGCTTCAAAAGTTGCTGCTGATTTACAAGCATTATATGGAATAATTGTTAATCCTGAAACTATTAGAAGGGTAATTCGATCTGCTGGATATCACGGTAGAGTAGCCAGGAAAAAATTCTTCGTAAGTGAAAAGAATAGAAAACTCAGACTAGCTTTCGCAAAATCCAACATAAATAAGAATTCTGATTACTGGAATAAAGTTATATTTGCTGATGAGAGTAAATTTAATATATTTGGTTCTGACGGTAGAATCTTGGTGTGGAGAAAACCCAGGGAAGAACTTCGCAAACAGAACTTGGTACCAACAGTAAAACATGGTGGAGGAGGAGTTATGGTATGGGGGTGTATGTCGTCCGCTGGAGTTGGTAATTTTGTTTTTATTGACAGTATAATGGATCAGTACAAGTATATTGATATTTTAAAGCAAAATTTGAAATCTTCAGCACGAAAATTGAACCTTCATAACGATTTTAAATTCTACCAGGACAATGACCCCAAGCACACTGCTCTGAACGTTAGACTCTGGCTGCTATATAACTGTCCTGAAATAATAAAAACACCACCACAATCTCCAGACTTAAATCCCATAGAGAATATTTGGCAAGAATTGGAATCAAGAATTCGCAAACACACCATTTCTTCAAAACAACAACTAAAATCGGTGCTTCAAGAAGAATGGGGTAAAATCACTCCAGAAATCACAAAAAAAATAGTCGAATCCATCCCAAAAAGATTAAATCATGTTTTAAAAGTAAAAGGAAATCCAACAAAATATTAAAACCTTTTAAAAAGTAAAATTTGTGGATAAATATTTGATGGAAAAGTAAGTGTCCCATCACTTATGTGAGCCATTTTTTGCTCCGTTCTGAACAATTGTATTTTTACTAAATTAATATTTTAATATTTTGACAAAATGTATGTTATGTAATAATTGTTACTAACTTTAAATATGAAACACACCCAAAAAATTTTTGCACATGTTTGTTTATTTATTTTATTGCAGTTTCTTTTTATAAAGCACAAGTGTCCCATCACTTTTGTGAGACACTGTAGTTATAAATAAATTACTACACACATAAATTTTAAAAGACCAAGAAATATTTTTTTTTTATAAAAAAAAAAAAAAAAAAAAAAAAAAAAATTATAGAATTATTAGTCTATAGAACTTAATTCTATAAGGTTTATAATACATTCTACAGAAAAACTGTTCTATAGAAAAAAAATTCTACAGAACTTCTATAGAAACATTTTCTTTAGAAAAAGTATTCTATAGAACTCTTCAAAACTCTATAGAAATAGTATTCTGTAGAATGGCTATTTTATAGAACTTGTAAAGAATTCTATAGAGTTCTATACAGCTCTATGAACTATTTCCGTAAGGGTACATTCATAAGTCTATTGAAATAATCATTCCATAGTAAACATACTATGATCACTGCTAAATCATTCAAATAGCTGATAGTATTTAAGCTCAGTTATATAAGAATATATATATTTTTGTTAAATCATACAAAACAAACATTTCTTATGAAAAAAGAATTTCTCAGTTATTATAAAAGAAGAGTTGGACTCTATGTTTTATTTAAATTTTAAAATATGATGTTCACGGGGTTACCCATTATCATTTCAAGACTAAGCGATGTTGCGCCAAATGTGGAAACCAAGAAACCAGTACAAAAATTATATCATGTTCCCTTTTTTCATCATCAACGCTGCTGCCAAAATAAAAGAAGTAATTTTCCATGTCAGGCCTGAAGCGAACTTTTAATATCTGCAACCGTTCCGTAACCATTCCGTTTCCTGCCTTTCTTTCTACCAAACATTCTCGCGGGAAGATTCCCGAGCAGTTTTTCGTATTTTTCTTCTTTTTTTTCTTATTGTTCTTTTTGTTTTATTCACAGAAGGTAAAGAAAAAGAAAATGTTTAACCGTGGGACGAATACATAAATATACTTTGGCGAAATATCTTGATCGTTTTTTAATGTAGAATAAACAGGTGAAACAATTATGGCCGTTTCGTGAAAAAATATTCAGTGTCAGTCTTTTATTTATTTTTCTGTGTCCTTTTTTATTTTCATTAATTTTTTTTTTTTATGTTGTAATTTTGTTTAGAAAATGAGAATGATCAATTTATGATAGTAGTTTTGATATATTTAGTGCGCATTTTATTTTACAAGTTATTAAATTAATTAATAAAAAAATGATGAAAAAATATTTTATTATATGTTTAGACTTGTTAATTAACATTTAAAGTTGAACACGGGTAGTTTGTACTAACATGAAAACACGAACCGCGCACTCTATACTCCACCGCTAATAGATTTTAATTCATAAATAAAAACTTTTAATATGATATATTTGCTTAGTGCAATGTCCAGTAGTGGTACGAGGGTAGTTCGATAAGTTCTCGGCCTGACACAGAGATGGAACAAGTATGACCAAATGACAATGATGTTTGTAAAGTATGATCCTTTAGATGACATGCTGCCGAGTTTCAGACGCGTGAGTTTGTTGGTTGAGCGATTTGTTGGTGAGGTTGTTGGTTTGTTGGTGAGCTGAGCGATAAAGTAAAGTAAACAAGTTTTGACATTTTCTAAAAACGGAAAAAAATTGAAGTTCGAGCTGTCATAAAATATTTTGTTTAAAAAGGTTTAACCCCCACGGACATACAAAAAGAGTTACATTCCACCTTAAAGGATTCTTGTCCTTCATATTCGACGATAAAAAAAGTGGACTGCTGAATTTAAACATGGTACGAAATCAATTCACGATGATGAACGCTCAAGACGCCCAAAAACCTCTACGATCGACAAAATCCTCTCAAAAATCCACAATGCCGTATTGAATGATCGCCGATTGAAGATACGCGAACTTGCTGATACTGCAAACATCTCGATAGACCGTGTTCACCACATTTTACACGATGTTTTGGGTATGAAAAAGCTTTCCTCTCGATGCGTGCCGCGTTTGTATAACGTCGACCAAAAACGCCAAAGAATGAACATTTTTCAAGAGTCTCCTGAAATGTATCGTGTTGAAAGTTGAAAAATAAAATGAAATATTGATAGAAGAAAGTTTTGGAATTCGCACATCAGACTGGTTTACATTTTGAAGACGTCATCAGATTATTATATCTTTATAAAATAACTGTCGATGTATCAAATTCACAAATCACTTGTTTTATATTTTATATTAACGAAAATGATAGGTTCACCAAATGCATTCCTTTTATTTTAAGGTACCCTTTTTTTGGCGAAAAATGACTAAAATATCAATTTTCCCAACTTTTTGTTAAATTTAGAGATACGTAGCATATTCTTACGAAGTGCCGTACAGATCCGATAGCTAAAAACAAAAAGTATGCAGAAAAGGCTTTTACTGCAACCATTTCTTTTTAAATGATTCAGAGTTGGAATCTTTAACCCTTTCGGGACCAGTGTCCCATAGAGGAATTTTATTTGGTGGACACCACTTCTTTTTTTAAACAGCTTCCTATACTTATTTAATCGCGAAAAAGCGCTAATGAATAAGGCAAATATTATTTTTTTTTTATTACTGGATCCAAAAACAACTGCTGTATGCACCTTTTGAAGATGCATGTATGTATTCATGATCCCGGAAGGGTTAAATTCTTTTTTCCCACTTAGTGTTTATTCAATATATCATTATGTTCTAAGTGACAAAACTTCAACAAATATTTTTCAATTCCCTCGCTATTTTTTTCGGGGGGGGGGGGGGGTGCGATTCTTAAAGTGCATTTAATAAAATTAAAGATCGGAGTTTCAGTAGTATTAATAGTTTATTTTTAGTATTGTTTAGTAGTACATTTAAAAGCAAGTTGTTAATTTATACATAAATAAATTATATTATAATGTAATACAAAATATAGAATATAAATAAGTCATATAGGATTATATAAATTTTCATTGGTTGCCATTTCACTTTAGAAGCTGTTTATAATATTTGGTCCTAAATCGCACTATCTTAAGACATACTCTACTAGACATTGGCCTCTATAAGAAAAAAATACCTAATTTTTTATAAGTTTGAGAAAATAAAATGCATTTACAGCAAACTTTGAATGTCATTATATAAAAATTGTTGTAGAAATTCCTTTGGGAGTTTTTCTTTTTCTTTCGCTCCTGTCTTGGAGCAGGTTAATGTAGTCAATCCTGATTTCCCTCTTGGACATTCCGGAAATTGGGATGTGATCTAGAAGGATTAGTCTTCCAGAACAGCCAGGATTGCGAGGGATTACACTGATCACGATCATGGGACAGGAAAAGCTTCGATATTTAACATGAAATCTCGATTAGGGAGAAAAAGTTGCTAAGCCTTTGAGTTAATGCGGTATTTTAAGTGAAGTCTGATAAATATATAAAGAGTTCATCCATTAATAACGTCACACTTTAGGAGGTGGGGTTTGTGTGTGTGTGTGTGTGTGGGAGGGTGGGGGGGGGGTTACAAAGTGTGACACATTGTTGTGACAGGGGAAGGGGGTGACATAACATGTTGTGACTAGTGTTGAAATGTGTCCCAATTTTTTAAGAGAATTATAATATTCTCAATAAAAATTTCTGTTTCATTACGAAAGAATTTTAAAAATTTCACTGAAATGACCATAGACTTCTCTGAACTAAATTACCATAAATTTAGGACATTATGAATAGTTATATATTGTACTTTGAAAATATTTTATATTTAACTTTCAATTTACAAAAAATTATTACTTTTTACATTATTTATAACCTTTTATATTTAATTATTGTTATGTAATTGTATTAATTGTTTCAAATTTAATAAACAGGCGCCTCCTCCGGTGGGGGTTGGAACGGATGGGTGCTATCGGTATCGGGTAGCGTTTATTTTTTCCCTCGTGGACTTATTGTTCCTATACCTCACGGGTGGCTGTCCACGAGTGGGTGATTTCTGTCCCGATTTTCAGGCCCCCAAGACCTGTCCCGCGTATCAGGGCTTGATTATCCAAGTGGCACGTGAAGTACATGTTTCCCCTTTAAAATTTAAAAAGGATCCCAAAATGACTGCGAAGAGAACCCTCTAATTCCCATTTTTATTTTTTTACATTGCATTTTTAATTTTTTTTTGGAAATGAAAGTTTGTTTAATCCAAGAGGCAACCCATACACTATTTCACGAAATTATTTAACAGGGAAATATGAATGTCATCAATAGGCTGTTCATTAATCATACAGCATCCTGATGTGCCTGTTAGAAACCACCCGGGAAATTGAGCATACAGCTATATGTACTAAATATATCTGAAGTATATACAGGGAACATAAAAAAAGCTGTTTCATGAAATGTATGTGATCTCGTCTACGCTACTCTCGGGAATAATATTAGTATCATTGGTGAGTTTTCATGAATGAAGAATTCTTAATTTACAATTCTTTTTTTCTTTTCTTTTCTTTTCTCTTTTTAAATTCGAAAACAGATCATTTTATGATTCGTAAAAAATTACACGTAATCTGCAAAATCACAGTTTCGACTAAAACATTGATGAAAATTTTTTAAGTCACATATGGCAGTAGTGGGTTTTCTTTTGACCTAAACTTTTCTTTTAATGCAAAATTTCAAATGCGGTTTTGTTTAAATTTAGTAAATTTCAATATGATTGAATTAAAAAAATATTTTTTTTTTCTCAACTATTTAAAGGTACATGACCCTAATTCCAGTATTGCTTTAATTTTATATCAAATGTTTTCACAAAACGCTTTTACTCAAACTTTTAAACATTAAAAAAAAAAAATAAATAAATAAAATTAAATAAATAAAAAATGTTTTACAATAACATTTTATTTATTTTCAATTGAGTTAAAATGAAATAAACTAAAACGCAATGTTTAGTCTGCTTTTTCAATTGAGCAAAATTCTATTTTGATGTGTGGAATTTTACTCTGCGGAATTCACTTCATTTCTGTTTTATTTTTGCAGACGATGATATTGCCTGAACGAAAATTTATGGAATGGCAACTTTCAGATAACAAAAGGGAATACATTATTTTTATGCCTCTGCAAAATACGGGCATATCCTGCTTTTGTTGGGATCTGGCAGATTTTGAAATATACTGCCAACTGCGGCCATTTATAGGAAATATTTTTCCAGCTGTTGAAAGCTATTTTGGGGGATTATTTTTGGTTATTGTTCAGTTGGGTATAACTGAATACATTAGTTTTGATTCAATTGCAGAAAAATTTTATTTATTGCTGTTTATTTTTATTATTTGCGATAACATAGTTTAAATAATTTTATTCGAAGATATTCAGAATAGAATTCCGGAATAGCAAAAAAATTATTTGAAATATTATATCGGTCAAATTTTTTGATGACCTTTCGTGTTTCGTTTTGCTATTTTGTAAGTTTTGGTTTTTCTGATTTTCTAGAAAATGTTTTCTTTTAAATTCGCATTTTCAAGCTTTTCAGGTGTTTGTAGAATGTAGATGTTCTCAAAATAAGGTGAATCATTATTAACAAATATACTGAAAGCGGTTTTCTAAAAATACAGTAGCTTACAAAAGTGATAGGACTTTACAAAATACATAATTATCGAATAATTAAAACAATTTAAAATGTTTTCCGCTGTTGTAATAAACCGGTCACATCCTCATCTTTGTATGTTGTGAATATTTTCGGGAGCAGAAAGAAATTTGATTCTTAAAATTACTAATTTGCATGAAGAGGCAGAAAATTATATCACAAATGTACTGGGACACTTGAGAGACTTTAAACAAAACTATGTGTTATCAATATAAAAATGAAATGTATCATATTATTCGGTATTTGACAACACCTTTGACAGTCGTTTGCTTATTTTATTAAAATAATTTTAGTTGGAATATGGAATATTTTTTACATTTTGATGTTATGGATGGTTCTTGAAAAGACATTACATTGGGTTTTTCGAAATATAGCTATTTGCATCTAGGTAGAAACTAGAAAGAAAAGAAAGTTTCTTTTTTTTTTTTTTTTTCGTGAGTGAATTAACCCTCTGTAGCTTAACAACTCTTATTGGAAAAATATTTACTCAGAGTTAGAATACATCATTTTAAGCAGGTAAAGAATAATTTTAAAAATTCAAAACAAAACAAAACAAATTATTGACTCAAAGGTACTTTTTTTTTAATCTGCAATAATCAGAAAATTACATACTTCCCGTAAATACTCGTATTGTCAATTTTCTAATGCAAAATTGTGAGGTATACGAACTTAACTTTCTAAAAATCTACTTTTGGAAGTCTCCAACCTTATTTTACGAAATTCATTTTAGCAATAACGATGTGAAACTGCTCAAATGATGAATAAAACTTTGGTGCAAAAAATTAACTCGCTGTCGCACAGTGGGGCGTTTTGATGATCTAGGTGGACACAATTCATTTTTCCGATTATCTCGGAATTTAACAAGACCGCGTATACTGGTAACCGAACATCTCTTCTGTCGAGTTCCGTACGAGTTTTGTCGAAAAAATCCGATGTGTGGATAAACTACGACCGTAAAGAAGGCAGTTGGTTTGAGGGAGTTTCAACAGTTGCATTATTTTTCTGTAAGTTCGAAAGCAAGTCGTGACTTTTCTGTTTTATTTGAAAGCAGGAGTTTACTGGACATATGTCACATGTTTGTCACAAGATTTGACCTACTGTTGTTTGAAAATAATCGCCATCTTGTTTTCAAACTTCATCTTGAATTTTAATACAGTATTAAGCATTATTAAGAAATAAGCATTTTTTTTAAATCAAAGTTCCATTCCTAAAGTATTGGAAACTTAAGAAAGCTCCTGCGAAAATTTGCGAATCATTAAGTTATATTAACTTGAAGTGTGTGTTTGAGTGTTTAATTCAAATCTTGCAAGTCAATTTTAAACCACTTTTAATTATCCGATTGATCTGAAACTTTGAATACATGTGTAGTTTCAAGGAAATTACAAAATTATAATACAATAAATAAATAATAATAATATAAATAATAATAATAATAATAATAATAATAATAATAATATAAATAATTAAATAAGCCAAATATTTATCATTGTTTGATTATTTTATTACTGATAGATTCGAAAACCCAGCAAAAACCTAATTAAACTTCAACGCAATAATTTTGTCCACCTAGATCCTCGAAACGCCCCACTGTGCGTCGGTTGAAAATTATATGAACAATTCATATTAACTACTGTGTTGGAAATGGAAGATTGTAGTAATAAAAAAAATCTTCTTTTAAAGACACTACACTGCCAAAAATGTTGATCTTACAGTATAATACTGGCACCCCAGCTGCCCGTATTATACCATAAAATTAACAATGATAAACAGTAAAATAAGCAGTAATACGCTCGAAAATAAGCAGTGCATCGTATTTTCAGCAGAACATGGCAGTACATCGTACAGTACATAGCAGTAACGTACGCAATCATAATATTCGTAAGCAGTGCATAGCAGTATATCGTACAAATTTGGATACATAAAAAATAAGCAGCAATACCCTGCCGCGTATGCGCGTCAGAGTATTACTTCTTATTTTACTGTTTATTACTGTTAATTTTACGGTATAATACTGGCAGCTGGGGTGCCAGTATTATACTGTAAGATCAACAACTTTATTTTTTATTTTTTGCAGTGTACATAGATCGAATTTTGGGTATGTTACAGATATGCAACACGGTGATACAAAAGGTTAAGGGATCGACTTACACACCGAATACACCCAAAATACGCCATTTCTGAGACAAATATAAGGTCGACTTATACACCGGAAAATACGGTAATCAACATTTAGAAGTTTCGGAAGATTTTAGTGTTTTGCCGGTTGATAAACAGCCAGATAAAGTTGGAAATACAAAAAGATGTAACGGAGAGGGAACAAAAAATAACTCATTACCTTTCTGTATGTTCTCAGCATCTTTGACTCGAAATGGTCTTTGAATTTCTCACTGCAATTTGACAAAAGTAAAAGTTGAAGACCATTCCTATACGAAGCGATGAATTCATGATTCACTTTTCTGATTGACTCAGCTCTACAATTTCAGTTGGATAAGAGGAGTTGCCTTATATTAAGCTTTATATAACACAATTTCAGGTTATGTAAAAACTGAAATTTAATGTATGGTGTGATTTCTCAATCCTCACGTGACACAGGGGTCGTTGAACACGAAAAATGGATGAATCACGACACTAAACTTCGATTTGCCTAAAAATTGAAATCTGACATGGGTGACCTAAACCCATGACCTCTGAGTTCTAATGAGTCTTCCGAAATCTTTATGAGTCATGACCCGAAAACTCAGGGAAAAAAATATGTATATAAAAGGGGAAAAAAAACTAAATTTGATCTTTGGATTCACCACCCCTTTATATTTACTAGTATTTCGTGGATATTTAACGATAAACATTATCCTATTGTATCGCCGTTTATTAAGCAACTGTAAGAAATAGCACCAAATATACCATGCACAATGAATACGATTGCCTTGATTAAGGATATTTTTTTCTTTTAAACCAGTCTCGTGTTTCCCCCGATTATATTAAACATCGAAAAATGAGTCCCTTTAAATAATTCATGACTTCAACAACAAGTGAAAAAGACGCTACTGTTGTAAATTAAGTATCTAATTATTTTAAAAAATTAAATAAAAAATAAATAACAACTGCAATGTATTAGAATGTTTTGGTGAAATGTGAATACGACGCGAAAACGAAGGTATTGTCTTTCAAGTTAAAAAAGAATAAACTGTTACACTGCTTTATATACGAATAAAATGCGTTCAACACAGGGGAAAAAAAGCAGCAAAACTAATATGTCGTTTTCTAAGTTTCCGAGCTCTGAATGAATAAAGGCTTTAGTTCTCATTTTAAACAACATAGTTGAAAAGTGTTTATGACTTCGGTTTGTCTGATTGTCTTCTGTCCGTCTCTCCAGGGTCTGTTTACCGAATAATCCCATGAAGCCCGAGCTTACCCACTGAAATACAAAGGGGCCCCAAATTTACTTTTCAGAACTAATTTTTAGGGGGGAAAATTCAGCCAGGGTAAAAAATGTATTTTTTTTCTTAATTATAATTAGTAAATTTTCCTTCTGAGTATTATTAACATATTTATACTCTATTTTTAGGTGCGTTCGTAATTATATAAATACGTAGCACCTATTGTCGTCGCTTGGTCTGTCCGTCCGTCCGCATATAACAACGCAAAAACTACCCAACCGAATGGTTTGAAATTTAAGATATATTATCTTTGCAGAATTTTGGCGAGACATTTAAAATTTTATAAAAATCGAATCAAAACTTTAGGAGATATTAATAAAAATATTTATTAAGACATTTTAATTTTTTTTTTTTTAAGTCGGTGCTTTCTTGTTATAGGAGCTTCAGAAGTTTAATCGTCAAGCGACCGAGATACTTATTTTATGACAGAAATTAATTTATTACGAAATCAAGACGATATAATTCATTTCACAGAATTAAAAATCATCAAGATCTGAATATTTATATAACTAGCTATAGTACGAACGTCATTTGTCACGTTTGACGTACAATTTCCAACTTGTTTTCTGTTGATATTATAAATGTTATAAAAACAGTGATTAAATGCAGCTTATTTTCATTTTTCTTATTTACATTTAATTCAAATGTTTAAGACTGTAATGTACTAAAAAGAACAGAAAATTTAATTTGTATAATTATATTTTGTTTAAATTCATAAAGAGTGGAGAAATTATATAAAATAAGGAGAATAGATTATTTAAATAAAGGGGAAAGTAATTAGCATTCAGAGGGGTGATATCAAATTTCTGTTTATAAAATAGAAGCAAAATTGTGTTGCAGCTAAGCATAAATTTATGTCAAATATTTGTTGTCCCTGCACTGTTTTTTGCACTGGCAAATCCTGCAGTTTGTAAGGTATAAAATATATTTTGAAGTTCAAATATTCGCACCTGCTTCATATTTGTAAGTTAATTTACAAAATTAATTTGTTTTGTATAATTGTGTATAGAATAAATATTTTTTCATATGTATATAGGTAGTTAGTTTTAATTTAATATTAAAAGTGTTGTTTACTCGAAATTTTGATGGTAAAATTTGAAATTGTTGAAGCATGATTGGTAGAGGAGGGCCCTCCAGTGTGACGTCAGGCTACCCCTACTTCTAAGTCTTAATCGGGCCCTGTGTCTGCTCGCGTTTTAACTCCCATGAATATCAGGGTAGAGCAAATGAAAACAGAACAAGAGCCACAGATTGAAATGACATTGTTTGTTTCAAACATAATCCCCACAGCTACACAAGCACTTGTCCGACTGTTTCACCAAGCGGCGAATAACTTGCTCATAGAATCGGAACCAATTTCGAACATTGTCTATGACTTTGCTGTCCGAGTAAAAACGGAGACCCGTGAATGCCTTTTTCAGAGGATCAAGGACGGGAAAGTCATATGGTGAAAGATCCGGGCTATACGGTGGATATTCCAACACTATCCACCGAGACTTCACCAGATTTCTTCGCGGAATTGCTTGTGTCCGTCCTGTACACGAGTCAATGACAGTGCATGTTCTGCGTACACTGTCTTCATTCGCCGATGAACTTTACAAAATCCAACTCCTTCTGCCACTGTTGCTCTTTTTTACTCGCAAACATTCCTCAGACGTAGATGACAAGAACCGATTGTCCGCCGAACGATACTGTTAGCCGACCGACAGCGCATATCACATGCTACTGCATGACTACATAGGACAAGTCCATTCCCACAGTAGGACTTGCCTTCCTTACTTCTCGGTTTACCTCTACACAAAGTTTCACCACACTCATAGAAAAATAAACAATTTAAACCATATTATAACCACTGTTCCTTTTTCACTTGTTCCACCCTTATATACTTGGATTGCCATGTAATAGATTAAGGAGTGCGTAGCACTTATCTTTAATTTACAGAGATACACATAAACGAATACGATTACAGGACGGACTGTGATCGCCAATTGCTGGAAGTGCTTTTTTGGTTGTGGTATGCATTTTAAAACTTATGTATTCTTTAGTGTATTATGTGGTGTGTATAAATTCTATATTAAATAAGATGTATAGGGCTGCACGAAAGAACCGCACACGCATTACCGGATGTGAACAGCAATTTCTGAAAAAAAAATATTGTTACTGAGTTATGTGTTTTTTAAATTGTTTATTTAGGCATCTTATTTCATTATACGGGAAAATAAAATTTCGTAACAATAGTCTCTTAGTGTTGGAAAGTGTTTCATAACTTTTGCACAGGGCAATCATGCCTGATGCATGATGTTTCGTTCTTGTTTTTTATTCTTCAAAGTGCTTTAGAAAATCATATTTTGATAAGACGGCAGAGGATTGGAACAATAAGTTTATATTTTAAAATAACATGTAAACACAATTTATACGTACACACCGATATACTTGCACATCGTAAAAAAACATTATTCAGAATCGATTATTTTGCTAATAATGATGAGGATATAATTTTTTTAATTTATTTTACACAAGTCTTAAAAATTTCCGATTTTATTAACCGTAGAGAAAAGAATTCTATTAAACGATTCATAGCCCCAACCATAATAGAAAGACGCTATTACTGTAAGTTGAGTACCTAATTACCAAAGTAAAATATCACCAAAGCGTGTATTAAAATGTTTCGTAAAACTCAAATACCACCCGAAAACAACGATATTACCTTTCACAAAAAGGAAAAAATAAAAAAAGACACTCTAACACAGGTTTACGTCCAAACGAAATACATTCAACGCGGGGGAGAAAACAATAACACTAATGTCATTTTCTCGGTTTACAAACACTAAAAGAGAATAAAGGTGTTTTCTTCTTTTGGAAAAGGTGCTTTAGAAAATTATATTTTTATGAGACAATGGAGGTTTGTAAGCAGTAAGTTTGTGTTTAAAAGAAAGCAGCTTCCAGAAAAGCAAACAACAGTTTTCTTCAAAAATTTAAGTTCTTTGTAGCAACATAATATAATATTTTTTGTGTGAAGAATATCTTTTCACAATAGGAGCTTCCATAAATAAGTTCTGCGTATTATTATTATTATTTTTATTTTTAATAACAGAACCGAAAAAAAAAAAATTGTGTTGTGTGAGATAACGCTTTCGGTAAACGAAAGCGCTGTTTGTCTACGAAGAAAATTAAGTTTTTATTTGAATAATTATGATAAAAATCTTTAGCTCACTGCTAAAAAAAATTATTGATTTTACAGTATAATACTGACATTCCAGCTACCAGTATTTTACCGTAAAATTAACAGTAATAAACAGTAAAACAAGCAGTAATACGCTGCCGCGCATGCGCGGTAGCCTATTACTGCTTGTTTTACTGTTTATTACTGCTTATTTTACTGTTAACCTCAATAACACGTATTAATTACACCGCAATCCGAGTATATTTACGCGAATTAGAGCACGGTCAGACAGACAGACTGTCAGACACACCGAATTCAGTGTTAATTAGTAACGCAAATTACTTTTAACGATGTCTCTCCTTTCGAATCTATTTTAACCTTTATGAAATATTAAATAGAGGAAAATTGAATCAATTAAGCACTCAAATAGAAGTTATTCAGTCCCGTCTCATGCTTAGAATCGTAAATATCGAGCATACTTCCGGTCTGTCCCTCTTAACTGCCGGAAATAGGTGTCTGCTGCAACAGGGACACGTGCATCAATTTGGATGGGAATTCGAGGAGGAATTCACTTTTAGAAACAGATGCCTTCATTTTGTCGGTTTAAATAACAGGGGATTGCTTAATAAAGATGGAAAAATCATTTTTTTTAAAAGAAGGATGAGGGGTGGGGGGGGAAGAAAACGAAAATTATGCGAGTAGAATAAACACGTAGAAATAATTATAGTATCTGATCCATTAGCAATAGTAACGGTTTGTAAAAAATGTGACATCTCAAACCCAAAAGTTGGTTGGTTGGATGATTTATGATGGCCGATTATCTACACGAGGGATATAGGTCTTAGGGGGTGGTGCCCTTCGTAGGGTCTTTCTAAGGGATCCTAACCCGTATTTACGCAAGGTTCGAAGAAAACCACAAAAAACTCCAAACGGTTAGGTCGACGGACGCGACAGGGGTTTGAACTCAGCACCTCTTGTCTACCAGCTTTGAGGGCAAAACCTCTCAGCTACTGGTGGGGCTCTCAAACCCAAAGGAGTTATTTTATGATACATTTCTGAATTCCTTTTTGTTTGGAAACACATGGAATTGCCAAGTGTTCTTATTCAGAAACTGTGTAATCGAACAGCATTTTCCATTTTTTGGTAAAAGCAGACGATCTTTCAGAATATACTATCTAAGTTGGCGTTTTGAACCGAATTTCGGGACGCAACAGCACAAAAGAGAAAACCTGCTGTCACATGACAACAATCGCTTATACTCGATAAGTAATTTATTCATCAAAAAATTAAAAACGCCATGAGATTCCAGATCGCTTCAATAGTCAGGACTGCCAATTTTGTGTTTTTACGTTTAAAAATGAGTCAGAAATTTTTGATATGTAGAGCATGGAATTTGAGAACCACCTTAATTCAAGGACAAATTCATGGAATTTTTCCTTTTGATGGTAAAATATTGAATGAAATATAGCTTATAGCCGACAATGTTTCCATAATCGTAGGGACTAGAGATGAGTTCGGCCTCTTTTTTTCGGATGCCGAGCCCAAAAAAATTTGTGTCATTAGAGCCCGATACCCGAAATACACAGTAGAAAATTGTTAAAATTTTTAAATAACATTTTATAATTGTTTAAAGGTTAATTTTTTCATTAAACTCTTCTTATCTAAATATAAGAGTTAATCCTAAATTCGCGAATTTCGTGTTCCTGAAAATCTGTTTAAAATAGCAAAAAATTGTTATTTACACCCAACCACTGACAGAAATCTGCAAAAGTCACAACTCTTATTCTTTTAACCCTTTCAGGGGCAAAGTACTTATGTTTCTAAAATGTTGAAATCAGTGGATCTCACCGGGATTTAAAAACAAAATTTATTTCAAAATAAGTAGAAGCGTTTCTTCACGTACATTATAAAAGTAAAATTTGATTCCAAAATTCTGGTGTCAATGTGGCGTTTGGGAATTAAAATTAAGTGGTATATATTTTATACCACCGCCCCTCAAGGGGTTAAAATAACATTGAGCAACTATGGCAGAAAGACATGAGCTCTGTTTTCCAGTTATTTTGTTATAGGACTTCAAACCGAAAGCGAGAGAGACAAGGGATACATTTTTGTTTGTCAAGTAAAAATGTTTTTTTTTTTTAAATCTTTTTTCAATTTGGGAATAAAAAACATTTTCACTTTGAGTCCGAGTATGAGCTGGAGCTCCGGTGGACTCGCGACTTCATCGTATCTTCGAACTGGATACTGGACAATAAACAAAGATATTTCATAAAAGTGAGGTCCAGAGTCAAATTATTTTAACACTTCTGCTACACTGCAAATCTTTATACACTTTTCAGAACACTTTTTAGAACACTTATTTTCTCACCTTTTTTAGAACACTTTGAAGCGCACTTTTTGGAACAGTTTTTAGAATACTTCTGAGAACATTTCTTTTGTTAGGCACACTTTATAGCGTACTTTTTGAAAGAGATGATTTCACAAGTGTGCCCAAATGTGCTCCCAATCCGTTCTCAAATGTGTTCTGAAGTTTAGATTTAACAGATATTCTGATCAGAACACCTTTCGGTACACTTTCAGAACACTTTTCGAACACTTTTCGCGGAGCATATTCGGAACACATTAAGGGAACACAACTAGTACATATTAAGGTAAATGGTACACTTTTTTTGAACCAAAGAGTTCCAAAATTGTGCTCAGTGTGTGCTGGTAATTTGCAGTGTACAAGTCTCATTATTAATTGAATTTAACAACAAAAATTTATATGTGGCAAAAAGCACCTGTGAATCGGCAATATTTAACATATATAAATATGTATGTCAGCGTGATCTAACTTGTTAAAATTAGAGGTTGTTGAAAGGATATGTTGAATAACATATACAGAAATATCAGTTTATGTAACACATTGAATAAAACTGATTAATAGCCAATTAAACAATTATTTAGGCAAAATAATACAGCAGCAGTAGAGCGAGAAAGTAAAATCACAAACAAGGCTTTTACGTTACCTATTTCGGATTAACTATTAAACACCTAATTAAGAATAGTTTGGAAATGTCGAATAACGTTTAAGTGTCTTTTGGGAATTTCGTGACTTTCTTCTTGCTGTCTCTAGTTCCTGTGTGAAACGAATGTAGTAAGGTAAAAGAATAAAATGAAATACTACTTCAATTAAATTGTTTCTGAAATATCCCTATTAATTGGACTCGAATAAAATGCAAATTTGAGATAAATCAACATCCGTTATCTCAAGCGCGTTTGTTTAAAAGCAGTTAATATTTTTTTAAAATCTAAATTCACGTATAGATTTGAATCAAATGCGGCGTAATAGGCATTGTTATTAATAATAAACACATAAAAAAGGGTAAAAAACAATTAAAGTTCTCATAAACAAAAGAAAAAAAAGTTATTTGGAACTGCGTTAATTAAAACGATATTTTAAGGACTAATAATTAATCGTATGATTGCAGAACTAGTTTCAATTGCATACAGCTATCGTATGCTATTCTATAATCAATCATAATAATTATTCTACATCATTATTTTGAAAAGCATACATAAGCGTACATAAGCATTTTTCTTAATCAATATTTGCTGTCACGCTTTCAAGTACAAGCAAAATAATATTCTATCGGTATCGGTATATGGGCTGTTCTTAATATAAAATACATTTGCGAAGTAATTTTTATTACTAATTGCATGAAGCTGGCAATTATTATAATTCAGATATTATAAAATCGAACATCTTTTTATTTTCTTATAAAGCAAAGGATTTTTCAGAAAATGGTGTTATATATATATATATATATACTTTATGATTGTCTGGGGATATGACAGTCAGGAAAAGGTAATCAATTTGAAATAATCAATAAAAATTACATTTATGCCCATGTATGGAAAAATGAAAACCTCTATCTATTCAAGTAATGTCGGTAAATTGCATGCAAAAATAAATTCTTGAATATGTTTATTCTTGAATATGCTTATCAGACAAAAAATAAACTAAAATAAAGTAAAAATAAAATAATTAATTAAAATAAAATATCCTTAAATGCATATTAACACATTTCCCGAATGTCATGAATTTACATTTATTTCTTATATGACGCTTTTTCAAAAAATAATAATTTTTTTCATACAGGAATTCATTGTTATATCTTTGATTAATTGTACAAATCCCTTACTGGGAAAATTGTCTGAATTTAACACTGCTTCGTGTCGAAGATACACACTAATTCTTTTAATACATTTGTATTTAATGGCATGACGTTAATAAATAGATTACTGTACAATGAAATCTTTTGACAAGGATTGATAAAAAGGAATGATATTCTTTCACTAATTTCAACAGCGAAAACAGAAAAAAAAAAGATCCAAATTAAAAATGTCTGAACAGCCGTTGTAATCTCCAAGAATAACCCGACCATCTGATAATTCAGAAATCATAAATCGCTAAATAAACAAAAACTTCTGTGTTAGATTCAGTGCAAACAGATTATTCGTTTATTTTTTCGTGAAAAATTACTTCATATCTTATTTAACATGCGACGTCTGAACTGTCACAGTGGAAGTTTCTTTTCCTGCGATTTTTTTCCCTCTTTGATGAAAAGAAGATCTTATTACTGTCATAAAAATAGCTATTTTTGTTCTCATGACTTCTTTCATTGAGTAATATAATACTTCAAAGAAACAGCTTAAACTCTGTATATATCTATGTTTGTGATAGTTTGAATGGGTATCTTTTAGGAATTCAACAAAGCGTTGTTGATTTAGAAAAGAAGAAAAAAAAAATTACAAAAATCGTTGGCTAAATCTTTTTTCTATTTATTTTAATTTAATGCTGTGAATTCTATGATGATTTAGATTTTTTGAAGATATAAAGCTATTTTGTCTTAATGATATTACGAAAATTTTAATTTTCAAGAATGTTCAAACGCTGAGCAAAATCTTCAAAAGAGAAATTTGCAATGGGACTTAAAAAACAAGAAAAGATATACTTCTGAAGATGAAAAAAGGAGTTAATTTTCATTTCTATGAGATATGATTTTCATTCTGAAACAAAGTTCTGTTAAATGGCAACACAATATTTGTTTTTATTTAAAATATTCATTTATCATTCTTTTTCTTTTCTTTTTTTTTCTTTTTTTTTTTTTTAAAGAATGCTTTTTGGATGAATTACCAACGAAAATTAAAAGTTTTAAATAATTCTGCAGTAACAGTAAGAATTTTACGTGTAAGATTGCTCGAAATTCTATTTAACATCCGGTGCTGTAGCTGTCATAGTGAGGAATCTATTTTCCTGTGATCTGTCTTCTTTCTTTCATGAAAATAAGATCTTATTACTGTCATAAAAATAGCTATATTTGTTCTCATGAAACCTTTCATTGAGTAACTTAATATGTCAATGAAACAGCTTAAACTAAGTATATATTAATATATATATATATATATATATATATATGCTTGTGATGTTACAGTAAGTTTTTTTCATGAATAAAACAAGGCATTATTCAGAACCGTCCTTAGGGGTGTGCGACATGTGCGGCCGCACAGGGCCTCGCGCCTAGGAAGGCCTCGCTCCCGAAAAACAAATTAATGGAAAAAGCTAAATAATTATTATTTATTTTGCTATGAGTTATCTATTTCATAATAAAATTCAGAGTACATGACACTCCGGTCTCGTCGACGCCATTTCGCCCCCCCCCCCCCCCTATAGCTTGGATTCTAATTGTCGAAGGCTGCAAAGAAGGTAGAACCAAACGTTGTTTGGTTCAACATCATGAGGGCCATTATATCATTTTATTATGAAACCCCTAAATTTTTATAAAAAACTGAATATATGAGCCCGACAAATTTAAACTCTTATAACTCGTTATCAAACTGTCACAGCGGGCTCAAATTTTGTGTGCATGAACAAAGTGACATAATTTTTACAGGAGACATTGTCAGATTTTTAACAGAAGCCCCTAAAATTTAGTATAGTGCAAATATAAAGGCTCCATAACACAAATACTTATAACTCGGATCCAAATTGTCGCTGTTAATGCAAATTTTGCATGGTAAACGTAAACGTAATCAATTTAAGGGGAAGAGTGAGGTTCAGTCGATTTTTTATCAAAACTACAGATATTTTAGTATATTATAAATATAAGGTGCTGACAACTTAAAACACTTATAACTCGAGCTGTAATTATCGCAGAATATTCATATTTTGTATGGAAACTTAATCTTTATAAAGTGGCGGGGTGGGGGTGGGGGGGACTTAGTCAGTTTTTTTAACCGGAACCCTAAATTTTATTATAGTGTGAATATAAGGGCACGATAAACATAAACACTTATAACTCGGATTGAAATTGTCACAGTCCACACAAATTTAGTACGAAAAACGTAATCGTTTTCAAAGAGGTGGGCTCTGTCAATTTTTTATATAAACCCCCTTATTTTAGTGTATCATAAGTATAATGGGCTAACAACTTAAAATACTTATAACTTGAGCTGTAATTATTGTCGAACACTCTTATTTTGTGTGGTAAACGCAACCTTCATAAAGGGGGGGGGGGTGCTTTGTCGCATTAATATGATAAATAAAAAAAATGACACACAAAGTATGAGTTACTCCGACAACTACAGCTAGAGTTATAAGTGTTTAATATGTAACCATCTTATATTTATAATACATTAAAATGTGGCCAGTTTCGATAACAAATCGGCAGAGTCCTTCCAACTAAAAGGTTTACCAAACAAAATTTGTTTGACCGCGACAATTTGGATCTGATTTATAAGAGTTTTTAGTTAATGAACCCTTATATTCGTGCTATACTAAAATTTAGGGACTTCAGTTAAAAATCCCTTCCTTATAAAGATTATATTTATCGTACAAAATGTGAGACAATACGATAATTACAGATCGCGTTATAAGTATTTTAAATTGTGAGCCCCTTATATTTATGATACACTAAAATATAGGGGGGGGGACTTCGATAAAAAAAAATAACAGAGCGAGGTAGGTGACGGTTGGCTAATGAAAAGATTTTTATTTTTAAGTCGATACAATTTTTAGTATGTATAGGATTTCTCTTTCAAAATTTGTATTCAAATTCGAAAAATTGACAAAATTTTCAGTCGAACAGTACCTTTCGTATTACTCTGCAGCATTTTGACGATTAAAAAGTATGGGGAAAAGTAAAGAAATAATCTTCTCTCTCTCTCTCTTTTATTAACGACTGTACAATATTATTAACTAACCCCTCCCCCCCCCCGAAAAAAAAAAAGAAAGAAAGAAAAAGCCTCTCCGATATGACAAGGCCAGAATCAATTCTCCGCCCGTCAAAATCTGCTGAAAAAAGAATAGACCAAGCCCAGTTCGAGTATTATGAAACCAAATTGGTCAGTCTCTATAAAATATTAAAACATACTACCCCCAACACACACCCATAAAAAAGTGTAATCCTTGATGTACCACTGTGTATGTCATTCAAGCGTGTGCTTTTTCAAAAGCCTATTACGTTGTGAGAAGTAATGCTGCCAATTTAGGGGAATTTTGTTCAAAATATCTACCAGAATTTCCGAATAGTTGCCTTTACTTTATTTAATCACACAATATCTGACATTAAATAAAGCAAAATTACTATTAAAAATTTCTGGTAGATGAATAAAAAAAAAACAGCTAAATTGGAAACATTGGTCAGAATGGAAGGGCCTCGCAAAAGTTCTTGCACCCGGCCTCGCTTTCGCTAAGGACGGCTCTGGCATTATTGATTTTGAAGGAATTTGTTTTAATAAAAGAAAATACAAAAATCATCTGTTTAATCTTTTCTAATTACTATATCAATTCTACGAATTATACTAGTTGGAATTTTTAAGAGATAAAATTGCTTTTTCTAAATGACATCCAATGCCTATACTATTTCAATTTTCAAGAAAGTTCATTTATTATAATATTCTTAATAAGAAAAAAGGCAAAAAGCAATCTTCTTATTTTTTTTTCGTTTTCATATTGCAACTTTCGTAATGTAGAAAATTATAGAGTTAAATATCCTTGAAAAAAAGATATATACAATGAATGAAATTTTAAAAAGTTGAATTGTCTCTGTAAAAAGTGAAGAAATTTTCAATAATGACTAAAAAAAGAAAATGCATTTGAAGATGAAACGGATTTTATTTTCATAGGACTAGATTTTCGTTCTGAATGAATTATATTGATGTATCTTTTTTTTTTTAATGGCAACACAATATTATTTTGATTAAAATATTATTTTTATTTCTTATTTTTATTTTTATGTCGAATACATTGTGTGTTGTTAAGAATTTTCAAGAATGTTTAATCTTAATATATAAATTTAAAAAAAAATCAATACTAGTTAGAAAAAAGAAAGAAAGAAAGAAAGAAAATGTATATATACAGATGAAGATTCCTTTGCATTTCCTTGAGATCAGAATTTAATTATGAATGAATTATTTTAATATTTTATTGAATCGTAATGTAATATTTGTTTTGATTTAGAACACTCTATTACCTGACTGTGCGCAACTGTGAAAATGAATTAAATGTTTTTAACCCTAGACAATGTCAGACCCTTTTAGCCCTTTAAGACCTGAAGAGTTTGGTTTTTAACCCTAATTAACAGGATCATATTTGATTGAAAAAAAATATATTAAAAAAAGAATTACGTTGTCAGGTTACGTCAAGGAGGATCCACACAATTGTTTGGTGCAGGCTCGGCTTTAAATCGCAGGGAAAGAGGAAAATGTTTTTTTAGGTAGCTTTCAATACAAAAAAGTATAAAGCTACCTATTGCAGCCGTTCGGAGGAAAGCAGTTCCGGAAAATTTCGATATATTTTCACCGATCATGACCCCCAGACCCCAAAACCACCCTCCGTTCAAATGTTGATATATATATATATATATATATATATATATATATCTGACCTATGTCATACGATAACGCTCGTATTTATAAATCAATTTTTATGAAACTAATTGTGTGTATTAAGCTAACCAATGTCTCGACCGAGTTCGTTGGCCAGCTTGGTCCGCCATTTTGTTTCAAGATGGCGGCCATTTAAAAATTTAAAACTAAAATAAATATACAAAAAAATAAAAATACAAATTTATTTTTTAATTAAGTGTTAGGCCTTGATACAAGGATTCCAGAGCATTTTTTGGTTTACCTCTATCTTAAAAAATGGCTGAGATAGAGCAGTTTGAAATTCTAGGGTGGCTGACATTTTGAAACAAAACAGCACATTAACGCGATTACTCGCAAATTATTTTCTTTCATTGTTGTAATAATTTTCCCAATCATACGCATAAAACTATATATTCATATCCGTTAGCGCCAAAATTGGCGACATTGGCGACAAAATTGGTGACATTTGGCGAAATATCGCCAAATTTGGCGACCAAAATAAGTCTTCATAAATGAAGCCAATTTGGCTATTGCTCAATAATTTGGCGAATTTCTTATTCAAATTCAGTATTAACGAATCTTTTGTAAACGTTTTCTTTGCATTTTAACTTGCTGTTTTCGTGTAACATTAGCTAAAATTTTAAAACGAAGATATAGGAAAGCTACCTTTTCCTCCCGGTACAGGCAGGAAGGACTTTCTTTTTCCTTAGGATCACCTACACAGTTGTGTAGGTCAGGTCTTAAAGGGATAAAATGGGTACAGTACGGGTTTATGGATTTTAAAAATGTGGCACTAGAATGTTTGTCTTCGAGCCCCGAGTGTCATAGGCTATAGTCATATTAGCCGATGTTTCTTAGAATAATCAAGTATCTCCAAAATGCTTATAAATGGCTACTCTTTTAAAAAATATATTGCTGCAAAATCAACAATCCTCTGTGGCTCAGCTGCAGCGTCTTCAGCTTCCAAACTAAAGTTTCCGGATTCGAAATATAAGAGATTTAGTGAAACATGAAATCGTACACCTCTAAATATTGAAGTAACTTGGTTATATGATATAAATGGAACATTTGAGTTTCTCTTTAACTTCATTTTCGTCCAATTTGAAGGAATAGATGTAATGTCATGAGTCATTTTTCACAGTTATTATTATTATTATTATTATTGTTACTAGTAAATTGTTACTTGTTCCATATATATATATAATTAGAATGCGTTTTGGAGGAATTACAAAGGAAAACTAAAAGTTTCCTTTAAATATATTCTGTAGTACTACGAATTTTCGTGAAAAATTGCTCCAGATGTTATTTAACATGCGGCGGCTGAACTGACATAGGTAAAGTTTCTTCTCCTGTGACTTCCTTTTTTTTTCTTTCTTTTTGATGAAAAGGAGATCTTATTACTGTCATAAATATCGCCATTTTGTTCTAATGAATTCTTTCATGGAGTAACTTAATCCAAGTAAAAAAACCAGCTTAAATTCGTCACATATTTTCGTTAGTGATAGTTTCAACGTTTAGCCACTAGTAATCAAGTAAGCCGTTGTTGATTACTTTTTTTTTTTTCTTTTTTTTTTTTTCCCCAGTAAAGGTTGTAAAAATTAGAAATCGTCTGTTTCGTGTTTTCAATTTACAGTCTTTCTCTTATTTAATTCCATGAATTCTTTGATTTTTTTAAAGAGCAAAATAGCTTTTCCTAAATTACATTCAGTTGCTATATTTTTAAATTTCAAGAATGCTTAAACACTTTAATTTTCTTCATTAAGAAATTTCGGTACTTTTGCGTTATATGGACACCATGCCAAAATGTATGCTAATGCATAATGTATGTAAATGTATGTATGTATGTAAATGTATGTAAATGTATGTATGTATTTAAATGTATGTATAGAAATGTGTGTAAATGTATGTATTAAATGTATTTAAATGTATGTTTGGCGACAATGGTGTCCGTATAACGGAAAAGTACCAAAAGGATAGGGGTCCATAAGCCGTGTTTTTGGCCCATGAAATAGACTAAAATTCGATTTTGTTATACTGACTTAATTATTTCACTTTTTAATATTAGAAGGTTCATCCTGTACGATTTCAACAACAGTTTTTGCATTTTGTTCGGATTTATGTGACTTACACAAGCTCAAAGTTCGTATTATTCGTAGTTTTTAACGCTTTCCAACCTAGTTGAAAAGTGTTTATGACTTCGGTTTGTCTGGCCGTCTGTCCGTTTTCTAACTCCCGTAAATATGCTCGGATTACCCTGAAATTTTTATATGTTATTGTCGTTATCTATAGCATGTTCCCTATTTCACCTGAAGTGTGTAGCACTTATAGTTTTTTTACAGGGACATTCAAAAGAATTCCGTTACATTACGGTCTATGGAGAAAAATCATTTGCGGTTTATTTTAATGATGTTACACAATTTCAAACACATTGTAATTGATATATATCACGAAGGTGCATTACAAAAAGCTTAATATGTAATATGGTGTGCATAGCATTTATAGTTACTTTACAGGAACAGTCCAAAGAATTCCGTTACATTACGTCTATGGAGAAAAATCGTTTGCTGTTTATTTAAATAATGTTTCACAATTTTAAACGCATTGGAATTTATATATATCACTAAGGTGCATTACAAGAGGCTTACTAAGTGTGTGTATAGCAGTCATCGTTCATTTACAGGGATACACAAAATAATTCTTTTCTGTCTGTTAACAATAATTCCTGGAAGTGAATTTTAAGTTGCTGAACGTGATTTTAAATTTAACTCACTTTTTGTCTATTACTTGGTGTGTATAAATTCTGTAGATCATGTACAATGCAGCACAAAAGTTTGCGAACACATTTCCGTTTATTGACAGAAACTCCAGAAGGAGAATTTTAAACTGTGCTACGCGTTTCCTAACTGAACTAAAATTTAGCATCCTATGTAATATATATACAAATCCATAGATCATATACAGGGCTGAATAAAAGTATTCGGATATTTTTCCGAATATCGTATATGTTGGAAATATATGTTGGAAATTCCTGAAATTACGTTTTTAAATATGTTATGAGTTTTACAAATTGTTTACTTAGATGTTATCTTTTAGCTTATTATACGGTAATGATTTGTAAAATTATTTTTGAAGCGTCGGATCGGAAAGTGTTACATAATCTATGCTTGACGCATGATTTTTCGTTCTTTTGGAAAATACGCAATTTCTCCTAATTTCACCTCAATTATCTATATGAGCGCAATCGTGCAACACTTACTTTTTTACATTATGAAATACATCAAAATGTACAATATATGTAAAAACTAGTCGTTGGGGGCCACCGTAATACTTACCCATCATGGATATGCATAATGTAAAATATTAAAATAAAAATGTGTAAACTACTTATAAAATGCAATGCAATTCAAATAAAATCGTGGCTTGATGACATCACAAACTTTAAAGGCTCGATTACTGAATTGCTTGAAAGAGGTTTTTCCTTATAAATGAAAAAATAATAATCCTATTAACTAGCGGTTTATTGCATCTGATTAAGCGTCAAATTTCCAATTAAAATATATCTTTGAAGTGAAATTTGGATGAAATACAGGGTCATGAAAAATCGCAGAGTGTGGAAAATAGGATTCCAAATATCTCGGCAACTAATTATCCGATCGACTTCATGCTTTATTCAAAATTTATGTTTTTTTATTGTCTTTTATATTCATTTCTTAAAATAAACAATTTCGAAAAATTTTATATACCTTTCATCAGAACGAATATTTCGAGAGTCCGAAAAAAATTGTTCCGGTTAATCGAGGTTATTGAAATGAAATAGGCTTCTTCCCATTATTACATACTAAGTACATACCAAATTGCAAGTCTCTATCTCAATTTGTTCGGGAGATAGAGCGTTTACAGACACACACACACACAGACACACAGACGGACGGCAAAAATTTTTTTCTAAAAATATGTTTTTCGGAATCTCCAGTGTCTGAAACGTGTAAATCCGTCAAAAAAAATTTTTCGATTTTCAAAACGATTACAAGACTTACCCTATACTACGTATGATGGGTAAGTAATAAAAGTGTTGCAAAACTGCGCTCATAGGTAAAATATTAAAAAATATATTAAAAATTGAGGTAAAATTAGGCGAAATTGCGTATTTTTCATCAAAAACTACGAATAATACGAACTTTGAGCTTGTGTAAGTTATATAAATCCAAACAAAATGCAAAAACTATTGTTGAAATCTCACAGGATAAACCTTCTAATATTAAAAATTGAAATAATTAAGTCAGTATAACAAAATTGAATTTTAGTCGTATCTCATGGGCCAAAAACACGGCTCGTGGACCCTGGTCCTTTCCAATAAGAACTAAGGAAGAAGTGATGAGATTGATTTGTGATTTTTTTTTCTTTTCATTTCGTTTTCTTTCTGAATGAATTACATCAATATTTTGTTAAATGGCAACGCCATATTTGTTAAGGATCAAGAATATTCGCTTCCCTTTTTAATTATATAGGATATTAAGATTTTCATTTAAAAAAAATCATATATCGAATTGAACATATGATTCATGAGCTGTTATAGTGTTTAGAATACTTTTAGAAAGTTTATTTTTCAGTAATTTTTTTAACACTTTGATGAAGGGAAGGTCCTTGTTATTTTTATAAAAATATCCATTTTTGTTTTCCTGAAAGTTTCTCCTTGGATATGTCAGAAGCAGTTTGAACTCAACTCGGTATCGTTATACACATGTCTTCGTTACTTATAATTTCAAAAGCTATTTATTAGGAATAAAGTCAGGTGCTGTTGAGTTTGCACGATATAATCTTTTATGAAGTAAAAAAAGTAAAAATTATATTTTAAATATATTTAATACTTCCTATTTAATTTTCCCTATTTAATACTTCCTATTTATGTTTATTAAATTCTGTGAATTGTATGATTTGGTTTATTTTTTTATTTATTTTCCATAGACAAAGTTACTTTGTCTAAATGGCATCCAGGATTGTTATACATTTTTGAAGTTTAGACAATTCTAGTTTTAATTTGATTTATTAAGCAAGTTGTAGCAAAAAATTATTCGATGATAAAACTATTTTCTCTTTTACTCCCTTCAATTGATGTTATATATTTATTTTGAATGGTTATTATTCATTATTATTCAGTAATGAATAAATAATAATAATAATTCATTATTATTATTTAATTATTATTATTATTATTATTATTATTATTCATTATTATTAATTATTATTATTTAATTATTATTATTATTATTATAATTATTATTCATTATTATTAATTATTAATAATTATTATTATTATTATTTAAAATATTTATTATTATTATTTATTTATTATTATTGACTGATTATTATTATTTATTATTATTATTTATTGATTATTATTATTAATTATTATTATTGATAGTATTGATTTAGAATACTTAAAAAAAATTAGAATTTTAAAGTTAATATATTAATAGCTAGAATTTTAGAGTTAATTAGAATTATTAGAATACGGAATACGCATTGCCAAATTATTGACCGTCGCGTCAACCCATTCGAGAATTTCACAAATGTTTATCGACTCCCACTTCTGTACAATTTAATTTAAAGAAAATTAAACCTATGTCTATGCAGTTTTTTGATTGTGCATTCCAATAACTTCGGGTTGATTTCGGCCTTGGTTAAAAGTTAATTTACTTCAGTTTTTATTTCATTTTTTGTTAACTTATTTCCCTCCTGTACAAAAAACTGGAATTTAATGAAAGTGACGGAATATATATATATATATTTGGTACATTAAACATGTATTTATCATTTTAAGAATGCCAACGGTTTAAAAAAAACACAATAAAATAAAATACAATACATAAATAAAACATCATATTTTCAAAATCAAAGAAAAGAGCTATCGTCTGAAAAAAAGAGGAGAAAACATAAAATAATGAATCAATGGAACTCTTTCAAAGATTTTGTTTCGGTGCGCAAAAAAATCAACATCCGAAAAATTAGACAGAACAGAACTCCCAATAAAATAAAAATTACTTTTAGCAACAGTTTTGATTTATGTTTGGAAGAAAGTAAATAGTTGTGAAAATAAATAAATAAAATTAGTTACTTCTATTCTTTTTGAAGAAAAGGTGGTTAATGAGGATGTAAGAATGAAAAATTATGAGATAAAAAAAAAAAAGAAAAGAAAGAAAGAAAAGAAAAAGGAAAAAGTTTAGCTTAGCGTATGTGTAAAATTAAAAGGATTATAGTTTAAAATTTTGATAGATTCAACCCGTACGTATACGGATGCAAAAAAAATACAAGGGACCTAGCGACCTCGAGTAAATATGGACCCTCGAGTAAATATGGTACTTTTTTTTTATTGAAATAAAATTTTGAAAAGTTTACATATATTTATACAAAAGCATGATTGGGACCTTTTCACTACTTATCAGTTAATTTTCTACCAAGATCTTTGTTTTTAATGGTAGATTATTTTAGCTATAAATACAGACTATTTGAACTAAAAAATGTGTGATAAGAAAAAAGTCAAAAGTGTATCTATATCTTTCTTTTTTTTTTTTTCTTTTTTTTTTTTTTTTTTTTTTTTATTTGTAGCATATCGTTTTGAAAATGCTTGAAAAATATACAAACATGCACTGTAACACTTTGTGACCCAATAACTCCGATTTGAAAAATATTTACTCAGATGTTAGAATTACTAGAAAGCATGATCATTTTAAGCATGTAAAAAGTTAATTTAAAAAATGTGGAACATTAAAAAAATAAATAAATAAATAAATAAATAAATAAAAGGTATATTTTTTTTCATATCTGAAATAAACAGCAAATTACATACCTCTCATAAATATTGTAAATTTTCAAATACAAAGTTGTAAAGTATACGAATTTACATGCATTTGTGAAGCATCTATTTTTGATCGAATCTATACTTTTTAATTTAACAAAATTTACAAAGTTCATTTTAGCAATAACGATGTGAAACTGCTCAGATGATAAATAAACCTTTGTTACGAAAAATTTTTTCAGTATCGTCGTCTGTTGAGAATTCTATGAACAATTTATATTAACTGATCTGTTGGGAGGTAGCAGCAATCAATAAAAACGTCTTATAAAGCCCACTGTAGGAGTAAGCATTGACTTTTGGGTATGTTGCAGACATGCAACGCGGTGATACAAAGGGTTAATCCTTAACTGCCCTTAAATGGCCTCACAGACAGCTGCTTTTTTCAATTTTCACAGGTTAGCTTGTAATTTTTAGTGTAATTATAGATACTGATGAAATTTTGTTTTGTTTAGAACTCTAATACACTGGCAAGAAAAATTAAAGGAACAACTATAAAAACTCAACGAACTTGAATAATTTTGCAGACAAGAACATGAAACTTGCACAAGATCTTTATTTTGTCATGCCTGACATATATTCAAAATGCAGAACTGCCTATTTCTACAAAAAATAAATTTACATAAAAACATAGGACTGTGTTATATAAGAGGGGATAAGGAAATTGTACTGTTACAATATTTTAGAGAAACACATGAAAAATCAATAAAGTATGTAGTCACTCCTGACCGAAATGCAAATTTTACTGCGATTTTCCATACTGTGGATTAGATTAACCAGAAGTGCTTGCATAAGAATGTGTATTCAAAATGAATAGTACTCCGAAACTCCTGGAGACTGCTAGTTGGGGGTTTCCGAGATGCAAGTCAGCGTACTGGTGCGTCCCACACATGTTCTATTGGATTTAAATCCGGAGAATATACAGGCCACTCCATTCGCTGGATTCCTTCGCCCTCAAGATAATCAGTCGCTAGTGCAGCACGATGAGGTCGCGCATTATCATCCATTAAAAGGAAGTTTTACCGATTGAACCCCTAAACAACTTAACATGAGGATTAAGAACCTCATTTCTGTATATTTCAGCATTCACAGTTGCACTATGGTAAAAATGTGTAGGTCAGTGCGGCCATTCAAATTGATGCCCGCCCATACCATGATCCCAGGACCTTCGTATCGATGCCTTTCACGGATGTTTGCAGCCTTATTGTGTGTGTTTTTCCCTCTCCATATAATAACACGTCTGAAATCACCCTCCAAACAAAATCGGAATTCAACGGTACAGAGAACTTGACTCCAGTCAGCGGTACTCCAATGATGATGATCTCTGCACCACTTTAACCGGACGCATTTCGCTGCCGGGGTTAGTGGAATACAAATCATGGGTTTACTTGTATACGGCCCTCTTTTATGTAGCCTGTCACTCACAGTAAATATGAATAGTCCAGTTCTTGTTGCTGCAGCGAAGTCCCTTGCGATCGGAACTGACGTCAGTTGCATATTTCTTTTAGCAATCGTTGCCAAATAACGGTCCTGACAGTCTGTTGTGGCATGTTTTCGACCTGGACCTGGTTGTCTCTGTACATTACCAGTGTCTTTAAACCGTTTCCAGATTCTTGACATGGCGCTTTTGGCTATTTTTAAGTCTTTACAAACCCCTGTCAGTGTCTTTCCTGCTTCCATTCTCTCTATCGCACGCCATTTCTCACAATAAGTCAAATGTCTTCTGGATGGCATATTTCACCTACTACAAGCGAATATTTTATGCAACTACACGTAAAATTCTTGAAATTCGACTTCAAATCCCCCACATGCACTCCTTTTCAAACGTGCAGAAAGAACGGGCTCAAAAATTTGCATATTTTTCTGTAGCAAAGATTCATCCCATTGGACTACGTGATAACGTTAACATTGAATTATCAATCAACCTCCTTTCATTGAAGTTCCCGCAATAGAATTCACATAAAACACCTTTTTATGGTTGTTCCTTTAATTTTTATCGCCAGTGTATTATCGCTAGAGACTTCTGAATAGATGAATTTTAATTATAGTAGCCCTGTACATAAAGTTTAGTACAGAAACAGTATCCTATGAGTTAATCTAGCCTTTTAGTCATCTTTCGATCAAGCGGTCTCAGAGACCGCTTACAGTAGTTAGTTATGCGACAATTTCTGTCATAGAAAGTTAAGGTTTAATAAACAACAAAAATGGAAGTTAGTGATTCAACTTCAAGCATGGTGACTTTCACACTCTCCGTTTTACAGTTATAGCCCCAAAGGATTCTTTTTTAGCCTCAAACACAAGACCGAACCGCCATTTTTTCCCACCATCGTCACGCAATACAGAAGGTCAGTGACAGATGTTTCCTTCTCGAAGACTGGTTTCTCTTTCCATTTTTTTGGTTAACTTACTTTTTCATATTTTCATTGTTTATGACGGTTATGTTCTTTATTACGAAAAGCGCGCACACATACACACATATATATACATATGAATCAAGCCGGACTGGCAGAATAAACTTTATCTGTCCAGCTACATAATGAAGCGATATAAACGTGAGAAAGTAGACCTGTTTCAGGTGTAACGTGGGTCACTTTATTTTTTTGGGACGGATGTTTATCAAATTTATAATTTAATACGCTGGCATTTCGGATCATGTTTATGAGAATTTTAAATGATCGTGCATGAGTAGGGTTTTTATTTATTATTATTATTATCCTTTCGATACCGACGGGGATATTATCGCCTGGATGACTAAATCGATTACTGCATTGGGTCCAGTTTCTGGTAACCCAATTTTACCCGAACTCCACCAGACCAAATACCGGCTCAGAAGGTGTTGCCAGAATCGTGATCAGGTTGGTGCTATTTTTTTTAGTTTTGTTTTCGGTTGACTCAAAGTTTTATTTTCGGTTGACTCAAAGTTTTATTTTCGGTTGACTCAAAGTTTTTGTGCTAAGGACCTGGTTACCACAGACATTAAATTTACAGTGGCCCACTTAAGGAAAAGTTTATAAATTGTACTAACGTTCTCTCGCTAACTTAGTTATATATCTATGAAATCCTATATATATATATCCTAATGAAACGATTATATTAAACGAATTTATGAAACGAATTTGTGTATAGATTTTATCAAATGACTAATATAAGAATTCAGATACTATATTAATGAATATATGAATCTAATATATGAAACGAATTTGTGAAATGCTTAAATTCGCCTTTTATAATATAATTTTATCAGATTAATAGATAGAGAGGGAGACAAACAGACAGACAAACGGATAGAGAGACAAGTAGAGAGACGTAGAGAGCTGGGCAGAGAGATAGAGAGACGGGTAGAGAGGTAGAGACGGGTTGAAAAGTAGAGAGACGGGTTGAAAGTAGAGAGACACGTAGAGAGACAGACAGACGAGTAAAGAGACGGACAGATGGGTAGAGAGACGGACAGACTGACATACAGGTGTGAGACAAACAGACGAGTAAAGAGACGGACAGATGGGTAGAGAGACGGACAGACTGACATACAGGTGTGAGACAAACAGATGGAAGAGACGGATAGACAAACAGACGGGCAGAGAGACAGACAGACAGAGAGACAAATAGAGAGAGGGAGCAAATAGGTAGATAAAGAGACAGACAGACAGACAAAAAAAAGTCTGAGGATTGGCGCACGATGGACGCAGGCAGCAGAGTCCCCTAGCATATATATATGTATCATGTATGTATGTATGTATGTATGTATGTATGTATGTATTATCCTTGAATATTCATGAAAACTAAAAAAGGATTGCATTCACCCTGTTTAAAAGTGCGACCTAAATAGCTCCTGCATCTGCAATTTTTTTATGTTATTATTTTTTTAAACTGTTATAATTATCCTAAAGGGAGACATTTATTTAATTACTCTAAGTTTTTCTCAAAGGAAATTTAATCTCAATAAGTACTTAAAAAATAACCCGTGTATTTTTCACTCTTTCTACTTTTGGCACAGAAGAAACTGTAAAATTTTTTTTGCAAAATACGCGAGTAAATACGATATATATATATATATATATATATATATATATATATAAGGTTCAAGACTGACGACCATAATAAACGTATCTCTGCAGGTATAATTAATCGATATAAACATGAGACAGTAGACCTGTTTAGTATGTAATGGCCGGCGGCAACTCAATTTTTTTTTTCGAAACAGATGTTTATCAAATTTAAGACGCCGATATTTCTGACCATGTTTATGGGAATTTTAAACGCTCGCAAGCGTAGGTTTTCTGGTTCGATACCGAAGTGCGCCTGAGGTGTTCAGCGTAGGTTGGAAAATTTAAAAATAACCGAGGTGCGCGATTTCTAGGTGTAACCATGTCATGAATATCTTTCTGAGTTTGAATCTCTTTTAACCGATATCCTACCGATTTATTCAACTGTAAAATACAGTCATGTAAAAATATCACTGTTTTTATAAAAATTCATTTTATTTGTTCTTTTTATAAGTTGTATTGTTAGATGGGGATGAAATGGCATCATGACTCCAGTTGCACACAAAAGTTTCACGGTGCCCGTTAAGGGTTAATAAATTTACATTTTACTAACGTGTTGCATCGGATCGGGTGACCCGATTTTACAGAACCATGGGTAGGGTCATGTTGGCACTAATTTTTCCGTTGGTGGTCAGTTTCGGGTTGAGGTTTGACTCTTGCGGATCGGGTTTTGTAACTCAATTTTTCAAAGGAGAAACCATTATATTGTTTCAGATGAAAAAACATATATATGTGGTCACGAGAGTTCGTTATCTGAACTTTGGATTGCAGCGAATTTTTAATTGAGACTCGTGATCAGGAACCCAAACTCCTGAACGATAAAATTTTGATTAGCAGTACATTTTCATCGTGAGAACAATAGCAGATTAGCTTCAGATTTCATCGTGGTCCGACGGACCGCGAGGGAGAGATTCTTTAATTTTTAAGCGATTAGACAAATCGCATGATATTTAAGTGTAGCAAGTCGACAGACGGTCGAAATATCTTTACTTAATAGTCAATATCGTGTAAATATTTTATATGTTACGAATAATCAAGATTTATTAAAATTCTCTGTGTAACTAATCTTGAAAAAACTCTGGACTATTAATTGTTGAACATAGACACCAATCAATTTATTTAATCTTATTATACTACTTCTTATATTTTTTGCATTTAAACGAATGGACACAACCAAAAATCCCACAAATATGAATAAGAATGTGTATATATTAATGAGCACTTATTTTTCCACATAAAAAGATAAAATTTATATTACAGATATACTAAGATTTACTGTATAATATATACAGATAATTACAGAGTAATTTTCCATTATTGCATTTAAGTACGGATTAATTTTATTTCATGTCGGGTTGAAATGTGTCCAGTTCAAGTTAGTTTCACATAGGCGAAAATTATTTTGTGGAGTTTCGAGGGGTACATCAACTACATTTTTCGTGCTCAAACTGAACTTTACGTCTTACCTCTCTAATTTGGCAAGATGTCTGTTGTTTAACAGTATTCAAAGATACCGACTTTTATAATTCGACGACGGATCTTTTTCATTGTATGTCTAACTGGTTGCAATTTTAAGGGATAAGCCCGCCCCAGTCCGTTTATTATTTATTTTTTTAAACTCATGGCCATGCCCAACCCGAGAAGAATATCAATAAAAAACAGACCCGACTCAATTTGACAAACACACATACACACACACACACACAAAGCCGATATTTCTTAACAAACATTATGCTACAATTTCTTTTTAAATAATTTTATATTATATGTAGAAACTTTGTTATTGAAATACATTTTCCATTGTTTTGATAAAAACAGAAAATCTTTCAGAAAATACTCTCAAAGTCGGCATTTTGAGCCAGTTTTCCGACGTCGCAGCCCGAGAAAGGAGAAAAACGTGTCGTCACGTGACACGAATCGCTTATAACTCGATAAGTAATGTATTTGTCAAAAAATTGAAAAGTCATTTTGATTCCAAATCGCTTCAATAGTCAAGCCTGTAAATTTTATTCCTCTGCATTTAAAAATGAGTCTGAAAATGTGTCAGAAAGTTTCGCGTTGTTCAGCAGATCATTTGAGAACCACCTTGAACATATGACAGTGTCACGCTTTCAAATCACCCTGTATAAGGTAAGAAACAATCGTCTATTTCATTTTCCCCCCTAAAAATTACTTATTTTAAACATGCCTATCCATAACCCGATTATAAATTCACGTGTTGTTTCCTCCAGAATGTTGACTTCACAAATTATAAGTTTTTATGTCACCGTGTGGGCTTCGCTTTTCACTCGAGGTATTTTCACGTGGGACGGAGAAGTTTCAGACCTAACTTCAAAATCCCCACAAAAGCACAAGATATGTATTCCGCGTCACGTGGTCACTTCAAAGAGATGAATTCAAATGCTCGCAAAGCAGCCCGAGTGGGTGTTCCGATACCAGGAAAAACGCATTTGTTTCAAACTAATAAAATCCGATAACGAAGTGCTTTTTTGAAAGTTCGTGTCTTAAATAGATATTTCTTAATTGGGAACTAAACTAACCAGAAGCGTGAATTGTACATATTAATCTTACAATGCATTAGAGGGTGAATCCTTGCCTTTTGCTATATCAAGATTGAGACGTGTGATTGCCTTAAAAGCATGTCAAAGATATAATTATCTAATAGGAAAATGGAATATTAATAAAGACGAAAATCAGTGTAGGCTGTATTGATGATTAAATAAAAACCATTTCAACGCCTTCGAGCCTACTCACAGGAATTTAAAACCAAATAAAGACTGTTTAATTCGAACTTCAAGAGAAGACATATGCAAAATTCAATTTAACCAAAACTTATTAAATAATATCAAGGAAATGTAATACTGTGAACAACAGTATCAGTACCCTTATTTTAAAAAAAGGTAAGGTTTTATTTGTTCAAAAATAAAATAAATATTTATTCTTCATATTACCAGCTTTTACACTCAGACTTTATTTAAAAATATGGTAAAAATTTCATAAAAAACTCGTTTGTTTTTTCATGAAATTTTCACTGTATTTTTAAATAATGTCTGACAAGGAGAGGGCCAATCTTTGGTAATCACAGATTTTGATTATTTTTAAATATGTTGTAGGGTAGAAGCCCTTTAGTCTCAGGTTCAACGAATTTTAAACAACGCTTCTTAGTTCTCAAGAAATAGGGAGTCTAATATTATAACACAACTTAAATACCATAATTTACGGCCTATAATCCGCGGATCAAACAATCATTTTTCAACTCAGAAATTTTATTTTATAAAGCGTATCTTACTAAATCGCTGTAAATATTTGATTTCAATTATTGAATAAAACTTCTGGGTCAAAACTTAAATACCGTAATTTCCGGCCTATAATCCGCGGATCAAACAATCATGTTTCGACCCAGAAATTTTATTCAATAATTAAACATTGTATGTGAACGGAAACATTGTGAATGTTTCGGCTGGAATGATCGCCTTATTAACGTAGGAGCACCATTGCACATTAGGCTACAACTTTTTAGTACTTTTTAAAGCATTACAAGGATAGCCGGTTTCCACACTATGTATTCTAGGCACTGTAACTTCGGTTCAAAACGTCATTTTGACAGTATTTTCTGAAAGATCGTCTGCATTTACCAAAAAAGGGAAAAACGCTATCCGGTTACATAGCTTCTGAATTAGAACACTTACCAATTTCATGCGTTTCTGAAAAAAAAAAGTGAATTCAGAAAGGCCTCAGAAAGTGGATCCTTTGGATTTAAGAACAGCTTTAAGAGCCTATAACACTAACACGCGACAATATTCGAAAGCTAATGTTAAAAGTACCAGAAAGGTTTGGAAATTGAAGTTTGCTCGTGGATAAGGCCGTGGTAAACCAAAAAATCCAGTTAATCTTACATCCGCAAGTATTACCCTTTATATGAACTTTCTCCGCCTGTAAATGAATCCATGTCTTGGCGCCAGAATTAAAAAGAAAATTGCGGATAACTTCTCCACAGCAATCATAATAAAAGACGATTTTCGACCATAACCACAGACTTGGCTTTGGAATTAGAAATACGCATTGTTTTGAGAAAGATTTACTTTCTTTTTTGTTTGTTTGGGGGTTTGGGTCAAGTCTTCTTCTCGTTCCGCCCAACTGACAACAATAACGTGTCACAACTTCATGAACTCCAGTGCTGCCATCTGCAGATCGAAGAGATAACTATCGACAAACAGACGGCGTCCGTAGGAGATAGTCATCTCTAACAAGTTTTGGATCTTCGACGACTCGTATCGGGGATCATCTAAATTTACATGCGAACCGATGAATTGAAATAAGAGATAGTTAGCTGGCAATAAAAAAAGCACAGTCATTTTATAATGCTGATGATGTTATGGAGTGTTGATTGTACGTTTCTCGATTAGTTTAAAGCGAGTCATTTAAATACTTTAATTTCCTGTTGGCATTGTGTATAACATTGTTTTTGTTTCTTATATTTCAATGGGATGTTAATTACCCCCATTGAACTAGTGAAATCTTTCATGTTGGTATGCCTGGAAAAATTGGCAGTAGAATAATTTAGCTATAAATATTGTTTTCATTGATAACAGAAGAGTTTTCTCACGCGATTATTCTAAATACGAAAAGAAGAACCTTCTATGGTGTGATGGCCATTTTATAATCATCGTATAATTACAATTATATAATCAATATGCATCATTAATTATCCCCCAATTAAAAGTTAAAATTCTCTTTTTACAGATATAAATAATTAAAAATATTTTCTTTTTCAAAATATATTAGCATCTTGATTACTTTTCTTACTTATTGGTTACCCTTTTCAGAGGCATTGAAATAAAGCAAAATCCTCATCCTGAAACTTTAACATTGCAATTGCATACTTTTCTAGCCGTTAACGAATAAATAAAAATATAGTTTTTGATCATTTACTTTTCTCCCGCAGTAATCTAAACACTTATTATTAATGCTATAGGCAATACAAGTGATTATTTCGCTCTTAATGATACACTTTGTTTACATTTAAGGCGGTAAGCCGTCTCTCTTTTTACTTTGTAATATAAATTCCTACTGCTCATCTTAATATGTACACTGAAATTTCAATTACACCAATTAATAAATTGCTTGGCTGAATTGGAATTCAAAATTTATATTAACTGAAGTATCCTTTAGGGTTAGCATAGCTCAGGGTTCCATTTTTGATTTGATACACTTGCAATGACAACTGTTCACCCCTTTTTCTTATGACCATCATGTAGAATAGACGTCGTTGTTCTATGGTCCGGGATTACCCTGCAACAATACTGTTTTGCCCTCTTATTTGCAATAAATGCCACATGTAGCCTATCGCATCCATTGGATTTTTTATTGAATCTCTCTCAACTCCTAACTTATTAATAATCTTATGCAACGTACTCGCTTGTCCAGCTAAATTTGTATGACTGCAAACTAATAAATTAATTTAAGTTATGCAGTTTTATATCCTGGACTTATTTCCATCACGGAAATTATATTTTCGCCGATTATTGAAACTTTACATTTTCTCCATTACATACGGCAGGGGGAGTTAACCATATACCTACGGGCGCATTTGCGCCCAGTAATACATTTTATTGCGCCCAGGAAGGAAAGCCCTCGGAAATTTATAAGTAAAACACATTTTACACTAACATGTAGAAAGAAAAAAAAAGAGAAATGTTGAAAACTTTTTATCAGAAGGATTTCTAATACAGAAAATAATAATGAAAAAAATGAAATATGAAAAGCTGAAAGGAAAATAAAAAACCTAAATTTATCTTTTGCGTCGTTTATAGTGACATTTCTACAAATCGATTTAAGCGGATTTTATGACATCAAAATAAATGGAGCGTCACATCATTTCGCAAAATTTTTCGTCACCCATTGGTATTCCCTCTTTTTTATATATATGGGCATCGGATGGAATTATATTTGAAGGATATAACACCCCCTTCCTCCAGTAGCGTAGAGAGAATTTCATTTTGGGGTGGGGGTGGGGGGAGGGACTGGGCAGGGATGATCTTATTTGAGCATATGAAAAAATGGGAGCTATTTGCCCATGATTAGATAAAAATCGCTGATTTCGTTTATGGGTAGGGACTCTAACCCCTATACCACCCCCCCCTGTCTACGCCCCTACATTAGAGTCCTAAATCGGGTCGGGTTCACCTTAAATGTTTTGGGCTCGGGTCGAGTTTTGGATTCTTTCAGGTGGGGTTCGGTTTCAAAAGAAGGCCCTGATTTTTTTTTTTAATAATTAAAAAAAAACTATATTGTTCATTTTTATACAAAAAAAATAAATAAATAAAAAAATAAAAATAAATAAATAAATAAATAAATAAATAAAAATAAATAAATAAATAAATAAATAAATAAATAAATAAAAATAAATAAATAAATAAATAAATAAATAAAAATAAATAAATAAATAAATAAATAAATAAAAATAAATAAATAAATAAATAAATAAAATAAAATATAAAATCGATAGTGCAGATTTAATTGTAGACTACTTTTCCATAATTGTATTAAAATACGAATTACTTTTCTTTCACTTCAGGTTCGGGTCGGTTCCGGTTTGACGAACTTTTCTTGTCGGGTTCACTTTAAGCAGACTTTTCGGGTTCGGGTTGTTGCATATTTCTACCCTGCATCCCTTCATAAGCACATACACACATAGAAAAATAATAGCAAAAGCAAGTTTTGAGCGATTTCCTTCTCTGTCAAAATTCTCCAATAAATTGCTTTGGATTGCACGTCCACTGGCTTTACCATGGCAACGTTAACTCTGTCATTTTTCTGAGTCGAACCGGACAAAATCGAAGTATTCCTGACAAGATATACAAAGGGTTTGTGTAAAATGCAACAGATTGTTAATAAATGCACCATATAATGATTGCATAATTTGAACAGCAGATAGATAGAAGGGATGTTATTTATTATTCAGGTGTATAAATTTGTGTGCTAGTTTTAAATTCCACAATTTCGCTGTTGTGGTTCAGGTACGAATTCAGATAAGAATGGAGTTCTCTGGATTGGGACGAGTAATCTAGTTTTACCCAAACATGACCCTAAACGAACCGCGGTTTGTGCATTTTTTTTCGGGTTAGAGTCCTGTATCGGGTCGGGTGCCCCAACTTTACTCGAACCCGACCCGATCCTTGAAGATTTTTCTTTTCGTTGTGGAATCAGTCGGGTTTTGGTTGGATTGATTTTAAATGTTTCGGATTCGGGTTGGTTTCGGACTGAGTTTCAATTCTTTCGAGTCGGAGTCGGCTTGACCCGATTATACAAAAAAAAAAAAAAAAAAAAAAAAAAAATAGTCTTGAATCTTTTTCAATTGAAAAAAGCAAACAAAACAGCTATATATTTGAATATTAATAAATATTCATTTTTATACAAAACATATAACATTTATATTAGAGACAGTGTAGACTAATTTTCCTTAGTTATACTAAAATATGGATTAAAGATCTTTCATTTCGAGTTCGGTTCAGGTTAAGATGTAATACAGTAACCCCTTGTTATATTGCGCCTCGGTATATCGCGCATTCGGCTATTTCTCTCTTTTTCTAGTTGTCTTCTGATAAATTTAGCTTCTCGAAAAAGCATATAAAACTTTTGAAGAGTCGAAATCTAAGCATATAACTGAAATGCAATTAGTTCATTTTCGTTCTTTAATTTCTGGTGGCAAGCAGATAATCAAAGAAAATCAAAAACAACGCTGGATTCTAATTTTCAAAAAATACTATAAAATGTAAGTAAAAATATATACTGTGCATGTACGGATATGTATATTTTTAACGTTTTACCATCTTTTTTGTGTTGAACTTGTGGCTTGTTTGGACAAGTATTAAATCGAAAACTTCGTAGCTTAATTTAGGGCTCTTTATTTTTCCTTTATAAACACTCCTCTCGCCCCCCTTGTTATATCGCTCCCCTCGGTATATCGAGCTTTTTTTTTTATCTCCCAAGTAGCGCAATATATCGAGCAGTTACTGTACATAAAAATACATAAACAAAGCAAAACGCTATTTGATTCCAAATCACTCAATAGTCAAGCCTGTACATTCCATGCTTTTATGTATAAAAACGAGTCTGTGAATGCGTCAGAGAGTATTGTTTTAATGTTGAGGGGGGGGGGGATATTTTTTAGAGAACCGCCTTATGGCTACGCCATTCAGCTTAAAATACTTTTATTAAACATTTTCCGAGCAACGGATACTTTTTTTAAAATACCAAAAAATATTTCGACGAATTTATGATAAAACTACTCTCATCACAGACCCCATCCGTCACTTTTTATTTTAAATGTCAGAATAACTACAATTTTCATTTGAAAAAGCATAGTAACCGAAAGTTATTCGACATTTCGATTAGGGAAGATAACTTCATTTAATTGTATATTTATTTAGTTGAAGTATTATTTCTTTAGTTTCGGTATTATTTATTTACGAGGGTAAGTCATTAACTAAGTCACAAAATATAATTCAATAATAACTTACAATGATATTCACTTCAAAACTATTTTTATTTCTCAACATATTCTCCACCAATATTTATGCACTATCACCGTTTTATCAGTGCCCCAACACCAGCTGCATAACATTCTTTGGGTTGCTGTCTCAACCACATTAGGACTTCAAGTTGAACACAGGAGACAATTCAAAAATTTGGTTGGCAACTTCTTCAATATCCATCCTACAGCTTCGACTTAGCCCCAAGCGATTTTCATCTTTTTAGTTCACTAAAAAAACCATCTTGGAAACAAGATGATGTTCACATATGATGAAAAGGTTCAACTTGAAGTCCTAATGGGCTGAGACAGCAACCCAAAGAATGTTATGCAGCTGGTGTTGGGGCACGGATAAAACGGTGATATAAGTGCATAAATATTGGTGGAGAATATGTTGAGAAATAAAAATAGTTTTGAAGTGAATATCATTGTAAGTTATTATTTAATTATCTTTTGTGACTTACTTAATGGCTTTCCCTCGTAGTTGCATTATTATTTATTTAGTTTGTTGAAGTTTCACAGTCAGTTGGCATAATTTGGCGTTAGTGGTTTGAAGCATCATTAACTTTATTGTTTTTGTAATTCATAAACAGTGGTAACCATAAACCATATGAGGCGATTTATCACATGCGGCTAGCTAACGGGAAAAAAAATCCTTAAAAATATTTTTTAAATTTATAATTCATTTATAAAAATATTAAAATGTTACTTTGCGATTGGAAACGCACTTGTGTACACAATTTTTACAATTCTAGTATATAAGGAAGTGACGGTGAAAAATCGATTACAAAATGCCATCTTTACATACTACAAAAACCAATTTAAGTTATATAAAAGAGTGTAAAAAGAATTTGTAGCCCCTCTGGCATGTAAATAGAATCTTCAAAAAGACAATTTCTCTTTTTTAGGAAAAATTCTTTTATTTGGATTCAGTCATTGCATTTCTATTTTCATTTTATTCATTTCAAACTTATGTCAAAAGCAGTCCTTTTTGTGAAAAGTCTAAAAAAAAAAAAAAAATAGTAATTTCAAAACCGTTCGTTATTTTGTCGTATGAACAAAGGCAGAAATAGATTACAGGAAATAACGGTAGACCCAATGTTAAAAATAACATCCACTTATAAAGTCATAAGGCGATCTTGATTGTTCTTAATTAGTATACTTGACGTTATACAACTAAAGTCTCAATAGACTCTTCATATAATCTAGGACTTACCATTAATACGAATAAAAACATTTTAACGTTTTACCTACCATTTCTGTTGTTTTAGATGGTACACGATTCGTTTTTAATAACTAAAGCGATCTTTTATCTCTATTAAAAGTGCGTTATGATTGAGTCAAGGCATAGCGTTTGACGATTTATCTGGGTGAAGTAAGAATTAATACCTAGAGAAGATATAAAACATTGTCGGTCTTTTAAATTACTTCCTCTGAGTCTTATTTTTATATGAATTATGACATTTTCGTTAACATTTGTATTATAAAGCAAAAACATGTCCATTAGCACCGCCCCCTGAATACTAGGCCTGCGCGCTCACACAAAAATGGCGGATGTCGCAGGCGGATTTTTTTTCAGCGTTTATACGGTCCCTCGAATTTGAACACCAATAATTTCTAAAAGTTTTTCCATCTTACTTTTTTTAGATCAAATAAGTCAAAGAAAACTATAAAAAATTACTGGTGTGTAAATTCAGGGGACTGTACAAACGCCTAAAAAAATCCGCCTGCGACAGCTGCCATTTTTGTGTCAGCGCTCAGGCCTAGTATTCAGAGGGTGGTGCCATGAGTAAAGCTGACGTCATATTGACAGTGGCGCAGCCAGAATTTGGTTCTAGGGGGGGTTTTGAGTTTCTGATAAAGGTGGTCGCCGGTTATATGTCTTTTAAATGAATGAAATCATAATGCTTTTCTCCGCAATTAAGTTGGTTATGATTCATTTAAACAACATTAGAGTTACAAACTATAAAATGTACCAATGAAATAACACAAAACTAGATTAGATTTTTAAAGTGTTTAACCCGCCAGTGCACGAGTTGCAAAAACGTTGTTCATAAAACACATACATGCTTGGGTCTCACAGACCTAACCGTGCACTGGAGGGTTAAAAATGATGAGAGGCAAACTTTAAGATGGAAGAGTACAGTACAGCAAATAATTTTATATACAGTACAGTCGCTGAGTTTCACTTGTTACACACTTGTTTCACAAGTTACTTGTCAATCATATTTGACGTAATAGTAGACAATTTTAAAGCATTAAAACAAAGTATCCTAAACAACGCGAAACTTTCCGATTGATTTTCAAAAATGAAAACACATGCAGGCATGATAATTCAAGTGATTTGTTATCGAACAGTTTTTCTTAATAAATGAATTATATATTGAATTATAAGCTATTGTTGTCTCAAAATTACTGACTCTTAATGTCTTGGAATTATTCTACGAATTATTTTTCAATATTTGCCTTCAATGATTGAATTCAGTTGGAAATGAAAAATGTTGACTCTCACTATGATTCGTCTTACCTAAAGCAAATATCTTATACAAAGTTTAATCTTAGCATTGTATCAAGCGTGCTTCAAAAGGAGGTCACAGAGTAGCAACAATGTTTTGATCCATGCCGTTTTGTTTTCTAGATGGGTTTTTAATTAATATCTTAGATAATTACAGACACATTGAAAATCATTACCAACAATCCTTAGATGATTCTGCGTCCATAACCCTCAACTCCCCGCTGAGCACCAGAAAAATAAGACACATAAATGATCTTATAATAGTTCAGTTTTTACTTTTCAAGTATGGAACCTTAATAATGGTGTCAAAATTCTGGTAACCATCTCCTCTCTAACATTGGCTATATTTTATACAACAATTTCCAAACAATTTTTTTCGGTACAACAATATCCAAAGGGGTGTAAGAACAAAAAACATTCTAAAATTGCGGTTTCTACGATATTGTTGATTCTAGCAATTTCAAATTTAATCTAGCGGTTACTTTTAAAAGATGTAAATGCTCACTAAAAATGGTTTCTAAAAAGTTCAAAATTTAAAAAGGGGAAAGGAGCAGTAAACGTTCTAAATCGAAGATGAAAGTGATCGTAATTTTTGGTGCATTTAAGTTCATCGAAATAACCCTAGGTTCCCCTCCTGATAGGAAACAGTCCACAGCAAACAAAAAACCAGTACAATCAAAGACGCATAATCACGTGAAAACTTTTTTTATTATTTCCGGACACATCGACACATCTGGAAAGGGCGAGGGTGGTCCTCTTTCTGCCTCTAAATAATCGACCTTCTTGTTCAACAGTTAGGGAAGATCTGATCTAATTTTTCAGATACATTTTCACCAACGCATAAATGAAAATATGCTAAACACTACATCTTCTCACCAGGCACTCAAGGTTTTTTTTTTTTGTTTTTTTTTCTGAGAAAGCCAGACATGTGTTAGCAGCGAACACAAAAATGTTGATATTGCATATCTGATGCCGGAATCAATTTATGAAAACGGCGCCTGCATTTAACACAAGATACGAAGAAAGACAAAACAGCATATGTTAAAGTCATCTGCAGTACATTAAAATAACAAATTGAAACCACAGAGAAGTTACGTACTTTTACTGTTACAATGAAAAATCTGGGAAAATTTTTAGCTCTAGGAAGAAATGATTACTTTCGAGATTAAAGAATAAAAAGATTTTGAATGCAGACATTAATTCACATAGAGAAACTTTAAGATAGAAAAATTAAATTTTAGAATAAAACATAAAATATATATGATTCTATATCATAGCCATAGGCTGGAAACATGAAATTTGGCATAGAGGCTGGCTTTAGAGACTTAAATGCTAGCCCAGAACAGTTAGCAGGAGCAAAAACATGTTCTAAAATTACGATTTGTGCGATACAGTTGGTATAGAAGCTTGGAATTTGGCATGGTGGTAACTTTTGGGATGTAAATGCTCTCTAAGAACGATTTCTAAAGAAATTCTAAATTTAAAAGGATGAAATGGGCGGAAAGCGGTCTGAAAATGATCTAAAAACAATTAATTAGGAATTGTTTGTGCTAGATATGTGAAATTTGGCCCGGCTATTATACTCTAGAAATATAAATGATCACCCGGAACAGTTTTTTAAAATTTAGAAATGTAAAAGGTAGCAAGAACATAAAAGATCTAAAATTGCGATTTGTGTGATACAGTTGGTATAAATGCTTGGTGTTTGACATAATGGTTACTTTTAAGATATAAACACTCGTTTAAAAGGGTTTTTAAAAAATTCAAAATTTTAAAAAGTGAAATGAGCAAAAAACGTTCTAAAGATGTTCTAAATCATAGAACTTTTAGGGCTAGACTCTTGAAATTTTATATGATGGTATTTAAGAGACGTAAATGCTCGCCCAGAATTTATTTTTTCAATTCGAAATTTAAAAGAATGCAAGAGTAAGATGCATTCTAAAATTGTGATTTATGTGATACAATTGGTGTGGAAACTTGGAATTTGGCATGATGATTACTTTTATGTAGTAAATGCTTCCTTAGAACATTTTTTTTTAATTCAAAATTTAAAAGGATGAAATGAGCGAAAAGCATTCTAAATTATGATTTAGTTGAAACTGTTAATGTTAGAAACATGAAATTTAGTATAGAGATTACTTTTAAGATGCAAATGTTGAGCATAAAGATTTTATTATAAATGGGAAATTTAAAGGTGTAAAACAACTGAAAACAATATGAATTACGATTTATTTAGAACCGCACGTTATATCGCGCCTTTCGAAGACGATATTTTTTCGATGCTAAAAGTAACTAAACGTCTGTATTTCGATACAATCTTTTAAAAGCATCTCGGAAGATCAAATTTACAGTGCCTACAAAAATTTTGAAACGCTCTGATGAATAAAAGTATTTAAAAAAATCTGAGAAATTTTCGATAAAAATGCTAAAAGAAAGTTAGGTGCTGTTTCGGCGTGGGTTAGCTCGGCTTCAGCTCATGTTTTCACTATTTTTTTATGTGACTCTGTTCTCTTCGACTTTAGTCAAACACTTAGATTTATTTCACGGAATTTTAAAGAGGGGTTAGATACAGTTATATTTAGAATCAAATAAAATTTCAGAGAGTTCGGACAATAACTTTTTTTGTTGTTGTTGTTATTTTAAAGGACCCGTTGCAAAAAAGGAAAAAAAAGTGGAAAATTGTACGCTAAACGAGACAAATGAGGTGCGTTCATTTTATAACTAGTTTCGCAATTTAAAAAAATTCATCATCATCATTTCAATGAAAGGAATTATGTAGTCTTCTAGGAGTTAAATGAGCATGCCTTTTTTTTTTCCTTATTATGTATTATGCCACGTTTTCAAATGCATTTTTTTTTTCACCAGGGAGATCTTGCTTTGTGAATGATTACCTTCATGGTTTAATATTTTTATGACTCATCATGAACGAATCTCCTGCGTTTATTTACTCTAATGGATTGAGATATTCGGTTAACCTATTTTCCACTGAAGTTATCTCAGAATCTATACATTTTTGAATGTAACTCATCTATCAAGAAAACTTTTTTTTTTGAACGATCTTTCTAAAAATGTAAATTTTATGCCATTTTATTCGAAAAAATAATTTTGAATAAAAATGGCCACTTGGCATATGAAAAAAGATGTGGTCAGCCCATATTTGTTTTCCTCAGTCACATGACTTGCACTTCTTTTATTATATAGATTACGTAGGATAGGATTTAACAGAATAAAGAAAACTTTCATTAATAACTTTTTAAGCTTTGATTCGATTTTCATAAAATTTGAAAGGACTCGACAAAATTCTGCAACGATTCCACATATATTAAATTTCAAACCATTCGGTTGGGTAATTTTTGCGCTGTTCTATGCGGACAGACGTACAGACGCACGGACCAGGTGCTACGTTACGACTCTAGGCGCTACGTTATTTGTATAACTACGAACGCACCTAAAAAGAAGAGAGAAGAAAACATTTCTTTTACAGTTCGATATCAAAATTTTTAAATGGCCTGTAAAACCATTATATTTATAACTGAGGAAAAATTTATAGAATTCAGACAAGGGTTATTAAAAAAAAAAAAAAAAAAAAAACTATGAAACGACAGACCCTTACGAGGGGAAAAAAACCCCAAACAAACAAGAAAGCGTCTTTTAAAAATGCTTTTATAACTCAAAGCGTCTGTCAAACACTTTTACTATGACAAAGTGACGCAGTCCAAATGACCAGTTTTGACTTAACCGATGTATGTAATATGCGCTTTCACAGTTTTAAGTAGAATTCTCGCCGTTTAATTGAATCACATTGTTGGATAGAATTTGATTTAACAAAGCGGTGGATTCTGCGAAGGCGGAATTTTGATTCATATAAGCGGTAATTATAGTAATTTTTTTAGCTCTGGGGGGGGTTAACCCCCAACCCCCCCCCCCCCCCCCCTTGGCTGCGCCACTGCATATTGACGATAACAACGACCTGACCAATAATTTTCGCTTTTACTGCATTTTTTTATTTAAACTTCTAAACAGAGCACGATTTTAATTTTTATAGCGTCGAAAAGGGGAAAAAATGTACTTTCAAATGTAATTTGTGCGAAAACTGTATATCAATTTGCTGTAATATTTTATTTTATTTTATTTTTTAATAATTGTCACGCATGAATTTTTAAAAATATATCTCTAACACGCGCAGTCCGATTACGGAAGATCATCCTGTTTGCACATAAAACAATATAAATAGTTCAGCATTTGTCTCCAAAAACACACCTGTGTAGTGTAGTACATAATTTTTATAATTATAGCTTATCAGGAAGTGAGTGAAATATATCGATTACAAAATTTTATCTTTACATACAAAACTAAGTTAAGTCAAATAAAACAGTGTAAAAAGAATTTATAGCTCTCTGGCATGTAAATGGAATCTCCAATAAGGAAGTTTCGTCCCCTTTTTAAAAAGAAAAATTGTTTTATTTTTAATTCATTTCAGCCATTTAATTTTTATTTTCATTTTCTTGAGTTTAGAGGTTTAGACTTATTAAAAAAGAAAAAAATAATAATAACTGCTCGTTATATTGCCGTATGAACAAAGGCAGAAATAGATTACAGAAAATAGCGGTAGCTCTAAAGTTAAAAATAACATCCACTTATAAACTCATAATGCGATCTTGATTGTTCTTAATTAGTACTTGACGTTATACAACTAAAGTCTGCAGAGTCTCTTCATATAATCTAGGACTTTCATTAAGACAAATAAAAACATTTTAACGTTTTACCTTCCGTTTCTGTTGTTTCAGATGGCACAAGATTCGTTTTTAATAACTAAAGCTATCTTTTATCTCTATTAAAAGTGAGTTATGATATGATTGAGTCAAGGCATAGCGTTTGACGATTTATCTGGGTGAAGTAAGAATTAATAACTAGAGAAGATATAAAACATTGTCGGTCTTTTAAATTACTTCCTCTGAGTCTTATTTTTATATGGATTATTACATTTTGGTTAACATTTGTATTTTAAAGTAAAAACAGGTCACTGAGTAAAGCTGCCGTCATATTGACGGTGGCACTTTCGCTTTTACCGCATTTTTTTATTTAAACTTCTAAACAGAGCACAATTTAAATTTTTATAGCGTCGAAAAGGGGAAAAAATGTACTTTCAAATGTAATTTGTGCGAAAACTGTATATCATTTTGCTGTAATTATTATTTTTATTATTATTATTTTGGTTTTTAAAGTAATTGTCAAGCATGAATTTTTAAAAATCTATCTCTATCACGCGCAGCCCGATTACGGAAGATCATCCTGTTTGCGCATAAAACAATATAAATAGTTCAGCATTTGTCTTCGAAAACACACCTGTGTAGTACATAATTTTTATAATTATAGCTTATCAGGAAGTGAGTAAAAAATATCGATTACAAAATTTTATCTTTACATACAAAAACCAAGTTAAATCAAATAAAACAACGTAAAAAGAATTTATAGCCCCTCTGGCATGCAAATAGAATCTCCAATAAGGCAGTTTTACCCCCCCCCCCTTTTAAGGAAAAAAAATGTTTTATTTTTAATTCGTTTCAGCTATTTAATTTTAATTTTAATTTTCTTGAGTTTATACTTATTACAAAAGAAGTGAAAAAAAAAATAATAACTGCTCGTTATGTTGCCGTATGAAAAAAGATAGAAATAGATTACAGAAAATAGCGGTAGATCTAAAGTTAAAAATAACATCCACTTATAAATTCATAATGCGATCTTGATTGTTCTTAATTAGTACTTGACGTTATACAACTAAAGTCTGAAGAATCTCTTCATATAATCTAGGACTTTCATTAAGACAAATAAAAACATTTTAACGCTTTACCTACCATTTCTGTTGTTTCAGATGACACAAGATTCGTTTTTAATAACTAAAGCTATCTTTTATCTCCATTAAAAGTGAGTTATGATTGAGTCAAGGCATAGCGTTTGACGATTTATCTGGGTGAAGTAAGAATTAATAACTAGAGAAGATATAAAACATTGTCGGTCTTTTAAATTACTTCCTCTGAGTCTTATTTTTATATGGATTATTACATTTTGGTTAACATTTGTATTTTAAAGTAAAAACAGGTCACTGAGTAAAGCTGCCGTCATATTGACGGTGGCACTTTCGCTTTTACCGCATTTTTTTATTTAAACTTCTAAACAGAGCACAATTTAAATTTTTATAGCGTCGAAAAGGGGAAAAAATGTACTTTCAAATGTAATTTGTGCGAAAACTGTATATCATTTTGCTGTAATTATTATTTTTATTATTATTATTTTGGTTTTTAAAGTAATTGTCAAGCATGAATTTTTAAAAATCTATCTCTATCACGCGCAGCCCGATTACGGAAGATCATCCTGTTTGCGCATAAAACAATATAAATAGTTCAGCATTTGTCTTCGAAAACACACCTGTGTAGTACATAATTTTTATAATTATAGCTTATCAGGAAGTGAGTAAAAAATATCGATTACAAAATTTTATCTTTACATACAAAAACCAAGTTAAATCAAATAAAACAACGTAAAAAGAATTTATAGCCCCTCTGGCATGCAAATAGAATCTCCAATAAGGCAGTTTTACCCCCCCCCCTTTTAAGGAAAAAAAATGTTTTATTTTTAATTCGTTTCAGCTATTTAATTTTAATTTTAATTTTCTTGAGTTTATACTTATTACAAAAGAAGTGAAAAAAAAATAATAACTGCTCGTTATGTTGCCGTATGAAAAAAGATAGAAATAGATTACAGAAAATAGCGGTAGATCTAAAGTTAAAAATAACATCCACTTATAAATTCATAATGCGATCTTGATTGTTCTTAATTAGTACTTGACGTTATACAACTAAAGTCTGAAGAATCTCTTCATATAATCTAGGACTTTCATTAAGACAAATAAAAACATTTTAACGCTTTACCTACCATTTCTGTTGTTTCAGATGACACAAGATTCGTTTTTAATAACTAAAGCTATCTTTTATCTCCATTAAAAGTGAGTTATGATTGAGTCAAGGCATAGCGTTTGACGATTTGTCTGGGTGAAGTAACAATTAATACCTAGAGAAGATATAAAACGTTGTCGGTCTTTTAAATTACTTCCTCTGAGTCTTATTTTTATATGGATTATTACATTTTCGTCAACATTTATATTTTAAAGCAAAAACACGTCCGTGAGTAACTCCGACGTCATATTGACGGTGGCAACGACCTGACAATAAGTTTCGCTTTTACATAAATTTTGTTTTCCAAACTTCTAACCGTAGGAAAATTTTAATTAAAAAAAAGCAATTTTCATTATAATCAACTAATTTTATCAGATCCGTATCCATACTGGACGGGGATGGGGGGTGGGGGGGGGGGGAAGGAGAGCTCTCCTATTAATTTATTTTAGAGAAAGGCATTGCAACTGAAAACTACCGCGCGTAATACACTATCCCTCATGCGCGGTAGTGTATTACTGCTTATTTTACTGTATATTACTGTTAATTTTACGGTATAATACTGGCAGCTGGGACACCAGTATTATACTGTAAAATCAACAATTTTTTTTGTAGTGTGCTAATCGAGGGAGCATCTAAAAAAAGTTTACCGCACAAACTAAAAGCCGCATTAACTGAAACCGCAGTAAGCGAGAGATACCTGTATATATATTGCTATTTTTAAAAACTTAAGGAAGGCGGCCATAATATGCACCCCCCTCCCCATTCCTTCCGGAGTACAGCCATGTCTATTATAGCAGCGTATTATTAACTTCACACATAATTGTCCTTACCTGACACTACAACTTTAATATCATTTCATATAATCCATCACTTTAATTAGCAGCAAAGAAGACATCTTAATTTTTTCCACACACTTTCTGTTCGTTCATATGTTACAAACTTCGTTTCTAACAACTAAAGCAATCTTTTACCGTCTTTTTTTAATACTCTTTACTAAAAGGTAAGTGAGCCAATTAAAAGTGAATTATAACTGTAAACCGTCATGTGTGACAATTTACTGGGTGATGTAAAGAGTTAAGTTGCGGATAACGGAGAATGTTGTTGTTATTTTTCATTGTTTTCTTTTTTGATGTCCTGAAACTGGTTTATCAAAAACTTTCTCATAATCTTTTTGTGTCATATTTCAAAAATTTCAGGATTAAAGTTTCAGCTATAAATATATAATGTACGTGAAGGAATTATTTCAAAAGTTGAAAGAAGTTTATCAAACAAAGCATGGACGTTAATTATTTTCGTTTAATAATTGTCTAAGAAATATGAAATTTCGAGAATATTTTATTACTTTAATACACAGACATCGAAAAACCTTAAATTTATTTTAAGCCGACAAAACTTTTAATTAAAAGTATTTCAGTTTTGTTTTTATTCCCAACACCATATGTACGCGTGAATAGTTTAGTAGATAGAATAACAGTTGAACAATAGATAGATAGAATAATAATTTTTTAATGCAGCATAGTTAAAAAATAAGCATTGTTTTATTATGTTGCAATCATATAATTATAACAGTTAGTGCATGTGTGAATGCAAAAAACATAGAAAATTTGAAACAAAATCTGGAGTGACTCCCTTCGACTTTTTCGAACACTTTACAGAATACTGTGTGTTCAAATAAAGAGTAATATAACAATAAATAAAACCTCAGATCCTAATTTTACAAAGGTGGAATGTTTCCACTGGTGAAAATGACCTCATATTCTAAATAAAACGTGCACTTTCATTCATAAAGCTTAAACATTTTTCTAATGACGCAGTTTTCAACACATTTTCATTCCAGCCCTGCTGAAATTAACATCTGGTAATTAAAGGAAAATGCTGTAAATTAAGTGGACAGTGGAATTTTTAAATGATGGAGTTCGACTAAACAATGGATTTTTTTAATTCGGTGAATTATGAAACTAAATGCTTAAACATTTTTCTAATGACGCAGTTTTCAACACATTTTCATTCCAGCCCTGCTGAAATTAACATCTGGTAATTAAAGAAAAATGCTGTAAATTAAGTGGACAGTGGAATTTTTAAATGATGGAGTTCGACTAAACAATGGATTTTTTTAATTCGGTGAATTATGAAACTCAAATTCATCTGACGCAAAAATAATTTTTCATTTCCGACGCTTCTTTGCAGAGCTATAAGTTTTTAGGTGCGTTCGTAATTTTATAAATACGTAGGACCTATTGTCGTCGTCTGGTCCGTCCGTCTGTCTGTCCGTCCGTCCGCATATAACAACGCAAAAACTACCCAACCGAATGGTTTGAAATTTAAGATATATTATCTTTGCAGAATTTTGTCGAGACATTTCAAATTTTATGAAAATCGAATGAGAACTTTAGAAAATATTAATAAAAATATTTATTAAGAAATTTGAATTTTTTTTTTTTAAATATCGGCGCTTTCCTGTTATAGGAGCTTCCGATGTTTAATCGTCAAGCGACCGAGATACTTATATGACAGAAATGAATCTGCAGATGATATAATTCATTTCACAGAATTAAAAATCATCAAGATCTGAATATTTATATAACTAGCTATGGTACGATACGAACGCACCACATTTGTCACATTTGACGTACAATTTCCAACTTGTTATATTTGTAAACAAACTATACATTTAAACAGTTGTTTATACTTAAAATGCTGTTTTCTCAAAATTGAAAATTTTGTAACTTTTTATGCACATTCTAAATAATAAGATTCTTTTGAAATTTATACTGTATATCCTTTATACAATAACAGATAAATGACTTAGCATAAAATATATTTAGCTTAAAAAGATGCAATTCAGAGGCATTTTAGTGTTGAAATTTATGTGCATATAGATACTTTTTTAGAAAAAAACAAAGAATAATTATTATAAAAATATTGTTTTTCGCCTTATACATTCAGTGAACTTTTACAATTCATGACACCTTTAATTGTAATAAATGAAAAGAATCTCATAAATAAATATTGTCATATTTTATGCAAAAGAAATGCTCTTGGAACATTTTGAAATATGTCAATTTTTTTGCCGTATTAAAATATTTAAAATGCAATAGTTAAAAATATTTTTAATATTTTAATTTCAAATTTTGTGCATGAGTATTTTAACATGTCCTTAAAAACTCAGTGCCGAATTTCAAGCGAATTCATGAAAAATTTAAACATTTAATTTAAGTTCACTGTCGCTTTAACTCACATTCTGGTGAGATATATTTGTTATATCGATATAAGATGAATGTGTCGGATGTATCAATCTCAAAATCTTCTCCCAAATACCCTCCCTCCCCCCAATCTTCTATCTCATACATATTAATACTTCAAAATCACAACGTCAAAATTAAATCACAATCTATGCCCATGATAAGGATTCTAAAGGTATTGTCCTGTCCTCTAAAAAACCTCACACTGAAATGTTTCATAAAAAAAAAAAAAAAAAAAAAAAAAAAAAAAACACTCTAGTACTACATCAAATATTTCACTAAAGTCATTTTTTAGGGTTTCGTTCATCTCACGAAACCCTAATACTCACGCTCCGTTGTCTGTCCATCATAGAGCCATTCTCAGAAACTATATAACTTACAGAGTTGAAACTTTGTGTATATATAGCTGAATACCAGCTATGAAGCTCAAAATATTAAAATTTGAAAAAATCCTATTATTTTAATAAATAGAGATAAAAAACCAAAATTCTAACAGCCTTTTCCTATTAAATTTAAACATGTTTCGTTATAGCAGTTGTAAAAATTTAAAAATCCACAATGAAATTCTTTCTACAATAATTAATTTTCTATTGAACGATTTTCACGTGAAAAATGAAAATGAAATAAAAAGTTTCACCAACTGAAAAAAGATAAATATGAAATAAAATTGATTGACGTCATAGTGGTAATAAAACGGAAAATTTCTAAGATTTCTCAGTAATACAAGGAGTATGAGTATGTGTATGTACACAAAGCAGATTAATATCACGTCATTAGAGAATTAAAAAGAAAATATGACGTCATATCGGAAGTTTAACGAATTTTTCAAATATTTGAGAATACAATACAAAGCGAGTATCAATATGAGTAATAGAGAATAGTAAATATATGAGTTTGAGAAACATATTGAATCGTGATAAAAACCCGATTAGGGAAATATTCGCATATTTTAACATTTTGAAGGTGTATAACATGTTTAATTTTTAAATTTTTTTTTTTTTAAATATTTTATTTTTTTGCTAAATGAAATTTATTTGGATTTATTAAAGAAAGGATAAAGTGTTTTGAAAGGAATATTAAACGGAACCCTTTGAGCGATCTTCGATCACACTTACCCACTTGCTTTGTTTTACTCTGTTTTTATGCACCATTTAAAATAATAAAAACAGTTAAAAATACCTAAGGAGTGCTTATTTAGTTTTAAAATAATTTAAATTAACGAATGCAGAATTCTGGCAAAACATGAACTTCATTTTTGCAGATTTTCTTGTTAAAATAGAATTTTAGAACGATCTACATATATATTTTGTTTTTATGTTAAACCCTTAAAATGTAATAAAAATCTTCATTTTCAGCTGATTATATGTCAGGTGTGGTTTTTTTTTTTTTTTTTTTCAGGTAACATGGGTTATTATTTTGTAAAAGTGTTTTTTTTTTTTTTTTTCAAATTCTCGCATAATTGGCTGCCATTTTGTAATAAAGTGATAAAATGAAAAATGCTCAAAATTAAAATCTTAGCCAGAACAAACTGTAAAAATTTAGTCTTTAATTTTTATAAATTTTTTATTAGACTTTATATAGATAAAATTTCCAAAAATGTTTTTTTTTTTTTTTTTTTAGAGGATAGCGCAATATAGGATCGTTCAGTTGTGTGCATAGAGATATAAGCATAGTATTTTTTTTCAAACAAATCATCGAATTTCGTCACCCATCCTCTTAGATGTCTGCAACCAAAATTCCCAACACAAAGAGCATAAAAAGGACACCTGTTGGGCTGTATGCACCCAAGCCTAATAAGGATCTATTTGAAAATATACCAGAAAATTTAGTTTGATTAAATTCCGTTCATTAGTTTTTGAGATATAGCTATAGCAAAAATCGTGAAAAATGCAGCACAGCAACGTCACCTGTAGGACGATTTACACTAAAAAATAATCAACAACAATTTTTGTCAACCAGAAACTGAATCTGAAGTTTGATGAAAATCCGTGAATTAGTTTTTGAGAAAAAGCTATTGCGGAAATCGTGAAAAATGCAGCACAGTTATGCCACTATTGGGCAATTTATACCAGAAGCTAATCAGCACCATTATATATCAAAGTCTAACTGAATCTAAAGTTTTATTAAATTCCGTGCATTAGTTCTTGAGATAGAGCGATCACAAAATTTGTGTCACTTACAGACAAACAGACAGACTCACGAACGGACATTTTCTAAAAACAATCAAATCGTGTTCAAGACCTTCTAAAACTCACAAATCCGTCTAAAAAAACAGGTAGTCGAAAATTTTCACGAATCTAACATTTTCTTCTTGTAGAAAAAAATCATAAACCTAACAGAAATAATTTAACCTCCCCCTCTCCCCCAACCTCTCTCTCTCACACACACACACACACATTTCCCCTTTAATTCATTACGCAAATAAATTATATATTCAGAAATAATTTAAAGAAATAAAAAAACATTGAATCAGTATTTTATCCACCAAAATTATAAAAAGGGAGCATTGACCCTTTTTGTACTAATACACAGATATAGTGAGCTGAGCTTCAAGATACTAGTTTAGTGTTGTCCCATAAAGAAAAATAATTGTAATTACGTGAAGTATTGCGGTGTAATCTGAAATCTAAAATAACTTCGAAATGTCTAAACGGATAAAAAAGAAAGAATGCTCTAGTCATTAATTTTTGCGGTTTTGTGGAATATAGTTTTTCTGCAGACGATTTTCACAAATATTTTTACAAAGAAAAATTATTTTTTCTTTTTAACATAACTATACAAGTTTCTTCTAAATTGTAGGAAATATTTTGGGTTTAAAAAACGAGTTCTGCATTCTTCTTCTTAATTCTTTTTCACGTTCGAATTTCTAAAGGTCTAAAAGTTAAATCACAAGCTCAAAGGGTGCCGAAATGAAATGATATATCTTTTCATAATCTTGAGGTAGAATTAAAAGAGTGAAAAAAAAAAGAACTCGACGATGTTTGTCCGGTAGCTTACGTGCATAAGAACAATTCACGCGCAGGAGGGTCTACGATCTTATTACGGCACCTACGCAACCACCTGAAGAGGTCACGAAGGCTTCGGGGCAAATTTAAGGCTTATTTACATATGACTCGCTCTAAAGCTGAGGGCATAGACCGGACTGTTGATATTCCGTCTGGTACTTTATTGGAAGTCGAAAACAAAAGACTTTAGATCTTAATTTACGGAGGGATTGTATATTGTATACATAAGTCAGATTAGTGTGTGATGTGTGTATTAAAAAATATAATTAAGTTAATTATGTATCAGTTGCGATAAAATCCAAAACCCCAAACTGTTACAGGACTATGATCGATAATATAATTGTTGGAAATGCGGTTTCCGATGTGGCATGAATTTTTAGATTATCTACATTTTTGTGTATTACATAGTGTCTATAAATCGCATAGATAATATACAGGACTGCACGGGAGAATTTGCACGCATTACTGGATAAGGACACCAATTGCTTAAAAATGGATTTTTACTGACTTAGGAGATTTTTTAATTGTTACTTTATTCTTTTGGATAGTTTAAATTTAGTTAACGCGATTTTTAAAACTTACAGTTGAAATATTGAAGCATAAATACTGGATTTGTTAATTTTGATGAACATTGATATTAATGTTTGATGTAGTACAAGTGTAGTTGCTAATGAATATCACTATAATTAATTTCATTTGTCTTTGAAATCTCTTGCTGCTCAATGTACAAATGAATTGCTATTGATATCAACTCCTACACATCTTAGCAATTTTATAAATAACTATTTGTCTTTGAATATTCATAATATGCAAATATGTTATACTTAGCAACCATTGGTAAAAACTTTAGTATATATTTTTTTCTAAATTGGTAAATACTGTGTAAATGCTTATTAACTACTGCTTTTCTAATGTAATTTCTATCAGAATATTGAAATCTTACATCAAGATCTATATGTACAACTTACAATTTCGCTCGCCCAGCCATAGACGACTTGGGCAGTGCATGTAATTGTTATTGTTATCTTAATATTGTATATATCTTTACAATCAATTTAATTTCGTCATCGGAATGAAGACCAACCGTTTATCTCTCGACTCTCTCGGGGGTCTGTCGAGGTCGGATTGGGGGGGGGGTCTTCTTTTCCCCGTTACTTCCTGGGTCCGGTCTTCTGGCTGTGGTCCGGTAAGTGGCAATTTTTTTTTTTCCTCTCGTGGACCTTTTGAGCCTATACCTCACCGTTGGCTGTCCACGAGTGGGTGATTTCTGTAAATTTCTGTAATATCTGTTACTTTCTTCTGTCTTTACAAGAAGAAAGTATTGGATTCGACTTCCGGTATTCGACGGATTTATAAGGTCCTGATCACGATTTGAATGTTTTTAGAAAATGTCTGTCTGTGAGTCGGTCTATCTGTATGTGACAAAATTTTGTTGGCGCTCTATCTGAAGAACTAATGTATAGAATTCAATAAAACTAGATTCAGTTAGAGCTTGATATAAATTGCTGTTCATTCGTTTTTAGTGTAAATCGCCAAAACAGGTGGCGCTGCTATGCTGCATTTTTCACGATTTCCACGATAACTATATCTCAAGAACTAATGCATGGATTTTCATAAAAAATCAAATTCAGTTAAACGTTGACATAGTTGCTGATTAGGTTTTGGTTTAAATCGCCCAACAAGTGACTCTGCTATGTTGTTTTAATTCACGATTTCTGCAATAGCTCTATCGCAAGAGCTAATGCACAGATTTTCATTAAACTTCAGATTCAGTTAGACGTTGACATAAGTTGTTATTGATTAAGTTGTGGTGTAAATTGAGCAACAGGTGGCGCTACTATGCTAAAATTTTACGATTTACACGATTTTAACGATAGTCCTACCTCAAGAACCAATGCATAAAAAATTAATGCATGTTGATTCTCAACGTTATTGATTATAACAATTCGTTATCGTCATTGTGGAATGCTTATTTGAGCACCACATAATTTTTTGAATCGACCGACAAATAATAAATGTAGAGTATGGTTCTGGAGCATAAATATTCATACGTATTTTGTTGGATCAATTGTTACGACGGTATCAAAACTTGTTTGCCGATATAATTTTATCGACTTTAAATATTGAACCAACTGCCTTTCATGGGAAGCTGTAGCACGAATGCTATTAACAGGAGTATTATTATTATTTTTTTTTCCCGTAGTGGAACGCAGAGTACACGCAGAGTTAGTTATAGAAAATACCACTGTAGTGGAATTGAATGCTTAGTGAATGAAAGTAAAATGAAAGATCGTATATGGACCTTAACATTTAACTGCTGTTAAAAGGTTAAGTTCCATACAAAATTTAAAAAATAAAAATAAAAATCTGATCCGAAATAAGAAAAGTATTTTGTAGACGTATGGATATTTATTCTCCAGAACCATATCCTACATATCCTACATATCGACAAATAATAATATTTGTCGATCGAATAAAAAAATAAAAACTTGCGTGGTCGACAAATAAACATTCCCTAATGAAGATAGCGAATTGTTATAATCAAAAACGTTGAGAATATATATATATACTAGGGGGCCTACCCCCTGCGAGCTACGCTCGCCATCCCCCGCTCAGACTTCGAGGCCTCTAAAAACATGACAGCGTGCTTTATTTTAAAAATATTGGTAAATCTGTAATTGGGTTGCCATGCTTTTAACATTTTAATGGGACATTTTTCGATTATCATGGCCTCATACACAGCTGTTGCGACAACGGACGACTGTTTTCGGGATTGATAAGTAAAATCAATTACTACTTGAAAACCAGCTTGTATGAAATGGTTAGGTTTAAATTGTGACTACCTCTCGGACTTTTATAACAACAATGTCTATTCTATTCTTCCTTTGCGTTTAAGGATAAGAAAAATTCCATCTGTTTGTGAGTAACATTAAGAACCACGGTATTAAAAAGTACTATGTTATAGACATTTTCAGCAACAGGTTTTAATTTTCTCTCTATTTTAGTGCACCATCATGCATATTTTCATGTTATTTTAAATATGTAAATTATTTTTTTTAATTAATATGTATATACGAATTTTTTAATAATTATTTATCATACAAAATTAATTAAATATTTTGTGCATGCATGCCTGCATTTATTCGGCATCAATTGATGAGATATTTAAACAAATTTGCTATCCGCGGTAATTTTACACCATGTTCTGTCACTTGAATATTGTCCATAAGAAAATCGGGTACTTTTCCATTATAGGATCCTTTGCTTTTAGGTTTGGCGTAATTCGAGCTTCAAAAAGGGATAGATTCGTTAATGTACATAGATTTGTTGCCAAAAGTTATGAAAATAAACCCAATGAACTTTTGGTGCTTTTCTATTATAGGGGTCTTGACGCTTTTTTAAAAAGCTTGGCGGAAAAAACCAAGCAGGATAGAAAACCAAGCAGGATATTTTATTCTTCCGTTCAGTTGGGCAATTATTATTTTATATATTAGTTTCAAATATCCGAATTAATGATTTTATAAATTCGTTTAGTTAAATTTTACAAAAAAATAACAAAATGATATCAATAAATAATAATTACTATTAATTCCTTTTCCTCCCTTTCTTTTGCGTTTACCTAAATGACGTCATTTGGACGAATTTATTCAAAATATTTTCAGTTTATAAATTAAATTAAATGCTGACAGACGATTGAATCCTGACGATAGAAATGTGATTTTTTTTCAAATTTTCCTGAAAAACATAATTTAATCACAATCTTGTCTTCATTATCGATTGAAATAAAAGATAAATTCAATTTCAATTTGAAAATGACGAATAAAAAGAAATCAATAATCCCTATCGGGATCCTTTTCAATTTTTTTCCCTTTTTTGTCACAAAAAAACTGAGTAATTAGTTGCCATCATTACAGAAATGTCATTAAAATTAGAAAAAAATTAATATCTCGAAAACTAATTCCAATTTCAAAATTCTATTACCAGTTTTGACATCCGCGGATTTTTATGAACAATTGGTATTAATTTCACCATCAAGCGTTTAATATTTTATTAAAAATAGCCTTGAAACATAATCAGTCGTTTAATCAGTCGTTTCATAAAATCGTTTCATAAATTCGTTTCATAAAATCGTTTCACAAATTCGTTTCATTAGGATTTTATATATATAGGGTAGATATATATATAGGAATGAACAAACGAAAATGAAAAATCGTGCATTAGGCAATGAAAAATTTTTAACGCTAAAAGAATACTAATAAGAAATTTAATTTTTTAATACAATGAAATAATATTTCTATATAAGCAATTTAAAAAATACATGCATAATTCAGTATAAATTTATTTTCAGCAGTTGCTGTCCATATACCAGTAATGCGTGCAATTCTTCTGTTCATCCCTGTATATGACCTATAGAATTATACACACCATATACTACTCTAAAAGTTACATAAATTTTGAAATGCATACCACAGCGGAAAATGCGCTTCTAGCAATCATCGATCGTAGTTCGATTCCGTTCATAGTCGACATTCGGTTCCTTTAACCGAATTCTTTTGCGCGGCTCTGTAAATGAACGATAAATGCTACGCACTCATACGTACTGTATGGAAAACATGTTACAGTGCACCTAAGTGATTCTTTTAAATTTAATTATGTCTGAAGTATCATAACATCATTAAAATGCACTGTAAACGATTTGCACAAGTTTTTAGCTATCATTTTTTTTTTCTTTCATTGACTTTTATTTAGATTCTCAACATTTTCTAATAATAACGATTCGGTATCTTCACTAATGGAATACGTATTTGAACACCACATAATTTTTTATTCGACCGAGAGATAATAAATGTAGAATATTGCTCTGGAGCATAAATATTCATACGTTATTTTGTTGGATCAACTTTTACGACGGTATCAAAATTTGTTTGCCGATATAATTTTCCTAGGCACAGCTGCATAGGCTTTAAATATTGAATCAACTGTATTTCATGGGAAGCTGTAGCACAAATGCTAACATATTAACAGAAGTATTTTTTTTCTTTTTTGTTTCTTTTCCGTAGTGTAATCATGGTGTTACACGCAAAGGTATGTTTTAGAAAATACCAGAGTAGAGGAATTGAATACACAGTGAATGAATGGAAAATGAACGAATGTATATTGAGCTTAGAAGAGTCTCAAAAAACATTCGACAGCAAACCTCAATAACATATAAAAATTACACGGCAGCTAGAGTATATTTACGAAAGTTAGAACACAGCCAGACCTTCAGACAGACACAAACAGAATTTATACTTTTAACTATGTTGGAAAGTTTTAAAAAGATAAAATTTTCCCAAGCTTATAATGATGAGCAGAGATGTAAAATTTCCGAAGAGTTTTGAAATGGTGAAAAAAAAGTTTCTTTTTTTCTGAACAAAATGGAAATTTTGAAAAAAACTTAATTTTTTATTATATTTTTTAAAACTTAATTATAGTATTTTAGAAAATATAGAATAATAAAAATATTTACAATTTATACACATTGGTATTTTTTTTTTTTTTTTTTTTTTTTTTTTACTTCGTATAAAAATATTATAAAAACTATAATGGTTTTTACTATTAAAATTTTTGAATTTCAGCCACACAATTTCTATAGTAGTTTTTCCTGGTTAATGGAGCATTGGGTAAAATATCATTTAATTATTAAAATAATCGTTTTATTTGTATTTTTCTTTTTAAATCGCACTTAAATCTAATTTTGAAAATATTAAAAAGAAAATCGCAAAGTTCCATCTAATATTGTTTGGTCTGAAAGCAAATTTAAAATATATTAGTATTATATATACCATTTATCAAAATGCCTTTTAAACTGTTTAAAAGCCAATGAAACAAATTGTTATATTTTTGTCATTAATATTACATTTTTTCATATTTTTAAAAGTTGATGTTGTTTTATAATATGATATTTTTACAATCATAGAATAATTTTGATTTACCGTAAAAAAAAAAAAAAAAAAAGAAAAAAAAAAAACATAATTTAGATTTAGTATATATTTAAATTTTCTATTTAGGATTTTCAAAACTAGAAAAAGGGAAACTAATTTTAAAACGGATTTTTAATACAAAAAGAATTAAACACTTAAAATGTAAGTTAGAAAAAATCTAGATTTTTTCCCCCATATATTTATTAATATAATTATTTATATAATTGTATTTTGCAGAAAGTATTGCTTGCATTTTCTTTGCAAAGTTTATTTGGGATGAAAAAATAATAATGAAAATAAAATAATGCAATTAGACAAGATTAGGTAAAAGCATATTGAAATGTGCAAGTAATTCAATTATATGTTTTTTTTTTCTAATAATAATTAAATAACTGAAGTTGTGATTGTTATCTGATGATTATATATATAAAAAAAAAGTTGCATATTTTTCTATAAACCAAATAAATGGCATTTTGGAATGATACTTTTTAAATTCCTTCCTTAACATACCAACTATTATTTATATAAATTTGCATGTTATTTTTTAGATTTAGTGAGCAAAAGTAGCATTTAATTCTGTTACAAATTGCTTTCGAAGTTAATGTTTTCATGTTAAGAAATTTAAAATTTACTTTATATGTGTGAGAAGATGAGGTAAAGTTTACTTCAAATGAATGACGTTAAACATGTAACATAAAGGAAAAAACTATCATGAAATCCTAAACTTGTAATTTTATTAAAAAATAATTAAATAAAATTTTAACATTTCCAATAGGAATTAAGCCTTTAAAAAAAACATTTTTTCATAAAATTTTCCTTTTTTTTTTCAAGCATTCCTATTTCTAGCAATAAGGAGTAAAAATTGGTGGTTAAATCATATAACCAATAATTAAACTTTTGCTTTATTTGTCGTTTACCATCTATACTTTGTAATGGCCAGTGGTCATTCAGTATGTATAAAATTGAACATCTTTCTGTTCTTAGAACGTATACGGTATTACCTAAAACCAAATCATGCAACAAAATAACTGTACCCCCTCTTCCTCCATCTGTGTTTATCATTTTATTTCACTTTTACGATTTGGCTGTCTTAGAAATGTTATTTTGTATCTTTTACAAAGTATTTTTTGCCAAACAAACAAACCAAATAAATTTTAAATAAATAAGCGCATAAAAAGTAATTACATATACAATGGATTTCGGTTAATTGGGACACATTGATTTTCCACGATTTGTACCAGTAAAGCGGCTGCCCCAATTATTAGAAGTAAATCTGATGACATTTTTCTTTCTTTTTTTTTCCGTTGATATTTTGTCCCAACTAAACGGCTGCCCCAATTAAACGTCGTGCCAAATAATTGGAATCTACTCTATTCTGTACATCACTTACAAAGTTAAATATATACGATGAGTTGGCAAAAAAAGTAAATAAAAATAAATAAAATAAAAATACTAATAAAGAAACTAAGAGTTTTCAACTCTTTAACAGTATAGTCAGCGAAAAAAACAAAAAACAAAGTACTCCAGTAATATATTTAATTAATTTTTAGAAAAATCCTTTTTTTTTACTCTTTTAAAAAAATTGTTGCGAGAAAAAGAAAGAAAGAAAGAAAATGAAAGCCCATTTATTCTTATTTTTCCATTTCGTGTCACCGATCCATCATACTCTGTTATTCTACAGCGGTTACAGTTAAATCACGCCAGTAGAGATGTGTAGAGTTGTCATGTCATTTATCGGTTTGATGAAAATTTCTAAAGCGCATCGTCGGAGAAAAAAAAGAAAACTTTTTTATTCGCTGTTACCCTTTACGCTCACTTGCTACACGAAAAGCTGAATATAAAAATGTAAGAGAAAGTTTCTTTTTCTCTGTTTTTTTCCTTGTTCTGTCAGTTGAAACTTCTTGTTACACGCGCTTCATCACAGCATGGGTTGGAATTAGTATTGCCAGGTCCAATATCACAAAAAGCGCGACAGCGCTTCTAAATCGGGACATTAAAGTAAACGCTATAAAAACGGAACCTGCCTACAACGGAATCCTGTCTTGAACGTAAAAATGTCATTGTCCCTAAGTTAGAAATACCCTACAATTATACCTGCTAAGACAAAAGCCTGTTGAAAACGGAATTTTTCTCCTGTCCCTTGCGATTCCGTCTTAGCAGATTTTATTATACTAAAAAACACAACAGTCTTAGACAATAAAAACATGTGAAAGCGGAATCGCTATGAACTATTCGTACAAAATTGTTATTTAACAGGTATAATTGCATAGTATGGTAGGGACAATGAAATTGTTAGTTTTAAAACAGAATTCCGTTTTAAATAGGTTCCGTCTACATAGGGTTTACTGAACGAAGTACAGTAAAACTTGTAAAAACAGAATCGCTAGGAGCCAGTAAAATTCTGATTTTGGCAGGTTTCCGTCTAGGCAGTTAGAATTGTAAGGTGTTCCTTTGAAAGGAGCTATATATATATTTTTTCGTTATAGATAGTTTCCGCCTTCACAGGCTGTATTAAGTTGCACTCGATGCTGATTAACGAATGGCATGGTACTAATTTTTTTTTAGACGAATTGGTGCATTATGGGAAATCGGGACTTTTGGCGTTCCGCACAGAGCTTGCGCGGGACAGGTTTTGGAGCCCCTGAAAATCGGGACATCCCGTTTAAATTGGTACACTTGGCAACACTAGTTAAAATATACATTAAAAAAGTTTTCTTTTTTTTTTTTCAAAAAAAATTTAAATGTGATATTTATTTAGAATTTTAAGACAGTTTTCTCTATGGCACATATGATTGTATTTATAACGCACTCCGGTGTATAACGCGCACTTTCATACTTCATTTTACCATTTTTGGATATATTTCCCGTGTAACGCGCACCCTCCTTTTTTACAAAAAAAAAAAAAAAAATCATGAGGTACATAGGAAAAAATAAAATAAAGATTACTGTAAAGTAAAACAACTATTGCTTTTCATGCAAACTGACAGCGTAAATTATTATTATTTTTTTTAAATGAATGGTATGCTTATCAAATTAGACATCTTTGTTTTCATAATAATCTTTTTCCCCGTTAATTTTTTTTTTTTTTTTTTTTTTTTTTAATTGGCGCATAACACGAATCGGTAAATTTCGATCAATTTTCTTGCATCGAAAGTGCGTATTGTAAACCGGAACATATACGGTATTTAAAAGAGGTAAACATTCAGATTTGTTTCCTTGGTGGGATGTGTGTGTGTGTGTGGGGGGGGGGGGTGTAGTGAAGGAAGAAGTTGAAAACAATGATTCGAATTGGGTTGTTGTTATGGGGTCAATGTCGGCTATTACACGCGATTTTGTTTAAAATGAAAATAATAATATATATTTGGATATGAAAGAGTGTGCCTTCAGTTAATTTCATGACAAATAAAATGTATAATACGCATTCATTTCTGGTTGGTTTCGGATTTAAATATTCATTTACTGGTTAAAGAGATTTAGATGCATCCAGATTTTTTAAGGGCTCTAATCATAGATGCCGACTTCACGGGGGTGAATCAGGCATACTTCTATCGCTAATTAAAAAAATAATTGTATTGCTTAACCACTGTGATTAATTACGAGAAAAATAACATTTCAAAATTGGTGGTAGATGTTTGTCTGATTTGCTCCCGTTGCCAACGTTAAGTTGGCGTTTGCGGCTTTAATCCCAACATTTAAAAAGAAATTAGAACGATGACGAACGGAGAAACGGATAAAAGACCATCGTATCCTGATAAAATTGACTCGGAACTATTCAGAAAATGTACTCTAATAATTAAAATATAAATAAGTAAAATCAAACTTCCTGCACTCACGAGGACAAATGTATAAAATATACGCTAAAAAGTAAAATAGAATGAAATAAAAAACTTTCACTTTTATGAAATTAGTAAAAAACAAACACGAAAAGTATCTACTTCCGTTAGTAATAACTTACACATCCTATATTAATATAGGAAGACGGAAAAACGGATAGAGGATCGAGCGTATCTTGATAAAATTGACACGGGACGATCCGGAAATTGTACTCTATCAATAATTAACAAATAAATATATGGGAGGGGGTCAGGGCAAGAAAGTGCCAAGCCACATTTTTGGTGAAATAAATCTAACACTGTAATCTATTTCTTAATATTATAAATTATAATATCAAACATATAATTTGTTTCTAATGTCACTTGGTGGCAGCCTATGTGATAGGTTCCGTTTTTGCCCCAGATGTTTATGCCTCCAATGAAGATGGCTAATTTACAAAAAACGTAATAGTAATATCATTAAAGTAATACCATATTGTTACTCACAATATCTCAAACGTTACTAAGACATTGGTGAAAAAAAATTTAGGTTCTATATCTTGATTTGAGTATTTGATCAAATTTTCAAATTGAAATATCTCAGACGTTCAAAAATGTGGCTTGGCACTCTCTTGCCACGACCCCTTCTTATCTAAAGTCAAACTTCCTGCACTCATGACAAATGTGAACTTAAACATATGCTAAAAAATAATAAAATAAATAAATGAAATTGAAAACTTTCACTTTTATAGAACTGATCAAACATTATCAAGTAAAATATGTACTTCCGTAAGTAAAATAGCTTACACATAATATATATATTTTTTAAAAATCAGCATAAAAATAACTCGATGTTTCTTACAACGTAATTCAACAACACGATCTAATATTCATAATATGATAGTCACGCGGAAATAAAATCGCCGGTTTTGCTGGAAAGATTTTACTACGTAATAAAACAATGCTCTTTCACTATCTTCATGTATTGGAAATATAATATTCTTTGCAGCATGTCAAGATTCAATGGGGGGGGAGGGGGGGGGAGTTTGTCGTAAACAATGTTGTCATTCTATCTTGAATATTATGTTTCATGAGGCATAATTATATTCACGGGGATAGATTAAAAGCTTTTCCTGTACTATGTAAAAGTTTTCGAAAATATTACTTTAGAAAAATCCACCGTTCATTTGAGTATCCAAATATTGTAACCGGGAAAAAGATTTAAGTGTTTAGCATTATATTTCTACTTTGACGTTCTAAATTCGATTATGTAATAAATCTGAACAAAACATTTTATATTTAATAATTTTTTTAAATAATTATAATGTAATACCGATAGTTTAGTTATTTTAGCCATTGCATTGGGTACACTTCAAATCATTATACACTTTTTCGAACACTTATTTTTTTACCTGTTTTAGTACACTTTGAAGCGCACTTTTTGGAACAGTTTTTAGAATACTTCTGAGAACACGTGTTTTGTTCAGCACACTTTCTAGCGCACTTTTTGAAAGCGATGATTTCACAAGTGTGTTCCCAATCTGTTCTCAAATGTGTTCCCAAGTTTAGATTTAACAAATATCCTAAGCAGAACACTTTCAGTACACTTTAGGAACATTTTCGGTACACTTTCGGAACACTTTCTTTATAGCGGAGCATATTCGGAATACATTTTAGTACACAATAAGGTAACTGGAACACTTTTTTTTAATCAAAGTGTTCCAAATGTGTTCCCAGGTTTAGATTTAGCAAATATCCTAAGCAGAACACTTTCAGTACACTTTAGGAACATTTTTGGTACACTTTCGGAACACTTTCTTTATAGCGGAGCATATTCGGAACACATTTCAGTACACAATAAGGTAACTGGAACACTTTTTTTTAATCAAAGTGTTCCAAATATGTTCCCAATCTGTTCTCAAATGTGTTCCCAGGTTTAGATTTAACAAATATCCTAAGCAGAACACTTTCAGTACACTTTAGGAACATTTTCGGTACACTTTCGGAACACTTTCTTTATAGCGGAGCATATTCGGAACACATTTCAGTACACAATAAGGTAACTGGAACACTTTTTTTTAATCAAAGTGTTCCAAATGTGTTCCCAGGTTTAGATTTAGCAAATATCCTAAGCAGAACACTTTCAGTACACTTTAGGAACATTTTTGGTACACTTTCGGAACACTTTCTTTATAGCGGAGCATATTCGGAACACATTTCAGTACACAATAAGGTAACTGGAACACTTTTTTTTTAATCAAAGTGTTCCAAATATGTTCCCAATCTGTTCTCAAATGTGTTCCCAGGTTTAGATTTAACAAATATCCTAAGCAGAACACTTTCAGTACACTTTAGGAACATTTTCGGTACACTTTCGGAACACTATTTTTATAGCGGAGCATATTCGGAACACATTTCAGTACACATTAAGGTAACTGGAACACTTTTTTTTAATCAAAGTGTTCCAAATGTGTTTCCAATGTGTGCCGGGAATTTGCAGTGTATAAAGCTGACTCTTTTAATTCGGACAACAAAGTTAAACGTAAAATGATCAAATTATCCCAATAATTATAAAAGTAAAAATAGTTATTTTTTAAAAATACATACTCTTCTTTAAACATTCAGTGTTTATCTTGAAAATCACACTTAATTTAACCCTACAGTGCATAGTGTAGCCAATTGGCAACACTTTCTATTTAACTTTTAATAAATAAATCAAGTTCTTTGCATAGAAATATTAATCTTGTAAAAATAAAATAAATATACTACTAAATAAAGTTAAAAATCTATCTTGAATTTTCTGGTGTCGAATTCTTAATATAAGTATAAAAAAACACATTTCTAAAAGAAAAATTCATGCACTATAGGGTTAATGACGGCAATTCATGGTTTTTCTAAAACCAATTCCATTACAATACGTTAAATTCACCGCTTTTATTTGCGCTTGGTAGAATGCGCCAGCTTAGTAATTTTATTAAAAAATATATAGTTCTTGCTTTGTTTAAATATATGGCAACATGAAAGAAAAACAAAGAATGGGAAACAACTGATATTGAAGTGCCCTTTTCTCCTCAACTACTGTGACGATTTGAATATTTAAACAAAAAAGAAAAATCGTGCGTCAAGCATAGATTATGTAACACTTTCCAACACTTCCAATATACTTTTACAAATATTTAACGTTTAACCCATTCGGGACCATGGGTGCATATATGCACCCTCAAAGAGAGCATACAGAATTTGTTTTTGGCACCAGTAAAAAATAAAAGTAATATTTGATTTCTCTAATTAGAGCATTTTTGTGATAGTTTAAGTAAAGGTAGCTTTTTAAAAGGAAGTGGTGCCAACCAAATAAAATTTGTGTAAAAGCCGCCGGTCCTGAAAGGGTTAATAAGTTGAAAGATGGTATTTGGAAAACGCATAACACAGTTAAAAATCCAGTTTCAGAAATTACCAACAATATTCAGAAAAATATCCGAATCATTTTGTGCAGCCCTGTATATGATCTATAGATTTGTAATATATACTACATTTTTTTTTCTTTTCTTTTTTTTTTTTTTTTTTTTTTTTTTGCCGTATTAAAATATTTCAAATGCATAAACTAAAAATATTTTTTATGTTTTAATTTCAAATTTTGTGCATAAGTATTTTAACCTGTCTCTTAACAACTCTGCCAAATTTCAAGTGAATCCAATAAAAGTTAAATAATTTAGGTTTCAAAAGCCCACTGTCGCCTTAAAGCAGATATGAAGGTTAGACCAAACTTCAAACTTGTTACACCGCCGTATGGCGATGTCACACTCATTATACAGTCAAACTTTGCTAAAACGAACCCTCAACACACTAAAATTTTGCTTCGCTGTATCCAGTGTCTTCCTTATCTCTAGTGCTATGTGCATTCGCATTTCGTTCATCATAATATCCAGGAGTTGGTTATAATCCAAGTTCTCTATAGCGGAATTGTGAATGCACATTAATTAGAAAGTGGAATCGATTTGTTGGTAACACATTAGTAGGGAAAGTATGCTGACATTTTATTTGCATTAACCATGTCAGTTCACATGGAATTATCCAGTTTTCGCCCATTCCTTTTTATGAGAGGATAAATATTTTTCTCTAAATTCTTTTCTATAGACCGACGTTTTTTTCCATCCTGAATTTTTTAACCTTTTTTATCCTGACGGTACTTATAAGTACTTCTTTAACCCCTTCGCGACGAGCGTCCTTTACAGAATTTTTAATCTGTTACCACCGGTTTTTCAAATGAGAAATTTTCACCTAATTGAATCGCAAAAATGCTATGATTAGATAAGGAAAACTTTAGAAAAAAATAAAAATAAAAAATAACTGGTGGGAATAATCGAGGATTCTGAGCATCTTATGCGTCACGTATTCGTGTCGCTCATCCCCAAGGGATTAATAAAACACCTATATATTTGTAATATGACCGTTTTTCCTAACGGTATTCACAATGGCAGAAAGAGTATTTCTGACAGCAGGCAGGAGATGGCAAATTCAAGCACATATCCTCTTTCTTTGCATTGTAGGGATTTTACATTTGCCACGCTACATTCGAAATCCATTTTGCAATAGAATTGACATGCATGTTGTTCTTCATTTGAGTAATTTTAGTGGTTTATTACCGGTTATTTAGTACTATTATTTTCTATTGTTTTCTATACTCTACAGGCGAACATTTCCTATATTTTATTTGAAGTTTACTATTTGAAATTTACTATTTTATTTTATATCATAGGGTAAAAAAATTATGGTGGTTACAGTTGCATATAATTAACCACTAAAACACTAAAAAAATTATTTTCCTCTTTCCTATGTTTATTCTGCACCAAAACTTATCCAATGATGCAAAAATACAATTGAAAAGTAGCTGGAAAATTAATTCAGGATATAAAGGGTTAAACAGTGCTGCCAAATCATCAAGGGAGAAAAGGGTTAAAATTGGCTCAAAAACGGTTTAAAACCAGGCTAAATTTTTATGGGAGGAAAGTGCTAAAATAAGGTAAACAAAATTTTATTAAAAACGTGCTAAATTAAAGTATTGATTATTGGATGCAAATAACAACAATTGTTATAGTTTTTATTACTATTTATTGCGCTTATAATTATTAGGAGAGTATAATTATTAAATGAGGTTTTAATTGAATTACATTCCAGTTTAGATGAATCAAAATTATGAACTATACCAAGTTTTTTTAAAACTCTTTAAAAGGTTTTTCCGTTTCCCAAAAACAACTTAAATTGACTGGGGGCAAAAATATTTTTAACAGAAGTGAATTTTAAGATATATGTAAAATAAAGGGTTATGACGTGTATTTTAGAAACAAACAAGGAAAGAAATTTTTAATTAATATTAGTTTAACGAACATTTTTATAAAAATGCAGGAAAGCCCTCAGACGATCAGAGGATTTTAAGTAAATATCAAATAATTGAACATAAAGTTATTAAAATACTTGGCAAAAGTTAAGATAGTGAAAAAAATAAGCATTTAATAATACGAATAATGAGTTTAATAATTCAAGAATAACCCACGCGCCTTTAAGTCTTTCACGGACAAAGTACTTCTGCTGATGAATTGCTGAAATAATCGACTGGTACCAGAATTTACGAACAAATTTATTTGAAAATAACTAAAAGCTTTTATTTTATTTTATTTTATTTCGCATATACTATGACAGTAAAATTTTATTTAAAAATTTTGGGGCATTTCGCAGTCTGAAATTAAAATTAAGTGATCACGCCATGCTAACACAGCTCTGGAAAGGGTTAGCTTGAATGAAACATTGCGGTTCAGTGTTTCCTATGCACATTTCAACATTCCACTAAAAGCTAAAAATTAAAAAAACTAAATACTATACATTATGTAAATCATGAATAAGTGTCTGAACAACTGATATTAATTGAAAAAATGAAAATCACTCTTCAAAGATTAAAATAAAATAATAATAAAAAAAAAAACATGTGAAAAAAAAAAGCGCCCGGATCAAATAAAAAAAAAATTTAGGGCTAAATTTGTTGAAAAAAAAAAAATAATAATAATAAAATAAAAATAAATTTAACCTCTTTCAGGTTACCTTGGCAACACTAACTTCAAATATAAGAATCTAAAAAATTAAACTCCACTCACCGTTCGTAAGGCATGGCGACCGGGCCCACCTGTATGATGCGCCCCGAGAAAAGCAGACGATATTTTCGTTTCGGATACACACACTCCTCACCTGGAGTAAACACCGAGAGGAAGTAAAGAAGTAGCAAATCCTTTTGGCTATGAATGAAGGAGATCGTCTGTCGTCGTCCTTTCCAGGTGCGTGCGAGCGCGAAAGTCGTCACGGATCGTCTGCTGTTGTTGTGTGATGTGTACCGCAGAACCGGACCCCGTTCGGCAAAGTTCGCGAAAGGTGGGTCTCTTGCTTCCACGTGACGTAGGTGCCCTGGCGTAACAAATGAGCGGACACCTACAGATTTTCGACTTAGTAGAAAAAAAGAAGAAACAAAAGAATATTAAAGAGGATGGAGAGTGGTGAGAAGGTAATTCGCCATAGAGTTGTTGTTATATTTAACCCCGTTGCCCTCAACAACTCTAAAGTGCTTAGCCTCCACCAAAATCTCCAAATTTTTATTTTTGCAGACCGTACATTGTTTAATTAAATTTAATATTATGTTCTTTCACTTTCGATAAGGTTGTGCTTACAGGTGTTGCGACGCACTGTAAGTACCCCTTAAGGCTGTTCTCAAATCAAAACTGGCTACTTTATGACATATTTTTTAATTCATTTTTGTTCGAAAACGCATGAAATTGGCATGTGTTCTTATTCAGAAACTATGTAATCGAAACATGTTTTCTATTTTTTGGGAAAGGCAGAAAATCATTCATAAAATGCTGTAAAAGTCGACGTTTTGAACCGAATGATCGCCGCCTCGAAGCGAGGAGGGGAAAAACACGTTGTTACGTGACACGAATCGCTTATAACTCGATAAGTAATTTATTTATCAAAAAATGGAAAACGTTATTCGATTCCAAATCGCTTCAATAGTCAGGCTTGCTAATTTTACGTCTTTGCGTTTAAAATGAGTCTCAAACTGTGACAGAAAATTTCGCGTTGTTGAGCAAGGTCACTTGAGAACCATCTTAAGCACCCGCGTTGACATGACGAGGATTACTCTGCACTCTCCTATGTACAGAAGATGAAAGTATTAGATTATTCGAAGTTATTTTGAATTAAAGAATTCGTTCAGTTAGTCTGTTTGGAAAAATGGAAGAAACACTAGAGCTAATTCAAACTAAATCTCATTTTTGGAAAATTTGTTTTTGCGTCAGAGTGGTTAAGATAAATTAAAAATTTTTACTTTCACTTTGAAAAATTAATAAAAATGACCTTTATTTTAAATATTCTTGAAAAGGGTACCTTATGTGGGTACCTACGTTACAAAAGGTTGGTTGGCTGGTTATTTGTTAAGGCCGATTATCTGCGCTAGGGATATAGGCCGGCAGGGTGAGTGAACCTACGTGAGGGGTCTTTCTAAGGGATCCTAACCCGTATATACGCAAGGTACGAAGAAAACCACGACCGCTATGTCGACGAGCGCGATAGGAGGTTTGAATTCATCACCTCCTGTCTACCAGCTTTGAGAGCAGAACCTCTCAGCCAGGGTGGTGCAAAATTTTAATTAGATTAACTATTGAAAACTAACGATTAAAAGTTTAATCATGACCAAAGATTGACGATTGAACTTTATCGTCAATCTTTAGTCATGATTAAACTTTTAATCGTTAGTTTTCAATAGTTAATCTAATTAAAATTTTGCACCACCCTGCTCTCAGCCACTGGTAGGGCTCCGTTACAAAAAGTACCTTTCATCTAAAATACATGATTTTAAGATCCGTGGTCAAGGCAGTGCTTTAATATGTCTATCAAAGGGCCAATTGCATCAATTTTTCACGACTCTCTTCAAAAGTCACAGTCGTAACTTTGTAGTCACACCCTATCCTTCTATAAAGACTTGAACGTACTAAAAATCCACCTTAAAATGACCCAATTCACAGTACCAGTATCTATCAAGCAGGGCGGTCGCTCTGCCAAGCCAAGCTTAAAAACAACGCCAAGAACTGGAGTAAAGACCGCTACTGCTTACTTACAGAAAGAAACTTCGCAATGTTAAATCGACAAAACATGCAAAATTAAAATATCAGATATCAAATAAACCAAGCGTCGCAGAAAAAAAAAAAAACGAAAACTAGAAGAATCTAATGAAGAATTTCTTCAATTTAAGACAAAGCTCATCTTCATAAGTCATAAGTAAACAGAGACATAGATTTTTTTTTTAAAAACGTCGAGTTACTTAAAATGATCACTTCTTTCTTCGTCAAACTTTTTTTTTTTCAAACAACCTACAGACCTTAATATTAGGCAGACTAAAAAAAGGATTGCATTTTTAGACAAGTATTTACGTAATCTATGTGCTTTTATAAAATGCAGTGTAAAAAAAATATATATATATTTTCTATCCTTAATTAGCAAAAAACTGTTAATTAACTTGGCGATTAAAAGATTATGCCAAAACAGAGATAAAACCCGCCAACGACCATGTACCATCTTTATTATAATAGCACAAATCAGTTATCTTTATTATAATAGCACAAATCAGTTACAGGTTATAACCACATCAAATTTCATCTGCAAGTCAGCCATTTTCTTCTGAAGATATTTTTTTAAAAATAAAACTTCATAATTATAAGAACACCCATTTTATCAGACAATTAAATATGACTGCAAACTGTGGCAGATGACTGTTTCCAACATGAATAAGTATGAGAAATTGCCGGTCAAGGATATCGGTCTGGGTGGCTCAGTCGGAGAGCTTCAGCACGGTATGCATACGGTCCCAGGTTCGAGTGCTGGCCCAGGTCCATTTTTCACTCATGTTTGTTTAGTGTATTTAATTGTCTGATAAAATGCTTGTTCTTATAATATTGTAAAATAAAGTAATCAGACGTAGTGTTTATGCTTTAAAAATTTTTTAAATATATAATTTACGTTTAATTAGAAAGATCTTTAAAAATAAATTAGTTTTTGAGGGAAGATGTACCTTCTAAAATGCATACATTAAGAGTTATCGTCATTTAAAATTTCTTTCCAAACGTAAACAAAATTTTTGAAATGAATTAAATGTGATTCATTTATTAAAAAAAAAAAAAAAAAAAAAAAAAAAAACACGGTAAAGGACAGGCATTTCATTCGCAGGAAGTCCTTTCACGTCATTTTCCTATAAATTAATTAAATCCAGTTGTTAAATTATTTTTGTTTTAGAAGTGAAGTTTCCATTTAAATTTATTGTAACAGTACAATGTTTAATTGAATAAAATAATGTAAATCTAAGAAATTGCTAAGAAATTCCAAACATGCACAGAACAACGCAAAATAAATAAATAAATAAATAAATAAACAAAAAATAAATAAATAGATAAATAAATAAATAAATAAAAATCAGCTTTCATAAATTCTAAAAATTGTTCATATATCTTAATTACAAGCTAAAGGAGGGTTTATTTCTATATTATTCTATATATAACAGTAAGTTCAGCAAATATATTAAATTCCAATGCTATCTGTTTTAAACTTTAAGATAATTTGTAACACATGATAAAAAATTTATAAAAAAGAATGGCGGGTCACATTTCGAGGAGGGGTTGGTAAGGGGCGTGAACAAAATTAGGAAGTATAATAAGGCTATCTGTTTGAAACTTTACGATATTTTATAACACATAACATAAATTTTAAAAATAAAGCCGCGTCAAAAATTATAGGGAATGGCGGAGCGCGTTTTGCCTACACAAGGGGGGGGAGCACTTTTCTAAATTTTAACAATATCCGTCATGTCACATATCGTTACAAAGGGCTGTGACCACTTATTCATGTTATGCACCACAAGTGTCATCCCCACATTTTGCGCCCCCCCCCCCGACACTACTCATGTGATATATTGTTCGAAAGGCCTGTGACCGCTTATTCATATTATGTATGTTCATCCTCCCATTTCCACCCCCCCCAAAGGGGGCACTTTTCTAAATTTTGCCGACACCTCTCATGTGATATATCGTTGGAAAGGTCTGTGAACGCTTAATCATATTATGCAGGGGGGGGGGAGGTATTTTCTCAATTTTTCACATACCCCTAATGTGATACATCGTTGAAAAGGTCTGTGACCGCTTAATCCTATTATGCATCTCCGGTGTATCCCCCCACTTTGCCCCCCAAACACGATTAGCTTTCACCACCAGGGGGCGCTTTCCTATCTCTGTTTCGATGGATCGGATCACGACGGGGTATGGATCATTCGACTCGACATCGATAGAACTTTCCGATTTTAGTTCGTTTTTCAGCACCAGGGGGCACTTTCCTATCTCTGGTTCTATGGGCTGGATCACGACGGGGCTCGTTCGACTCGACATCTATAGCCTTAACGATTTCAGTGCCCGAGGTTCATACAGAACAGATTGCGCTACCTGGTGGTGGAAGATAGAACTTGAGCGTGCGCAGCACGACTGCTATACGGTGCTGAAGGCAGCGCGGACCCGTGTCGGAGGTTCGTTTGCTTAGAGGTTTATACTATTCGATGTGGAAATTAAGGGATTATCCGGTGCCGAAGGCAGCGGGGAACAAGGTCGGAGATTCCTTCGGTTCGAGGTTTATCTTAGTCGAGGTTTTACAAGATTCGACGCCCCGATATAAATTAGGGGAACGCTAGCGGGCGAAGCCAGCTAGTGCTAATAATAAAAGAGCGTTATATCACGTTTGATTTCAAATGCAGCGCTGACACGCTATGTACGTATTCCATTTTTATTCATTTCATGGATAAGTCAGTGATATTTTTTAACGGAGGATAACAAGTATTATAACAAGCCGCATTTAGTATGTTGTTTTTAAGAGTGTAATTAGCTTAATTGAAAAATCTACTGGTATTTCTAGCTAACCCTTTAAACAATGATTGAAAGTAAAATGTAATTTTAAATTATTTCTAATGTTTAGATTATTTAAATTATGTTTAATCTACTTTTTAAAAAAAGAAATGATATCTACAAAAACAACTTTTCAAAAGTAAAAAAAGCCAAGCGCAATAAAAAAAAATTGGTGTGATATCAAATTTCCAAGCTATTATATTACTTATTTAACTTTTTTCCATTAAATAAGTTATCATATATATAAGTCGAGTGCCTACGTATATGTTAATAGAAAAAGTTTTCTCCTGTACTAAATACATCCTAACGAGTTACTGAAAATTCAATTTTTTTCAAATTATGCATGATGGGCTTGGCGGCCATCTTTCCATATTTCTAAGCACCCAAATTTCTAAAGTAAAAGCGTAATATGCTTGCAATGTAATATGTTTATAGCAATTTCGAACTTCAGATTTTAACTATGGACAGATAAATTAGATAAGACTGATATTTTGAGAAATTGATTTTTACTAGTTTGAAATTATTAATTACTCTAAAAAATAAATCATCAGATAAATCTTTAAGATAGGTCATCATTATCTTAAGACACAATTTTCAGAGCATACAAGTCTATAAATGAAACGCTTAAAATATTTGCTTAAATAACAATTTTGAACTTCGGATTTTAACTACGGATTTCGGTGCTTAGAATTTTGTGAATAACATGCAAAGATGGCCGCCAAGCCCATCATGCATAATTTGAAAAAAATTGAATTTTCAGAAACTCGTTAGGATGTATTTAGTACAGGAGAAAACGATTTCTATTAACATATACGTAGACACTCGACTTATATATATGATAACTTATTTAATGGAAAAAAGTTAAGTAATATAATAGCTTGGAAATTTGATATCACACCATTTTTTAGCCACAAGCTTTTTTTTTTTTTTTTTATTGCGCTTGGCTTTTTTTACTTTTGAAAAGTTGTTTTTGTAGATATATATATATTACGCTATCATACCTGGCACAGAAATCACGATTATTTGTTAATTGTTCAATGGCAACGCCCGAATGAAACGCATCTCATTGGTTATTGTGTAAAAGTCCTTTTGCAGGATTTAGGCCGAGGTAAATCGGGTTTATTTACTTTACGTTTCGTTCTTTCGCTGCAATTATGGAGCTTCAAAATATCATAAGATCTCGGCGAATGCTTGAAAGTGAAGAAAGAAGCCGAATTAAAAAGAGAAAATCGAAATAGATTGGATCGAGAACGCCGTAAAACACAGAGTATAAGCGATCGCCAAAATAGGCTTAATAATTAATAGGCAAAATAGACTTAATAACCGTCGCATGCACGAACGCATTGCTTCTGACCTTTTCATTCTTTAAAAGTAAGTGTAATAACGAACGCGTTGTTTCTGACTCTGACCGTTTCATTTAGGTAGATTTCGTAAGAAATACTACCTATTACATTCTCACCTAAGTTGGAATTTTTGCAGATCTACGCCGATCATGACTCCCAGAACCCAGAACCCAAAACCACCCCCAGTTCAAAACTTTATCTATCTATCTATCTATCTATGTCACTTTTTTATGGACACGATAACTCCCATAATTCTGCACAAATCTCTTCCAAACGGATACATAAAATCAAGGGGCATAAAATCTCGGTCAAGTTCGTTAATGGGCAAAATCGAACCAGGGGGAGGGGGGGGGGGGGGCTTTTTGTGAAAACAGAAAAAAACCCATAATTTCTTAATTATGATACGTATCGAATCCGTTTAAAGTTATTATTACTTCATGGAAAAAGACCGAAAATTTATGTATGACAGATTTTTGATATCATTAAAAATGGCTCCAAGGGGGGGGGGGGTGTTAGAAGAAAAAAATCATAACTTCATCAATTCAGAAGATATCAAATCCGCTTAAATTATTATAAATCCTCTTAATATTATCCAAAACTTTTATATTGACAAGTTTTTTATAGGACCAACCCTTATAGCAAAGAAAAAAAAAATTAAAAACAAAAAAGTGCCTGCCGGCTCCGCCTGCAAACAAGTTTGGTTTCGAAGTGGGCGTTTCCAAATGACGCATCATGGCAAAAAGATCATTTCTTACGCAATTCCCAGCAAACAGGCTCCCCACGGTCTGCGTCTTCGAAATCTACCTGTGACTGTAGGCCGAGCCGTCAGGGATTTTTAGGTAGATTTCGTAAGAAATACTACCTATTACATTCTCACCTAAGTTGGAAATTTTGAAAAATTTTTGCAGATCTACGCAATCATGACTCCCAGAACCGAAAACCACCCCCAGTTCAAAAGTTTATATCTATCTATCTATCTATCTATCTATCTATCTATCTATCTATGTCACTTTTTTCTGACCACGATAACTGGAAAAATTCTGCATTAATCTTTTACAAACTGATACATAAAATCAAGGGGTATAAAATCTCGGACAAGTTCGTTAATGGGCAAAATCGAACCAAGGGGGGGAGGGTAGGGGGGCTTTTTGTGAACACAGAAAAACCCCCATAATTTCTTAATTATGATACATATCGAATCCGTTTAAAGTTATTATTATTTCTAGGAGAAGGGCCGAAAATGTATGTATGACAGATTTTTGATATAATTAAAAATGGCCCCAAGGGGGGGAAAAAGGGGGGTTTTAGAAGAAAAAAAATCATAGCTTCGTCAATTCACAAGATATCAAATTCGCGTAAATTTATTATTAATCCTCTTAATATTATCTAAAACTTTTATATTGACAAGTTTTTTATAGGACCAACCGTTATAGCAAAAAGAAATTAAAAACAAAAAAAATCCCTGCCGGCTCCGCCTGCAAACAAGTTATTTTTCGAAGTAGGCGGTTCCAACTCCCGCATATTTTCGAAACTGATACATAAAATCAAGGGGCATACAGTCTCGGTCAAGTTCGTTAATGGACAAAATCGAACCAAGGGGGGGGGGGGGCATTTTGTGAAAACAGAAAAAAACTCATAATTTCTTACTTATGATACGTATCGAATCCGTTTGAAGTTATTATTACTTCTAGGAAAAGTGCCGAAAATTTATGTATGACTGATTTTTGATAGAATTAAAAATTGCCTTAAGGGGGGGGGGGAGGGGGGTTTAGAAGAAAAAAATTCATAACTTCGCCAATTCTCAAGATTTCAAATCCGCTTAAATTTATTATTAATCCTCTTAATATTATTTAAAACTTTTATATTGACAAGTTTTTTATAGGACCAACCGTTATAGCAAAAAAAAAAAAATTAAAAACAAAAAAATCCCTGCCGATTCCGCCTGCAAACAAGTTAGGTTTCGAAGTAGGCGGTTCCAACTGCCGCATCATCGTAAAAAGGTCATTTCTTCCGCAATTCCCGACAAACAGGCGCCCCACGGTCTGCGTCTTCGAAATCTACCTGTGCCTGTAGGCCGAGCCGTCAGGGATTTTTTTTTAAATCCAGTCATTCTAAACGCACATCGTCCGAACTGTTTGAAATACGGACAAATTATAAACATATTCTGAAATTTCGCACTTTTTACTTTCAAACGCCGCAATCCGCATAAAAAATACAAATTTTAATTTTTTCTTAATTTTTTTATGAAAAAAGTTTGATTTGCAGTTTTAGGTAGATTTCGTAAGAAATACTACCTATTACATTCTCACCTAAGTTGGAAATTTTGAAAAATATTTGCAGATCTACGCCGATCATGACTCCCAGAACCCAAAACCACCCCCAGTTCAAAACTTTATATATCTATCTATCTATCTATCTATCTATCTATCTATCTATCTATCTATCTATGTCACTTTTTTCTGACCACGATAACTGGAAAAATTCTGCATTAATCTTTTACAAACTGATACATAAAATCAAGGGGCATAAAATCTCGGTCAAGTTCGTTAATGGACAAAATCGAACCAAGGGGGGGAGGGTGGGGGGGCTTTTTGTGAAAACAGAAAAAAACCCATAATTTCTTAATTATGGTACGTATCGAATCCGTTTAAAGTTATTATTACTTCTAGGAGAAGGGTCGAAAATGTATGTATGACAGATTTTTGATATAATTAAAAATGGCCCCAAGGGGGGGGGGGGAAAGGGGGGGTTTTAAGAGAAAAAAAATCATAGCTTCGTCAATTCACAAGATATCAAATTCGCGTAAATTTATTATTAATCCCCTTAATATTATCTAAAACTTTTATATTGACAAGTTTTTTATAGGACCAACCGTTATAGCAAAAAAAAATTAAAAACAAAAAAAATCCCTGCCGGCTCCGCCTGCAAACAAGTTATTTTTCGAAGTAGGCGGTTCCAACTCCCACATCTTTTCGAAACTGATACATAAAATCAAGGGCCATAAAATCTCGGTCAAGTTCGTTAATGGACAAAATCGAACCGGGGGGATGGGGGGGCTTTTTGTGAAAACAGAAAAAAACCCATAATTTCTTACTTATGATACGTATCGAATCCGTTTGAAGTTATTATTACTTCTAGGAGAAGGGCCGAAAATTTATATATGACAGATTTTTGATATAATTAAAAATTGCCTTAAGGGGGGGGAGGGGGGTTTAAAAGAAAAAAATTCATAACTTCGCCAATTCTCAAGAATTTCAAATCCGCTTAAATTTATTATTAATCCTCTTAATATTATTTAAAACTTTTATATTTACAAGTTTTTTATAGGACCAACCGTTATAGCAAAAAAAAAAAAAATTAAACACAAAAAAATCCCTGCCGATTCCGCTTGCAAACAAGTTAGGTTTCGAAGTAGGCGGTTCCAACTACCGCATCATCGTAAAAAGGTCATTTCTTCCGCAATTCCCGACAAACAGGTGCCCCACGGTCTGCGTCTTCGAAATCTACCTGTGCCTGTAGGCCGAGCCGTCAGGGATTTTTTTTAAACGTAACTGTTATACTTTTGAAATTTTAGCTCTTATTAATTTTTTTACAAGTTTTTAGTATAAATAAATATTATTTAGTCTTTTTTTTTGTGTGTGAAGTCCAATTCACTGTTATATTTTTCAATGACAGTATGCCCGGGCAACGCTGGGAAGGGTCAGCTTGTACCTTTGAAATATGTTTGGCAAAAATTATTACAACATTCGCTAACAACAATAATAGTTTCTGTCTACGATCGAGCTGCTTTTATCATAAAAGATGAGTGAAAGTGACAAGCAATAGCTTATTGAAAGAGAAAAAAACAAGTGGGTAAGTGTGATCGAAGATCGCTCAAAGGGTTTCGTTTAATATTCCTTTCAAAGCACTTTATCCTTTCTTTAATAAATCCAAAAAAAAAAATTCATTTAGAAACCAAAAAAAAAGAAAAAAAAATTGTTTTTTGTTTTTTATAAAGTAAAAATTTACCGGTCTATTTTTTCGTTTTTTCGAGTATCCAAACCAGCCCGATGGCGGGCGAAGCCGCTATTATATTCTGTCATAATAATATATGTCACGCGGACTAAATGCGATATAAAAAAATAATTTCAAAATTAAACATGTTGTACACCTTCAAAATGTTAAAATATGCGAATATTTCCATAATTCGGATTTTTAGCATGATTCAATATGTTTCTCAAACTCATATATTTACTATTCTCTATTGCTCATATTGATACTCGCTTTGTATTATTCTCAAACATCTGAAAAATTCGTTAAACTTCCAATATGACGTTAGATTTTCTTTTTAATTCTATAATGACGTGATATTAATCTGCTTTGTGTACATATACACATACTCATACTCCTTGTATTATTGAGAAATCTTTGAAAATTTCAGTTTTATTACCACTATGACGCCAATCATTTTTATTTCATATTAATCTTTTTTTTTTTTCAATTGGTGAAACTTTTTATTTCATTTTCATTTTTCACGTGGAAATCGTCTGATAGAAAATTAATAATTGTAGAAAAAATTTCATCGTGGATTTTTAATTTTTGGCATCTGCAATAACGAAAAATGTTTAAATTTAATAGGAAAAGGCTGTTACAATTTCGGTTTTTTATCTCTATTTATTAAAATAATACGAATTTTTGAAATTTTAATACTTTGAGCTCTTTATAGCTGGTATTCAGCTATATACACAAAGTTTCAACTCTGTAAGTTACATAGTTTCTGAGAATATCTCTGTGACAGAAAGACAACGTAGCGGAAGTAATAGGGTTTTGTGAGATGAACGGAACCCTAAAAAGCCTTATTTTAATGAGTGAGTTCGCTCAATTAGAATTCTTTTAAAGAATGGGTTAACCACTATTAAAAAAAAAAAAAAAATCGTAAAAAACTCATTTTCTATATTTAGGAATAGGGGTCATCTACCATTTTGTACAAATATAGGTACTTTCAGGATTCTTACTTTATTTCCTTCGTGGGTGGGGGGTGGGGGGGAGGTCCTTCCTCCTATATATTTATATTTATTTATGATGGGTAGTAAAGTTCACATATAAAAATATACACATCTAAAATAAAATTTAAATCATCTAATATAAAAATATACATATCTAAACAGTGAAATAGTGGTCTTTAACAAAAGTTTTATTTAATGAAATTTAAGCATGCCCTATACATAGCTGCCAACATTTACGCCTTTTTCTTTCTTACTACTAAAGTTTAATAAAAAAAATTTGCCTTATTTAATGCCGGAAATCTGCGATTAAATAAGACAAAAAATTGTATTAATTTTTTAGAGGTATTAGAGAAGCGTGAAAGTTGGCAACTATGCCTATATTTGTTTCAATACATTAAAAAATAATGTGTGTAAAATTTGAATTTGTTTGAATCTCAAGATAAGAGCACGTATCATCATCGACGATGAACGTTAAAAGTTCTTTAACCTTTAACTGGTGTTGTGGTGCCATTTTCGGCACCACGTATTTTTCTACTCGTGTTACTTCTTCTTCATCAATCAGTAAGATTCAGATAAAAATGATAAAGCATATAAGTGATGTACTTATCGATTTATTCAACTGGAAAATCATTTAAATATGCCATTGTTTTTACAAAAATTCATTTTATTTATTACTTTCTTCTATCTATACAAGCAGTATTGGATTCATGAAAATTTTCGACTTCCGGTTTTCGACGGATTTATACGTTTTAGAAGGTCCTGAACACGATTTGACTGTTTTTAGAAAATGTCTGTCTGTGACTCTGTCTGTATGTGACAAAAATTTTGTGAGCGCTCTATCTCAAGAACTAATGCTCGAAATTTAATAAAACTTTATATTCAGTTAGTCCCTGATATAAATGGGTGCTGATAAGTTTTTGGTAAAAATCGCCCAGCAGGTGGCGCTGCTATGCAGTATTTTTCGCGATTTCCGCAATAGCTCTATGTCAAGAACTAATGCTCGGAATTTAATAAAACTTTATATTCAGTTAGTCCCTGATATAAATTGGTGCTGATTAGTTTTTGGTAAAAATTGCCCAGAAGGTGGCGCTGCTATATGCAGCATTTTATGCGATTTCCGCAATAGCTCTATGTCAAGAACTAATGCTCGGAATTTAATAAAACTTGAGTTTCAGTTAGACCTTGATATAAATTGGTGCTGATTCATTTTACTGTTGCGATACCTGTGTGAGAGAGAAAAAAGTTTTGGGATTGACACATGCGACTAGTTTTTTTTTTTTAATCTATAAAAATAAGGAAATAAGTTTGTGTGTGCGTGCAGTGTTCTAAAAAGAAGCCGCTAGATACAGAGCTACGAAATTTGGTAGGAAGAGACCGTACTATATTCATAGTTATGCACCTTCATGCCCAATTTTTGATTTTTATTAGATTTTTTTTTCTTTTTATGCAATTTTTAGCGTTTTTTCACGTTTTGCGGAGATTTTTCCCTATTAGTGAAAGAAATCCGGTTTCAGTATTTTAGCCCAGTATAGCAAATTTTGTCCTATTTTGAATAAAGTTTATTAGGAATTCGTACAGCGATTTTTGAATTTTTCGCGAACTTTTTATGCGATTTTTATCGTACTGAAATTTATATAACCGCAGTAATCAATTCTGAAGAATAATTTCGACATAAATCCTTAAAGGTGAAGTAAATAGATTAAACTGAATTCAAAAATCTTCTTTTGAATTTCATTTTTATATATACTTTTAATATAATAAAAGTTTCCTCTCCGATTACTTTTGTAATAATGCCTGGCAACGTTATTTAAAATGAAATACATTTTCTTTTTGAAAAATGTTTTATCAAAGTAATAAATTCTATTTGAAAATGCTAATATTATCTAATAATAAGTATCTAATATATGTGCAATATCGACATTTTTGTTCATTTCTAATAACACATGTTCTTGCTTTCTGAAAATAACCTCGGGTTGTACTTTAAAATTCTTAAATTGATATCCGCCAAGTATGGCATGCCTTTGTCATTTCTAATTAAAAAATCTCAATATTGGTTTATCTCTAACAGTCAAAATTTGACGGTTAGTGCCTGGGGAGAAGTGTAGTGTTTGGCATATTTTCATTTATATGTTGGCGATAATGCATCTGAAAAATTAAATCAGATCTTCTGTAACTGTTGAACAAGAAGGTGAACTATTTAGAGGTGTAAGAGGACCATCCTCGCCTTTCCAGATGTGCCGAAATGTCCTGAATAAAGAAAACTTTCACGTGAATGTCTTAGTTTCAACTTTTGTATTTTTGTGGACTGTTTCCTATCAGGAGAGGAACCTATGGTTATTTCGATGAACGCAACTGTATAAAAAAATTTCGATTACTTTCATCTCCGATATGCATTCTCTGATTTTTCCAGCTAACTTCATCACACCAACATTTAGAGAAATGATTAAACTTTAGTTCTAAATGCTGGAACGTTTAGCATCTTGTGGTTGCATCTACTGCTGCACCAAAAGTTTATTCAACCCAGCACAAAATTTTTAACAGTGTGCATATATTATCCCTAGGTTTATGGCGCATTTGGAAAAGAAGAATGCAATAAACTGGCATTTGCCTAATAAGGTCGCGAAATTATTTACTTAAAATATATTCTGATTTCCCGAAAGACATCATCTTTGTTGATTTAGACTATTTTTCAAAGTTCAAGTACGCCAAATCATAACTATTTCAGTCCAGTTCCTAATATACCAAACCAAAATCTTGCCAAAAATAAAATGAAAATTCACCAAATATGGTTAATAAATTACAATTTTAAGAAAACCCAAGATTAAGGGAAAAGTTTCTCCTATATTTGAAGCTCCAATTGTTCCACAGAGGGATTAATGAATTTAAGAATGGGATTAAGGTTGTTTTCAAAAATATATTTGGTACTTTTCCACTGTATGGGCCTTGGCGTTTTTTAAAAAGCTTGGCTTAATCTGGGCCTCAGAAAGTGAAATTTGTTGCCAAATGATAAAAACAGTTCTGAAAACAAACCTAACGAACTTGTATGCTAGTTTTTCTTCTTCTTCATTTTTTTTTTTTTTTTTTTAAATGGAGATGCTTTTATTTTCAAGTTCCGAAAGTGAAAGTGTCATCCTAAAAAGAGCCCCGCAAACAAAACAAAAAAAAAACAAGTAAAAAAAACCATAAAGATCGCCCTCAGCTACAGAATGCTAAAATAAAAAAAGAAAAAAAAAAAGTTTAAAAATATTGAAATGCAAACGAGATATTTTAAAAGAACTGTCCCATAAGATTAGCATTAGCGAACGGGTGTTTTCGCGTGAGTGATAGTTGCTAGTCTGGTTTTCTACTCAAAAATTACTTATGCTGACGCATATTATCACTCTTAAACATTTGTACTAATAATTTTCCTACGTCCTGTATACATTCAGTTCCTTAAACGATTAATTCATCTAACACGCAATTCGATAATTTATCTAAAAGAAGTCAGCGTAGTCCCTTTTTAATTCCACCGTTTTTTTCCTTCCCCTATTAAGAGTTTAAAACCTCTCATTTAAATTTCACAACTCAAAAGTGATGCTTTCCTGACAACTCTTTTATACAGCCATTGTTGGACGATGATTTAATCGCCCGACAGTAAGCGAAAAGGGTTAACTAACCTTCTTTCACCACTCCCCTAATTACAACGCGAAAACAAAACTTGCTGTGGGAAAGTTATTTCACTTTATTTTATGCCTCGCACTCTTCTCTTCTTAATGGAGAAGATGAACAGCAGTGGATGTTAATGAATGGGAAGACACCTCAGTTGCCTTCTGAGTGCAGTTCGTAACTTTGACACTCTCCTCGGAGGCATTTCCTTTTTAAACCCTTTCCAACACAGTTGAAAAGTGTTTACTAATTCGGTTTGTGTGGCCGGCTGCCTGTCCGCATAATTTCCGTCTCCACCGCCGATCGACGATTGGGATTTTTACGCTTTCTGATTATTTGTAAAATCAAACGCTTTTTAAGTCATTTCCGGTATTTTGGAGGATTATGAAGATATAAGACGATATGATATAAGAAATTAATATATATTAATAGATTATATAGAAATATTAGATTATATAGAGATTAGATTATATAGAAATTAATTAGATTATACTACTATAATATTTATTATATTACAGTTATAAATTAATTAGATTATATAGAAATTAATAGATATTATATAAGAAACCAAGTTCAACCAGAAATGACTTAAAAAGCGTTCGGTTTAACAACTAATCAGAAAGCATGATAATCGCAATCGTCTATCCGCGGTGGAGAGGGAAATTATGCTACCTGTCCATGCTCTAACTCTCATAAATATGCTCGGTTTATTGCTCTGTAAATGATATATAGTACTGAGGTTTACTACGGCATGTTCGGTATTGAAAGTGAAATGTGTAGCGTGAGGTTTTTTAATTTTTTTTAAAAATGTATTTCCCTATTAAGAGTTTAAAACCTCTCATTTAAATTTCACAGCTCAAAAGTGATGCTTTTCTGACAACTCTTTTATACAACCCATTGTTGGACGATGATTTAATCGCCCGACAGTAAGCGAAAAGGGTTAACTAACCTTCTTTCACCACTCCCCTAATTACAGCGGGAAACCAAAACGTGCTGTGGGAAAGTTATTTCACTTTATTTTATTCCTCGTACTCTTCTCTCCTTAATGAAGAAGATAAACAGCAGTGGATGTTAATTAATGGGAAGTCACCTCAGTTACTTTCTGAGTGAAGTTCGTAACTTTGATTCTTTTTGTACAACGCATTACAGTTTAACGTCAGAAAGGAGACGACAAGACATTTTTTTATAGGAATATGCTTTAACGCGTCCGGCAATCCTTCGTCTGTCGGTGTCGGCTGTGCAATGACCTTCGTAGCCTCAACTTTGAATAATTTCTATAAAAATGTGTCGTCGTCTCTTGTCTGAAGTTGAACTGCAATGCATTGTAATCATGCTCGACGTCATATAAATGTTTTTCTACTTATTATTGGCCCTTTTTGTTCCACTCAACGTCACACCCTTCATAACTATTTTCGCGATTTTCTACCACTAAATGTGGTTTGCGACCCCATGTTCTATAGTACGTTTTCATCTTCTTGATGCCTTCTATCATTCCTCTTAATTCGTCAGTCGAATTTTGGAACACCCTGTATAAATTGATTTTCTTTCATTTCGGGTTTCGGTTTCACATGCGTCTGGTTTCGGGTTGACTGCTCAGTCAACGGTGGTTCGGTTCGGGTTTAAAATCGTATACATGTATCAGTGGAGTGTATACCAGTGCAGGATACAAAAGTAGATAATAATACAGGGTTGACACAAACACGAATGTAAGAAACATTATCAACTGAAACTGTTTTTATTTTATTTATTTATTTATTTTGTAAAAAATTACTTGTTTTCATAAAAGCGCAAAATTGTAATTATGAAATCATAAGTTGCAGAATGGTGTTAAAAATTTATTGCACTTACAAGGTAATTGAACGTACATGAAAGAAATATTTGGTTAACACATAGCAAAACATGTTTTTGATTTAAGAATAACCTTAACTGGTAAAACTTTCTTCTCTACCGGTTTTTCATAACTCCATCTTCTACCATCTGCTGGAGCACGGCCTTCAGTTTGATATAAAAAAAAAGAAGTCTGTGATCAGTGGAGCGTCCACCTGACTCCACTTTCTCTGCAAGGGTCATTACCGACAGCAGCTCACCCCCGCAAACTACACTGATCTGGATACAATGAAAACAGAAAGGATGAACATCTTTTTCCGTATACACACAATGCCTTCATCTCCGAAGACATTAAGATTAATTTTCGGCGGGAAAATAATTCCAAATGGAGAGAAAATATCTCAGACAAGAAATAACTCTATTTCTTTATCTTTTTTCCGATTTTTTTGTTTATTTTTTTTAAAGATTTGTTCTGTTTTACGCGTGTCTTTTTATTTATATTTTTCGATAAAAAAAAAAGATTGTTTTTAAGTTTTTCATTTAAGTCTTTCTTTTTTTTAAATGTCAGTTCCAAAGGAATTTCACAACTACAATCATTAACTAATTCGAATGTATTTCTCTGTCTTATCGAGAAATCCTTGAAAGGTAAAGTTTTCTTCAACTAACGTAATCAATACAAACATTCAAAAACAGTAATCAGGTACGACAAAACGATAACAAACCTGATTCGCTACACAATGGCACGAAATTGTGTAGCGAGCACAGTGAGAAAAGTTCTGCCCGATTCTATTTATCCAAGCTATAAAAATTCATCACGATTCAATCAGAGAATTAAACGATTCAGACTGCATTCAACTCCTCATGAATCAAATGCATGGTGAAAAAGAGAACTTCCAACAATCGTTCTTTTCAATTCTTTTGAAAAGCAGACGATTTTAAGGAATAAAAATGGGTCAAAGTAAAAGTTATTCGGAATTAGAGAGAATAAAATGGATTTTATTTTCTTTGATAGTAAAAGTTCACGGATTTTTTATTTTTGCTTTGTAACCCAATTAAAAATCTTCAAAAATGTTCTTTGGCATTGTCCAGCGTTGCAGTAAATCCGGATTTGCTATTCTCATGCTAAAAGGTGACATTTTTGTATTTCATTTAAACTTAAATGTAAAGTCACTGGGGAGTCACGGGTAAATTTGAATTAAGAATGTTCCTTATATGAAAAAACTGGGAAATGGAACGTGTGGTTAAATCTTAAATCGAAAATGTTTATGTCCCGAAGGAAGGAATATCATGCAATTATATCTGCTAAGATGGAAAACTGTTAAAAACTGATTTTTTTTCGATCCTTAGCGATTGTTTACTGTTTCAGCAATTACTCTACACGTTTTAATATAGTAATTATTCACTATGACATTCCTCGTTTTTTTTTTTTTTTCTTCCGTGAAATCACAAAAGTGTAATCATGAAATCATTTTTCACAGAATGGTATCAAAGACATGTTATTTTTACGAATGAATAAAAATTCAGACAATTTAATGTTTATGTAAACATGAAAGAAAACATAATACATAGCTGACAACTTTAGCGCTTTTTCCTTACCACTAAAATTTAATAGTAAATTTTGTCGTATTTAATCGTCAAAATTTACGATTAAATAAGTCAAATATTTTTATTAAATTTTAGTGGTAACAAAAAAAAGCGAAAAAGTTAGCAACTATGATAATTAAATACAAGATGAAAAGAAAGAACTTCAAGCAATCACTCTTTTAACTTCTTTTGAAAAACCGACGAATTTATGAGGTGCGTTCGTACTATAACTAGTTTTACAATGTAAAAAAAATCATTGTTATTATTTCAAGTGAAAAGAATTATATCGTTTGTTAGGAACGAAATTAGCATGCCTTTTTTTATTATTACATATGCCACGTTTACAGATGGGAATTTTTTTTTCGACACCGTAACAGAGCTGCGAAATTCACCATGGAGATCTTGCTTTGCGAATGATTACCTCCATGGTTTAATATTTCTATGACTTACGATGAGCGAATTTCTTGTCTTTATTTACTTTAATGGATTGAAATATTCGGCTGTTAACTAATTTCTACTGAAGTTATCTCAGAATCTATAAATTTTTTAATGTGATTCATCTCTCAAGCAAACAATTTTTTTTTTAAGATCTTTCTAAAGATGTATCTTTTATGCAATTTTATTCGTAAAAATAATTTTGAATAAAATTGGTCGCCTAGCATATGAAAAAAAAATCCCTGACGGCTCGGCCTACAGGCACAGGTAGATTTCGAAGACACAGACCGTGGGGCACCTGTTTGTCGGGAATTGCGGAAGAAATGACCTTTTTGCTATGATGCTGCAGTTGGAACCGCATACTTCGAAACCAAACTTGTTTGCAGGCAGAGCCAGCAAGGATTTTTTTTTTTTTTTTTGCTATAAAAGTTGGTCTTATAAAAAACATGTCAATATAAAAGTATTAGATAATATTAAGAGGATTTATAATAAATTTAAGCGGATTTGAAATTTTGGGAATTGACGAAGTTATGAATTTTTTTCTTCTAAAACCCCCCTTCCCCCCCCCTAAGACAATTTTTAATTATATCAAAAATCTGTCATAGATAAATTTTCGGCCCTTTTCCTAGAAGTAATAATAACTTCAAACGGATTCGATATGTATCATAATTAAGAAATTATGGGTTTTTTTCTGTTTTCACAAAAAGTGCCCCCCCATTCCCCCCCCCCTTGGTTCGATTTTGCCCATTAACGAACTTGACCGAGATTTTATGCCCCTTGATTTTATGTATCAGTTTCGAAAAGATGCGGGAGTTGGAACCGCCTACTTCGAAAAATAACTTGTTTGCAGGCGGAGCCGGCAGGGATTTTTTTGTTTTTAATTATTTTTTTTTGCTATAACGGTTGGTCCTATAAAAAACTTGTCAATATAAAAGTTTTAGATAATACTAAGAGGATTAATAATAAATTTACGCGGATTTGATATCTTGTGAATTGACGAAGCTATGATTTTTTTTCTTCTAAACCCCCCCCCCTCCCCCTTGGGGCCATTTTTAATTATATCAAAAATCTGTCATACATAAATTTTCGGCCCTTTTCCTAGAAGTAATAATAACTTTAAACGGATTCGATACGTATAATAATAAAGAAATTATGAGGGTTTTTCTGTTTTCACAAAAAGCCCCCCCCCCATTTCCCCTCCCTTGGTTCGATTTTGCCCATTGACGAACTTGACCGAGATTTTATGACCCTTGATTTTATGTATCAGTTTGGGAGAGATTTATGCAGAATTTTTCCAGTTATCGTGGTCAGAAAAAAGTGACATAGATAGATAGATAGATAGATAGATAGATAGATAAAGTTTTGAACTGGGGGTGGTTTTGGGTTCTGGGAGTCATAATCGGCGTAGATCTGCAAAAATTTTTCAGAATTTCCAACTTAGGTGAGAATGTAATAGGTAGTATTTCTTACGAAATCTACCTAAAAGAAGTGGTTAGCCCGTATTTGTTTTCCTCAGTCACATGGATTGCACTTTTATTATATAGATTACGTATGATAGGATTTAATAGAATAAAGATAACCTTTATTAATATCTTTTTAAGTTTTCATTCGAATTTCATAAAATTTGAAATGACTCGACAATATTCTGCAACGATTATATATATATATTAAATTTCAAACTATTCGGTTGTGTTGTTTTTGAGTTGTTATAAGCGAACGGACGGACCAGACGACAACTATAGGTACTACGTATTTATATAATTACGAACGCACCTAAAAATGGATTAAAGAGGGAATTATTTGGAATAAAAAAAGAATAAAGTGGAATTTATTTTCTTTGATAAATAAAGTTCATGAGAAGCCATTTTCTGTTCCGTAACTTAATTAGAAATCCGCCAAAAAAATTTCCAGAAAATCTGGATTTAGTATTCTTATGGCTAAATGGTGACATTTTGCGTATACCATTTATTTAAAATATAATATAATATCCGGTAAGGCCTGGCTAGTCCTAGAGCTTGCATCAGGTCGAGTAACTCGAATGCATCCGAACCCTATCCGATCCGTGGTTCGGGTCGCTCAGATTGAGTGCGTCCAGTAATGTCACCGGTACGTAACCGGTCAGGTCGGTTAGTTACCAAAGCGTTCAGTGCTGCTAACCGGTACGCAACCAACGTCGTTCAGCGGAAGTAACCGAAGTGACCGGTAAGGGACCGAACTAACCGAAGAAAAATCTCGGTTATTTGGGTCACGTGATCGGTTACATGAAAATTTACGATGATGTGATACAGATGTAATTACCAACAGATGGCGCTACAAGTAAATAACACCATTTTCCTCCAGTAGATCTGTCGACCGTTTAGAAACCGGTCACTTACCACCCCGGTAAGTAACCGGTCACATTGGTCACTTTGGTTAGGTCTACTGGACGCGCTCATTGTCTCTAATTTTTTCGTTGTTGGTTGGATTCCATTTAACTCAAATTTGCAAAAGAGAGTATTGTTTCAGACGAAAAAAAAAAAAAAAATGTGGCACTCACTTTTAAATGAAGGGTTTTTTTTATTCAATATTATAAACTACTACTACAAAAATTATATTACAACTAGGGGGCCTACCCCCTGCGATCTACGCTCGCCAACCCCCGCTCAGACTTCGAGGCCTCTAAAAACCTGACAGCGTGCTTTATTTTAAAAATATTGGTAAATCTGTAAACGGGTTGCCATGCTTTTAACGTGTTGATGGTGCATTTTTTTATTATCATGGCCTCACACACGGCTGTTGCGACAACTGACGACTGTTTCCGGGATTGATGAGTAAAATCAATTACAACTTGAAAACCAGTTTGTATAAAATGGTTAGGTTTAAATTGTGGCTACCTCTCGGACTTTTATAACAATGATCTGTATTCTATTCTTCCTTTGCGTTTAAGGATGAGAAAAATTGCATCTGCTTGTGAATAACATTAAGAACCACGGTATTGAAAAGTACTATGTTATAGACATTTTCAGTAACAGGTTTTCTCTTTATTTTAGTGCACGATCATGCATATTTTCATGTTATTTTAAATATGTAAAAAATTTATTTTAATTAATATGTATATAAGAATTTTCTAATAATTATTTATCATACAAAATTAATTAAATATTTTGTGCATGCATGCCTGCATTTATTCGGCATCAATTGATGAGATATTTAAACAAATTTGCTATCCGAGATAATTTTACACCATGTTATGCCACTTGAATATTGCCCATAAGAAAATCGGGTACTTTTCCAGTATAGGATCCTTTGCTTTTAGGTTTGGCGTAATTCAAGCTTCTAAAAGGGATAGATTCGCTAATATACATAGATTTGTTGCCAAAAGATATGAAAACAAACCCAATGAACTTTTGGTGCTTTTTTATTATAGGGTCTTGACGCTTTTTTAAAAAGCTTGGCGGAATGATGATTGACGATTGAATCCTGACGATAGAAATGTGATTTTTTTTTTCAAGTTTTCCTGAAAAACATAATTTAATCACAATCTTGTCTTTATTATCGATTGAAATAAAAGATAAATTCAATTTCAATTTGAAAATGACGAATAAAAAAAAATCAATAATCCCTGTTGGGATCCTTTTCAATTTTTTTCCCTTTTTTGTCACAAAAAAAAACTGAGTAATTAGTTGCCATCATTACAGAAATGTCATTAAAATTAGAAAAAAATTAATATCTCGAAAACTAATTCCAATTTCAAAATTCTATTACCAGTTTTGACATCCGCGGATTTTTATGGACAATTGGTATTAATTTCATCATCAAGCGTTTAATATTTTATTAAAAATAGCCCTGAAACATAATCAGTCGTTTCATAAAATTGTTTCATAAATTCGTTTCATAAAATCGTTTCACAAATTCGTTTCATTAGGATTTGATATATATAGGGTAGATTTTCATTTAATGCGCTATTCTGTCCGTTGTTGAGATATGGAAACGGGGCATAAGTTAGATAAAACACCGTAAAAGGAGTGCCGCAGGGGGGGGGGAGGGGAGGTCCAGTGTCCTTCGTTAAATGACTAATTAGGCTGATCCCTATACATCTGTTAAGATTGATTTATTTCGTTCAGCTAGGAACTGAATTTCAAATGTCGCTTAGTTTATTATTTAAAAATTCTGGTTCACGCTACTCATACATTTATTTTAATGTTACGGAGATTCATTACTCAGTGAATTATAATGTTTCAAATCAGTTGCGTTGAAATTGAACTGTCCGTTGTTGCGATATTGAAACGAGGCATAGTTAGTTAAAACACCGTAAAAGGGGGGCTGGTGGGGTGCGGAGGGTTCAGTGTCCTTCGTTAAATGACTAATTAGACTGATCCGTATACATCTTTAAAGATTGATTTATTTCGTTCAGCTAGGAACTGAATTTCAAATGTTGCTTAGTTTATTATTTAAAAATTCTGGTTCACGCTACTCATACATTTATTTTAATGTTACGAAGATTCATTACTCAGTGAATTATAATGTTTGAAATCGGTTGCGTTGAAATTGTACTGTCCGTTATTGAGATATGGAAACGAGGCATAGTTAGTTAAAACAAAGTAAAAGGGGGGCCGGGGGTCCAGTGTCCTTCGTTAAATAACTAATTAGGCTGATCCCTATACGTTTTTAAAGATTGATTTATTTCGTTCTGCTAGGAACTGAATTTCAAATGTCGCTTAGTTTATTATTTAAAAATTCTGGTTCACGCTACTCATACATTTCATACCCCGCCCTACCTCATACGGAACTATACACAATACATGTACATACTTATATACAGAGGTGTTGGTTACAGTAACAGTGTCGCGAATTCAATGGTTTTTTCCCATCTCAAAAAATGCCCAACGCGCCTAAAGAAGTTTTCACTTCAAATATACAGAGGTGTCGGTAACAGTGTCGGAAACATTAACAGTGTCGCGAGTTCAATGGTTTTTTCCCATCTCAAAAAATGCTCAACGCGCCTAAAGAAGTTTTCACTTCAAATATACAGAGGTGTCGGTAACAGTGAGGTTACATTAAGAGTGTCGCGAGTTCAATGGTTTTTTCCCATCTCAAAAAATGCTCAACGCGCCTAAAGAAGTTTCCATTTCAAATATACAGAGGTGTCGGTAACAGTGATGGTTACAGTAACAGTGTCGCGAGTTCAATGGTTTTTTCCCATCTCAAAAAATGCCCAACGCGCCTAAAGAAGTTTTCACTTCAAATATACAGAGGTGTCGGTAACAGTGTCGGTCACAGGAACGGTGTCGCGAGTTCAATAGTTTTTCCCATCTCAAAAAATGCCCAACGCGCCTAAAGAAGTTTTCACTTCAAAAAACTTCATAGGTTGAAGTGTGTCCGAATCGTGTCGATTTTCGGCTCAACGGAAACGTTTTGTTAGGTTTGGGTTCATTTCGAATAAAATTCGAGTAGGATATAACCCAATGCATCTAGCACTCTTAACTTAAATTGCTTTATTTATCTAATAAAATGTGCAGGAAAAAATATCGTATCTAACATAATATCATTTCTCTTGATGAAATCATATTTAACATTCATAAATCATTCAATTACATATTATACAAATTACTATTCGAAATCAATTTAATCATGAAGAAAAACATACTAATGGTATATAAGGGATAAAGACGCATTCAAATTATTATTAGTCTACACAGGCACCACAGCAATTCTATACGGCGGCGCCTGGTGCGAAGTACCTTGTTAGTTTTTCTACCGGTAGTCGTCACATAGTCGTCATAAATATCGGCGCCAATGGGGCCAATCATGGTCTATCCTAACTGACAGCTCTTGGTACGGGGGCACCGCCTGCACTAAGTCTTGCTGCGTCTCTGGTTTAAACGTTTACGAACTATACCCAGCTGTAATATTAGCAATTTTATAGGGTAGTAAGATGTAATCTATACTATTATATAAAGAGGAAACGGTGACTGACTGACTCATCAACGCCCAGCCGAAACTACTAAAGTCAGAGTCACGCAATTTGGACTGTAGATTGCTGTTATGGACTAGGCAAGCAATAAGAAGGGATTTTTGAAAATCCCCCCCCCGAAGGGGGTTAAAGGGGGGTTCGAATGTTTTAGGTCATTTTGCCATACCTCAGCAGCAGTTATAGGTAGGAGCTTGAAATTCCAGAAAACAAATCTACTACAAAATGATTAAACACCTATTTCAGCGATTTTAAAAATTCCCCCCTGAAGGGGGTTAAACAGGGTGGTCGAATGTTTTAGGTCATTTCGCCATAGCTCAGCAGCAGTTATACGTAGGAGCGCGAAAATCAGGAAAACAAATGATTAAACACCTATTTCAGCGATTTTAGAAATTCCCCTCCCGGAGGGGGTTAAAGGGGGGTCGAATGTTTAAGGTCATTTTGCCATATCTCAGCAGCAATTTTAGCTAAGAGCACAAAAATCAGGAACACAAATCTACTAAAAACATGATTAAACATGTATTTCAGCGATTTTAGAAATTCCCCTCCCGGAAGGGGTTAAAGGGTGGTGGTCGAATGTTTTAGGTCATTTCACCATATCTCAGCAGCAGTTATAGGTAGGAGCGCGAAAATCAGGAAAACAAATCTACTAAAAAATGATTAAACACGTATTTCAACGATTTTAGAAATCCCCCCCTCCCTGAAGGTGCTTAAAGGGGGTGGCCAACTGTTTTAGGTCATTTCGCCATATCTCAGCAGCAGTTTTATGTAGGAGCGCGAAATTAAGGAAAACAAATCTACTGAAAAATTGGTTAAACACGTATTTCAGCGATTTTAGAAATTTCCCCCAGAAGGGGGCTAAAGGGGGTGGTCGAATGTTTTAGGTCATTTCACCATATCTCAGCTTTTATGTAGGAGGGTGAAATTAATTAAAACAAATCTACTAAAAAAACTGGTTAAACACGTATTTCGGCGATTTTGGAAATTCCCCCCAGAAGGTGGTTAAAGGGGTATTCAAAAGTTTTGGGTCATTTCGCCATATCTCAGCAGCAGATTTAGGTAGGACCGTGAAATTCAGGAAAACACATCTACTAAACAAATGATTAAAAACGTATTTCAGTGAATTTAGAAATCCCCCCCCCTCCCCGCCCGCGAAGGTGGTTAAAGTTAGATTCGAAAATTTTAGGTCATTTCGCCATATCTCAGCAACAGTTTTTGGTAGGAGCGCGAAATTCAGGAAAACAAATGTACTAAAAAAATTACATTGTCTACCCGTGCAAAGCCGGGACGGGCCGCTACACTGTAAAACATGATTGTCAAATTCACTGCATTTATTCCAGTAAATCGCAACGTAATATTTCCGTATGTAAAAATACCGCAAATGTAACAGTAGATTTAACCAGCGTTTTCGCTTTCAAAATCCTTTCATGCGAACAACCAATCAGATCACATCATTCATTTTCTAATCGGCGCCTGCGCGCAAAGACATTTTACTAGCATGATCTGCGCAACGAACTTCTATTCAAAAGTACGTGCTCTTTCCCGCGCGACGGCGAAAGCGAGCAAAATGGTGTGTTTCTTGACTTACGCTTAGGAGCCTGCATTGTTTATATATCAGTGTTTAATTACAAATGGTATTTTATATTTGTATTAGATAAACGTAAGCTTGTAATTCTAGTCCAATTATCTAAATATATATATATATATTATCTAAATTCTTCTTGCCCTTCAGAATTGAAGTGTTTCTTTTTTTAGTACTACAAATATACTCTCTCTATATATAATGTATTTACACATAGTATTATAATGAATATTTGATGTCTCAGTTTTGCCACATTAAAAAAATACCTATTAATAAATTCTGAATTCTTATATATATCATATACAAAGCAGTAAAGAAATGTTTTATATGGAATTGAATTTCTATACATAAAATAATGAATTCCAATGTTTTTCAAACAAGCGATGAACTTTATGACTATTCTAATAGTCATCTAAAAATGAAAGTTGATTAAAATCAATGATTTAAAAAAAAAATATGGCTTTTAAAATTACAGCAGCTATTGTGATAATTTGTACGGAAATAGGACTGTTAAAATTACAGAACTTTTTGTGGTAATTTGTACGGAAAAATGGCTGTGAAATTTACTACATTTATAACCGTTGAAATGACGGAAAATATGCGATAAAATGTACATCGATTTTTACTGCTATTTTTACGTAAAAACTGCTGGCAACATTGCTGCCTGCAGTTTTTGCCGTAAATTTGACGGATTTTTTTTTTACAGTGCAGTATGTTATATAGCGAATGAAAAGCATCTCTTCGGGGAAATGATATTATTCAGAATAAATATATATATCAAATAATCTTTGTAATTTAAAAATTTGTAAAAATAATTTTCTGAAAGTATTTTGAATGCTTGAAATTATTTATTAAACGTCATAAAGTATTATCGTTATAAATTATATGTGTTATTTTTAAGTGCGCACATGGAACAGAGTTTAAAAGAATACTAACCGCGTGGCAACTCAATCAGTTGCATTTAAATTGCAAGAAATATTTCGATTATTAAAAGGAAAAATAAATCTAATTTTACTTAGACTCAGACTTTAGATTTTATTTAGACTCTTATTTAGACCCCTCTAACGTTGTTTAGTTTTTACTTTTTCGATTTTTGTTGCAGTTTTTATATAAGGGTACTTTCACTTTCAGAACCGGTTCCAAAATTGAAAAGTCCGCTTATAAAAAAACTGAAACAAAAATCAAAAAAGCAAAAACTGAAAACGTTAGAAATCAACTTCAGCTATCCAATGCAAAAATAAATAAATAAATAAATAAATAAATAAAATAAAATAAAATAAAATAATCATAAAAAAAAAAAATGCGAGCGGAATTTTTTAAAATAACCTTCTCATAGATTAGCTTGAGCGTTTCTTCCCGTTACTAGTGTAGGCTCTTAAATTCGTTAAACATTTTAGATTGAACATGAAACTTAAAAGAGTTACGATGTAAGGATCTCAAAATGTCCATTTGTGAACAGACGATTTTTTTGTGTATTCTAGCATAAACCAATACATAAAGCTTGAATATTTGAAAATATTATTTTATTTTTTAAATTTTCTTTAAAAAAGTAATTCAATCAAGATTTATTTTTCACCATCCATTTAAAATCAAATTTAAAATAATTTATTTTCAATTTTAATAACAAAATAACGTTAATAAATATACAGGGTGATTAGAAAATGAGTATACATTTGAAAAATTAATAATTCACGGAATAATGCAGGTAGAGAGGTAAAAATTGGCACAAATGCTTGGAATGACATGGGGTTTTATTGTATCCACAAAAAAGTTCATAAAATGGCCGACAGATGGCGCTTCGTGTGATAAGAAAAGCAATAATTAGCATAACAAATTATGACAAAGCAAAGACGATGTTCTTCAGAACGAATGCTCAACATGTCTACCGTCATCCCGCAACAATAGCTGTAGCCGAGGGACAATGTTGTGCACAGCACTGTGCAGCCTATCTCTAGTTATGGTGAGAAATTGGCGTTGGATGTTGTCTTTTAGCATGCCTATTAATGTCGGTCGATCGTTGCAGATTCCCCATTTTGATAGTAGAGCTTCACTAACATTGCCTTTTCTGGTAACGTCAACATGCTGCGATTGCTGGTGCATCTGATTCTCTCTCTCATTACAGCTCCTTTTATACACGATTCTCAGGCAGAGTCACTGACGTTTTGCTGTTCAGTGCCATCTGTCGGCCTTTTTTTTGGTGTGGTTACAATAAAACCCCATGTCATTCCAAGCATGTGTGTCAATTTTTACCTCTGTACCCACATTATTCCGTGAATTATTAATTTTTCAAATGTATACTCATTTTCTAATCACCCTGTGTAATAATCCCTACAATTCCACTTTTATTTCCTTTTATCCACAACAATTGAGTAATTTAGTTGCCACCATTACAGAAGCGTCATTAAAATTTTACAAACAAATTTCTTCCAGAAAATAATTTAAATAAAAAAAATCGAGAGTTATTATGACAGCCTTGGATAATTACAAATAATTGGTGTTCTTTTCAACTCATAAACCAACGAAAGAGTAGATGTAAAGTATAAAATTTCAGTCAGATTTTAATATAATAGATGTCGATGTGTACATAAAATTCACATTTCATAAATTAAAATCAACGGATAGGATTTGAATGAAAAATTTCTATTTGAAACTCCAGTCTTTCTGTTATTTCATTTTTAAAGTGATTGTAAAATCAGCGGAAAATTTATGTAGGAAAAAGATAACAACATTTAAGATGTTTGGAAACAATTAATTTTAGAGTTTCAATCAAAGCTTATGCATGTAACAAACTACTACCTACACATTAAAATATATACAACCCTAGAATATAATTAACATCAATAAACTCCACCAAAATCAGAATTCTACGAAAATAAAAGTTATTTCTTTGTAATTCCATCAAAACCGAATCTTAATTTCATACATTTCATGTATTAGGACGAAAAGAACAAAGAAATAATCCGAGATTAAATATACTGCAGTCGGCATATCTTTTACAGAACTAATTAAAAAGCTATTCATAATACTCAACAAACTTCAAAATAGGAAGATTTCCTTCCATTATAAACAAAGCAACAGCTTTGTATCCATGACAACGCCATCATCAAAAAGGAGGAGTTAGATTTCACTGTTGTTGCCATTTTTCTTTTATTTGAAAAAGTGTTAAAATCATAAAAACAAAGCAACAGATTTCAGAACAGCTATTGTTTCTATGACAACGCAATCATCAAATACGTGGAGTAAGGTTTCAATGTTGATGCCATTTTCCTTTATTTGAAAAAGTGTTAAAATCAACTTTCAATTAAGTGTGGTGTGTAAAATCTCTGTAACACGCTATTACATTCCTGGGTTATTTTTCTTTGTTCTTCTTCTAACCCTTTCACTTTGGATTGTTTTTATTAACTGAACCGTGAAAATTCCTCGAATGCCGGCTTTTAATTAATAGTAGCATCTGTGAAAGATAGACGATTCTTCTCCACATGAAATATATATATATATATATAACATAATAAAATTGTAACAAGCGGGAGTGGAAAACATTTCTGTTTTTAACCAGCATTTTTCCAATCATTCGTTTAAGCACCGTAGTGTGAAAAGAAATTATATTGTTTTCTTAAGTGAAATAATCAATGTTAAATAAATCGTAAGGTTCGGTCTTTCGGAGATATAATATATTGGGTTTGTCGTCAAATTTGTTTTTAGTTGTTAGAATACAGATCTCTCTCAATCAATGCGGTTAATTGATCCCGAATAATACCACACTAATTGAAATAAACATTTAATGAGAAAAACTATAATAGATCCGCTGACAACTTTCTTAAAACCCGCTGTAGTCTTTGTTAAATAAATAAATAAATAAATAAATAAATAAAAATTTAAATTTCAAAATTTCGATTACATCCATGGATAATTACAAATGATTGATGTTCTTTTCAACCCATAAATTCCTATTCTCGAAGTCATACACGCATTTATCAGATATGATAAACGTAGCAGTCTACGTAATTATGTATGTCTCTTTTTTTACGATAAATATTTTTCATGTTTCATTAAAATCTGGGTGTCTTTTCTCGATGGTTTTAATTTTTAATTTAATTTTTTATTTACGATATTGTTTAATTTTTATCTAAGCCTTCATTTTAGATGTAAAAATATTTTTAAGAAGAAACTTGTTTGTGCATTAAATCATTGTCTTCTTTACATATTCAGCAAAATTCAATTAATTTTGCTTATTATTATTTTTTTTTACACAAAATAGTCATCTTCAGACTGATTTGCATACTGTCATTATTTTTCATTTAGTTATAGGTTGTTGATATGACTAATAAATATAAATAGTACATTTTCAGAGGTGTTGTTTTGTCACTGTTATTTATTTAATTGATTGCTTGCATTGTAATCTAAATATAATAAAACACAATGTAAGGATTCCGGTACGAACACATCCAAACAATGAATGGGAAATAATGGGTTACTTTCCAATTTTGCAGAAAAAAGAGAAATAATGAAACATATTCACACATGTGGATTTTTTTGATATATATTTTTTAATTTGCAGGTTTAATTTCAGTAAAAATATTTCTACACGTTTACTTTTTTTTTTTTTTTTTTTTTTTTTTTTTTATAAGGGAACAAAAATTGATATATACTGTGAAGTCACTCGAATAACGGTTATTGGGTTAATTTTTTCTTTATGCGCGTGTGAAAAGTTTTTGCCATTGAAAATGATGTTATGCTTAACTTAAAATGTATTTTTACACTGATAAAACTAAAAAAAAAAAAAAAAAAAAATTATATGATTTTGCCAACATGAGTTAATTTTCACTGATTTTCCAATTGTTAATTATAAAAATTAGAATTGGAATCTTTATTTATTACTTCAACTTGATTGTATACATTGATTACGCATGTTAGCGATTGCTTTAAAAAAAAAAACTAAATTATAAGTAAGATGAATTTAATTTTTAATAAAGAATTCACAAAAGTAGAGGATTTCAGCAAAAATAAAATTATTAAGAGCAGTGTTGTGGTATAAAAAAAGAAGCTTGAAACGATTACAGAACTTTAACGCGTTTACACTTAAAACAATATAAATAATTCAGCGTTTTTCGCGGATAATATGCTATAAAAAATTAAGATTTCATAATAAAACACAAATTAGAACTATATCTACATCTGTTTCTTTTTACTAATTAAGAAAAAGCTGTAATTTCTCCCCAGTTCTGCCATCTTATTTTGACGGAGAAACCTTTTTATGCCGTTAATAATCTCCAAGTGTTGTGAACGATGGAAAGAACACTTAGAACATGTTAAAAACCAGACCCCAATTAACTGTAGTACCTCAAGTGATGAACGCAACTGGAAACAAAACACAATAAAATCAGATGGACCTTATGTCGAAACTAATCAACTAAGAAACACTCCATATTGCCACTTCAACCTTCAATCTGATACCGTGCCCGTGAACTCAATAACAAAATTTCTCAGTATCTAAAATGTAACCGTACCGTAAAGACGACCATGTAAATATGATATAAATATCTCAAATTTAATATAAAATTGAAGCATTGTTATGCAGTTTCCAAACGCGATGTAAATGCATATATAAAGCCAAGAATTTCAATAATACTATTATATTCAAAGGAAAAATGTATATGTACTTACTTCATGCAAATTTGTTACTTCTACTAATATTATTTCTTATTCCAATACAGCGACACGATGATTATGTAAAAAACTAATCCATTCATTTCAATCACTTAATATTTTCCACTCAAAGTAAAATAAATAAATAAAGAAAATGATGAAGCACGCAGATAAAAACCCAACGATAATTTTTCTCTCATCTCTTAAAACAAGTGACCTAATTTATGACTCTTAAGTTTCAAGTTTATCAAGCAATAGAGATTTATTACCTCGTTATAATCGTTCTCTTCTAATAATGTGAAATATGTTTATAATTTGTTATTTGTGATTATGCCATTATAAACTTATTACAGAACTAAAACATTTAAAAGGACAATTATTCAACGTCAATTTGTTTCAAAGAAATGATGCAACTTTACTCGTAACTTTCCAAACTTTGTGAAAATGAGTCAGTGTATTACTATCCTTCATTCTGTAAAGTCACAGGAAAAAATGTTTCCTGATGTTAAAATTAATCTAAATGTAAACCTTTTAAAATTTTAAGTAATGTAAAATATAATTTTTAAAATCAATCCAAACGTGAACTTATTTATTCAATGTGAATTGTGCATTAATATAATTTTTTTTACAAGTCTTATTTCAGCAGTGGTACATCTACACGATTATTCAAGAAGTGTTTATAATAAATTCTCAAATAGTTGAAATATATAAACCAGTGGATATTTCATAAATTGGATAGACCTTAGAAAAGGTAAGCAATTCCTTTTCTTTCTGCATGTTGAAGACCAGAGTTAATTTTAATTTGAAGAATTTAATATTCTGATGTTACGCGCTTACCTCGTTGGCCTCGCCCCTTCAACAGTGATCATGAGCCTGATGAATATATGAACTCAGAATTTATTCTTAAGGATTAATAATTGACTCTAATTAATAAAAATAATACTCAGCTCTTATGCTAGATTAAAAATTCAAGAAAACATAATTGAATTTAATAAACTATTTAAACTAATAAAACTTTAAAAACTGTATAAACAAGTTCTCCGAGATGGCGACAATAAAGGAAATGCAAATAGTAGATAAATTAAACAATAATAATTATTCTATATGGAAGTTTAAAATTAATATGTTGTTAATTAAGGAAGATTTGTACGAACTCGTAACTCAGGAACCCCCTACACCAATTAACGAAGATTGGAGAAAAAAGGATGCAAAAGCTCGCGCTTTAATAAACCTGAGTATAGACGATACGCAAATAGTTCATGTAAAACATTTAGAAACAGCAAAACAGACATGGGATAGTTTAAAAAATATTCATGAGAGAGCCAATTTGTCCAGTAAATTGTATTTGTTACGAAAATTGTATAAGGCAAAACTTCCCGAAAATGGGAACATGCACAAACACATTACTAATATACTGGAAATAAAAGATAAGCTCTCCGCAATAGGAGAGAACATAACCGACTCGCATTTATCTGCACTTCTATTGTGCTCGTTACCTGCGAGTTACAATACTCTAATAACAGCTCTCGAAGCCCGAAATGAAATTGAATTAACTCCCGAATTCATCAAGAGCAAACTTACTGATGAATTTAATAAACGGGTAGAAAATAGTGAGCAAGTTGAAAACTCACAAAAGGTGTTTAAAACACAAAAGAAATACACTCAAGATTATAAAGGGCAAAACAAATATTGTACCTACTGTAAACAATCAAATCACACTTACAAACAATGCTGGCATCTCAAGAACAGAAACACACAGACCACTACACCTAAAACACAATACAAATACAAAAAGTACACATCGTTGTGTTTTGAAAATACAAAAGGTGATAGTAAAAATAAAATGAATGAATCAAAAACAGATGAACAGGTACAAATAAATAAAAGTGAACATAAAGATGCAGCATTCATAATTGTAAATCCCGCTAATAAAACCTGGTTAATTGACTCAGGAGCGTCTTCGCATATAGCGAACGATAGGGATATATTTACAAAATTCAACGATACTGAAAAAACTACAGTAACAATTGCTAATGGGAATACATTAAATTCTTACGGAACCGGCGAAACACAAATAATGACAAAAACATCTGATGGATGTATAAATAGAATTACACTTAAAAATGTGTTATTTGTTCCACAATTGGAATCAAATTTAATTTCCGTAAGTAAAGCCACAGAACATGGCTACAAAGTATTTTTCGAAAATGAAAAATGCATACTATCGTGCAATGGAAAAATATACTTAGAAGCATTAAAGAAACATAACTTATATCAAGTTGAAACACTAGAAGAAAGTTCTCAAAATAAAATAAACATTGCACATGATTGCAGAAATAAAGATTGCCTCGAAATTTGGCATAAACGCCTTGGCCACAGAAATAATGAAAGTATAAAAGAATTAGTCAAAAATGACTTGGCCAGTGGGATAAAAATAAATAACTGTAATCATAAAACAAACTGTGAAACCTGTATAAAAACAAAGTCAACAAATGCACCGTACTCTAAATCTATCGAAAATAAAACAACAAAAGTATTAGATTTAGTACATACTGATTTATGTGGGCCTTTTAAAACACCCACAATAGGAGGAAAAAATTACTTCCTTACATTCATAGATGACAGTTCTAGATTCGCAGTTATTTACTTATTAAAAAGTAAAGATGAAGTTTATGAAAAAATAAAAGACTATGTACAAATGGTCAAAACCAGACAAGGAAAATATCCGACGGCGATTAGATCGGATAACGGTGGGGAATACATAGGAAATAAAACAGAAGCCTTTCTAAGGGAACATGGTATAAAACATGAATACACAGTTCCATTTTGTCCCAGCCAGAATGGCATTGCTGAGAGAAAAAACAGAAGTTTAATTGAAATGACACGAAGCCTATTATCCGAAGCAAATTTACCTCATAGGTTCTGGGGTGAAGCGATAAATACTGCTAATCACCTCCAAAATAGGCTCCCCACTAAATTGACAAATAAAACGCCATATGAAATTTGGTTCAAAAGAAAACCAAATCTCTATTATTTACGTGTATTTGGCTGTAAAGTATACACTTACATAAACAAACACAAAAGATCTAAACTAGATGACACAGCAGAAGAGGGTATCTTCATGGGCTATGATAATAATACAAAGTGATACCGCGTTTTCACTAAAAATGGTGAAATAATAATTTCCAGATCTGTAAAATTTCTGGAAGAAAAACTGAACAATTTAAACGAGAAAATTAATGATCACGAACAATTAATTGAAGATAAAAAATACATTGAAATAGAAATAGATGACACACCCTGTACACCTGACGCGCCCAAACAATCAGAAACACATCAACCTCGTAGATCTGAAAGACAAAACAGAGGAGTACCACCTCAAAGATATACTTCCGACAATTTTATTGCTTTAGCAAATGATTGCGATACAACAGAACCTGAAAACTGGAAACAGCTTATCAAAATAAACAATCCACTAGAAAAGAAAAACTGGCTTAAAGCCACTGAAAACGAAATACAATCGTTAATGAAAAATAATACATGGGATCTAGTCGATCCTCCTCTTAATAAAAGAATCATAGGAAGTAGATGGATTTTCAAACGAAAAATTGATAGTTCAGGAAATACACAAAAATATAAAGCACGTTTTGTTGCCAAAGGTTTCAGTCAAAAATATGGGGAAGATTATCAAGAAACATTTTCACCAGTAGCACAACATTGTACCATCAAAACACTTCTTTTAGCAGCAGCTTATAATAATTTGAATGTGCGACATGTAGATATTGACACCGCTTTTCTTCATGGGAACTTAAATGAAGAAATATATATAAATCAACCTGAAGGCTATGTAAACGAACAATTTCCTGAAAAAGTTTGCAAGCTCAAAAAGGCAATCTATGGCCTCAAACAGGCCGCCAGAGCTTGGCATATTAAAATCGCTGAAACACTAGACAACTTGAACTTTATCCAAAGTACAGCAGACACATGTCTTTTCACTAGAAAAGAAAAAGATCATACATCGTACATAATAATATATGTTGATGATATACTCATCGCCAGCAAAGATGAAATAATAGAAGAAATCGTAAATTCTCTAAAACAAGAATACGAATTAAAGGATCTAGGCAATATTAGTAACTATTTAGGTACTCAAATTCAGAAATTACCTAACGGTTATTCTCTTGATCAAAAAATTAAGATTGAAAATTTAGCGAAAAAGTTCAATCTTGAAAACTCCAAACCGTGCAAAACTCCAATGGAACCAGGATATAACAAATTAAATGATGATGATAATTTAATGCCAAATAATATTAAATATCGCCAGGCACTTGGTTCATTGCTTTATATAACAACCATAACGAGACCTGACATTTCAGCAGCAGTAAACATTTTAAGCAGAAGAAATGAGAATCCTCGCGAAAAAGACTGGCAAGCCGTAAAAAGAATAATAAGATATCTATATCATACTAAAGAACTAAAATTAATAATTAACACTAATGAAGAACCAATATTAAAGGTATTCGCTGATGCCGATTGGGCAGGTGATACCAAAACCCGTAGATCAACATCGGGAATATTATATATGTTGGGCAACAACCCAATTCAGTGGACGACGAAAAGGCAAAGTTGCATTGCCTTATCTTCAGCAGAGGCTGAATATGTGTCCGCAGCACATGCTAGCCAAGAAATAATTTGGTTATTGAAGTTACTTGACGATCTAGGCTTTCCACAGCAAAAACCAATCACTTTATATGAAGACAATCAAAGTACCATAAAAATGGTTGAATCAGAAAAATTCACGAAAAGATCAAAGCACATCGACGTCAAATTTAATGCCATTAAACAATATAGCGAAGAAGGCATAATTGAGTTAAGATATCTTCCAACAGAAAAAATGATAGCTGATGCACTTACCAAACCTTTACCCAAGCCTCGATTCATCGAACACAGAAATTCAATGAAAATATTAGTTAATCCCCATGAACGGATTAAGGGGGAAATTGTAAAAAACTAATCCATTCATTTCAATCACTTAATATTTTCCACTCAAAGTAAAATAAATAAATAAAGAAAATGATGAAGCACGCAGATAAAAACCCAACGATAATTTTTCTCTCATCTCTTAAAACAAGTGACCTAATTTATGACTCTTAAGTTTCAAGTTTATCAAGCAATAGAGATTTATTACCTCGTTATAATCGTTCTCTTCTAATAATGTGAAATATGTTTATAATTTGTTATTTGTGATTATGCCATTATAAACTTATTACAGAACTAAAACATTTAAAAGGACAATTATTCAACGTCAATTTGTTTCAAAGAAATGATGCAACTTTACTCGTAACTTTCCAAACTTTGTGAAAATGAGTCAGTGTATTACTATCCTTCATTCTGTAAAGTCACAGGAAAAAATGTTTCCTGATGTTAAAATTAATCTAAATGTAAACCTTTTAAAATTTTAAGTAATGTAAAATATAATTTTTAAAATCAATCCAAACGTGAACTTATTTATTCAATGTGAATTGTGCATTAATATAATTTTTTTTACAAGTCTTATTTCAGCAGTGGTACATCTACACGATTATTCAAGAAGTGTTTATAATAAATTCTCAAATAGTTGAAATATATAAACCAGTGGATATTTCATAAATTGGATAGACCTTAGAAAAGGTAAGCAATTCCTTTTCTTTCTGCATGTTGAAGACCAGAGTTAATTTTAATTTGAAGAATTTAATATTCTGATGTTACGCGCTTACCTCGTTGGCCTCGCCCCTTCAACAGATTATTCAAAAGAATAAATATCAGGATAACACTGTGGATAATTCTTAGCGCAAAAGCAATTCTCAGGTAAGCTGAACTAATCTTTTTTACCATTATCAAAAGATGAAAATGTAAATTAAAATATGAAGACTGATATAACCATTTATAAAGATAGAAAATTTATTATGCTTCCGAAGGTTCTCTAACATAGTTACATAAAATAAAAAAATTGTTAAAACTTCAGAGGCCCATGCATTAATCAGGCCCGATCTTAATCTTTCATGTCCGTTTTTCTTATTGTCGATGAGTAGTATGAATATTTTTATAAATTATTTCAAATTTTTAGTGAAAACCATGATTTTAACCCACCGTCCCAAGACGGGCATTTACACTAGTATTTTTTTTTTTTTTTTTAAATAAAAAACCATTAAAGGATTTAAAATTTCGATATTTCCATGTTCACAACTGAACTTATATGAAAGTCCTGATATAAATTAGTGCTGATTAATTTTTCGTAAAAGTCGCCCGAAAGGTGGCGCTGCTATGCTGCAATTTTTGAGATTTTCGCAATAGCTCTATCTCAAGAACTAATGCATTTATTTTCACCAAACTTCAGATTCAGTTAGACCTTGACATAAATAGACGCTGATTACGTTTTGGTGTAGCTATCCCAACAGGTGGCGCTGCTATACCACTTTTTTCAGGATTTTTATGATAGCTATATATCAAGAACGAATGCACCTAATTTCATCAAACTTTAGATTCTGTTAGATCTTGACATAAATAGATGCTGCTTTACGTTTTTGGTGTAAATAGCCCAGCAGATGGCGCTGCTATGTTACTTTTTTCATTATTAACACAATAACTATATCTCAAGAACTAATACACAGATTTTCATCAAACTTCAGATTCAGTTATACGTTGACATAAGTTGTTGTTGATTAGGTTTTGGTCTAAATCTCCCAACAGGTTGCGCTGCTATGCTGCATTTTGCTGGATTTACACGATTTTATCAACAGTCATATCTCAAGAACTAATGCACGGACTTTAATAAAACTTTAGATTCAGTTGAACCTTGATATAAATTGGTGCTGATTCTTTTTAGTGTATGCGAAACCTGTGTGAGATAGAAGAAAGTTTTGGTATTGGCACATACGACTAGTTTACTTTGTAATGATTTACTTAATTCATGGTGGCATAAAAGATGTTCATTATTAGGAAAAGAATGCAATACCCCCGGAAATAAATGGAATAATGTTAGATCTTTGTTCCTCGGAAATAACTATATGTTGCGCCGCCATTATAATGCGTAAGGTTACATTGCGTTGTTGTTATGAGTAAGTGCTTTGTTTATTAATAGGCAGTCGGTCCGGTCTCTGCGCTGACGCTGAGTGGCATGGATATTTGTGAAAAGAAAATTAAATTCAAGATTTCTCCGACAACTTTGAAAGTAAGTGCTGTCTCTTAAATATTCAATACATTTTTTTCCTTATTTTATGTAATCAGATGTACTTTTTGTAAATATTAAATTAATGTAAATATTAAATAGTGCACAGTATTTTAAAATAAGTTAAAAGTGCTTGTAAACAATGTTCTTGTCATTAAAATATTTGATTTGGGTATCTTGATAATAATTTGTTGGGCTTGGGCATGAGCCCCTTGGCAAGGAAAAAAAAATTCCATAACTTATTTTAGTTTTAAAATTGTTTTATTAAATGTCTTTTAGCCCATGTTTTTACCTAAATTTTGATTTCCCACGTGTTACTAATCAGCCATCTTGTACACCATCTTGTTTTACTGCATATTTTTATGACCGAGAGCACTTTTATATTATTTTAAATTACTGTGCATAATTTAATATTTACATAAAATTAGCATTTACAGAAGGTATCTGCTGATTACATAAAAGAAGAAAAAAATGTATTGAATATTTAACAGAGAACACACAGTTCATATTTGAATACATCCATGGAAATCAAAAATGAGCATACCACAGTTCATATTTGAATATCTCCGTGAGATCAAAAATGAGTACATAATGGTTCATATTTGAACACATCCATGGAATCAAAAATGAGTACATGTGTTTCTAAATTTTGAGAGCATTTGGATTGGATCTATTTTGAGTATGTGACGTACTCAAAATTGAGTATTTTTTAATCAATTCTGAGAACTCATTTTTTTCAGTGTACCCTTTCCATAGAACGTGCACCGTGCACTCATGATTTTTTACGATTACACCACTGTGTTCAAATGATGGCAAAAAAAACATCTTTCATATAAAATATTTCCAGAAGGTAAGACAAAATAGAACATAACTTAAACACGAATTAGACGATCAAGGGAGATTTTCTTTTGGAAGCAGAACTATTGTTACAATTAACGAATCCCCGGATAAGAATCCATAGAAGTCGATCAGCAGATTTTGTAATATAACCCCCACTGTATATTGTCATACCATGTCATACATTTCGATCCCTTTTGTAACATGAACCACAATAAAGACACGTGTCAGACCAGATTATTTTGGAAAAATTAACCTGGTGGGCATGGTAATACATTGAAGTACATGTTGGCATATGTAAGTACAGAGTTTTCTCTGCCCTACTACAATTCAGTAGACTCGTCCGGTTCATCGACGAACAGCTGACAGGGTATCGGGTTCCTAAATCTGGCGGACTATAGTAGGTAAGCAGATATGATAAAAACAAGCAATTATTTCTTCGTTTTACAATCCATTTTTTCTTTCATATTTGAATTTTGAATTTTGACAATCGTTTTGCATAATCCACGTTTTTAGGTAGATTTCGTAAGAAATACTACCTATTACATTCTCCCCTAAGTTGGAATTTTTGAAAATTTTTTGCAAATCTACGTCGATCATGACTCCCAGAACCCAAAACCACCCCTAGTTCAAAACTTTATCTATCTATCTATCTATCTATCTATCTATGTCACTTTTTTATGGACACGATAGCTCCCATAATTCTGCACAAATCTCTTCCAAACTGATACATAAAATCAAGGGGCATAAAATCTTGGTCCAGTTCGTTAATGGGCAAAATTGAACCAAGGGGGGGGGGGATGGGGAAGGCTTTTTGTGAAAACAGAAAAAACCCATAATTTCTTAATTATGATATGTATCGAATCCGTTTAAAGTTATTATTACTTCTAGGAAAAAGGCCTAAAATGTATGCATGACAGATTTTTGATATCATTAAAAATGGCCCCAAGGGGGGGGGGGGGAAGGGGGTTTTAGAAGAAAAAAATTCATAACTTCGTCAATTCAGAAGATATCAAATCCGCTTAAATTTATTATAAATCATCTTAATATTATCTAAAACTTTTATACTGACAAGTTTTTTTATAGGACCATGTAAATCAGAAGTCGTTTGCTTTTCGCTTCGTTCGGTGTCCCCAATGGGAAGCTCCGAAAAAAACAATAGTTTGTTAATAATAAAAATGGTTTCGTTAAAGTTCGTTCGTATTCGTTGAGATTTTATAGATAGTTGTTTAAATACAGTCCACTAATCTTCGTAATCACCACTGGCTCCGCCTGCAAACAAGTTAGGTTTCGTAGTGGGCGTTTCCAAATGCCGCATCAAGGCAAAAAGGTCATTTCTTCCGCAATTCCCAACAAACAGGTGCTACACAGTCTGCGTCTTCGAAATCTACCTGTGCCTGTAGGCCGAGCCGTCAAGGATTTTTTAAACTTCCAATGCCCATAAATAAACTTATATATATATATATTTCTAATTTATAAGTTGTGTTGTATTGTTTCACTATAAAAGAGTTCAAATTACGCACGTTTTGTTATTATTTGCACGTTAATTTGAAAAAGTACTTGAAAAATTAAATGATAGAGTTTCAAATAATAACTTCATAGACAGTGCAATTATAGAATATTCTTATTTGTTTTGATAATGGGTCAGATGGAGCGAGAAGCATGTCAACAGTCTAATGAAACTCATTTTACTGTTTATAATGTTTTTATTTTACACTTTTTAACAATTAACAGTAGTCCATTATTACAAATTCTTTAATGGACTTGTACATTTAGCTTTCTTTTCTTTCCTTATTTATTAACCGATTTCCAACAAAGAAGATTATGTACTACACTTTATAAAACACTTTAAAGAAACTTTGACTATATTGCTGTTTCTCAAATAAGATGACTTTTTCCTCTTTTTACTTTCTTCTATCTTTACAAGAAAAAAGTATTGGATTCGTAAAAAAATTAGAATTCCAGTTATCGACGGATTTATACGTTTTAGAAAGTCCTGACCTCGATTTGACTGCTTTTTAAAAATATCTGTATGTCTGTCTGTGTGTGACATTTTTTTTGGGGGGTGGGGGGTGGGGGGGGTGGGGGCTATGTCTCAAGAACTAATGTACGGAACTTAATACAACTTTAGATTCAGTTAGATTTTCACATAAATTGTTGCTGATTAGGTTTTGGTGTACATCGCCCAACAGGTGGCGCTGCTATGTTAATTTTTCACGATATTCGCGATAGCTATATTTCTAGAACTAATACACGGTTTTTCATCAAACTTCAGATTCAGTTAGTCCTTTTGATATAAATTGGTGCTGATTAGTTTTTGGAATAGATCGCCCAACAGGTGACGCTGCTATGCTCTGATTTTTACGATTTCCGCGATAGCTATATCCCAAGAACGAACAGGTCGTCATTTAATTTTGATTGCATAGACGATTTTATTTATACTAGGGTATCCAACCCGGGCTTCCCGGGATAGATAATGTATGTGATAACCAATTATGATTATTATTATTTTAAAACTATAATAGATTTTTTACATTTAATAATTTTTTAGATTGCCCCTTAGCAACACCAAAGAGCATTTTTATATGAAATATATCATTTATAGTATATTAAGATAAAATTTTGAAATTTATTAAAAGTGGTAATTTCGTATATTGGCCTCGTGTCAGAAGTTTATAGCCGAAGAAATGTCTAAAAATTTCGTTATCTGCAGAAGTTTTTTTTATTATTATTCTGATAATTCCAGTGGTTTTAAGCGCTTATTTCAATTATATGTCTGTGAAATCTGTGTTTTATTTATACTTTTTTATTTATTGATTAATGTTTTAATTTCGTTATTGAATATTAGCTGGAAACAAATGCTGAACTTTTTAGATTGTTTAAAGTGCAAACAGATTAATATTTTGTAATCGTCTGCAAACGATAGAGATAGATTTAAAAAAAGAAAAGAAAAAAAATGTTTGAAATTTAATTTAAATACCATAATAAATGAGTGAATTGTGATATAGTTTCCAAACAAATTGCCATTTGAAAGTAGATTTATTTTCCCTATATAACGGTGTAAAAATTAAAAATATACGATGTTTAGAAATTACAAAAATTGCAGTAGCAAAAATTGCAAAACCGAAATTTCATCGTCAAGTGTTTCCATTCGCAAAATGACGTCAGCGCAGGACACGTTTGCCCTTTATAATATCGATAGAAGAAAGTTTTGCGAGAGCCACAGCATGCTAGTTTTAATTATTGAATAAATAAAATTTTCACTTTGAGCCCGACCCCGAAGATTAGTAAAAAAAAATCGAGCCGGAGCCTTTTTCGGGCCCGGTCTTTGGTTCAAACTCACTATGTCTCGGGTTGAGCCTGTCTGATCTCTGATACATACATAACAACCAAAAACAGAAACTTCTTTTTTTGCAGTCGCTTAATCAGGCATAAATTTCTAATGATTTCTTCCGAATTCTTAGTTTATTCAAATCAGCTTATGTTCCAGGAACTTGTGTTTTATTTAACACAGACCGTGATATTTTGGCACTTACGGAGTAAAAGCAAGAAACGTCGTAAGCTGATTACGTTATGCACGCAAAAAATCTATTAATGTCGCAGAATCCACACTGAAATGATTTCCGCCCGGGCATCATCCTATAATTGACTAATTGCGTTCACTGGTATAACACCGGAATGAGTCGTATTTATATACACTACGAAGGAGGTAGGGAGAGGGGGCGATCCATTTGCACCGGTAATGGGCAGAAAACTGGAAATGTGTGATCCTCTTATGTATTTTGTGATGGCCCACTAATGGCGATAGCTCATTTTTTATGGCCGATTACATGGGTTGAAAGATTACATGATATGGGAAAAAGATGTATTGTTGATGATATAGGTTTATAGAATGTTAGGTTTATAGGCTGTTATCAAATCCAAAAGAGCTAGTTTCTGACACATTTCTGAATTCATTTTTGTTCAGAAACGCATGAAATTGACAGGTGTTCGTATTCAGAAAGTATGTAATCGAATGGAGCATTTCCATTTTTTGATAAAGGCAGAAGATCGTTCAAAAAATGCTGTCAAAGCTGGCGTTTTGAACTGAATTTCCGAGGCGGCAGCAAGAGAAAAGGTAAAAAACTTGTCGTCAAGTGACAAGAAAAGTTAAAAACTCGATAAGTAATTTATTTATCAAAACATGGAAACCGCTATTCGATTAGTCAGTTCCGCCAATTTTATGCCTTTACGTTTAAAAATGTCAGAAAATGTATGAGAAAGTTTCACGTTGTTGAGCAGAGAATTTGAGAACCACCTTAAATTATTTTCATTACATCGTTTTATATAAAATAATGTACAATCAAGATAATGTAACAATATCTTGTCAAGAAAAAAAAAAGGAGAGAGAGTTAATGCGACTGGAAATTATGTATTTTTTCAATTTATGTTGATAAAAAAAGCTTATCGGGTTGTCTTTATACGGGACTTGTATCAAACCCTTATATTTGCTAACACTAACACATAATTTTGAGGTAATATTTCGACTTTTCGGCAATTTTTACTTTCGGATATCAATGTAAAACGGGAAGTCATTCATTCTAATATAATTTAGGAATTATGAAGGTTCAAAATTTCGAACACATAATGTTAAATTAATTTGTAATCTTTTCAATACAGATTGCAATGAGCGTAGTTTTTTAAGCAGAATTCAAAAACTATACGTGACGGAATGAGCTGTGTAATTTTGGATTCGCATATTTGAAGCTTTCAGAAATCGATTTCTCTTAAAAAATTCATAGATTACAAATAATATTTTTATTTTCGAAAAATTCTTTCGAAAATATGTATTTTTTTAAGTTAATTTTAAAGGTACATGAATTGTAATTTGTGATTTTTTTAAACATGGAAATCGATTTCTAAAGGCTTTAAATACGTGAATTCAAAATTTAGTAAGTTTTTCAATTCTGCTTAAAAAAAACTACCTTCATTGCAATATTTTATACATATATTCATTACAAAGGAATTTACATTAGGAGTTTCAAACTTTAAACCTTCATAAATCCTAAAATACTTGACCGAATGACTTCCCATTTGGTATTCTGAGGTAAAATTTACGGAATAATCTATGACATCAAAATCAAGTGTTAATATTAAAAAAAGTAATGCTTGGTACAATTTCTATATGTAAACGACCCTCTAAGCAAAATTAAAGTATAGCATTACTAGATTTCTGCACTGGTGGGGTACAACCCGACCCGAACCCGAAAGAAAATTATCGTCAACCCGAAACCCTACCCGAACCCGACACACATCATTCGGACCTCGACCCGAATCCGAAGTGATAAGAAATTAATTAAAGAATACATTTATGGAAAAGTAGTCGACAACTATATTTCTAATACCAATTTTGTCTTTTTATATAAAATATAACACTTATACACTCTCATTTCCAATATATATACTTTTTTCATGTGAGAAAAATATAGGACTTTTTTAAAAAATCGGGTCAATCTCAAATCCGACCCGAGAGAGTAATAACCCGAAACCGACATGCCACGACGTAAATTAGCATAAACTCAATCCGACCCGACCCGGTTGGTTAAAATCGGGTTACAGGACCCGATGCTGGACTATAAGCATTACTAACTCTGTCGCATTTGAGGAGAATCCCTTTATTTTCCACGAATGTGCCTAAATACAAATGAAATTCCTAAAAGAAAAATTAATTGGAACATTAAGATAAAGTACTAGCTGGATTCGCCACTCCCAAAACTTACTTCTTTCTCATATATGTTAATACTTCAAAACTCGCTATCCCAGCGACATTAAAAATCGATATACTTTGTCATTCTGTTGTACGTCAGCTGGATGCGAAGCACCCTTTGCTGCACGAGCAGTTGATGTACAATACAACAACGAAAAACTAGTCGTTGGGGGCCACCGTAATACTTACCCATCATGGATATGCATAATATAAACTATGAAAATAAAACATGTGTAAACTACTTATAAAATGCATTGCAATTCGAATAAAAACGTGGCTTGATGAAGTCATACACTTTAAATGCTCTATTTACTGAATTGCGTAAAAGAAACATCCTTATAACTCCAAAAATGATAATTATATTAACTAATGGTTTATTGCGTCGGATTAAGTGTCTCATTTCCAGTTAAAATATATCTTTGAATTGAAATTTGGATGAAATACAGGGTCATGAAAAATCGAAGAGTGTGGAAATTAAATTACAAATATCTCGGCAACTCATTATCCGATCGACTTCATTCTTTATGCAAAATTTATGTTTTTATATTGTCTTTTATATTCACTCCTTAAAATAAACAATTTCGAAAAATTTTATATACTTTTTATCAAAACGAATATTTCGAGAGTCCGAAAAAAAAGGTTCTGGATAATCGAGGTTACTGAAATTCAATAAGCTTCTTCCCATTATTACATACTATGTACATACCAAATTTCAAGTCCCTATCTCAATTTGTTCGGGAGGTAGAGCGTTTACAGACACACAGACACACAGACATACACACACACTCACACAGACGGACGGCAAATTTTTTTTTCTAAAAATATATTTTTCGGAATCTCCAGTGTCTGAAACGTGTAAATCCGTCAATTTTTTTTTCGATTTTTAAGACGATTACGTATGATGGGTAAGTAATTGGGAAAATCGCTATCACAGAGCCAATTTCTGGCGGAATACCCCCTAATTCAAGTGGGACCTACAGGCTATAGTCAAAAGCATATGCATAAAATTTGGTTCAGTTCTATGCATAACTTCATACACTTTTCGATTATACAATAATGAAAATGGAACAAAAATCACTACTACAGTGCCCCCTTCCAGCGCAATATTTTCAAATTCAATGGGGACCTGCTAAGCATAGTCAAAAAGCTATAAATAAAAATTGGTTCAATTCTATCTTCATACACTTTTCGATGATATAATGAGGACCGACAGACAGACATTTTGTAAAAACATCTTTAAAAACATCTTTTTCGGGATCTCTGATCCCTAAAACGTGTAAATCTGTCGAAAACCGGAAGTCGAAAAAAAATTCGATTACTGTACTTTCTTATGTTATAGATAGAAGAAAATAAAACATAACAGAACAAAAGTTGCTTTTTACTACAAATGGGAAAGCAATTATGTACTTGCCGAAGGGGGCAATAGTTCGAAGTTCATTTGTGGATATTCCCCGTAATAACAATAAACATAAGAGGCTACTTCACTCATGAGAACAAACACCCGCTCGCTAATGTTAATCCTACGGGGGAAATAATTTACGATATCTCGTTCACATTTCAATATTTTTAAATGATCTCTTTTGCATTGAATAGCTCAGGTCAATCTCTATGCGCGCTTTTTTGTATTTTTTCGATTTTGATTACACGTTTTTTAACACTTTCCAACCTAGTTGAAAAGTGTTTATGACTTCGGTTTGTGTGTCCTTATGGCCGTCTGCCGTATGTCCGTCTGCCGTCTGTCCGTGCTCCAACTCCCATAAATATGCTCGGATTTCCCTGGAATTTTTATATGTTATTGTCGTTATCTATAGCATGTTCCCTATTTCAACTGAAGTGCGTAGCACTTATAGTTTTTTTTACAGGGACACTCAAAACAATGGGAAAAATTATTTGCGGTTTATTTGAATGATTTTACATAATTTCAAACACATTGTAATTGATATATATCACTAAAGTGCATTACAAGAAGCTTAATATGGAATAGGGTGTGCATAGCACTTATAGTTACTTTACAGGGACAGTCAAAAGAATTGCGTTACATTACGCCTATGGAGAAAAATCGTTTGCGTTTAATTAAATAATGTTTCACTATTTTAAACCCATTGAAAATTTATGTATCACTAAGGTGCATTACAAGAGGCTTACTACAGAATATTGTGTGTATAGCAGTTATCGTTCATTTACAGGGACACACAAAAGAATTCTCTACTGTCTGTTAACAATAATTCCTGGAAATGCGTTTTAAGTTGTTGAACGCGATTTTAAATTTAACTCACTTTTTGTCTATTACTAGGTGTGTATAAATTCTCTAGATCCTATACAGGGCAGCACAAAAGTTCGCAAACACATTTACGTTTATTGACAGAAACTCCAGAAGGAGAATTTTAAACTGTGTTACGCGTTTCCTAACCAAACTAAAATTTAGCATCCTATGTAGTATATATATACAAATCTATAGATCATATAGGGATGAATAAAAGTATTCGGATATTTTTCCGAATATTGTATATGATGGAAATATATGTTGGGAATTCCTGAAATAACGTTTTTAAATATGTTATGCGTTTTCCAAATTGTTTACTTAGATGTTATCTTTCAGTATATTAAACGGTAATGATTTGTAAAATTACTTTGGAAGCTTTGGAAAGTGTTACATAATCTATGCTTGACGCATGATTCTTCGTTCTTGTTTTTTATTAAGATAACTTCACTTTCGGAACCAGTTTCGAAAGTGAAAGCATCCCCAATTAAAAAAAACTGCAACAAAAATCGAAAAAGTATAAAGGAGCGTGTATAGAGATCGATCTCAGCTATCCACTGAAAAAAAAAATCATTTAAAAATACTGAAATGCAGACGAGATATCGTAAATTATTTCCCCCCGTTAGCGAGCGGTGTTTTCGCCTGAGTGAAGTAGTCTCTTACGGAACTAAGCCACCACACAATGTATTTGTTACACAGATTATTGAAGCATGTAAAAAAAGCACGTAAAAAGCACATAAAAAATTATTAAAATTATTAAAGAAATTAAATAAAACTTTATTTAATGAGAATTTTAATTAACAATGATTAATTAAATTTTCATTTACGCAAAACACGTTACATTTATTTACAGGTGCATTAATTCTTTTTCCAAATTTAGAACTGCTACTGTCTACGTCAAATTACGAAATGATTTTCATGCGTACATGAATAATTCTTTTAAATATTATTCTTCATAAGAATCGAACAGCGTTTTTGATTTTCCGAAAAAAGCATCTTTAAGAAAGTTCCAGCATAGCTCTTTTTAATAATTTTCGTTACATTAACAAGAAAGCTGTGATGATGTTGCAAGAAATCCTTTTTTAAAGATGTGTCACATTTATAAGAAAAATGAAAACCATCATTCGATTTCCTAATTCTATGAATATGTATGCCTGAAAGTTTTCTGTGGTAAGTAAGGAATTTTATTGTAGATAACCAAACTGAAATATTGAAATTTGAAAACTATGAGGACGTATCTCAAATAATCTCATAATTTTGATGCGAATACTACGTGAATTTTTTTTTTTTTTTTTTTTTTTACGCAAATTTTCTTCCAAAAGTATAGCGTGTACGTAAAATACGCGGAGGCGTAAATTACGCGATTAAATACGGTCATTGCAATGCTTATTTTGTCGTAAACTTTTCTCTTACATCGGGCATTTGAGAAAAGGAATTTACAATAAACTGAAATACTTTAGTAAATATGTTAAGACAGCTTACATAAACCCACTTTTCTTGAACATGCTCCAAATCAGCTTTTTAAACCCTTTCGGCACAGTGGTACCACTCCGGGCACACCTAATTTTAATTCCAAACTTGCATTTGGCACCAAGAATATTTTAATAAAACTTTGCTTCTACAATAAAAGCTTAAAATAAGGAGTTCTTATTTTCTAAAAAAGTCGTCTGTTAAATTTCGGTTTCAGTCAGTAATTTCGCATTTTACGAGCAGAATTTGTCTGTGCCGGAAAGGGTTAAGTGGGTGAATCGAACCGTATTCTTCGTACGAGAGAATTTACAAATTTTTCGATGATCCGAGAAGAATTCACACTTAACGATGTATTGATGACACATAACTCACAAAGTCGAAAAAAAAGATGAATTTTTCGAACAGTATCAATAGAAAGTTATTCTCCAAGCAATCGCAAATGAGGCGACCCGAAAAAGGACATCCTTTCTGTTTGAAAAAGAAATTCTTTCTTTAAAGTGATTTTCCAATGTAAGAAAATAAATCAATCCTAAATTCTCGGTAAAAGAAATTGGATCTATGATAGAATATTTTACTGGTACTGAAAGTACTTCGCAGTTCTTCACCCTATTGTAAAAATATCATCAGAAAAAAATTATGCCTAAATTAATTCGCTAATATTTATTTCAATTGCTTGTTCTTTTAAACAACTCTACTTTATTTTTATTTTTATTCTTTTTCCTTTTCTTTCTTTCTTTCTTTTTTTTTTTTTTTTTTTTTTTGTGTGTGTGTGCGTGTAATATGATACTTAATTAATTTTTGCAGAAATTTAATTTTCCGATTTCTTAAAAAGAATATTTTTGCTACCATAATAGTCCGAGAGGCAGCGTCACTTTTTTAAAACAAATTTCAGCGCCTATGATTTTGGTCTATATCAACTCGATGGTATAGTTAACGAAACTGCCAGGTAGCTGGTGATCTACGGAGAATGTTCCCATAGCAACAACGCTCGACCTGATGCAATATGAAATGACTGCCAACCCGATTGCTAATGTTCGCCGACTCGGGGCATCATCTGTAATTTTCTTTCAATCACAATTTTCTTCAGACCTCAGACCTTTTTTATTTTTCCTTTCTTCTCAATCAAATTAAACTATTCACAATTAATTCCTTACAGGTTGGTTATTATATTTCACTAATAATTTTAATATCAATGAATAAAAACTGTATTAATAATCTGACTGCTTATTTTCTTTTTTCAAAATTCTTTCGACCAATATGTAATCGACTAGTATATCCTCTACTATTACATATTTCAAATCATCATGTATTTAAAATATGTAGCATATTTATCATTTACATTTTTACCTTTTGACCATGGAATTTTCACAACAAAATGGCTTCAAAAATTGTGTATTGTATATATATATATATTTACAAATGTCTTGCTCGCGAAAATCGCGGGATGAGCAGTTAGAGGGTTAAAGACACAAAATATTCACCATGTATTGAAAAAAAAAAAAAAAATTTAAATACAACTACCGCAAATGGAGACGATAGCTTTTTTTTTTTTTTTTTTTTTTTTCCCCAGGACTATACCTAAATACAAGTGAAATTCCTAAAAACATTTATTTAGAACATTAAAATAAAAAACACTTATTTTATCCTACAGAAAAAAAGGTGCTTGTATTTTCCTTTACTACAAATGGTAAAGTAATTATTCACCGAAGGCATTACTTGAAAGTTCATTAGCGGAGATCCCCCGTAATAACAATAATCATTAAGGCGCTCAATCACCTCCGGAATGTAAGTGTTAGGGGGATCATCGAACTGCTTTCAGAAAGCAATTAGAAAAAAAAAATCTAAAAAATGTTAAAGTTAATTAAAATAAAATTTCATTTAATAATCATTTTAATTACCAGTAATTAGTTTAATTTTCATGTACCCATAAAAGTAACATTTATTTACAGGTGCATTAATTCTTTTTCCAAATTTAGACCTACCTCTACCTAACTTAAATTACGAAATGATTTTTGTGCGTACATGAATAATTCTTGCAGATGTTCTTGGTCATTGACTAGTTCTTTTAAACATCTGTACTTTTTTAAAATTTGAATTAATTTCATTAATTTCTCTTATTTTTATGTATTATTGTACTTAAATAATTCTTACAGAAATAAGTATATTTTTGCTTCTAACACAGTCCGGGTAGCAGCGTCACATTTTTTGCAATCCGTTTTAGCGTCGATGATTTTGGTATATATCAATTAGATTGTATAGATAACGAAACTGCCAGTCAGCTGGTGTACCTGTGGAGGCTGTTTCCATAACAACAATGCTCAACCAGAGGCAATGTGAAATGACTGGGAATCCGATTACTAATGTTACTCCGACTCGGGGGCATCATCAGTAATCTTCTTTCAATCACAGGTTTCTTTAAATCTCAGATCCTTCTTGAGATTTTTTTTATTTCTTCTCAATTAAATTAAATTTTCATAATTAATCCTTTACAGGTTTATTATTATATTTCACTGTTAATTTTAACGTAAATGTATAACAAGAACGAAAAATCATGCGTCAAGCATAGATTATATAACACTTTCCAACGCTTCCAAAATAATTTTACAAATCATACCGTTCAAACTGCTAAAAGATAACATCTAAGTGAACAATTTGGAAAACGCATAACATATTTAAAAACATAACTTCAGGAATTTCCAACATATACAATATTCGGAAAAGTATCCGAATACTTTTATTCAGCCCTGTATAGGATCTATAGATTTGTATATATACTACATAGGATGCTAAATTTTAGTTCAGTTAGGAAACGCGTAGCACAGTTTAAAATTCTCCGTCTGGGGTTTCTGTCAATAAACGAAAATGTGTTCGCGAACTTTTGTGCTTCCCTGTATAGGATCTACAGAATTTATACACACCACGTAATAGACAAAAAGCGAGTTAAAATTAAAATCGCGTTCAGTAACTTAAAACGCACTTCCAGGAATTATTGTTAACAGACAGTAGAGAATTCTTTTGTGTGTCTCTGTAAATGAACGATGACTGCTATACACACAATATTCTGTAGTAAGCCTCTTGTAATGCACCTTAGTGATATATATAATTTTCAATGCGTTTAAAATAGTGAAACATTATTTAAATAAACCGCAGACGATTTTTCTCCATAGACGTAATGTAACGGAATTCTTTTGACTGTCCCTGTAACGTAACTATAAGTGCTATGCACACCCTATTCCATATTAAGCTTCTTCTAATGCACCTTAGTGATATATATAAATTTCAATGCGTTTAAAATAGTGAAACATTATTTAAATAAATCGCAAATGATTTTTCCCCATAGACCGCAATGTAACGGAATTCTTTTGAGTGTCCCTGTAAAAAAACTATAAGTGCTACACACTTCCGTTGAAATAGAGAACATGCTATAGATAACGACAATAACATATAAAAATTGCAGAGCAATCCGAGCATATTTACTGGAGTTAGAGCACGAACAGACGGACAGACGGCAGACGGCAGACGGCCAGACAAACCGAAGTCATAAACACTTTTCAACTAGGTTGGAAAGTGTTAAAAAGTGTATTAAAGACACTTATGCACCATGTATTGAAAAATAAAATTTTAATGCAACTGCCGCAAATGTGGGTCAAACTTTTTTTTTTTCTCAGGACTATAACTAAATTCAAGTGAAATTCCTAAAACATATAACTGGAGCATTAAAATAACAAATACATTTTTCATCCTACAGTAAAAAAGGTGCTTGTGTTTTCCTTTGCTACAAATGGGAAAGTAATTACTCACAGAAGGCATAGCTTGAAAGTTCGTTAGTGAATATTCCCCTTAATAACCAATAAATCGCTCAATCACATCGGAATATAAGTGTTAGTCAGGTCATTAAAGTGCTTTCAAAAAACATGTAGAAAAAAAAACGTTCTAAAGACTTTTAAGGTTAAGTAAATAAAATTGTATTTAGCGCGAATATTAATTAACTTTTATTAATGTAATTTTAATTTACGTAAAAACGTTGCATTTATTTATAGGTGTATTAATTCGTTTTCCAAATTTAGACCATTTACTATCTACCTCAAGTTAGGGTCAGCACTCCCCCCCCCCCTCCCTTCCCCTGAATTGTACTTATATACAAGTGAGATTCTTAAAAACATTTAATTGAAGCATTAAAATAAAAAATACTTTTTTCATCCTAAAGAAAAACAGGTGCTTGTATTTTCCTTTACTACAAATGGGAAAGTAATTACTCACCGAAGGCATCGTTTGAAAGTTCGTTAGTGAATATTCTTCGTAATAACCAATAAATCGCTCAATCACATCGAAATATAAGAGTTAGTCAGGTCATTAAAGTGCTCGTAATAACAATAATCATTAACGCGCGCAGTCACCTCCGGAATGTAACTGTTAAGGAGATCATTAAAGCGTTTTCAGAAAGCGTGTAGGAAAATATAAATAAATGTTTAAAAAAAAAAATAATTAAACTATTTTTTATTTACTGAGAATATTAATTAACTGTAATTAATGTAATTTTAATTTACGTAAAAACGTTGTATTTATTTATAGGTGCATTAATTCGTTTACCAAATTTAGACCATTTACTATCCGTTTCAAATTGAGGTAAGCACCCCCCCCACCCCCACCCCCGTATTGCACTTATATACAAGTGAAATTCCTACAATCATTTAATTTTAGCATTAAAATGAAAAACACTCTCTTCATCCCACAAAAAAGTGCTTGTATTTTTCTTTGCTACAAATGGGAAAGTAATTACCGAAAAAAACATTTAATTGAAGCATTAAAATGAAAAACACTCTTTTCATCCTACAGCAAAAAAGGTGCTTATATTTTTCTTTGCTGCAAATGGGAAAGTAATTACCCGAAAGTTCATTAGTGGAAATTCCCCGTAATAACAATAATCATTCAATTACCTCAGAATATAAGTGTAGGCATGTCATTAAAGCGCTTTCAGAAAACATGTAGTAAAAAGTAGCTCTAAACACTTTTAAATTTAATTTTAGTTTTTTTTCATTTAGTGAGAAAATTAAATGTAATTAATGTAGTTTTCATTCACGCATAAAACGTTGCATTTATTTATAGGTGCACTAATTCGTTTTCCAAATTTTGACCTATTGTACTATCTATCTCAAGTTAGCATGATGATATTTTTTTGTCTTGGATTGTACCACTAAATACAAGTGAGATTCCTAAAAATATTTAATTGTAGCATTAAAATGAAAAGCTGGGGATTACGACAATTTCACGTATATTATTAATCAGTGGTGGGAAAGGGAGTGTCAAAGGTACAGTTGATAGCATAGATAAGGATTTTTGAAAAAAGTAGAATCATCACCATTGAGTCCCAAGTACTTTATTAAATACTTGTGGATTTTGGAAGCATACAACCGGAAATAAGTCAATTAGAGAATGATCGATTTCTTATTCAAACAGCACACAATTTCTGTTGATCTTTTCCTCTATTCATTAAATAGATAGCCCCTTAAGATACCCCTTATGGACATCTGGTTGTTTCCAGGAAAAGATCCTTTCATTGACATTTGGTTTCCAGAAAAAAGATGTTTTTATGTCTCCTAAAATGTTTGCAAAAAAGTCAGATTTTTAACAGAAAATAGGAATTACTTATCAACAATTTTTGTACGTTTCTTCCAGATTAGACTTTATTTTAAATTATTATTTTCTTTATTTTTTAGAAACGATGCATTCAAAACCGAAGCTTTACTTAAAAAATAACTATATTTGTAAGGTTTAATAGATTAATTTTAATTCATTTATTTATTATTAAGTTATTAAACGATTTCTGTCTTAGGATCCCCTTAATTGGGCTGTAGTTCTCAGAAATTCGGTTCAAAACACCAGTTTTGACATCGTTTAATAATAAACTTTTTATCTTTACTAAAAAATGAAAAATCTTAGTTTCTGAATAAGAGTACCTTCCAATTAGAGTCCTGCATAGGATCACATTACCCGCTTTTACCCGCACCCTACCCAAACGGTTCGGGTCCTACCTATTACATTCTTTCCAAAGTTGGAATTTTTGAAAAAAAATTTGAAGATCTACGCCGATTATGACTCCCAGAACCCAAAACCACCCCCAGTTCAAAACTTCACCTGTCTATCTATCTATGTCACTTTTTTATGGACACGATAACTGCAATTATTATGCATAAATCTCTTCCAAACTGATACAAAAAATCAAGGGGCATAAAATATCGGTCAAGTTCGTTAATGGGCAAAATCGACACAAGGGGGGGGGGGGTGAAAACAGAAAAAAAAACCATAACTTCTTAATTATGATACGTATCGAATCCGCTTAAAGTTATTACTTCTATGAAAAGGGCCGAAAATTTATTTATAATAAATTTTTGATGTAACTAAAAATGGCACCAAGGGGGGGGGGGGGGGGGTTAGAAGATAAAAATTCATAACTTCGTCTATTCACAAAATATCAAATCCGCTTAGATTTATTATAAATCCTCTTAATATTATCTAAAACTTTTATATTGACAAGTTCCTTATAAGACCAACCCTTATAGAAAAAAAAAATCCCTGCGGCTCTACCTGAAAAAAAAACAAAAAAAAAAAACAAGTTAGATTTCGAAGTGAGCGGTCCCAACTGAGGCATCATGGCAAAAAGATCATTTCTTCCGCAATTCCCAACAAACAGGCGCCCTACGATCTGCGTCTTCGAAATCTACCTGTGCCTGTAGGCCGAGCCGTCAGGGATTTTTTTATTATGCATACAGTTTTAAAATTTTTAAATGGAAAAAGAATTAAACAGAAAATGATGTTTTATTATTTATATGCGATAAAAAATTTTAATAGCTTGATGTATTTCTTGAAATATTTCATATGGCTTGATTGTAATAATAAAACAATTTTTAGTATATCTAAATTATAATAGTATAATTTTTTCTACAGCAAAGAAATTCATAAACATTTTATCTAAAATAAAAACTTATTAGTCATTACCACTATATTAATGTACATTTTAATTTAAAATTTTATTTTAGCAAAAAAGTTATGAAATTGCATTGTATTCTTTTAAGTTCAGATATATCAAATTGATTTTCTCTAAGTCAGGATACTCAAGGTTTATCCTTTCTTACATTCAAAATTCGCGATAATACTTACTCTTTCTCATAATTAATAGCGAAATGTTTCCTGAAATAACCTTTAATCAAGTAACTTTTAATTGTGAGGAGTTTGTGTCCCTAGTATTGTGTCCCCAATTTGTACTCTTATATAAGATTCGGATGAGCGAGAAAGTTAAATAGAAGATTATTTAGCTGCAAAATTAATAACTTCTCTTTATATATAATTATATTAAAAAAAGAAGGAAAAAAATTTAACCATGAGTTCAGTGATAAACCATTATTGCTGGTGACTATCTATGTATTAAACTAAACTTGTTTCAATTTTAGCAATAGTTTCGAAATTTCAATTGTAGAATGCTAGTTCTATATCTCCGTATATCTCCAATAATAAAATAAATTGACTGCATGCGTTTTTGCCACTTATTATTATTTTTTAAATTATTAATATTTTAAAAGTTCATATAGATTATTATTATTACTATATATATATATATATTTTTAAATTAGAAATAGTTAAAATCACAATGGTTAAATTAATAACTGCTACTTTTAGAAAATTAACTGTAATTTTAACTTGTACGTTTGAATTCACTTATTCACTTTACCATGTGCTTAGCACATAACATTTTTGGCTTCGGATTCTGGACAAATTGATGTTGTAACGTATAGATTTTCTTTGTCTTCCTTTGTATTTATTTGTTTATAAATGGATTTATTTTCTTCCGTTTGATTTGTAGTGTTCTATTTTCAATGGTATCCTTTTTTTTTTTTCCAATTTCTTTCCAATGATTGTTAGGGCTTGGAATTGTCACAAAATTTTGGCTTTAAGCTTGTGACAGTTACAGAAAACAATCATTCTTTGCTTATAATGTGGTTTCCCAACCCTTGAAAAAGTAAATTACATTATAAGCTTGCATTTGTGTTTTTTTTTGTTTTTTTTTTTACTTATGTTTCACTTTTTGAATAAATACTTCATTTGTTAGGACTATGTTTTATAATGTGTAATTTGACATAGCTATTTGGGATAATAATTTCATTGCATTTGGTCAGTTACTTCTTTCAATGGGTAATTTTTGCAATAAGTTTATATATATATATATATATATATATATATATATATATATATATATATATATATATACCTACATACATACATATATATATATATATATATATATATATACCTACATACATACATATATATATATATATATATATATATATATATATATATACCTACATACATACATATATATATATGTACTTGATTATTATTGTTATGAATCAGACGAGCAAAAATTTTTGTTTTATTATTACACAGCTCGAAGTAAATTCGAGTTTATTTAGAGATAGGGTATTTGGACAAAATAATAAAGAGAAACTTAATATATTCAACATGAATCGTTATATTTTAAAAACTTAAAATTTTCTAAATATTACTTATAGTTTTCGCAATTAATTCACCGTGTTTCAAAATGATACATTCTCAACAAATTGTGAATTAAACTTTAAAAAAAAGAAAAGAAAAGAAAAGAAAAAGATATAAAGAACAGAAAAAAGATATAAAGGAAAAAAAATAATAATTAACGAGAGATATTTATGCAATATATTAAAATTTAATCGAAATATAAACAATAAATACAAATAGAAATAGCGATAAATATCGGAAAGCAACATTTCATCGTTGGCAATGAATGCAGTTCATTTTAAACGTTTGTTAAAATTCATAGTTGCTAATATTTTTGTCACAATTCACATTAATGGAATTTTGGAATATCAATAGTGGTGAAAAAATAAACCAATGTTTTTTTCTTTTTGTTATTTTTGTTCTGAAATGCATGAAAATCTCACTTTCTTTTTTCAATAATTATTCAAACAAACTTTTTCGGTAAAAGAGAGAAGATCGTTTAGCGCGGGAGGGTGTTACATTTTTAGGAGAGGTTCTACTAAAATTTAGAGAATGTTTTCTTTTTTTTTCTTTTTTTTTTTTTTTAAGGGTTTTGTATTAAAAAGAAAAAACGAAACTAATATAAGATATCTCCTGTGTCCGACTGTTAGAGCCCTTTTTCTCGTAAAATATGGGACGTGGAAAGTTCACAACTTGGGAAAGTTATATAAAACCTTTTTAGCCACATATTTTCAGAATATCAGATTATTAGCCAATCACAAATATGTTTAGAATAAATTTAGGGGTCTAATTAAGTTACTTAAAAAAAAAAGTTTTATTTTTGTATATCGTGCGAAAGATCTCGTAATACCGAACTCAAAAATATATTAATTTTAATTTTAGGTATTATATTTTCAGAGATATCCTCGAAAATGCACTGCAAAAATATGCGCCCACCCTCCTATTTCCGAATCTGCTGAAACTAAAATTAGGAAAATATTAGGGCTAATATTAGGGGGAGTTTACTAATTAATAAACTTGATGAACGGTAAACTTTGACCTCGAGATATATTTATTTATTTATTTATTTATTATGCGTGTGTGTTACAAAAAAAAAAAAAAAAAAAAAAAAAAAAAAAGATAAACTACCTTCGGATTTTTAACATTATATTTATTGACGTTTCACTTTTACATTTAAATTTTTTGTGTGTAAAAAACAATAATAATACGCCTTGTGTGACGGGGAGTAATTGCAAGTTACTTCCAATCGTGCGACCGTTTTTCTCCGATTATAAGCATGTGAAAGAAACTGGGTCGACAAATTATAAAGCCTATACCGATACTATTTACTTTTAAAACTTGATTTTTTTACAAAATGGCGGGCATTTAAACAAAAAAAAAAGTTTTTTTTTACCTTTTTTTTTTTTTTTTTACATTTTGCTAGCAAAAAAAAAAATGAAAATTTTGACTTACAGAAATAACAGTAAGAACTTAAAGATTTTTTTTTTTTCGATTATGATATTTTCAACTGGAATACGTATTAGCATAAAAATTCTGGCACATTTATGTACTCATTTTTAAACGTAAAAGCATAACACTTGTAGGCAGGACTATTGGAGAGATTTGAAATCAAGTAGTTTTTTTTCATTATTCAACAAATGAATTATATTTTGAATTATAAGCGATTTTTGTCTTATAACCAACGACCTTAATTAGGCTGTCGTGTTGGAAATTCGGTTCAAAACACTAGCTTTGACAACGTTTTCTGAAAGGTCTCCAGTCTTTACCAAAAAAAAATTGAAAATTATTTCGATTTCATAGTTTCTGAATAAGAGAATCTGCCAGTCTAATGCGTTTACAAGCAATAATGGATTCAGGAATGTGTCACAAATTAACCAGTTTGGATCTGAAAACGGTTTGGTTATTTAAGTTTCTTCTCAAAATGGTTATTTTCTGACGAATTCATGACTTTTAAACAAAGATAAAGATATTTTACAACGAAAGTTCACCATTTCGGATAGTAGACGATACCCCGCATTATTTATCTTTTCTTTCCTTAAAAAAATGAATAAATTTAGTTGCCCTTTAGAGAAGAACTAATAGAGTTGCCCTTTAGAGAAATTTCGTTAAAAGTTACAAGAAAATTAATATCTCGGAAAATAATTAAATTTCTGATATAGCTATTACGACATCCTCGGATCCATGCGAATAATTGGTGTTAATTTCACCACACTACGTTCTATATTTCAGGAACAGTAGCTGTAAAATACAAATAAACTGGCAGATAAAAATGTCGTTTTAATATAAAAATGTCGTCTTTAAAAATAGTTCTTTAAAAGCTGAAATAGTATAAATGAAATTCATCGTAACTCATTTTACATTGACTTGCAACCCAACCGGGACACGACAAATGATTTTTCGCCGGACGTTTTTAATGTTACAGCTATTTTATTACATAAAATTTTTGTTTCAAATATTTATATATTAGCGTGTATGCATCTTGTAAAATTTTCAATGTATTGCAAATACTATTTTTAAATATAAAATCTTGTATTATAATGTTTTTAAATCGATATTTAATAAAATTTTAGACGCACTGAGTCCGTTTAAGGTTATTCTCATTTTTATTTCCTTAGATGAACAATATTAATATTTTCAACATATTTAGAATAGATTTTTATCTGTAAATACATGAAAATTTCAGGAATTACGATTAAGGTTGTTCACAAATCCACATTGGCTACTTTATGACATATTTTTAATTTATTTGTGTTCGCAAAAGAATGAAATTGAAAGGTATTCTTTATCAGCAATTTTGTAATCGAGAGATGTTTTCCATTTTAAGGTAGAATATATTTCAGAAAATACTGTCAAAGTGGGCGTTTTAAACCGAATTCCCGACTCCGCACCACGAAGAAGGGGTAAAAGGTGTCGTCACGTGACATTAATCACTCATAACTCGAAAAGTAATTTATTTATCAAAAATTGAAAGACTCATTTTGATTCCAAATCGCTTCCATAGTCAATACTGCCAATTTTATGCCTTTGCATTAAAAAAATGAGCCAGAAAATGTGTCAGAAAGTTTCGCGTTGTTCAGCACATCATTTGAGAGCCACCTTAAAGTGTTTACAGTATACAACAGTATTTTTATTTTTCCTATAAATGTGAAAGATTTTGAATCTTAGTTGTATTCCGATGGCGACATTTTCGTGACCATTGTTCCGAAACTCGACTTAAAACTTTAACGATATATATTTTTTAAGATCCTTTGCTTTTATAGAAAAAAGTCTGAACGATTCCTTAGTATTTGAGTAATAATATCAGCAAATTTTATGCACTTAAGAATAAAAATAATTTCCAAAATATGTCCGATAGTAACGAGTTAGGAAAATGTAGTCTTAATGCTTACTTAATTGGGGTTCAACCAAGTTTTAGTGCACATTTTCATATTTTCTCTATTTTTTATTTTTATTTTTATTTTTTTTTTTTTTAAATAGAAAAAATGAAAAAGTAAAAAAAAAGAAAATAAATAAATAAATAGAGGCAAGAGATTCTAAAAATCAAGTTCTTGAAATATGAATTAAAATTACAAATAAGAATGCAGAGAAAGGTGAGCTAATAATTTTTACTACAGATACATTACATAATTTTTAAGATTAAATATATATATATATATATATATATATATAAAGAAAGAAAAAATTCTCCGCTCAACTATTCGAAACTTACAGATTCATTTTTAAACGTAAAACATGGCATTTACAGGTCTAACTATTGAAGCGATTTGAAATCGAATAACGTTTACCATTTTTTAATTAAATGAATTATTTATCGAGTTATAAGCGATTTTATTCATGAGAGGACCAGCCTTTTTCTTTTCTCATGCCTGTTCAAAAATTTGGTTCAAAACTAACTGTGCTTTCTGAAATAAATGGAAAACGTCATTCTATTACAAAGTTTCAGAATAAGAATACCTGCCAATTTCATGCGTTTCCGAACGAAACTTAATTGAGAAATTCGTCAGAAAGTTAAAACCTTAAATTATACTATAATTAATAACCTTCCTAATAATCCTAATAATTAATAACCTTAAATTGTGAATTCAGCATTTTTACATGCTGCCACGATATCATACTGCTGAAAAAACATTGGATCCATCACTTTCAATTTGTTCTTATCTTCTCACCGCAGGTTAAAAACAGGACGACAGAGGAATGCAGTGAGGGAGCATATAGCAAGTTAGTTTCTTTGCGCCGTATACCTTAATTAGCGGAAGCTTTAATGGGATTTCACAGTAGGCGGTGAAAGATAAGAAATTTTCATTTGTAGGGTCGCGAATCTCAGATGTGTGCTCAAATATGGCGGATTTGATGATTTGGTTTTTCGCGTTTTATCACTATAATCATTTCATTTCCAGCCGACCTTATCAGTTCTTTTTCCCCCATATTGCTTTGCCCTCCCGTAAGACCGTCATGGACCCTCTTTTGCTACAAATGGTAAAGTAGTTGCTCACCGAAACCATTACTTGGAAGTTCATTTGGGGAGATTCCCGGTAATAACAATAATCATTAAGGCGCGCAATCACCTCCAGAATGTAAGTGTTAGGCAGATCATTAAAGCGCTTTCAAAAAGCATGTAGACAATAAATAAATAAATAAATAAATAAATAAATTTTAAAGTTATTTAAATAAAATTTTGTGGTACTTCTCTATTATCCCGTCGACCACTTTTCATAACAAAAAACTATTGCCAAACTGTAATATTAAACGCCAAAAATGCAGTCCCATTTACTTGATGTCAGAAGCATCATACATGTTAGTTATGTCATCAAGTGGTTTTTAATTCGACATTTGCGTGTATTTTTCATTATGTTTTACTGATTTATTAGTTATTTCATTCATTAAAATAATAATTGTGTCCTAAAATTCTTATATTTTATTTATTTATTTATTTTGATATTCCAGTGGCAACGTTCTCCCGTTTATTTGGCGTTACAGTTTGGCGATAGTTTTTTGTTATGAAAAGTGGTCGACGGGATAATAGAGAAGTACCAATTTTATTTAATGAGACTAATAATTCTCAGTAATTAATTTAATCTTCATTTACACACACACACACACAAAGTTACATTTATTTATAGGTGCAATATCTGTATATATATATATTTACTCTCTTTTATTTAACTCGACTTGGTTTTTGTATGTAAGGAGGGAATTTTGTAATCGACATTTCACTTGCTCCCAGATATACTAATATTATAAAGAAAAAAAAATGTTCACAGATGTGTTTCCGTTGAAAATACAGTATTTTATTATTTTTAGAACTTAATTATAAATTTGTACATTAATTATAAGGCATTTTTTAGTTAGCTAGCCGCAGGTGATAAATCGCCAAATATTCTTTAGGGTTACATGTGTATACCAGTTACAACAACAATGGACTTAAATATGCCTCAAACCATGACACAAAAAAGATACCAGAAAGCTGTGAACTTGCAACAAAGAAATATTTAAAAGTTAAAAATTAAAAAATATAAAATAACTGTTCCATAGGATTAACTTTAGCGAGCGGGTGTTTTCGCGTGAGTGAAGTAGCCTCTTAAATCGTTCTTATATATAGCACCATATTACATAAAACTATAATTCATAATATAGAGTGAAAATCGTATAAACACTTAATTAAAGTATTAAAGAATTAACTAAAAAACAATTTTTCTCCCCCTCCCCCACCAAAAAAATGCGTTTGTTTTTCTTTGCCATAAATGGGAAAGTAATGACTCACCAAAGGCATTACTTGGAAGTTCATTAGTTGAGATTCCCTTAATAACAATAACCATTAAAGGCTCTCAATCACCTGCAAGTGTTAGGAAGCTCATTAAGTTGCTTTCGGAAAGTATGTAAAAAAAAAGCTTAAAAAAAGTTTGAGCAAATAAAATTTTATTTAATGACATTATTAATTAACAGTAACGTATTTCCCAATAGATTTATTAATTTAATTTTCATTTTCGTAAAAAAAATGTTAACGCTATGTTGATGTATCGTTGATGGCGATTTAAAGTAGAAAAATTGTTAATGAATGCGAATGTATACAGCGATTATTTTATTTAAACTGTTGTAAGTATGTGTTGCCACATCCACTGACACAAACAAATTGAAAATTGTAAATTAAACGTGACAAATGAGGTGCGTTCGTTTCGTGCTATAACTAGTTTTATAATCTAAAAAATCATCGTTATTATTTCAGTGAAATAAATTATATCGTCTGCTATGACGAAATGAGGATGCTTTTTTTTTTCTTTTTACGTATGCCATATTTACACATGCAATTTTTTTTTTCGATACAAGACAGCGCTGTAAAATGTAACATGGAGATATTGCTTTGCGAATGATTACCTCCATGGTTTAATATTTCTATGACTGACGATGAATGAATATTTTGTTTACTTACTTAAATGGATTAAGATATTCTCGGCTGTTAAACTAATTTTCACTGAAGTTATCTCAGAATCTATAAATTTTTTAATGTAACTCATCTCTCAAGCAAATCATTTTTTTGAACGATCTTTCTAAAAATGTAACTTTTATGCAATTTTATTCGAAAAAATAATTTTTAATAAAAATGGCTGCTTAGCATATGGAAAAAGATGGGGTTAGCCCGTATTCGTTTTCCTCAGTCACATGACTTGCGTTTTTATTATTATATAGTATATTTAATGTCGCACTATCTGAAACCACATCATGCAACCTGTAGTATGCTTTTTTTTTTTTTGTGTGTGTGTGTGTGTGTGTGTTTTGCCATTTTTATGCCATGATATATTTTAAAAGGAGTGCTTGAATAGAATACCTAATTTTAAGAACCACGTGTGCTTGGTTCAACTTGGAATTGATTCAGTTTGGAATTCATTTAATTTGTAGATGAATCTTGAAGATGATAAAAATGGTAATTTTTTATGATTAATTATTGTTTTATTTTTATTTTAAAAAGATATATTTTATATTGATTTATTATTTGATTGTATTATTTATTATTATTTTATTATCAATTTATAATGAAATGTTAATACATTTATTTATTATTTTTTATTGTTTTATTATATATATTATTATATAATATATTATTAAAATTCCGCACTTCATTATTTAGAAAGACCCCCACGAAGGGCACTCCCCCGGCCCTATATCCCAAGCGTAGATAATTGGCCGTCAATAATCAACCAACCAACCAACCACACTTCATTAAAATTATTCCATGAAATTTTTCCCTTCTAAATTTGTTTTACAATACTGGTTTATTAAATTATTTCCCATCTTAAACTATACTGCATTTATTTTATTTATTTAAATTCACTTCTATTTAAAAAGCTTATTTAATAATTCTTCCCCCTTCAAAATATTCTAAAAAACGCTTCCCTTAATTATTTTTCTTTAAAAACCTTTTTTATTTCTCAATTCTCTAAAAGCCGAATTTATTCTATTTAAAATTATCATTTTGTACCATTTTCTTTTTCTTATTTTTATTCCAAAGTTGGATTCGCGTCGTTCCTCGCAAGAACCTAAGCACTTCAATTTTCTACCGCCATAAAAATACATTTCCCACCTGCCTAAAGGCTCTGATTCGTTGTTCTTTGGAACCGCATTGCCTCAAAAACAATGCGCACTTGGATATTTAACATAAAACATGAGCTGCAGAGCCTAGATTTCTGTGATATTGTCTTGTTTAAATAATCCGTTGCTGCCTGGAGCGAGACTATATGAATTATTTTGAAATATGCTTCGTAACATCTTATTAAAATGTAAATTACTGAAGGTTTTCAACGACGTCTAGTGGAGTGAAGAATGTTTCATCATTATATTATTATGAAGATACATAAATTTTTCTTCGATGATTTCATTTCGTTTTTTCTTCTGAAAAATCTCAATGATTATAGGCCAGAACAAATAAATATTGGAATGTGACTGCGTGAACTTCGATCTGGTGTTTGCAGCGAGGTAAATTTCAAAAATATCGTATAATATACATACATATTATTATTATTATTATTTAATACATGCACATATTATATACATATACATACACGTACATATTATATATTATATGTTATTATATATATTAAATATATGATATATTATATATTAATTATATATATATTATATTAATATTATTATATTGATTATATTAATATTTTAAAACGATAATAAAAATAAATTTTTAAGTTCAATTTGATATTTGTTTAATTTGTACATGAAGTTTCCCTGGTTTCTGTATCACTGAGGTATATTTACATACTTATTGAACTTCAAATTAAAAGTTTACTAAAAGTTTTATTTTTTTACATTTTATTGTTTATTAAATTTAAGATTTTTTTCAAATTACACAAATTTTTTTTTAAATATATTAAAACTATATAAAAATTATATTAATCTATAGATTTAATATAAAAAAAAATAAATATTTTAAATATAAACCAAAATAATATTTTAAAAACTTAATTAACTAATTTGACTTTTTTATTATTTATCACGTTACGATAATTTTCTTATAGCTCTTTTCTAAACAAGAGAAAATATAAGATGATAACGATGTAAAAATAAATAAAGTTTATTAAGTATTTGTGTTTAGCCATTATAAAACGGAAAGTATAATAATACTTTATCTGCATGACAAAATAAATTCTCCAAAAGAAATTATTTCATTATGGTAATGCACACCACAATTAAAAAATTATATTTATTAATGAAAAACAAAGCGAAATGAAATAGAAATATACTTTTTTTTTTTTTAAACATACTGGTCTCTGTTCACTACAAAAGCGTTGAAGTTTTTTTTTTTTTTTTTTTTTTTTTTTTTACGCTTTCAATTGATTATTGCGGAAAACCGAACAACTATCTTGAGAATTACAAAAAACGCTGTTTTCTCAAATTCATTATTGAAAGAATTAGCAAAGAAATTGAAAAGAAAAAATAAAATAAAAATATTGTGTGCTTTCAATTAACACAGTGAATGATGCAGATAACGACTTTTGTAATTAAAATAAGTTCTAATTAAAGTGGTTTCTTTTCCTTTAAAAATTCACTTTCGTTGCAGTAAGTATGAATGCCATTTTAAAAATTTTTAGTCATTTTTAAAAGTTAAATTATCATCTTTATATATACTAGGGCATCCAACACCGGTTCTCGGAATAGAGAATATATGTTAAAACAATTTTTTTTAAATTACTTATTGAAAACTCTAATAGATTTTTTACATTTAATAATTATTTAGATTGCCTGCTGACAACACCAAAGAGCATTTTTATAGGAAATATGTTTGAAAATTTTAAAAATTTTGAAATTTATTAAAAGCAGTAATTTCGTATTAGCCTCATGACAGAAGTTAATATCCGAAGAAATCGCTAAAATTTTCGTCATCTGCAGCAGTTTCTTTCTTTTTTTTTTTTTTTTTTTTACTCTGATAATTTCAGCGGTTTTAAGCGCTTATTTCAATTACACGTCAGTTAAATTTGTGTTTTATTTATACTATTTTATTTATAGCTTAATGAAGTTTTAATTTCGTTATTGAATATCAGCTGGAAACAAATGCTGAACTTTTTATATTGTTTAAAGTTTAAAGTGTAAACGGAATAATATTTTGTAATCGTCTGCAATCGATAGAAATAGATTTAAAAAAAAAAATCATGCTTGAAATTTAATTTAAATGCTATAATTAATGAGTAAATTGCGATACAGTTTTCAAATAAATTGCAATTGAAAGTAGATTTTTTTCTCTCATATAACGGTGTAAAAATTAAAAATATGTGCTGTTTAGAAATTAAAAAAATTGCAGAAGAAAAAATCGGAAAAACCGAAATTTCATCGTCAACTGTTGCCATTCGCAAAATGACGTTAGCGTTACGCACGGGCACGTTTGTCCTTTATAATATATATATATATATATATATAGTAATATATAATTTTTATTACAACCGAAAACATATCAAAGTTATTTATTGGTCATGTCTTTTATGTGTAATCGTTCTTAAAAGTATTCGATGCGAAGTAAATTTCGATGTGAAATACTCGATGTATGTAAATTTAAACTTTTAATAGTCCATTGTCGCAACATATGCGGCGTGGAACTTTTACATTTTAAATGGAATGCCATGCATATAGCGGTAAAAGTTATTTTATTATCCTTTAATGGTCTATTGTCGCAACATATGCGGCATGCCACTTTTAATTATTAGGTAGAATGCCGTTCATATTGCTGCAAAAGTTATTTTATTATCCTTCAATTGTCCACTGTCGCAATATATGTGGCATGGCACTTTTACTTATTAGATAAGAATTCCGTGCATATTGCGGCAAAAGTTATTTTATCATCCTTTAATGGTCCATTGTCGCAATGTATGCGGCATGGCACTTTTACTTATTAGATAGAATGCCATGCATATTGTGGGAAAAGTTATTTTATTATCCTTCCATTATCGCAATATATGCGGCATGACACTTTTACTTATTAGGTCGAATGCCGCGTATATTGCAGCAGTGGACCGTAGGCTGCAAATTTATAATACTTTTCTTATGAAAACTACATTGGGCTCAACGGTAAGAAACTTAAAATATTTTTGAACCGTTAAAGGTTAATTTATTTTTATGAAGGCACACGTTTGAATTAACCCCCACCGTTTCACTTAACATCTGTCACCTCACAGCATACATCTCAAGCTTCTTAACAGGACGCGGCCCCTTCAAATTCTACCTTCACAAATTTTGGTGTGCATATTGTGAGAGCCACTGGATATAATAGATGTATGGTAATATAATAGTTATCCTCTGGATATAATAGATGTATGTTAATATAATAGTTATCTACTGGATATAATAGATGTATGGTAATATAATAGTTATCCACTGGATATAATAGATGTATGGTAATATAATAGTTATCTACTGAATATAACAGATGTATGGTAATATAATAGTTATCCACTGGATATAATAGATGTATGGTAATATAATAGTTATCCACTGGATATAATAGATGTGAGCGCAACAAAGCGGGATCTCCCACTTACGCCTACCACGAATGCGCACTGGCACATCAAACATCCAACCACTCCCCCTAAGAGATGGCAACAAAATATTCTATCAAGATCCACACTTATAAACAAACTCAAACACCTCCAGAAACATCTAGCACACATCTCCAACCTGACAAGCTAGTTAGTATCTAAAGTAACTCCCATTTCCTCTCATGGCATCGCCCCTTGTCCCAAACAGAGTTTCCTCTGGCGGTGCCACAGCGCCCCTTGTTGCGAGCGAGCATGTCTCTGGCGCGCAACCCTCTATAGCTCACCTGTTGCCTGTTAACAAGATGCTATCATCCTTAGTCAATCTCAATAACCACGGCACCTCGCTGCCCCCATGTCGCCGTTCTCCGACAGTCAGGGTTTTGTTCTGTAAATCTCGGTCCATTCTGGCCATAGTATTTATCACCCCGCCTTCTGTCGCTCTTACCAGCGGGTTCAGCTCCATCTAAAAATTGCATTTTTTATTTTCTTTTATTTTCTGTTTAAGCTTTAATAAAGGTACCGGGAGGGATATCTATGCTCTACAGACTTGGTCTCCTCGTCTGAGTAGTGCCTCTTAGGCTACGAATTTATTTTTATGATGAACTTTAGAATGTTTTATCATTGAAACTGATCAACATAACCAGTATAAAAATAATGGAGTATGGTATATGAGGTGCTATTTGTATTATTATTATTTTTCTTATCTATAATAATGATGCTGTACAATTACTGTTGAATTTTTACAGAAATTTACCTGTTAAATTGGTACATTATTAAAAAATAAAATAAATAAATAAATAAAATTTCACGTGGTCTGTAAAACAACTATAATTAATTTTAATAACTTGCTGGGAACTAAAAAATATATTGTAGTGTAATTCAACAAAACATTTAAATTTTGTCACAATCTAAACATCTTATTAAGCTAAAAGTGGGATGAAAAATTAAATATAAAAATAAAAAAGAGTTTGAAATTATAAACATTTCTATAAGGCCTTTGTAACGTAGAAAAAAAAACTGTAATAAATTGTATAAAAAATCACGCATTTTATATAATATATATATATATATATATATATATATATATATATATATATATATATATGTTAGACAATATTTACCTAACGAGTATTAAGGCGTGAGAACGGTTAATTACCTCCTTTATTTTATTTCTAAATACTTAATCATTTTTCTTCACAACATCTTATAGAAGCAAAAAGGAATGTTCTTTTCGTTTGGTAGCTTCGTCAGTGATGTATCCGTGTTAATCCGTTTTAACAACTTTGTTTGTTGTTGTGTGAATATTATTTTGTTTGAAGTATCCATTTGAAAAGAAATTATATGATATCACTAGAAAGATGATCACTGCTATAGAATTATGTATTCCATAGTATCGTAGTAGTATACCAAGTAGAGAAAATCATCTTCACACTTTTTAAAAGGAAAAGAAAGAATTTAATATAAGATAAAATTAAGACTGAACATTTTCCACCCTCTTAGTTAGGTGTTTGAGCACGAAGTGAGCAAAAAACATATACACGAAAATACACACGTGCTTTTCTCAAAAAGTGGGTTATATTCAAAAGGTTATATGCGTGATAAACATCATTATCTAAAATTGGCCATTTTGCATCATTAAAAGTCAAATTCAAGTGTTTATAAAAAAAGAGTCAGTAAAAGTCTCGTTAAAAATAAGTTCAGCTAAACTGTCTTTAAAGTGTCCGACGATACTTAACACAAATGTTCTGCAGATGCCTAACGAATAAAGTCTTTTCTAACAGGCAATAAATTTGCCTCGTTAATGTCTCTAACCAGATGTGGGCGGCACAGAAAGATTGTCCAGACGTAAGTTCTATAAGATGGAGATTTAACTGTTTCTTTATTTTTGTTTTAACACTTATCTTAATTAGGAGGCTTATTCCGTAACACGGGCAACAATATATAGGTATAGATTTTCTTCGTCTTCCCTTGTATTTATTTGTTTATACATATATTTATTTTCTCCCCTCTATATAACATGGTAGGTTTGATTTGTAGTGTTCCATTTTCAAAGAAATCCTTGTTTTTCAATTTAGTTCCAATGATTGTTTGGGCTTGGAATTGGCACAATTTTTGGTATTAAGCCGGTGTCAATTACAGAAAACAATCATTCTTTGCTTATAATGTTTTTTCCCAGCCCTTGAAAAAGTAAATTACATTATAAGCCTACATTTGTGTTTTTACTTATGTTTCACTTTTTGAATAAATAATACTTCATTTGTTAGGACTATGTTTTATAATGTGTAATTTGATAGTGCTACATGGGGTAATAATTTCATTGCATATGGTCAGTTGCTTCTGTTTCAATGGTTAATTTTTGCAATAAGTTTATATATATATATATATATATATATACCGAAATTAAGAATTTTGTTAACATACTTAAACAAACATTTTATAACAGTTTTTAAAACTGGATTGCAAAAATAAATACAGAAAATATAAGATAATAATTGCATAAAAAATTTAATTACATCCTATTAAATAATGTAGTTTTCTCTTTGAAATGAAGAACTCAATAAAAGTTCATCTCCATAGACAAAGAAACTTCTTCCAATGAAATTCTTTCATTTTCGTAATACACGCCACAATTTAAAAAAAAATGATATTTGTTAATGAAAAAAGAAAAGATAGCTGAAAAAAATATTTTTTTGTTTTAATGAATTGGTCTATGTTGACTATAAACATTGTCATTTATGCAATTATTCTTCTTAATGCCTTCGATTGATTATTGTGGAAAATCGAGTGATTATCTTGAGAACTGTAAAAACTGAAAACCATCAGGTTCACTCCATTTTTTTTTTTAACCATTATGAAAGGAGCAAACAAAGAAATTAAAAGAGAGAGAGAGAGATGGAGAGAGAGAGAAAATGATGTGTTTTCAATTAACAAAGTGAATGATGCAGATAATAACGTTTGTAATTAAAATAAATTCTAATTAAAATGATTTCTCCAATAATTCACTTTTTTATTAAAAAAAATTAATGAAGAGGACTTAAAAGATGGATTAGTTTTTTAAATTTTCTAAAATTCTACATTTTTTTGAAGAGTTTGATTTGTTTATCGGTCATTTCTTCTATTATTTAACTTTCTCAATCATTATTTGTTTATAAATTTTATTTTATTTATTTATTTTTTAGAAGAATTTGTATTCCTTAAATGAAAATAGTCTATATACTTTGAGGGTATGACATTAAAAAATTAGAATATGTTATCGCATATCAATTTCATTTATTATTATTATTAACATTGACTCAATAATTTTTACAGATATTTACTCTGTTAAATTGACATGTCTTAAAAAGAAAAGAAAATCAAAGATGTATTTTCGATACGGTAATATGCTCGAATCTTATAATTATAATTCCAGTTATCGCTGCAATTAACCCCTTCGTGACGAGTGTTCCTTACAGAATTTTTAGTCTTCATAACCAGTTTTTCAAAATAGTAAATTTTGCCTAATTTAATACAGAAACGCTTTGATTAATTAAGGTAAAATTTTCAATAAAAAATTAATGGTAGGAATAATAAAAAATTCTGAGTACTTTATGCGTCATGAATACGTGACGCTCGTCGCGAAAGGGTTAAAAAACGAACAGTGTATCTACATGCCATTTGCATACTATTGCATTAAAGTGTATATATATATATATATATAATTATAATATCTATGAATTTCAAAAACATATCAAGTTCTAATATCATTCTACTAAAATCTACTAAGAGATAATTAATGATATTGTGTAATCAGAATACCACATAGCTAATAATTAACTTGTGCAATCATAAAATTACCATAGCATGTGCTTCAATGGTAATTAGCCAAATTTACTCATAACTGAAGAACATTTAAAAAGAAAGAGAGAGAAAGGGGAAAAAAAATTATAAATTGGAGTTGCTATTATGTAAACACAATTGGATTAATAAATTAATTATGAACATTATTCAGTGGAAAAACTGGACCACAAGAGAACCAATCAAGAATTGGATATGAAAAAACATATGTGGATGTACTCTTCAGCTTGGCTGCACCCACATGTGTTTTAAAAATAATTCAGTATTTCATAATTCTACTGGCATTATGCTAAGTACAGTAGAATCAGCCAAGTATACTGAATTATTACCAGACAACAATTGGAAAAATTTAAAATTGGAAATATGTAAAATGTAAATAAAAAACCATTAAGAAATATATAATATATCACTTACAACGATTATCCAAAATCTTTATAAATCACCACACTATATAACCACCAGATATCATTTTTGAAATAATATTGGAATTTTGAACCCTTAAATTGTAGAAAAAATGTTTTACTCACAAGAATGATACAGTATCCTCAAAATATAGCAACTTCTTCATAATGTTCAATTCCACATGGCACGTATCAAACATGTTGACATTCGAGTCAAGTTGAGAGAAATGATTTGAAAGACAAGTTGAGAGCTTATGTTTTTAAAAACACAACTCGATCAATGACACCCCAACACAATATAATTCAAAAACACACAAAACTATTCTGTTGATAATACTCTTATAACAAAATTATATCCGTGAATATATAATTACTCCATCTAATTTTAATTCCTGAAAGTAAAATTAATGTACAAGCAATAGCTCCCTCTATAGTTAAATTCAAAATAATATCTATAATATCATCAACTAACTAAAACGTAAAGTGTCGCCATCTATTGGTATTATAATTATTCATAATTAATATTTAGTTACATATCCATATTATTATTAACATAATCACTTCATTAAATTTAATCAATATATAAATTTTAATAAACAATACTTCCTTGTAGTTTTAATATTAAATTCGAATAAAATCCTGCAATATGATAAATATACACAGAATTTATTCATCCTGCACAGCATTTCAGATATTCTTAACAAAAGTATATTTTGTAAAAGATATATTATTTTAAAACAAAGTGCTTTGCTGCCAGCTGTGTTAAACCACTGATATATATTATAAACTTGTAATTAAGTTATTAATTTTTTATTGTTACTTCTACTTAAATATATTTTAGACTTGTTATTAAATAATTAATGTATTGTTTATACTTATACTTAATTTTATTTTAGATTTCAGAGATTAATTTAATATCAAATTAAATAATTATTATTATCACTACTGTGCTTTATATATATATATATATATATATATATATATATATATATAACTTATTGTAAAGTTAAACCATTGAAACATAAGAAACTGACCATACGCAATGTAATCACAATACCAAATAGCAGAGTCAAATTGCAAATTAAATTATGTAATATATAAAGTTAATTTTAACGTGAGTGTATAAATGCACTTTAATGCACTATATATAATCATTCATATATATATATATATATATATATAATCATTCATATCATTCATATATATATATATATATATATAATCATATATAATCATTCTATTTCTCTACCTGCAGCATATCCTTCCAATCTTGAATTTAGTATATCATTTATTAAAATAATATTGCTATCAATTTTATGGACATTAATATCTATATTCTTTCTAATCTTACTTTAAAATTCAATATTTATGATAAGCGTAATGATTTTTCTTTCAATGATATTAATTTTACTAACTTTCATTCATGTCTACATAAGGTAAAGCTAGGAGAGTCTGCGCACAATTCAAAAGAATAACAATAAAAAATCTGAATATAAATTTTTTGCTAAACTATCCATGAATAATTTTTACTTCCTTTGTTTTTTATTCATTTTCATTGCTTTTTTGTTGTTATGTTGTAATTTAATAGAACAGTTGTAATAAAACCAAACAAGTTATTTTTCGCAATCTGTCCTTACAGGGTTCGTGTGATTGCGCACATGGGTAGGAGAGATTGTTACCAATAATAATTACAATTAAATTGTTAACAATAACAATTACACTTAAATGACATTGTTGTAAGGTTTTTGTGGACAAATATTATTGTATTAGGAGTGAATATTTCAACCTAATGATTAAAGAATCAGAATTTTTTTTTAAAGGATTAAAAATTTTTAATTAAAGGGGGGAAATATTAAAGAATATTAAAGAAAAAGAAAGTCCAGATAAGATTACAAAATAACATTAAGTTACTTGAAAACACGTTTAACTTAAAATTAGTCCATTTTCACTTTTAATTTTTTTATGCAAATTTACCAATAAGCTGCGTAATCTCTCCTAGCATGGAAACTATTGGGAACAATGCGCCGTCTCTCCTAAGTAGCAGATGCGCAAACTCTCCAATTTCGGTAGGAGAGATTGCGCGGCCTTTTATTTAAACATGGCCGCTACTAAAACGACCCGTTGATGTTCACATTGTTAGCCTAGATTAGTAGCTTATGAGAAATCATTTAAGTTTAAAATATTTTGTACTTCTGACATTGTATAGAAATTCTGATGAATAACTATGAAAATTCAAGCACTTACTTTAGGAAAAAAAAATAGCAATGCTTATCTTAGACGCTCAAAAAACCAACGTGCACTTTCAAGTAGACACTCCACTACTGCTGTTGTACAACTACCTGGAGTCGCTGCGCTCTCACTCTACTCCTTCCCCCCGAACCTCTATGTGTGCAATTTATCCCACCGCGCCATCTCTCCTGGCTTTACCTTATTTCAGTTTACAGAAATATTTTTCTAAACCACTGCAATCGTATTAAACGTTTATGCTCCTCTCATTTCATTAGGTCAAAATTATTACAATTAAAATATACAGCTTTGTCTTATAATTATCCCCTTGCTTTTCTTTCTTTTTGGATTGAAAATTAAAACATTCATCTAATTTTACCAGTATGGACATTAAATATGTATAAAAATGAAGAAAATGGAAAACAATATTACGGAGGAATAGCGTGGATTTCTGAAAAAAAAAATAAAAATAAAATAAAAGTAAAAATTCCAAAAAAATCACAAAATAGCAAAATAGCAAAATTTCCCCTCAAAAAAATTATAAAATCAAAATGCTATTAAGGAGGAATGAGGCGGGAGTGCTAAAAAAAGATACAAAATCTATTTTTTTTTAAATCGGGTTTTATGCACTTAGCAAAATCATTTACACAACATAAATAATACACTTTTCATTTTACTTACACACAATCTCCTCATACATGGCTAATTACTTTACTACTGCCTTCCCATTTCATCTTTATAATATTTAAATTAGTTTTCATCACATTCTAGATTTTATTTATATTAATTACTACTTTGTTTTAAATTTATTTATTTTTATTCTGTTTTTTCCCCTTTCATAATAGATGGCAGCATCAGATTTATCATTTAACTAGGCTGTAATTTTAGTTATTTCTTTTATTTTTTATGAGATAGATGGCAGCACCAAACAATTTTATTTTCCTTTCATAATTTTTATCGATGCAATGACTTTGTGTTTTTTTAACAGCCATTTTGGGTTATCTGGTGACATGAAAAGTTACAGAATTAGTAATGTACTTTTAATCCAGTTATACCTTCCCAAATATTAGGTTTTTTTGGCGAGTTTTGTACATTGCTTTATGATCTAATTTCTACTTACGTTGAACAATAATTTATTTATCTATTTATTTATTTTGTTTTTTGAATTCCAGTTGGTTTTTATTTTTATTTTGTTTCTTATATATGTTATTTTTACTATGAATATTCTTATGAAGCTCCTCTGAAGATTCCATAAGATATTCATAGTTTTTCAATTTTGATTTTTCGTTTTATTAAGTTTAATTCCTGCTGTATCATTTCCATTGCTTTTTATAATATCTCATACTTTGTTTCTCACATGTGTTTTCATTTTTTAATATATATATATATATATATATATATATAATCTTCTAACATCACTAAAAGACATTTCTATAAGAAAAACATCAATAATGTATTCAAATAACGTTTTCCAAAATTGTTAAAAGCTATACTTTCGTATTAGCCGCACGTCAGGAGTTAATAGACGAAGAAATCGCCAAAGGTTTTGCTACCTAATACAGTCTTTTTGATTTTGATAATTTCAGTTGTTTAATCGCGTAATCCGATTACATGTCTGTTAAATTTGTGTTTTATTTGTATTATATTTTATTTATTTATTGAGGAAGTTTCAATTTCGTTATTGAAAATTTAGACGTAAATAAATTCTAGGCTATTTATCTTGTTTTAAGTGCAAACCGGTTAATCTTCCGTAATTTGGCTATACGCGACAGAGATATATGATTGAAAATGCATGCTTGGCAATTATTAAAAAAAAAGAACAGTAAATTGTGATAGACTTTTTAAACAAATTGGATTTGAAAGAATTTTTTTTTTATCCCTATTCAACGACGGAAAAATTGAAAATGTGCTACGTTTAAAAGCTTTAAAAATTGCAGTAAGAGCGAAATTTAATCATCAGTTGTTGCCAATTTTAAAATGACGTCAATGTTACTCACAAACACATTTTTCCTTTTTACTATAGATGTTTTAAAAGAATTTTTTATAACTCTTTTTTAAACTGGATTGTGCACCGAATTCCTTAACATATAATTGTGTATCATTTTATCGTAAACATTTATCTTACATTGGACATTTGCAATAACATAAAAAGATACAATAAACAGTAAAACTTTAGTAATTATGTAAATACAAATTAAATAAAGCTATTTTTTCTGAACATGCTCCAATTTTTTTTTTTTTTTTTTTTTTTTTTTTTTTTAAGTGTGTGAATTGAACCGTATTCTTCGTACGAGAGAATTTAAAACTTTTCGGTGATTCGACAAGAATTCATACTTAACGATGTATTTATGGCACTTAACTCACAAGCTGGGGGGGAAAAAAGTGAATTTTTCGAACAGCATGAAAAGGAAGAGATTCACCAACCAGTTGCAAATGAGGCGTCCCGAAAAAGGACATCCTTTCTGTTTGAAAAGGAACTTTTCTTCCCTTAAGGTGATTTTCCAACTTGAAAAGAAAATAAATCAATTCTTCTAAATTCTCGATAAAAGAAATTCGACCTATGATAGAATATTTTACTGATACTGAAAATACTATTTATTATTAAATAAACGTAGTTGCTAACATAGCTAAATAAATATAGCTGCATAAGTTGAATTGAATACATGCAAGAATAACAAAATAATATTAATTTTAATATTAAAGTTAATGCTATACATTTTTTAAATGCTAAAAGGTGTAAATTAACAACATAATATACAGTAAAACTAGTCGTTGGGGGTCACCGTAATACTTACCCATCATGGATATGCATAATATAAAATATGAAAATAAAACATGCGTAAACTATTAATAAAATGCATTGCAATTTGAATAAAATCGTGGCTGGATGACGTCATAAGCTTTAAATGCTCTATTACTGAATTGCGTAAGAGAAACATCCCCATAACTCCGAAAATGATAATCATATTAACTAACGGTTTACTGCATCGAATTAAGCGTCTCATTTCCAATTAAAATATATCTTTGAATTCAAATTTGAACGAAATTCAGGGTCATGAAAAATCGAAGAGTGTGTAAAATATGATTACAAATATCTCGGCATCTATTTATCCGATCGACTTCATTCTTTATGCAAAATTTATGTTTTTTTAGTGTCTTTTATATTCACTCATTAAAATAAACAATTTCGAAAATTTGTATATCCCTTTTATCAGAACGAATATTTCGAGAGTCCGAAAAAAAATAGTTCCGTATAATCGAAGTTACTGAAATTCAATAAGCTTCTGCCCATTATTACATACTAAATACATACCAAATTTCAAGTCTCTATCTCAATTTGTTCGGGAAATAGAGCGTTTACAGACACACACACACACACAGACAGACGGACGGCAATTTTTTTCCCTAAAAATATATGTTTTTCGGAATCTCCAGTGTCCGAAACTTTTAAATCCGTAATTTTTTTTTTCTGTTTTCAAAACGATTAAAAGACTTACCCTATACTACATATGATGGGTAAGTAATAACTTTTATTAGATTGTTGACATGTTTCGGCTCGCTCCAAGCCATTTTAAAAAATAAATGAGAATATTCTATAATTGCACGCTCTTTGAAGTTATTATTCGAAATGCTATCATTTAATTTTCATGTACTTTTTTAAATTACGCACGTTATCTTTTATTTTTGCTCGGTTGTTCATTTCCATATTTGTAACCATGGAGTAACTCGAGCCACAATTTCGGTAAGTTAAAAGATGCTCCATCGAGTGGGTCGAGTCAATTAGTGGTTCGAAAGTTTAGACGCGGGAGTTGAAATGAATCATGGGATATCGAATGATAATTTTAATAAAAATAAAAATGATATTAAGAGACGTTCTAAAGAAATAACAATGTAATGTCTCAAAAGAAGACAAATTATGGGTTTTTACAAATAAGTCTAGCTTTTAACAGATTAAGATTTTTAGAAAAAGAATTAAAAGAATATATTGATTAAAGATATGGAGTTAAAATATAATTTATATTTAAAATATGATTAAAAGACAGGGGAAAAAGGTAGAATTGTAAGAATTTTGAATAAATTATTTAAGGTAAAATGACGAATTTTTTTTTAAAAATTATATATACATTAAGACTGCAATTATCCGAATCAATTGGGACCGAACCCCATTCGGATAATCAAAAATTCGGATAATTGGATTTTCTCCGAAAAAAGGGTCTATTTTAATTAATTACTGTATATATGTTGAAAATGTGACAAAAAAACTATTTTTAAAGAAAAAGAGCTTTTAATTAATTAAATGAAAAGGCAACACTTTTACATGTTAAGCGTACTTACAAGTGCTGTACATTATTACAGTATGTACGTACCCTACTGTAAATGAAAGTCATTGCTTGCTGAACATCTTAGTTAAAGTAAGCTGTTTGACAGTCTTCATCCGTTTTCGGGCAGCCAAGTCGCGCATCCGCTTGACAGTAAGAAGTTGCATGAGGTCACACTCGGGCTGACGCTCCATCCACTTCAATGCAGTTTCAAGGCCGGCACTAGCTGATGGTCCCGTGTCTGCTTCAACTTCGACATTAAGGTCATCTTCTTCCTCGACACTTTCTTCTCTCACACTTTCAATAAGTTCATCATCATTTAGAATTTGAAACCTAGGGTCTGAAGAATCACACACCATCCACTCTCCAAGCACAATAGTACACGTAGACGGAATCATTATTTTGCGAATCGCAGTACATTTCCGTCTTAATTTTTTTTCTGAAATTCTGAAAGCGATTCGGATAATTGGAGTTCTACTGTATATATATATATATATGTATATATATAGTGTATTAGTCAGTTTTCTGAACCCGGAATATAGGTTTTTTGAAAATTAAACATTTTCATGTTCAACAAACATAATTTACAGATAAACATGGTACCTTAACGGCATTAGCATTAAAATTAAAATTAATATTATTTTGTTACTCTTGCATGAATTCGATTCAACTACGCAGCTATATTTATTTAGCTATGTTAGCAGCTACATTTATTTAAGAATAAATAGTATTTTCAATATCAGTAAAATATTCTATCATAGGTCGAATTTCTTTTATCGAGAATTTAGAAGAATTGATTTATTTTCTTTTCAAGTTGAAAAATCACCTTAAGGGAAGAAAAGTTCCTTTTCAAACAGAAAGGATGTCCTTTTTCGGGTCGCCTCATTTGCCACTGGTTGGTGAATCTCTTCCTTTTGATGCAGTACGAAAAATTCACTTTTTTTCCCCCAGCTTGTGAGTTAGCTGTCATCAATACATCGTTAAGTGTGAATTCTTGTCGAATCACCAAAAAGTTTTAAATTCTCTAATACGAAGAATGCGGTTCGATTCACACACTTAAAAAAATCTGTTTTGTAGCATGTTCAGAGAAAATAGCTTTATTTAATTTGTATTTACGTAATTACTAAAGTCTTACTGTTTAAAAATATAATAAATTATAACCGCTTGTAATAATATATTTCTTTTAAATGCTAAAAGGTGTAAACTAACAACATAATATACAGTAAAATAACTTTTATTAGATTGTTGACATGTTTCGGCTCACTCCGAGCCATTTTTAAAAACAAATAAAAGTATTCTATAATTGCGCTGCCTTTGAATTAATTTTAAGTAAAAGTACATGAAAATGAAATGCTAGCATTTCAAATAATAACTTCAAAGTCCGTGCGATTATAGAATAGTCTCATTTGTTTTTGAAAATGGCTCGGAGTGAGCCGAAACATGTCAACAATCTAATAAAAGTTATTTTACTGTATATTATGTCGTTAGTTTACACTTTTTAGCATTTAAAAGAAATATATTATTACAAGGTGTTATAATTTATTATATTTTAATGCTGATGCTGTTAATGTATCATGTTTATCTGTAAAACATGTTTGTTGAACCATGAAAATGTTTATTTGAGAATGGATAACATCTGTAAAACCTATATGCCAGATTGAGGAAACTGATTAACACACACACACACACACACACACACACACACACACCCAAAGAACAAAAAAAAAATTCTCGGAAACGTTTCCAAAAATCAGTGGCAGCAAAAGAGACTCTGTTTTTATAATTGATTCTTTAAATCTCGAAAATGTATTAGTTACTGAGGTTTCTAAAGATAAATACCGCTTTTGGGAATCGTGCGTAAAACGAAAGAGGTTGTTTATTATTTTCGTTTGTGGTTATATTATATTATTTTCCTAGATGAAGAAGCATGTTCATTTTTTACAGTGTAGTCCTGTAAAGGTACAACTACAGTTTTGGTATGAAACACATTGTAACATCTGTAAGTGAGTCGTTAGCTTTAAGACAAGGAATTTTTACGATTTATGACCAGTATTTCTCGTGTCACAGTTTTCTTCAGATCTCAAAATCTTTCTTCAGATTTTTTTTTTCTTTCTTCTCAATTCAAATAAACTAATTGGAAATCATCGAGGCTGATTTTTGTAATCCACTATTAATTTTAATATCAATTAATAAAAACTTTATTAAAGACATTTAATATATTCACCATGTGCTGAAAAAAAATGAAATTTTAATGTCAACCACAAAAACTATTTTTTTTTACAAATAATACAATAAAATCACTTGCTTATGAAATCCCATTCACCAAGGCAGATGGAACATTACAATACTATATAGGAATGACAAACAGAAAATTTAAAACGAGAATAAAATAACATATGGCAGATATCAAATATGACAGACGAACTACTGCCTTAGCTAGACTACATAGAATAGAGCCTGTTACAGATTGATTTCAAGAATAGTAAAATAATTTTTCCATCAAGAGTTTATTTCCCATCCATTATCCGTGAATCAATAGAAATATATTTGCGAAACGATAACATTTACAACGAATCAGCTTCTTTTGAATTACCTAAAATTTGGCACGCGATGCTTTACAAATTAAAAAAAGCAATAAAAATAAAAATAAAATAATAATTTTCACGTTTTCCAGTTTGACCAATTTAAGCACCTGTTTACCTCGGACATGTGATCTCGTGATTTATGTGTATCATTTTCAAAAACTTTGCGAGAATATTTTATCATTTTGATCTGAAGATGTGACCGGTTGAGCGAATGAAACACATTTCATCTATATTGAAATGTGTTTTTAAACTTTTTGTGTTGTGTTTTTTATCACTTTAAGCAATAATTACACTTTAATTAATTATTTTTTTAGTTTCAGTTTTTAGTTTTCATAAAAGTAAATATATTACATATAAAAGTACAAGTAATTTTATTAGCTTACTAGCTGACCCGCCTGGCGTTGCATGGGCCCATGATACTACATTTAAACAAACCTCAAGTTTGTATGATTTTATAACGTTAACCCGATTTTGTATGAAATTATATTTTTAAAAGAAAAAATCGGCAAAAAATATTGATATTTAGTCATAAAAGCTCTAGTAAGAAGACATTTTCTTCTTGTTCAAGTTTTTCTTGCCCGAACTCTTTGAAATTTTTATTTGTTATAAATATAACGGTTTTGCAGCTCATGTAAAAATTTCGTGAAAAAATATTGTTATCTAGTTGTAAAAGAAATATATTTTCTTCTCGCTTTTTTATTTTTATTTAATAATTTTTTTGTTTGTTCTCGCGTCAGCTCCTTTAACATAACAACAACAACAACAATAATAATAATAATAACAGTTCTTATCTTCCGAACTATCTCAAATTTTAATCAGTTATAAATATAAATGTATCCAAACTTTTTTTAAATTTTCGTGACAAAATATGCATACTTAGTAGTGAAAACATGAGTCGAAGCAGAGCGACGCCACGCCGGAACATCCGGAATTTTTTTTTTCAAGAAATTCTCAGTTTTTTTTTTTTTTTTTTTTTTTTTTTTTTTATAAGTCCAAATGTTTTGAAAATTTTGCAGGTGATCTAGATCACCTACTACCGAGATTCTCTAAAAAGGTTGTATCGAAATACGGACATTTAGCGTAAAAAAAGATCGTCTCCGTGAGGACCTGTGAAGTGACCTGCGTTCGCCTGTATTTCTAAAAAAATTAAAATTCGTATTTTTTTTTTAAACCAATTGCCCCGTAAATTAGAAAATAGTCTCAGCTATAAGAGAAGATTTTTGGTTTGTCGGTACCTCTAAAATTGCGCCCTGGAGGGGCGTTGCCATAAGGGGGAAAACGTCCTTCGGGAAAACGACTCTTTTTGAAATATTTTTTTTTTCAAAGTATTAACAAAAATATATTTTCGAATTGATTGCGGAATTTGAGACGTAAGAGTACGATCTTTCTGAATATGTCTTCCAATTTTAACAGTACCGAACAGTTTGGATATTTAGGCTGATTTATAACTACGAAATAACACATACACACACAAAAACCCCGTGTTCGGTTCTTCATGGCATGCGCAAGCGATTTTTCTCGCAAAGAAAGAGATGAGTTTTTAATTAATATATCGGCTAATTATCAAAATATTAAAAATATGAGCCTCAGGTACATCAGGAGATGCCTGGGGCTATCGTTACAAGGATTTTCAGACTTCTAGGTGCGCTAGATTTTGCTAGCTATCGTCGACACACACACACGCACACACAGAGCGAAGCAATCTTTTATTAGTATAGATATGGGAAATATATTAATGCTAGAAGGTTATACATTCAAATCATAATAAATATAACATTCAAAAATATATTCCAATCACAATAAAATTTACATCGTTTAATTGACAAAAATGTAGTCAGAAATGGTAAGGAATAATCATTTATACACATGTGTGCAAAATAAATTATCTATCTGCAAATAAATATATAGATACTATATGCTGAAATTAAGTATTTGTGATAAAATGATATAAAATCTGTAGTTATTTAAATAAAAAATATAATTCAGTGAAAATTGTAACATCTTCGTCTTATTTTAAAAAGAATATCAAATTGTAATATATGCACCTTATTCTACTCTATGGGAGTAAATCAATGTTTTGGTATAATTTTTCTTTCAAAATTGCATGGCATTGTATTCGTGGGCGTACCTCTCGATTTGATATAACAAAATAGGGGGTTAGCGCTTTGTCGTATTATGAACAGGTGTCGTAAATATTATTATATTTTCGAAAATATCAGAAATATTCGATATTTTGATATATGTACGATATTTTAATATATATATCCGATATTTTAACTATAGCCAACTTACTGCTGATAATAAATATTTTCAAACATAATATCAGTTAGAAACTAAAACATATTGCAATTTAACATGAAAACTTAATAAAACAATATTCTAAATGTCTTATTTTTTCCTTTTCCATTCTTTTTTCTTTCACTTACAACAAAATTGAATATCAATTAATTGAAAACAGACATAATTTGCTTTATACACTCATCAAAAAACAATTATAGTATTCCGTATCAATAAAATTTTATATTTTATACAACAAAACTTTAAATACAAAATAGTTTGCGTTTTTAATTGAAAAATTTGAACATAAATGTAAACTCGTCCATTTTGTTATTCGCTAAAATGTTATGCAGTTTAAAATTGTAGACAGTTTACCTTCCAATGGATGTTCTGGTAATGTCCCACTATTAGTGCTACATTTAAAAATTCCGTTTCAAACGTAGAGCTTGGAAAATGTATTTGTTTTCTTCTTTGGCTAAAAAAGTCACTGCCAGAGGCAAAAGTTCTTGTCCTACAGAACAACGCAATAATTGTTGAAACAATAATAGTTGAACAATAACAGTTGAAAAATTCATTTACACTTTTTTGACTGAAAAAAATATCATGCACGATGATACTTTAAAAATAAATATCAAATATATCAAAATATCAAAAATATCAAACAAATTGACATTTTGAAAATATCGGATATACCGGGTGTCCGAAAAAGGTTGGACTGATTTCAAAGAATCATAACTCTAAAAATAATTGAGTAAATGCAATTATTTTTTTTCAAAGTACTCGTCAAATATCCAAGATTTGTTAGATGTAGCTGTTTTAAAATCGTGACATTCAAACGATGTGCAGAATCGATGAACGGAAAATGCAAATCGCACCACACATTCGCAATTTTAACTTTTTGCTTAGGTTATTTGTGTACATAGTGGATCCTTTCCTACTAAATCGAAGATGTTGAAGAACTTTCTAATTGACATTTTCCCCATAACTCCAATAGTTTTAGACTTATACGCTTTCCACTCCGGAATCATCGAAGAAATTGCAAATGTGTGGTGCGATTTGGATTTACATATCATTGATTCTGCGCATCGTCTGAATGTTACGACTTTAAAACAGCTACATCTAACAAATCTTGGATATTTGACGAGTACTTTGAAAAGAAAATAATTGCATTTACTCAATTATTTTTAGAGTTATGATTCTTTCAAATCAGTCCAACCTTTTTCGGACACCCGGTATATATCCATTCACACATATCACCAAACCTTAATTATGAAGCTCAGTGTATATAACTGATACGCAACTCCATTTATGAAAATATTCTATAGATAGCATTTCTACAGATATACACGCGTTATTCTATTCATTTTTCTACATTTACTCACTTTTAAGAAAACCAGAATGACCTTTACTGAATGCCTAACTATGTTATCAACTTCTCTATAGCAACAAATGAGCAAGAATTCGCACGTATTTATCCAATATTGATGCCTCGTTTCACAAAAGAGACGTTTATTGAATAGTACTAAAAAAAATACATCAAAAGACGAGATCAGTTTAAACAAAACAGAGTTTTGGAATGAAACACATATATTCCCATTTGACGCTTCTGTCGCTTTTTTTGTAATGCAAATTGTCATTCGATAAAAGCAATTTTCTGTCGCCACAATGCAATATTCAGATGCAAATGAAGCTAATTGTGAAGAAGAAAGCAAACGGTTAACGAGGAAAATGATCCATCTTTTATTTTACCCTTCATGTGGTTAACGCTGTAAAAAATAGATGTGAACAAAGCAGGTACTTTCTTTAGATTATGATGGGAAATAATAGGGATAATGCGTGTTATCATTGTATGACAGTCAGCGAATGTATTATTTAGTTCCCACCGGAATTCCAGGTAAACAAGTAGTTATATTAGAAATTAACAATAAACGATCCAGTTACAATGTTTTACTGATATTGTGTTGTTATTTCAAGTAACGTGTCGTGATTAGTGATTTAAAACAGTTATTTTGCTAAAAGACAAAGACTGTAAAAAGATAGTGTAGAATAGTAATGTTTAGCATTTTACATAGCAATTTCTTTTTGAGAGTTGCTTATCGCTTTCAGCTGCCAGAAATACGTCGTAATTATTTAAGATAATAGACCCCGATCATATATATACAGGGTGTTCCGTTAAAGGGGTCCAATATTAATAGGGGTAATAGAGGAGATCACACGGAGCATAAATCAGTATATAATGCCTGGCCGGATCTCAATAATTTTCAAGTTACAGCAAATAGAATGAAAATTCGGAAAATTGTAAAAGAACCCTCATTGCTAAACTATCGATAATGCTACATAAAAACGAAGCACATATTTAGAAAGAGCAGAAAAAAACCTACAAAATGACATCAATTGTATTAAAATAGCAATATTTATTGACGAGTTACAAGACCTGAAACAGTGAAAAAAGTACGAAATCCAATATACATCAAAATAGTTAATCGTTAATTCCAAAAAGACAACTCTAGCTACAACAAGAAAAATGTAGTAAAATTTTGTCCATTCCGAAAACTTTCGAAAAAGCTTACAATGAACCATATCGGTTTAATTGTGTGAGATAAATTAATCAGTTCCTTAGTTACAACTCCGCTTTCTTTGACACTAGCAAAGGTTAAACTCCGCCCATCACGATTGGAAACACCGCCTTTTTCATTACTCTCAACTATACATTTTCGATCATGCTTCTTCTGAGATGCAACATTTTTAATTATTCAAGAGTTGAATGAACCAAAATAACTTTACAATAATAGTCTACATTTTAAAGTGGTCTTTTATTGATATAAAGCTTAAGTTAAATTCCTTAAAATTAAACTGGTGGTGAAAATTCGGAAATAATTAAAAATATTGCGATTTGTAACTATGCAAGAAGTTTCAGTACATGTTTTACATGGACAATTATTGTATGTATATGTGCATCATAATTTATGATAGGAAATAATAATAACAAATAGCATAATAATTTTATTAATTATAAATTTAAGAAAGACACTAAATTTTAAATTAATTCATACAAACTTTGTAATTTACAATTTGAGTACACCACAGTCTGTGACTTACAAAATACTGTGCCAAAAAGTGTTGAAAATAAAAGAAAAATGACAAATAAAGAATTACATTCCACGTACTTTATGACATATGTGAAGCATAGTCTTCTGGCCTGCGCTGCACAGTTCAATGTCGGAAGGCAGACGAACGGACATTATTATAATAGGTGTTCGAAGTTGCGCCCATTAACAGAATCGCACAGCCGACAGCGACGTCGTAAAGATTGGCGAACACGCCGAAAAACTCCGACGGAGTTGGGAATGTCTCCTGCAGCGACAACGATTCGCGCTAGTAAATCCTCCGGTGTATCCACAGGCGTTTCATACACCAGCGATTTAAGGTGTCCCCAAACAAAAAAGTCTAACGGATTGAGGTCTGGAGAGCGTGCAGGCCAAGCAACAGGTCCACTGCGTCCAATCCATTTCCCAGGATATGTTGAATTGAGGTGATTGCGAACACCTATGAAAAAATGTGCCGGTGCGCCATCGTGCATAAACCACATATTGTGGCGCAATGTTGCTGGTACATTTTGCAGTAACTGCGGTACGATATCCCGTAGGAAAACCAAGTACGTACTGCCATTGAGTACATCTGGGAGTAAATATGGTCCTATGAGATAATCGCCGAGGACACCTGCCCATATGTTCACACTGAACTTTTGTTGTGCGTTCGACGGGAAAACAGTGTGCGGATTTGCATATGACCATGTGTGCATATTGTGCGTGTTTACCACGCCCTCTCTCGTAAATGTTGCTTCATCAGTAAATAAAATATTTTCCAGAAATTGTGGATTTTCTGTTACATTAAGCAACCAGCGTACGAATTCTGTCCGCTGAGCACAATCTGTTACTGATAACAGTTGTACCCGCTGCACATGAAAGGGGTGCATGTTTTCTGCACGCAGAACACGCCACACACTTTGGTGAGAAACACCGACTTCAGACGCAGCAGCTCGTGTACTCGTGGAGGGGTTATCTTTAAAAATATTCAGTACATCTTCTTCCATTGCAGGTGTTCGTACATGTCGAGGTTTCCCTGCATCAATGCTTGCTGTATTAAACGATCCAGTCTCCCGTAATCGTCTATCGATTTTTATGAAGGGTTTCGAACTTGGGCAACGTCTCCTTGGAAATTGCTCACGGTACATGCGCTGTGCTAGACATGCATTTCCATGAGCTTGCCCGTACATCAGATGCATGTCCGGATATTCTTCGTTAGAGTATTCCGGCATAATTATTATACATCAACTTACTACAATCCCACTTACAACAGCCTCCCTTTAACATAACGCCCACTGATGACTGCTGTTTTATTACACTTTTCTTCCTATACACATAGAAAATTTGCATAAAAAGTACTTCTTCTTCATCATCCTGAAAGTTCATGGAGGAAACGCAGCAGTCACGGAGTTTGCTTTAAGACAAGGCGAGAGCTGCACAATATGTCATTCACTTGACCAGACTGAATAATGAAAGGGTATTGATAGAGGTTGATCAGAAATGTATAATTGAAAGATATTAAAACGGGGTGTTTACAATCGTCATGGGTGGAGTTTCGCTCTTTCCGAGCGTGCAACAGTACAGAGTTGTAACTAGGGAACTGCTTGATTTCTCCCATACAATTAAACTGATATGGTTTATTGTCAGCTTCTTCGAAAGCTTTCGGAATGGACCAAATTTTATAACATTTTCCTTGATGTAGGTAGAGTTGCATTTTTGGAATTAACGATTAACTATTTTGCTAAATATTTGATTTTGTATTTTTTCACTGTTTCAGAGCTTGTAACTCGCCATTAATTCTCAATATTCTAAAACAACTTATGTCATTTCGTAGGATTTTTTCTGCTCTTTCTAAATATGTGCTTCGTTTTTATGTAGCATTATCGATAGTTTAGCAATGAGGGTTTTTTTACAAATTTCCGATTTTTCATTCTATTTGCTGTAACTTGAAAATTATTGAGATCCGGCCAGGCATTATATACTGATTTATGCTCCGTGTGATCTCCTCTATTACCTCTATTAATATTGGACCCCTTTAACGGAACACCCTGTATATATATATATATATATATATATATATAATTTTAATACCTTTGAATTTCAAAATACATTAACAAGTTCTTGCAACAATTCTAACATAATCACCAATTAAATTAGAAATCATAAAGTCTATACAGAATACAAAAAAGCAAAAAAGTTAATAAAAATTAACGAGCGCAAACATAAAAATACCATAGCTAATTCACTTATGGTACGCAGCCCAAATTGCTGGAAGTTTTAGGGAAAAAATATAAAAAAATTATATAATATGCCATAATAAAGAAAATTGGATTTTGGATTACAATTGAATTAAAATAGAATTGAAAATAGAAAATAGAATTGGAAATTTTCATTTTAATTATACATATGTGTGTGTGTGCTCTTCTGTTCAGATTAGAAGATATTAACAAACTTACAGTATTCTAGTGCTGGAGGCATAAATTTCACTTATTAGAAGAATCTATCAAGCACATATAGCAGTCGGTTTTTGGCTGAAAACATGATATGCGGAATTATAATGATTTCGATTAATTACTTGCCGTGAAATAATATAAATATCTATAGTGTTTTTAGCATTAATCCAGGTTCTGTAAAATACATATTCTTTCTAGAAGATCAAAGAAATTAATCTGAAACGTTATAACTTTTTTTTATAATCATTTAATATTATGCAAATTGCAGGATTTTCTCAAAAATGTAGAAAAATGATAATGTCATCAATACTCTAGTCCACGTGTGACACAAGATATTCCCAATTATAAATGTAACGTTGTCTAAATAATAATAATAATAATAAACTCGACCGATCAAAATACACTAAAACTCTAAATAATGAACACCTCAATCTCGGGACCACCGAATTTGTCCGTTATTCGGAGATGTCCGCTATTCAGAGATATAAATATGCAAAGAATATTTGTGTTGGAAATTGGAAAAGAGTTCGCTAAATAGAGGTGTCCGCTATTAAGGAGTGTCCATTAGAGAGGTTTTACTGTACTACATTGTAGGCATGTGACGAATAGTTATTTGACCGAATATTCAGCCAAATTTTAGGTAGAATACCAACTTTCTTTTTTCCATAAAAGAAAATAATTTTTGATTATATATATATGTATTTTAAATATTCAAATGAAAACAGTTTTAACTTTAAATTGATGTTTTATTATTTATATGTTTAAAATTTTTAATAGCCGGATGTGTTTCTTGTAATATTTCATAACACCTTGATTCTAACAATAAAAAACTTTTACCACATCTAAATTATAATAGCATAATTTTACCTACAGGAGAGTAATTAACACGTTCGCTGCCAAGCTAAAAATGCCGGAATTTTCATTTTATTTAGAAAGTTCAAATTCACACCATAAAATTCTAATAGCAATATTTACTTTGTTTTATTACAGACATTTCGTGATTACATAAAATAAAAATTCTTCTTTTGAAATTTCCGGTGCGAATAACTAATTTTAGATTGAAGAAACGTAGATAGCACTACGAGTATACTCGTAGTTGGCAGCGAACGTGTTAAGAAACATTTTGTCTAACAAGGGAACCGCTTTTGGTGCAACTCGCACCTAGCATCGAGACCTGCTGCATTTTGTAGCCCTATACATAAAAGTTAGAGAACCGATAAAATTTCTCTGTTAAAATCATATCTTATATATTTTTTATACTTTTAATTTTTTTTTTATTACTGTATTTTTAATTGTTAATTTCACGCCAAAAGCGAGTTAAGTCGCCAAATAGGGTACTACGAATCCAAACCACTTCTCACTCACACACAGCAGAAGATTATGACATTCGGCCAGGGTTGCCGGGAATAATATCTACGGTAATGAATAAAGTCAAAATGTTGCGCCGCCAAAAATGCAATTATAAAGTTGTATTTTTTCAAAATGAAATTCGTAGGTTTTTAAAGGAATTTTTAAACTTTTTTCAATATTTTATTCTTACTAATAACTAATTTGTATTTCAAAGTACTTTTTTGAAAAAAAAAAAATCTCTATGTTAATAGTGCGATAAGTGGTCTTGAAAATTGCATTTTCAAAAAGTTAAGCTGCTGTAAAATAAAAAAAATATGCTTTTAGCAGAAAAATTTCACCGATTTTCAAATTTTGTAATATAAGGCTTTAAAATGCACCAGGTCTCAATCCTAGGTGCAAGCTGCACCAAAAGTGGTTCCCTTGTAAGATAGGAACTCATTAGTCATTACCACTGTTAAATGTACATAGTGAAATTTGTAGGCATTAATGAATATTCAAGTGTTTTAGAATCGAACAGGTTTTACATTTTTCTATAAGAGTATTTACATCTTGAGTTGTAACCTATTATTTCTTAATGAAGACATTGTTATGACAGTTGTGTTTCTAAAGTGAGTTTAAATCTCCAATTTGGATACCATTTTCTAAAATATCCACAACTTTTATAAGAAATAGAGAAATGATAAGGTGGGTGAACCAAAGCTGGTCAATGTTCCTAAGGTAGCCCACTTCGTAAACGAAGAATTAATTTAATTTTTAATCTCAAAATGGTGCCACTGTATTGTCAATCATGTGTCTGCAGTGCACGTGGCTGAATTTAAAGAGATCACCTTGATCCTCCGACATTTTATGCAATGATTTCACTTTTGAGGAGTAGTCGTTCTAATTTCCAGGTAAGACTGTATTTTAATTTACACGTGTTTAAATTCTTAGAAGTTTGAGTTATGATATGTTTTCTGAAAGCTTATTTCTTTCTTTTTAACCACATTTACTTATATTCTAAGAAATGTATCAGATGAATACTTTTACGTCGTGCAAATGGCAACCATACGCGCATGTTCCCAAGATGGCCACCTTAAAGAAAACAAATGTGGAAATCAGTGTAGTAAGGGTGAGTTTCAAAATTTCTACATAAATACCTGAAAAAACTTATTATCATTTAATGTTAACACCAGAGATCCCTCAAAAGAAGTCAGTAACTCTCATAAGAAAATCCATGAACTACCGTGCAGAAAAAGCGCTTCAAGGTTTATTCGTGTCATAAGATAAGAAGATTAAGAAGAAAAACTCGAAAGATGTCAAAAGAAAGAAAGGAAAATCAGAGCATATTAGTAAACAAAATAGTTTGCCGAGTATTTTTTCACATTTTAATAGTAATTTCAATACATGGGCAACCTTTGGAACACTATGCGCCAAAGGTGGCCTACAAGCTACAATTTTGAAATTATGTTATAAAAGTAATTAAATTTTATTTTACAAACAAAAGTTCAGCCACACGCACCCAACCAGGAAATTATAAAAAAATATCAAAGCTTAACCCATTAACGCCCAGTGGCATATTTTTAGATCACTAGACTTAGTGACAAGAAAGCGTCTTTCACACCAGTAAATATGAAGATAAATATATACTCTTTTTCACGAAACAAATCCCTTGATAAAATAATATAAAAAATACCCTTCATTTAAAAGTGGTGGGAAATCTAAAATTTAAATTTTAACGAAGAAAATAATTTGGGCGTTAATGGGTTAACCCTTTAACGGATAAAGCACTTCAACTGCTAAAATGTTGAAATAAATTATTGACACCGGAAATTATGAACAAATTTATTTGTATATAAGAAAAAAGTGATATTTCAGGTACATAATAAATGAAAACATTTCTATTAAATTTCTGCTGTCATTGCTGAATTTCGTAATTAAAATTTGTGGTTTCGTAGGGAAACCAATGAACGTTAAAGGGTTAACTATGGCCACCTTTGGTTCACCTACCTTATATGATGTTTTAGTATCATATAGTAACTGTAAATTTGCTATTAAGAATGAAAGTGACTTCAAGAATGTGTCAGAAAGTAACAAGTTAGGATTAAAGAAACAAATTTAAAAAAAAATGAAAAAGAAATGTCCTGAATTTAGGTGAGATATCAGCAATATTCAGCCGACCAAATTTTTGGCAAAACGGTCGAATACCGAATAGTGGCCGAATATTCATCATATCCCTACTGTATTTCTTGCATTTTCATAATCATTTATTAATCCTAATCGAAAATTAAAAAATTTAAAATTTCTCTTTTAGTAATTTTCTTGCATTAATCTGTTAAGAGAGCGATTTCTCTTTGTTTTGCATTGATGCAGCCATGATCTGATAATTGTCTGAGTGCAACGAAGACTCATACACAGCGCAGTATTACTTTGCCCCATATATAGCTACGATGGATATTAAAACCTTTCGTCAAGCATAACTCAAAAAATATTTAACGGATTTCGTTCAAATTTTTACAGCAGGTACCTATAAAGGTGACAACGTCGTCTATTTATTACCAAGAATAAGTGTCAAACCGTTTGGAAGTTATATTAAAAAAATAGATAAAAAAGCACAATTAAAGTACATACGTCACTAAATTTTGTGCGTACGTCATTTTCACCGGCGGGAGATTTTCGTAGACAATCGGAATTGAAAAGTTCATGGAATACATGGAGCAAAAAAATATGCAAGCACTAATATTCAGCACAATAAAATATATTTCAATTTAATAAAAATGGAAAGTTAATCTGGAATTTTTTCTGTTTGAAAAGTATTAGAGATTAGTAAGAGTAGTATTAGTATTAGAGATTTGGCGTAAATCACACCATTAGCAGCTTTTTTATTTCGCGTGTGTATGTTAGGAACAATTCTTTGATATTTAAATAAAAGGTTTCGATTTGTGGCATTATTTCTTATTTTCTTTTCCTTTTTGGTATTTTAAATGGAATTAGTGAAAGGCGTGTATTTTAAATTAAATGAGTAAAAGACGTGTATTTTTAATGTATGTATTTCAAATGAAATCAGTGAAAGATTTATATTTAAATGAAATGAATGCAATATGAAGATGCTATGAGAAAAATATTTGGCGATTTATCAACTGCGCCAAATTAACATAAAAGTACCAATACATATGTGGGTACTTCTCTATTATCCCGTCGACCACTTTTCATAACAAAAAACTATCGCCAAATAAACGGGAGAACGTTGTCATTGAAATATCAAAATACATAAATAAATAAAATATAAGAATTTAAGGACACAATTGTTATTTTAATGAATGAAATAACTAATAAATCAGTAAAACATAATGAAAAATACACGCAAATGTCGCGTTAAAAACCACTTGATGACGTAACAAACACGTATAATGCTTCTGATATCAAGTAAATGGGACTGCATTTTTGGCGTTTAATCTAACAGTTTGGCGATAGTTTTTTGTTATGAAAAGTGGTCGACGGGATAATAGAGCAGTACCTCTATGTGAAATGAAACAAGGCACAGATGTCATATACGCACCACGTTGGCGCGATTTTTCCCTCCACCAGCTTGGGGAAAACTTTGTTTTTGAATATTAGTTACAAATAGTGTGACAAATAGTACACGTGATTTTTTATTTCAATATAAAAATAAAATAACGTAATAAATGAAACAGCTTCTATTATTTTAAAAAAGGAAATAAAAATAAATAAATAATAGTTTGATATAAATAAAGGCGCGGATGTCATATACGCACCACATTGGCGCGATTGCAACAAAATGGCAATTTTATGCCTCACATGGTAACCCGGTTATTTTGTTTCAGTTGTTGTTTATTAACTTTTATTTTTTATTTTAATTCTATAAATTGTTTTTATTATATATATCAATATTTATTTATATCAAACTATCATTTATTTATTTTTATTTCCCATTTTTGAATAATAGGTGCTATTTCATTTATTACGTTATTTTATTTTTATATTGAAATAAAAAATTACATGCTATTATTGTATGGTATTTGTAACTAATATTCAAAAACAAAGTTTTCGCCAAATTGGCGGGGGAAAAATCGCGCCAATCTGGTGCGTATATGACATCTGTGCCTAAATTAATATTGATATACATATAAAAATAATCTATAGAATTAAAATAAAAAATAAAAGTAAACAAACACAACAAACAGTTTTCACCAAAGGGGCGGGGGAAAAATCGCGCCAACGTGATGAGTATATGGCATCTGTGCCGGGATTTTTACCCTTTTATCTGTGCTTTCGGAAATATAAAAAAATTAAAAAATTCTTATATCAGGTGTATAATGTTTTGCATTTTTATGCGGACCACTTCTCCATTTTAAGATTTTAAATGCTATTTATATCAGATATTTCTTTCTTGAGATTCCCACAAGTTTTTTCCGGTAATTTTTTTAGTTCGCTTATTAATTGTTTACAATTTGCCCCCCTGGCAATAACAATTATTTATCACAAAAAATGGGTACTTCTCTATTATCCCGTCGACCACTTTTCATAACAACAAACTATCGCCAAACTGTAACGCTAAATAAACGGGAGAACGTTGCCATTGAAATATCAAAATAAATAAAATATAAGAATTTAAGGATACAATTGTTACTTTAATGAATGAAATAACTAATAAATCAGTAAAACATAATGAAAAATACACGCAAATGTCGAATTAAAAACCACTTGATGGCATAACAAATACGTATAATGCTTCTGGCATCAAGTAAATGGGACTGTATTTTTGGCGTTTAATCTTAGTTTGGCGATAGTTTTTTGTTATGAAAAGTGATCGACGGGATAATAGAGAAGTACCCAAAAATGGCTTAGTTTTGTTAAATTTGTTTGCTATGTATTTTCATTTCTTATTAAAATATCGAAAATGGCAATAAAATTTTATTTTAGCACCGTACTTAATTTTTTTAAATGGCTCAAAAACATGGTTTAATAAACGTATATTTGTAAATATTTTAAAAAACATGTTTTTCCGCTCTCTAGAAAAAATTGTAAGATTCTACAACTGCCTTTGGCACCAACCAGTACATGATACGGAACTTTTCCCTATTCAGATACGCAGAAGAGGTTGGTCACAAACAAGAGTAATGCTAGCAACAATATTGTTTTAACTCTATAAGAGTTAGAAACAATAATGATATTAAATTCCCCGATTAACTTAGGGCCCGATTACGGAACTTTCTCCTAGAAAAAAAAACTGTAGAAGTCTTTTACATTTGTTTCGAATGAAGCTCGATCAACAAAGTATTAATTGATAATGCAAACAACACTAATATTAACATGGGGGCAAAAGTTTGAATTTAAGTGTATATATTTGGAACCCTCCCACCCCCCCCCCCAACCACCCACCAAAAAAAGAAAAAGAAAGTTACAGAAATGAATTTAAAATGGCGTGAAGCCAACCTTTCTGACATAAGAAATTGGCTGCGAACCCGATTACGAAACTTTCACTTAACTTAATAACATGTATCTAATAGCCCTGAGGACAATTCCCCTTCCCAGTTATACGGACCTTGGGGCTTTTTAAAAAAGCTTGACGCAGTTCGGGTTGAAGAAGTTGAGATTTACTATCAAATGACATAAACTACTATGAAAATAAAACTGGTGAATTATTATGCTGGTTTATGTATGTATTTAAAAAAATTGCATCTGATTACATTCTTTAGATAAATTACTCCTGTTTGCATTTAATAACAGATAAACGGCTTCCGTTTACTAAATTGTTTAAATATTGGGAAGAGTTGGCGAGAGATAGATAGACGTGTAAACAAACGGGTAGACAGACGGGTAGAGAGACGGATAGCGACAGAGATAAGCTAACGGGTAGCGAAACGAATAGACAGACGGGTAGCGAGGCAGGTGCAAAAAAGGGTTTACAGAGGGGTAGTGAGATGGGTAGGGAGACGGGTAGCGTGGTGGATAGAGAGACGAGTACAGAGACGACTTGACAGACGGGTAGAGAGAGGGGTATATAGACAGACAGACGTGTTGATAGACAAGTAGTGTAACGGGAAGCGAGACAGGTAGAGACACGATTAAAGAGTCGGATAGAAAGACAGACGGATACTGAGACGGGTATACAGAGAGACAGTAGACAGATGAGTTCGGAGAGAGACACAGCTAAGACATACGAGTAGTTAGACTGGTAGACACGTTTGTAGCAAAGCATGTTATCAATGTGGTTTGAAGTATACGAGTTTCTATAAATAGTTATACAAATAAACAAAAGAAATTTTTTTAATTCAAATATTAAATATTTGATTTAATATTTCAATATTTAATATTTTATTTTTTAATATTTATTTAGATATTTGTCACAAAGAAAATGTTGCAAAAATTAAATTAAATTTGCGTTAAACTACGCTTGCTAAAATACGCTATTGGCTGCAAATCTGATTATGTGACTTTAAAAATATCGTTTTAAAAGATCGGGTTTTTTTTTTTTTTAAGTTTTGAGCAATTCCCGCTTAAGAAAATGAGATTATTTGCCAAATGTTATAAAAAAATGCATATGAAAACATAACACTATATGAATTTATATATGATATTTTGTAATTATATCATTTAATTTGCTATTTTTCATATGTTGTATCTTTATCTATCTCTTGTGTATCATATGCTGTATATTCACTTAGATTCTTGTTGATATTTTCTTTATATCGTAATTGTTAACTTTATGTTCTCAGCAATATCACTCAGACTAATCCCTTTGAGGGAAGTCCTAGTAGATCTTTTCATTACCATGTTGCAACATTTTTATAAATGATGAGGAAACAAGCGTATGGGGAAAAAGAGGAACCTAAGGGCGTGACATCATCGTGGTGGCGCCTTTTAGAAAATGAAAACATATGCCATGTTCTCAAGTCCCAGGCGTCCTCTTTATACATGCTCTTTCATGCGGATGGTTTGAGAACCATATGATTAGGATCAGAACAAAAGATAAACCGCTAATGAAACACATTCATGTTCTTTTATTTGCTCTGGATCATTACTTTCTACTCAGGGACGGCGAACCTATAGTACGCGTGTCATAAGTGGCATGCCACAGAATATTTTTGGCACGGTGTGGCATTGATTGAGGTTCTAAAACAAAATAGAATGGAATTTAACAAAATACGCGAACTTAAACAAACTTAAACAACTAAACAAACTTCAACAATTAAAAAAAAAAAAAAAAAATCTGAAATTAAAGAAATTGAGTACACTGGATTCCAATCTATTTCAATACTAGCAGACTACGCCCACTGCGCTGGTCGGTTTCTCCAAAAGAACCTTGAATCAAACGAAATATATCGGTGAATTTAACCTTGTATTTTAAAGTAATCTGTACCTTTACCTGGAATAATTTAAAATAACATAAAATGGATACTTATTTCACTAAGTTATGTTTTTTTTAATGTGGTTTACTATTACGTTTACAATTTATTACTTACCGTTCTCCATTGATTTATATGTTTTATAGCAAAATTTTTTTAATAACGTGAATTAACCTATATTATTCACAACTAAAAAGAAATGGCGCATCTAGTATTTGTCAAGAATTAAATAAAAATCATGCACTCGTGACATCATAATTCACTTTTATATTTTAACTGAATAATAAAGCTACTATAATTTGTGACTCGTGCTGACATATTGCTGTTATCATTATTTTTTTACGCATGAAGTTTTCGCTATGGTACTCCATTGTGAAATTGGGAAATTTTTGAAATTCAATATTTGAAAAATGGCATAATCAGTGGATTTGAAATTTATGTCAAGAAAAATACAATTTTTTACCTTTCTAACGCAGTTTGTCTAACAATTTTCTGACAAATATTTTTTCGAGCAATTAATTTTTTCTGTAACTTCAAATGTTTCATTTTCCGAAATTAATCTGTGGCAACGATTAGCGAAAATTCCAGTCGTCAGCAACGCATAGCTTCTTATTAAAGAGGATGAGCTCAGTAATTTATCAAATCCACACCTGCCAACCTTCCAGTTTTTATTTTTTTATTTATTATTATTTTTTCAAATCAAATCAAACTAGAAATTATGTTTAATAATATCAGAAACTGAAACAGTAGATTGTTTCAAGTGGATTCCCAGTTGTTATCAACGCCACTCCCTGTATATGAGTATTTGTATAACACATCTTAACGGAGCCATGAAAAGAAGGAGTATAAAAGTAGCAAAAATGCACTGTAAAATGAAAGAAAAGCAGAGGATTTCACCGTCAACTTCATCAACCAATCCGAAATAAGTAAGATAGCCAATCAAAATTATCATTAAATAAAGTCATAATAAAACTTTAAATAAATAATTTTTCTGGTTCGAATTATATTTTTATGACTTGAAAAAACCCGGAAAGTTGTCAGGTAAGAAAATTAAGAGAAGATGTTTAGAATATCGAAAAGAAAGATCTTCAGGTAATATAAACGAAAATGCGAATGATAAAATTACAGCGACTTGTTATAAAATTAGCAATTTTGACAATTTTCTCCTTTATCCATGATTGCAAGTCATTATTTTCAGAAATTAATGGGATGAAACACTACATAGAAACCACTTGTCAGGCGAATCAATATACCGGGTGCGCCAAAAATTCGTTAAAACTTTAAAAATTCCTTTAAAAAAAATGATGCTAAAAAATTTCGGTGTGCAAGACTGGGTTTTGAAGGAGATCAAATTTTTTATAGTAACAAAAAAAGTTGTGGTTAAAAAAATACTGATAGATGGCGCTGGCATGCGTAATATGAAGCAGATGTATGCAAATTAGACTTATAATAAAAGACCTAGCGTCTGACAACCTTCAGTATCCCATCACATGAAAAAGGCCCTTTTCTCGTCTTCTTTGTAAATACGGGTTAGGATCCCTTAGAAAGACCCCCACGGAGGGCACTCCCCCAGGGCCTATATCCCTCGTTTGATAATTGGCCGTCATAAATCAACCAACCTTCTCATCTTCAGTCAATTTGCCGTGCACAATTTTCGCAATGTGCTATTTACCGATTACCTATTCTTGTAAAATAGTTTAACCAACAACGCTTTATCTGGTATAACGATTGCATACTGCTGGCATCGAATGAAGAATCTGTGTGCATTGAGGGGTTTTATGGACAGCCTGATTTGCAGAAATCTGCTTCCTATTATGCATGCAGCGCCATCTATCGGTAATTTTTGAACCAATTTTTTTTTGTTATTAAAAAAAATCTCCCTCTAATCCCATTCCTGAAAACCGCAATTTTTTAGCATCATATGTTTATTTTTAATGAATTTTTAAAGTTATAACGAACTTTTGGCGCACTCGGTATATATCGATATGTGTGTGTGTGTGTGCATATATATATGCTATATATATGTGTGTGTGTTATTATTTTAAGGTAATATTTGTATTACGTATAGGGTAAAATAAATTATTTAATCTTTATTAATTTATTTTCTCATAATTTCGATAAGGTTGTAACATTTGAATCATTTCTTTTGTAACTAACAGTAAACAACGAGTAATAAAAGAATTGGTCCCTGCCAATAATTTTCAAAACTTTACTTCTGGGGTTCAATATATTGAAAATACTGGTTTGGCGCAGGGGGATATTTATTACGAGAAAAATACACCAATCATCAACATTCTTACGAAAAGGAAAAAAAAAAAAAAAAAAAAAAAAACTGACAAAAGCGTAGGTGAAAAGGAATTTATCTGCCCTGCATACGAGTAATCGTGAAGGGAAAGACCGTTTTACAGATGAAACTAGCTTCATCTTGGACATATTTTACTCGAACGAAAATCTTTTTTAATCTATCTGTCGAGTGTATGATAAAAGAACTGGTGAAGGTTCGGAGTAGAATCAAAAATGGTTCGGAGTATGGGAATGGTCGAAGAATTTGTAGGCATCTGAAATATAGGAAAATTGTTTTCGGTGGGACGTAAGCATTTAGGTCCCGAGTGACGTATAGTGAATTGCATATGTTGTTTCCCGTAATAACTCAAGTTGACGACATCCTGCTGAGAACTGGAAAAAGTTTGTTTCGACGAGGAAGAATCAAGAAGTATTTGATAAGCATCTTTTCTTTATTTTAAAACGATGAAAAGAAGACAAATCCATGAAGTTATTCCACAGTTAATAATCCACGGGTACAAGAAATCACATCTTGTATGATGGGGTGACAATCCAAATTTTTGACAGAGGAGCGAAGTAAGAATATCGAGAACTTAGGCTGCATATCCGAATTTTAAAAAGTGGGAAAGTGCTTTAAGATGGTACCATAGGGTGGCCAAGGGGCCAGATTATTTTAGATGTTACATCGGCTGCGGTCAGAGAGGAAAGTGTCTTTTTGTTAATGACAGTGTGCGTTGGAAAATACGCCAAACCATTTACATTTTTAGAGCCAAGAGTATTGTATTTTTGCGTGGGAATTGTAACCGTTACATATACATCAGATGAACTTCATAATTGACGTCAGTGGTAGGGAAATCTTTATTGGCGAAGATTGCACTTTGGCAAAAAAAGAGAGTGAAATAGAATTTTAGTGGTTAGTTGTTTTGAGAAAATGCAGGAAAGATATTTTAGAAAAATGTTATAAGGCGTCAGTATGACGGGATTAACATCTGGATGCATTATGAAGTCAAAACTTACCATGAGAAAGGACACATTTTATGCCTTGTATAATTTCATTTCCTTTGATATGTGGGAGACCGAATAAAGTACGTTAATGGTAATTTACAAACACTATGTATGATTTTGACTAAAAGTTATCGTTGAAAGAGAATGATAAAAAGGTGCGCGTTTTAACAGCCGGGAATGTATATAAGTTACGATAATGCAGAAAGGGGAAAGTATATTTAATAGAATACTTAAAATATAGATTTCTTTAACTTTTTAAAGATATATATGGTATCTTTACCATATATATATCACCCCTTCACAAGATTTTGAAAAATTTAGAATGTCACCCTGAAAATATAATACACAATATCAATATATAAAAATAATAAAAAATAAGTATGCATACAATATGTAAATAAAAAAAATGTAGTACTACCATAAGGCTTCATACTAGTATAATAAATGGCCATAAAATTTTCTAATAAAATACTTAAAATATAGATTTCTTTAACATTTTAAAGATATATATGGTATATTTACCATAGAGTGGGTCGCTGAAAATGCTTTAATGACATTTCTCTTCCTTCAATGAAATCCATAATTTATCTGAAATATATTTATATGTGGGGAAAAATTTGATATTTGAAAATTCAAAACATTCGCGTTATTTTTAAAGAAACCGTAAATAAGAAATGTGCATTATTTAAAATAACTAGGAGCTTAGAACATTCCAACCCGGGCTTAGAACATTCGTGAAAACCTCGTGAACACTTTCAACATAGTTGAAAAGTGAATACGAATTCGATTTGTCTGTCTGTCTACCATGTGTCTGTCGTCTGTCCGTGCTCTAACTCGCGTAAATATATTCGGATCGCTTTAAAATTGATATATATTATTGGGGCTTACTAAGCCATGTTTGATATTGAAAATGATGAGTGTATAATTCCTGCGTCTTTTACAGGGATATTCAAAAGAATTCCGTTACATTACGGTCTATATGGCGAAAAATAATTTGCTGTTTATTTTAATGATGTTACACAATTTCAAACACATTGTAATTGATATATATCACGAAGGTGCATTACAAGAAGCTTAATATGGAATATGGTGTGCACAGCACTTATAGTTACTTTACAGGGACAGTCAAAAAATTTCCGTTACATTACGTCTATGGCGAAAAATCGTTTGCGGCGTATTTGAATGATATGTTTCACTATTTTAAACATATTCAAATTAATACATATCGCTGATACATATCACTGTAGATTATGGTATGCGTAGAACATTTACAGGGACACTCAAAAGAATTTGATTACAGTACTGTCTGTGAAGAATAATTGCTGGTAGCACGTTTTCAGTTATGGTGCGCGTTTTTAGATGTAACTAATTTTTTGCATATTAATTGGTGCATATAAATTCTATAGATTATATACAGGCATGCTTAAAAGATGTTACATATATTTCCGTTTACTGACGGAGATTGCTGAAAAGGCATTTTCAATTGTGCTAGGTATTTACTAAGTGAAGCAAATTTTAGCATACTGCGTAGTATACATACAAATATATAGATCATACACAAGGCTGCACACACACACAAAAAAAAAAAAAAAAAAAAAAAACGGATATTTTATGTGATTTTGGTAGTAATTGCTGAAATTGAGTTTTCAAATGTGTTATGCGTTATCTAAATTGTTTATTTAGTAAACTGCGAAGTTTCGCTACAGTGTTCTGAATGTGTTGGAAAGTGTTTCATGATCTAGGCTTTAGGCATGATTTTTTTTTCTTGTTTTTTTAATTTTTATTAAAAAAATCTAAGATTTTTTACATTTAATATACTTTTTTTTTAGATTTTCCACTAACACCACCAAAAAGCATAAGAAAAATATCAAAGATGTATTCAAAACATTTTCTGAAATTTATTAAATGCAATAAATTCATATTAGCCGCATGTCAGGAGTTAGAGCGCCGAATAAATGTTGAACTATTTATATTATTTTATGTAGTGCAAACGGGTTAATCTTTCACGATCGGGCTGGACGCGATTGAAGTAAAATAATAATAAAAAACATGGTTGAATATTATTTTAAAAACTATTAGATTTATTACTTAGAGATTATTAAATTGAGATTCAGCTTTCAAACAAATAGAATTTGAAATAACTTTTCTTTTCATTGCTATTCAACGGTGTAAAAATTGAAATTGCGAGATATTTAGAAGTTATATAAAATGCGAAGTAAAAGCGAAACTTTTTGGCCAAATGTGGTCATCATTAATATGACGCCATATTATTGCCATAACAGCGTAACTCACGGACATGTTTGTGCCTTATAATATCGATTTTGCACTCATACCGATATCCAGAAATGTGTATACGGGTGGTGGGGTGGGGGTGAGGGTTGTATGAGGCATTTTTACTCTACTTCCCCAGGTTTATTTCTACTTCTGTACAATATATTAATATCTATGCATATCTTATAAAATGTTTAAGCTATACTCTTGTATCCATTGGGATGATAATACTTATTTTCTTGCATGGCTGTGGTAACATATATGTTGTTAATTTTCTGTTGTTTCATATATTCTCTTTTAATATTCAAAATTCTTCGTGCAAGTTAGTGAATATAAGGTAAAGCTAGGATAGTCTGCGCACAATTCAACAGAATAATAAAAATACATATAAATATTATTTTTTTGCTAAACTATGCATGATTAATTTTGACTTTATTTGTTTTTTATGCATTTCCATTGTTATTTTGTTGCTATGTTGCAATTTAATAGAACAGTTGTAATAAAACCAAGAAAACTATTTTGCACAATCTGTCCTTACAGGGTTGGTGTGATTGCGCACATGGGTAGGAGAGATTGTTATTAATAATAACTACAATTTAATCGTTAACAATAGCAATTACACTTAAATGGCATTAATGTAAGGCTTTTGCGAATAAATATTATTGTATTATGAGTGAATATTTCAACCTAATGGTACAGTTCCAGACATTCAGTTCACCCATCCCCATTGCCCAGTAGTTTTTTAACAAACGAATTTATTGCAAAATTTACTTTCGATAATTATGTGTTTTTTAAAATTATTTCAAAATTGATTCATTCACATGTTTTACATGTAATTTGTAATATATGCAAATTTACCATTAAGCTGCGTAATCTATCCTAGCATGAAAACTTATGAGAAACAATGCGCCATCTCTTCTAAGTAGCAGATGCGCAAACTCTCCAATTTCGGTAGGGGAGATTGCCCGGCCTTTTATTTAATAATGACCGCTACTAAAACGAACCAGTGGTGTTCGCACCGTTAGTCTATGTTAGTAGCTTATGGGAAATCGTTTAAATTTAAAATATTTTGTAATACTGATACTATATAGAAATTCTGACGAATAGTTATGAAAATTCAAGCACTTACTTTCGGAAAACAAAACAAAATATAATGCTTTATCCTAGACGCTCGAAACAATCGACGTGCACATTCAAGTAGACACTGCTCTACTGCTGTTGTACAACTACCTGAAGTCGCTGCGGGCTGACTCTACCCCTTCCCCCTGAACCTCTTTGTGCGCAATCTCTCCGACCGCGTCATCTCTCCTGGCTTTACCTTACGTAACAAAATATTTCATACATTTATTTATATTTTTTTAATTAAATCATTAACTAGCTGCTATGCCACCTGGTGTGTTGCATTTATATTGTTTGAGATCACTCGATTTCTTGGGGGAAATATAAATCAAATTTAATTGTACATTTAGAAAAGGGCTTAAAATTAATTTTAAGCCATTAAATAATTTTTAAATTATTTTTAATTTTATTAAATATAAAATTTCAAATACGAAATCATCTATACTATTATATAAAGAGAGAACGCCTGACTGACTGACTCATCAACGCCCAGCTGAAACGACTAAAGTCAGGATCAGAAAATTTGGACAGTAGATTGCTGTTATGACCTAGGCAAACAATAAGAAAAGATTTTTGAAAATTCCCTCCTGAAGGCGGTTGAAAGTTATATGTCATTTCGCCATATCTCAGCAGCAACTTTTGGTAGGAGCGCGAAATTCAGGTAAATAAATCTACTAAAAAAAGGTTAAACACGTATTTCAGCGATTTTAGAAATTCACCCCTTAAAAGGGTTAAATGAGGGGTCGAAAGTTTTTCGCAATATCTCAGCAGCAGTTTTGGGTAAAAAAAAGAATTGAATCTTCCAACAATACAGTTACAAAAATAAAATCGCAACAATAGTTACAACAATGAAATTATAACAATGAAATTACAACATGCAGCTAAACGAATCTGCTAAAAAATAGTTAAACGCGTATTTCAGCTATTTTAGCGGTTTCGTTGCCAACATCGACAATGAACTCGATTATGAGAGATTAGATGAATAAGACAACTATTGCTAATTTTTTACTCGATATTTTGCGTAAGACATTTTTCCAAGGATGTGGATATATTGTCTACCCAAGCAAAGCCGGGACGAGCGGCTAGTATTTAATAAAAAAGCAAAAAAGCAGAAGTCGACCCGAACCACAAGGAAAAAATGTAGCACCAACCCGAACATACCCGAATCGCGGTTCGGGTAAAAGCGGCAAAACCCGAACAGATGCATGACTCTACTACACAGTAATCCTCAACTGACGTTTCGGAAATATTCGCAAGTACTTTAACGCCCACACGAGGCTAACGAAAAAGCAAGGCTACCGCGGTGCTTTACGAGTATAGTTTTTTACAGACCGCCGGAGTCACGTGATGCTCGAATGCACCAATGGAGGTGTACGAAAAGAGTAACACGTCACTCTAGCGGTCTGTAAAAAAAGCTAAGTGGAATGTACCGCGGTAGCCTGTCTTTTTCGTTAGCCTCGACGCCCACACATGTTGCGTAAAATTGTAACATCCGATTACTTTGTACCTCAGATTGTTCAAATCCTTCCTGTTTAGTGACGCAAGGTCCCTAAACACGCAACTCTTAAAATAAAACGTAAACCCAAGCAGATGTCCCATTTCGTATTCAATGCACTACTATCCCACATTTCTGCTTAAGCCAGGAGTTATTAAAAAGGGGTGTCCAGACCTCAAATTTCCGATCAGCGAACGAATGAAACATCTGCGCCCCCGAGCGATCAGGTTAATTTAGTCACACACAATGGACATTCAGTGCTAATCGCTGCAGCGCGGTCCATTATAAATTCGGCATTGTCTGGATAGGAATATATATATATATATATATAAACTCTCTAATAAGAGGATGGTGTGGTAAAATGTTGAGTCATTAATCACGGTCAATGTGAAGAAAGAGCAACAAGTTATAAATGGGAACATGGGCTATAGCTACTATGTACAATCAATTAATTTTTTACTGAATCAAATAGTTAAAAATTAGCTTTTCCCCGTGATTATATCTGTTTATAACCACACCATTCACTGTTGATATTGCTATGCGTTTCTGTGTGAGGAAAATAAATTACATTTTTTTGCTCGATATCTCTCTTAATCTCTTTTTACATTGTTTTATTTAACTTAAGTTGTTTATTTTATTTATTTATTTATTTATTTTTTCATCTAAAGATGGAATTTTGTAATTGATTTTTCATCCAGATCCTCATAGGCTAAAATTACAAAAGATATGTACACAGATGTGTTTCCGATGACAAAACAACATTTTAATATTTTTGGAACTTAAATATAAAATTACTAAATTAATTTTAAGGTATTTTTCATTTAACCAGCCTAAGATGATTTTATGATTACACCTGTTTACAAGTTACAAAAACAATGGAGTAAATTATGGACCTTACCACTCTCACCAAAATATGCCTACTTGCTGTGAAACAGCAACAATGAAACATGAAATAATTGAGAGAGAGAAGAGGAGAGGGGGTGAGGAGGAGAGAGGGTGAGGAGGAGAGAGAGAGTGTGCGTACATGCGTGTGTGTGTCAGTCAAAATATGTCTAAAATATATACTTAATTGTAGTGAAGCGTTAAAAGCTTACACTGTAAAAAAAAAAAAAAAAAAAAAAAAAAAAAAAAAAAAAAAAAAATGGGTCGATCTACTAAAAAATGTTTAGTTTTCTTCATTGATCATTGCAATTACTAAAAAAATGTTTTGTATTCTTACCCAGTTACAAGAAAATCTGTAAGAATTACTAGAAAACAACTAAACGATTTCGGTTTATAATATCGGCTACTAAAAAATTCTGTCGAATACAAATTTACTAAAAAAAATTTAGTAACCCCAGGATTTTTTTTTTACAGTATACTCACTCACAGTTCCTCAGCTTTTAACACATAAAATATTAAATTAATCATAGATTTCAAAAATATTTTGAGAACTAAGAAAAAAAAAGAGACATCCTTTAGGAAGAGTATACAGAAAAAAGAAAGTTTCGAGGAAATATTTTAAATATACGAATGCATCCGAGGCCGATATGTTTAACATTAGCGGAAGTTGATTGATTAACAGCCTTAAGATACTTTAACTTATATAAGATTTTTACAAACGCTTTTTCTGACATATTTTGTTATAACACTTATTTTTTTGCCACTATTTCTACTGTCATATAAACAAGAACGAAAAATCATGCGTCAAGCATAGATTATGTAACACTTTCCAACACTTCCAAAATAATTTTACAAATCATACAGTTTAATAAGCTAAAAGATGACATCTAAGTAAACAATTTGGAAAACGCATAACATATTTAAAAACATAATTTCAGGAATTTCCAACATATACAATATTCGAAAAATATCCGAATACTTTTATTCAGTCCTGTATAGGATCTATAGATTTGTATATATACTACATAGGATGCTAAATTTTAGTTCAGTTAGAAAACGCGTAGCACAGTTTAAAATTCTCCGTCTGGAGTTTCTGTCAATAAACGGAAATATGTTCGCGAACTTTTGAGCTTCCCTGTATAGGATCTACAGAATTTACACACACCACATAATAGACAAAAAGCGAGTTCAAATTAAAATCGCGTTCAGCAACTTAAAACTAAAATAGTGAAACATTATTTAAATAAACCGCAGACGATTTTCAACATAGACGTAATGTAACGGAATTCTTTTGACTGTCCCTGTAAAGTAACTATAAGTGCTATGCCCACCTTATTCCATATTAAGTTTCTTCTAATGCACCTTAGTGATATATATAAATTTCAATGCGTTTAAAATAGTGAAACATTATTTAAATAAACCGCAAATGATTTTTCCCCATAGACCGCAATGTAATGGAATTCTTTTGAGTGTCCCTGTAAAAAAACTATAAGTGCTACACACTTCCGTTGAAATAGGGAACATGCTATAGATAACAACAATAACATATAAAAATTGCATAGCAATCCGAGCATATTTACGGGAGTTAGAGCACGGACAGACGGTAGACGGCCATACGGCAGACGGCAGACGGCCATCCGGCCAGACAAACCGAAGTCATAAACACTTTTCAACTAGGTTGGAAAGTGTTAAAAAAGAGTTACGGAAAACACAGTCGTCAGTTAAAATATTTTGATCACCAGTGGCAACCTAGAGACAGCATTTGTCAATTACTGACATCAAAATACAATGTAAAGTAATGCTTCAATGTAAAAATTCCTGGTTTGTAATAAAAACAAAGATTTTTAGCAACAGAAGATGGAAATAATTAGAAATAATTACTAAACTAAAATTTACTTACCGGCCACTTGAATTCTACTTTAAATAATTGATGCAAAATAATCCAATACAGACGTAAGAAGGTTTAAAAATGCTATCCGAATTATTGAAAAAAAAAATTTGAATCTTATTGAAAATTTCCTTGTAACAGCAAATTGAAAAAAAAATTCTTTAAAAACTATATCTTATTATTTAGATGATCTGAAAAACATAGGCTTTAACCAGAACATCAATTTATCATTACTTTAATAACATCCGATATTACTTTCGTGCGAATTAAAAACTCTGTTCTTCATGATTTATACTCCAAAAAGACAGATCTAAAGAAGCTCCACCTAAATCTAATCTTCTTAAATGCATACACATCACATGTTTTCATGATTCCAAAGAAAATATGAATATTTTCTCATCCTCAAAAGCGATTTACTTGAATCAGAAAATTATTATTAAATAACGCCTTCATTACTTTTTTGTTTCAGATTCTCAAACTGCGTTTGAAAATTCGAGAGGAGAAATCGATTTAATCGAATGCAAAGCGATTGATTGAATGACCCGAAAGAGATGTTATCCGAATCTGATAAACATTTCGATCACATGACTCAAAGTTAATCCGATTTTACAAATGCAAAATGCACAGATTGCACTTTTCGGACACGAATAACAGTTTGTCATTTTAATCTTATTGAAAAACAAAAGGGTTATCTTTGCGAAAAGTTTTATTAGAAATATTGCTACACGTGTTTCTAAAAAAAAAAAAAAATGTTTCATTTATTTGGATGTGGGAGCAAATTTTTAAAAGTAGTTTTGTTTTATTTATTCAAAGATATTATTCAATTTTACTTCATTGTTCGTGGATTAATTTGCATTTTCTGAGGGCTTTCTTGCATTTTCATAAAAATATTTGTAAAACTTAAAATAATTTTCTTTCCGCGTTTGTTTCTAAAATGCACTTTATATATCTTTATTTTATATATGTATCTTAAAATACAATTTTGATAAGAATATTTTTGTCTAGAGCCGATTAAGTTGTTTTTGGGAAACAGAAAAATACGGGCAAAACGTTTAGAGAGTTAAAAGCAAATACATACAATTAATCCTAATCTTTCGTATTAGGATTATTTTATAACTTTTGGCAACAAATTTATTACATTAAACCAAAATCATTTTACTTTGTCGCTAGAATTAAAGGTCGTGTTTTATTACCATAATTTTATCATAAATCTAATGCCATTTCTCCAGTAATAATAATCATAATAATAATAAATTACTACTAAAAAATCCCACCTAATATAAAAATCTCAAAATTCTAAAATTCATTCATTCAAATTTTGTTGTACAAAGCTGAATCGTGTTTGTTTTTCATATAGGATAAAAGTTTATTGAACATAATTATAGGCAAGGGAAGATCATGTAAAGAATAAATAAAGAACAATCAGAAGATCATGTAAACAACGATTTGTTAATAAAGATGATAGAGTATGAATATTTACCACAATTGAAACATTTTTGTAATTGGAAGTTTGTGTCTTCAAACAACGGTGCAGAAAGTGAAGGTCGGGTAATTTTTTGGACACTATGTCAGAGACAGCCAACCTTTTCACATCTGCATGCCAAATTTTTTCAAAAACATATTCTACGTGACCTTGACGTTTTATATTAACGTTATTATATGAAGTTCATTTTAGCATCGAGATAATTAGAGCAATTAATGTGGTAGCTAATTTAATTATGTGCATTACTGTACGCCGTTCATAATCATATCCTTTGTAATTACTGGTTCTTTAATGATTTTGACTTGAGTGCTATGATTTTGTCTAAAAGTAAGACTCGAGTAAAGAAAAATGATGTTGGTAGATACAAAGAAAGTTTCATGTTAACGTTATTATATGAAGTTCATTTTAGCATTGAGATAATTAGAGCAATTAATAGTGGTAGCTAATTTAATTTTGTGTATTACTGTACGTCGTTCATAATTATATCCTTTAGAATTACTGGTTCTTTAGAGGTTTTGATTTCAATGCTATGACTTTGTCAAGAGATAAGAAACATCTAAAGAAAAATGAGGTAGGTAGATACAAAGGAAAGACTGAAAATTTTGTGTTAATTTTATGATATTCAGCTTATTTTAGCATTGAGATAATTAGAGCAATTAATAGTGGTAGCTAGTTTAATTATGTGCATTTACGTCGTTCATAATCATATCCTTTAGAATTACTGGTTCTTTAGAGGTTTTAACTTCAGTGCTGTGATTTTGTCCAAAAGTAAGACTCGTGTAGAGAAAAATGAGGTTGGTAGATACAAAGAATGTTTTATGTTAACATTATTATATGAAGATCATTTTAGCATTGAGATAATTAGAGGAATTAATAGTGGTAGCTAATTTAATTATGTGCATTACTGTACGTCGTTTATAATCATATCATTTGGAATTACTGGTTCTTTAGAGGTTTTGACTTCAGTGCTGTGACTTTGTCTAAAAGTAAGACCCGTGTAAAGAGAAATGAGGTTGGTAGATACAAAGAAAACAGTGAATGTTTTATGTTAACGTTATTATATGAAGTTCATTTTAGCATTGAGATAATTAGAGAAATTAACAGTAGAAGCTAATTTACTTATGTGCATTATTGTACGTCGTTCATAATCATATCCTTTAGAATTGCTGATGGTTCTTTAGAGGTTTTAACTTCAGTGCTGTGACTTTGTCGAAAGATAAGAACCAGCTAAAGAAAAATGAGGTAGGTAGATACAAAGGAAAGACTGAAAATTTTGTGTTAATTTTATGATATTCAGCGAATTTTAGCATTGAGATAATTATAGCAATTAACAATGGTAGCTAATTTAATTATGTGCATTACTGTACGTCGTTTATAATCATATCTTTTGAAATTACTGGTTCTTTAGAGGTTTTGACTTCAGTGCTGTGACTTTGTCTAAAAGTAAGACCCGTGTAAAGAGAAATGAGGTTGGTAGATACAAAGGAAACAGTGAATGTTTTATGTTTACGTTATTATATTATGAAGTTCATTTTAGCATTGAGATAATTAGAGAAATTAACAGTAGAAGCTAATTTACTTATGTGCATTATTGTACGTCGTTCATAATCATATCCTTTAGAATTGCTGATGGTTCTTTAGAGGTTTTAACTTCAGTGCTGTGACTTTGTCGAAAGATAAGAACCAGCTAAAGAAAAATGAGGTAGGTAGATACAAAGGAAAGACTGAAAATTTTGTGTTAATTTTATGATATTCAGCGAATTTTAGCATTGAGATAATTAGAGCAATTAACAATGGTAGCTAATTTAATTATGTGCATTAATGTACGTCGTTCATAATCATATCCTTTAGAATTACTGGTTCTTTAGAGGTTTTGACTTCAGTGTTGTGACTCAGTCTAAAAGTAAGACCCGTGTAAAGAGAAATGAGGTTGGTAGATACAAAGGAAACAGTGAATGTTTTATGTTAACGTTATTATATGAAGTTCATTTTAGCATTGAGATAATTAGAGAAATTAACAGTAGAAGCTAATTTACTTATGTGCATTATTGTACGTCGTTCATAATCATATCCTTTAGAATTGCTGATGGTTCTTTAGAGGTTTTAACTTCAGTGCTGTGACTTTGTCGAAAGATAAGAACCAGCTAAAGAAAAATGAGGTAGGTAGATACAAAGGAAAGACTGAAAATTTTGTGTTAATTTTATGATATTCAGCGAATTTTAGCATTGAGATAATTAGAGCAATTAACAATGGTAGCTAATTTAATTATGTGCATTAATGTACGTCGTTCATAATCATATCCTTTAGAATTACTGGTTCTTTAGAGGTTTTGACTTCAGTGTTGTGACTCAGTCTAAAAGTAAGACCCGTGTAAAGAGAAATGAGGTTGGTAGATACAAAGGAAACAGTGAATGTTTTATGTTAACGTTATTATATGAAGTTCATTTTAGCATTGAGATAATTAGAGAAATTAACAGTAGAAGCTAATTTACTTATGTGCATTATTGTACGTCGTTCATAATCATATCCTTTAGAATTGCTGATGGTTCTTTAGAGGTTTTAACTTCAGTGCTGTGACTTTGTCGAAAGATAAGAACCAGCTAAAGAAAAATGAGGTAGGTAGATACAAAGGAAAGACTGAAAATTTTGTGTTAATTTTATGATATTCAGCGAATTTTAGCATTGAGATAATTAGAGCAATTAACAATGGTAGCTAATTTAATTATGTGCATTACTGTACGTCGTTTATAATCATATCTTTTGGAATTACTGGTTCTTTAGAGGTTTTGACTTCAGTGCTGTGACTTTGTCTAAAAGTAAGACCCGTGTAAAGAGAAATGAGGTTGGTAGATACAAAGGAAACAGTGAATGTTTTATGTTAACGTTATTATATGAAGTTCATTTTAGCATTGAGATAATTAGAGAAATTAACAGTAGAAGCTAATTTACTTATGTGCATTATTGTACGTCGTTCATAATCATATCCTTTAGAATTGCTGATGGTTCTTTAGAGGTTTTAACTTCAGTGCTGTAACTTTGTCGAAAGATAAGAACCAGCTAAAGAAAAATGAGGTAGGTAGATACAAAGGAAAGACTGAAAATTTTGTGTTAATTTTATGATATTCAGCGAATTTTAGCATTGAGATAATTAGAGCAATTAACAATGGTAGCTAATTTAATTATGTGCATTAATGTACGTAGTTCATAATCATATCCTTTAGAATTACTGGTTCTTTAGAGGTTTTGACTTCAGTGTTGTGACTCAGTCTAAAAGTAAGACCCGTGTAAAGAGAAATGAAGTTGGTAGATACAAAGGAAACAGTGAATGTTTTATGTTTATGTTATTATATGAAGTTCATTTTAGCATTGAGATAATTAGAGAAATTAACAGTAGAAGCTAATTTAATTATGTGCATTACTGTACGTCGTTCATAATCATATCCTTTAGAATTACTGATGGTTCTTTAGAAGTTTTAACTTCAGTGCTGTGACTTTGTCGAAAGGTAAGACCCGTGTAAAGAAAAATGAGGTAGTCGATACAAAGGAAAGACTGAATGTATTATGGTAACGTTATCATATGAAATTCATTTTCGCATTGAGATAATTAGAGCAATTAATAGTGGTAGCAAATTTAATTATGTGCATTACTGTACGTCGTTCATAACCATATCCTTTAGAATACTGGTTCTTTAGAGGTTTGACTTCAGTGCTGTGACTTAGTCTAAAAGTTAGACCCGTGTAAAGAAAACTGAGGTTGGTAGATACAAAGAAAAGGCTGAATGTTATATGTTAACGTTTTTATATGAAGTTCATTTTAGCATTGAGATAATTGGAGCAATTAATAGTAGTAACTAATTTAATTATGTACGTGGTTTTTTATATTTTTATTATCTTCAGGGGTATTACCAATAGCGGTTAATACGACAATTTTTATAACTACTTATAAAAAGGTAAACATTGCTTCTCGTATTACCGAGGTCGGCTGTACTTGTTACAACTTCTTAACAAATATTTAAATTTTCTAATTTATCATTCCTTATTTTAGCTAAAATGTTTTATAAACAAGAGTAACGTATTTATACAGATATAGATAGTGTTCCTCAATTTATTACCTCATTAATTTATTTCACATTTTGAAAGGCGCATCGCATCTCTATTCCACAGGTGCCATGTATGCGTGTGGCAGCTTAGATGTTGTGACGTTTATTCATTGTCAAGGGACGGAAGTAATCGAAAACACCATAGGAACAACTGTCACATAGAATAATACATCAAAGAGAAATTTGAATAGAACAGCTGGGCTTTTATTTTAAGTATTGTGCGCTTCGCTCATTAATTCTGCATGGGCTTGTCGGAAATAATTAAGGCACATTTGTAAGTCAATTTCGCGCGCTTTTGTCTTGGCAAGAACTGTTGGAATGTGATTCCATAAGAAGGTGCGAATAACAATTCATCAATAGTAAACGAAAATTAGCATGAGTTACAAAAGTTTTTCCTTTGTGTTATGCGTATAATCCAAGTAAGATTCATTTCTTCTGAATATGAATAAACATAAATTTATTAAACGCTGAAGAAGATGAAAAACAAGAACGAAAAATCATGCGTCAAGGATAGATTATGAAACACTTTCCAACGCTTCCAAAATAATTTTAAAAATCATTGCCGTTTAATAAGCTGAAAGAAAACATCTAAGTAAACAATTTGGAAAACGCATAACATATTTAAAAACGTAATTTCAGGAATTTCCAACATATATTTTCAACATATACAATATTCGGAAAAATATCCGAATACTTTTATTCAGCTCTGTATAGGATCTATAGATTTGTATATATACTACATAGGACGCTAAATTTTAGTTTAGTTAGGACACGCGTAGCACAGTTTAAAATTCTCCTTCTGGAGTTTCTGTCAATAAACGGAAATGTGTCCGCGAACTTTTGTGCTGCCTGTATATGATCTACAGAATTTATACACACCAAGTAATAGACAAAAAGTGAGTTAAATTTAAAATCGTGTTCAGCAACTTAAAAGTCACTTTCAGGAATTACTGTTAACAGTAGAGAATTCTTTTGTGTGCCCCTGTAAATGAACGATGACTGCTATACACACACTATTCTGTAGTAAGCCTCTTGTAATGCACCTTAGTGATATATATAAATTTCAATGCGTTTAAAATAGTGAAACATTATTTAGTTAAACCGCAAACGATTTTTCTCCATAAACCGTAATGTAACGGAATTCTTTTGACTATCCCTGTAAAGTACTTATAAGTGCTATGCCCACCCTATTCCATATTAAGCTTCTTGTAATGCACCTTAGTGATATATATCAATTACAATGTGTTTGAAATCGTGTAACATCATTAAAATAAACCGCTAATGATTTTTCCCCATAGACCGTCATGTAACGGAATTCTTTTGACTGTCCCTGTAAAAAACTATAAGTGCTTCACACTTCAGTTGAAATAGGGAACATGCTATGGATAACGACAATAACATATAAAAATTACAGGGCAATCCGAGCCTATTTACGGAAGTTAGAGCACGGACAGACGGCAGACGGTCATACGGCCAGACAAACCGAAGTCATAAACACTTTTCAATTAGGTTGGAAAGTGTTAAAAAAGAAAGAAAGAAAAATCATGCGTGAAGCATGATTATGAAACACTTTCTAACACCATTCAGCGTATTGTAACAAGACTTCACCGTTTAATAAGGTAAAATATAATATCCATGTAAACAACTTAAAAAGCGCTTAATACATTAGAAAACCAATTTCAGCAATTGTCATCTACAGTCGGAAAAGAATCGGAATTATTTTGTGCAGTCCGTTCTTGACAGGTTTCCGACTAACTGTTTGGTATTCCTTCCGTTAGGGATTATGAAATTTTTACGTTTTTAATATATTTAAGACGGGATTCCGTTATAAACAAGTTCTGTTTTCACAGGTTATACTAAACAAAGTACAATAAAACTTGTAAAAACAGAATGGATATCGATAGGTATCGATCCGTCTTAGCAGGCGAATTTGTAATGTATTGCTTTCGGCGGAATCATAAAAAATTTCCACTGTAGGCAGGTTCTGTTTTCACAGGTTTTACTGTATTGAGTTCCATTCGATGCAGTCTAACATGGGTACTAAAAAAATTTTTAAAGAATTTGTGTATCATTGAAAATTGGGACTTTTGGCGTCCCGTACACGTACAGTGGTTCCGTGGAACGGGTCTTGGGACTCCTTAAAATCGTGGCATCCCGAGCACATCGCAACAACTCTATTTGACGCCTGGTGCGAAACCCCTTGTTAGTTTTTCTACTAATCCTATGCATGAGTGGTAATTAGTGTCGGCTCCGATTACACCCAGAAAAAAGTTTTGTTGAATCAACAAAAATTTGGTTGACCCAACAATACTTTTTGTTTAAATATAGGTCAATAGAAATTTTGTTTGAATAAAAATTTTTTTTTTTTTTTTGCAATTCAAAAAAAAAAAAAAAAAAAAAAAAAAATTGTATCGTTAGCAAAAAATGTTTTGTTAATTCAAGTAAAATGGTTCAATTTTACTTGAATTTTGCTAAAACAACCAAAATGTACTCAACAAAACATGTTTTGTAGTTTTAATCAATTCCTTTTTCTGGGTGTAAGTTTGTCAGCCTATTTTAACTGGTGGTGCCTGGTGCGGGGACACCACCCGCACCACCTTTGTTGCGGCCCTGCCCGCGTAAATAGTGACACCTGCCAACACTAGTAATGACATTTAACCCGGGAGAAATCGCACATATCTAGGGTATGAATAGTGTTTACTTTGTCACCAATAAATACAAACAATAATTCTCAACTTATTTAGTCAGTGACAACTGTTACAAATTGTAGGATAAAATACGCTAAAGATTACTTTTCGAAAAGTAGTGGTGATAATTGTAAAATTCGTACGCACTCGGGGTATGTCATACCCCATGCGACTTCTCCCGGGTTAAGTGTGGTATTTATTTTTATGCAATTCGTGTTTAAGTCGGGTTTCAGATCGAAAATCCTTTTTGCAGTTTCGGATCAGGTTAGAGGTCGACAAAAATTATTTTATTGTGTTTGGGTCGGGTTAGGAGCTAACATCAACAGAAAAATTTGGGTTCGGGTCGGATATAACAAAATCTGTGTAGAACTCTAGCTCTAAATACATTTATTTTTATAATCTCTGAAATAAATTATAACCAACATCTAAAACGAAAAATTGTAATTACTTATTCTGTAAATATATGAAATATTTTTGAAGCAAAGCTAACGGGTTTATAGGGGTCATTCTCATATAAAGGGAAATTTCATGTCATTGACCAAAAAAATTAAATTTAATGAGTTTAAAATGAATGTATTAATTTCCTTTTAAGAAATACCGTAAACAACTTCATTGTACAATAATATGAATATGTGAAAAATAATAATTTAAATATTAAAAAAAATCAAAAAGTTGGATATATCATTACCATGGCATGTCCCTAACTTCAAATTTAATATTTCAAAATTACAGTTTAACGTGCTGGAAAGACTTAAAGCATGAGCAAAACCAACCAGTATAATAAAGTTTCATCTCCTGTTCATATTATAATTTGCATTTTAGATTCATAGGTATGAGATTTCTCCGACTTTTCACATACTAGTACACTGCAAATCTTTATACACTTTTCAGAAAACTTTTTAGAATACTTATTTTGTCACCTTTTAAAGAACACTTTGAAGTGCACTTTTTGGAACAGTTTTAGAATACTTCTGAGAATACTTCTTTTGTTAAACACACTTTCTAGAGCACTTTTTGAAAGCGATGATTTCACAAGTGTGCCCAAATGTGCTCCCAATTCGTTCTCAAATGTGTTCCCAAGTTTAGATTTCACAGATATCCTGAGCAGAACACTTTTGGTACACTTTCAGAAACAGTTTTAGAATACTTCTGAGAATACTTCTTTTGTTAAACACACTTTCTAGAGCACTTTTTGAAAGCGATGATTTCACAAGTGTGCCCAAATGTGCTCCCAATTCATTCTCAAATGTGTTCCCAAGTTTAGATTTCACAGATATCCTGAGCAGAACACTTTTGGTACACTTTCAGAAGACTTTCTTTTATAGCGGAGCATATTCGGAACACATTAAGGTAACTGGAACACTTTTTTTTAATCAAAGTGTTCCAAATGTTTTCCCAAGTTTAGATTTAACAGATATCCTGAGTAGAACACTTTCGGTACACTTTCAGAACACTTTCTTTTATAGCGGAGCATATTCGGAACACATTAAGGGAAGACAACCAGTACACATTAAGGTAACTGGAACACTTTTTTTTAATCAAAGTGTTCCAAATGTGTTCCCAAGTTTAGCTTTAATAGATATCCTGAGCAGAACACTTTCGGTACACTTTCAGAACACTTTCTTTTATAGCGGAGCATATTCGGAACACATTAAGGGAAGACAACCAGTACACATTAAGGTAACTGGAACACTTTTTTTTAATAAAAGTGTTTCAAATGTGTTCCCAATATGTGCTGGGAATTTTCTGTGGTATAATTTTAGAGAAAATGTTGTTCTGTTAAATCGCAGAATGTTCCGATTAAATAATAATTAAAAAAAAAAAAAACATTTTTCTCTAAGATGATACTGGTGTGCAAAAAGTCGGAGATACCTGGATTAAATACAAAAAAAAATATTTTAATTATCTTTAATTAAACTTTGGCCCTGGAGTTAATTTTCATTACCACACTGTAAGAATAAACGGCATAAATTACAGTAAAATTTGCTGTAAATTTATGCACCCAAATTTCCAGCATATTTTACTGTAAATTGACAGCAAAATATGCCTTAAATTACATTATGTTTAGAATTTTACAGCAAAATGGGCATCAAACATGCTAATTTTACTGCAAATACGACTACAATCATATTAAATTTCACAGCAAAAAAATGCTGGCAATTTGAGTGCATCAATTTATAGCAAATTATGCTGAAATTTTTGCCGTTTTTTCTTACAGTGCATCGTGCAAAGTATTTTTTATGTTGCTATATTGTAGGGTGACACATGTCCTTGCAAGCAGTGAATGTCTTCCTTTGTTGAAATATATAGTACTGTTTCATTTTGATACTTTTATTCAAAAATTGAGAACAAAGTGTTTTTTATTTGTCACCACCATATTTATATTACTAAAATATAACAATAGAAACTAATAACTTTATTGATGGAATTACAAAGAGCTATGGGACTATTTTCAAAATAATTATACTATAAACCTTCAGTCGCTATAATTATTTCTAAAATGAACTTAGCATTAAAATTGTCATTACTATATCGTTTTGAAAACATGATAATAACCAACAGACCATAAAAACTACAAATTTGAAGATTTTTAATTTTTTTTTAAAATTTTTCTTTAATTTATTTAAGATGAAACCGTAATAAGAAAAGCATTAATGGAGTTATTTTTCCCCTCTCCCTTAGAGTTTATCAGCAAATTTAGCCGTTATTTGTTATTCCCAAAATGGACAAGGTGTATAAAAATTGACCACTGAAGAAACACTTCTTTTCAATCGGAAAATAGAAAGAAAACGCCTTGAAAAAAATTAAAAATTATCCAATTAGATAGTTTCCTGTCATTACAATACAACAATAGAAATGAAAATTAATTAATTACCACTAGAACTGGGATAGGGGTCATTTTGACTCGTACCAAAGCAATATTTTGCGATTCGAACCAGAAATTTCTTTATAAAAAAATGTTAAATACCAGTTAAACAGTTTATTGCTTCAAGGGAATTCCCAATTGCACAGCAACTCCACTTCCCTGTATATGAGTACCTGTGTATCACATCTTTCTAGGGAAGGTCCCCAATTGCCAGATCGGGATTTTGTCGAGAGTAGTGCCGTTGGAAAGCTCTTACCATGGGGATCAAGGAAATGTATACAACTACCATTCCGAATGCAAATGGTGAAGAGTTATAGGCCGATGTATTTCTGTCATTTATTGATTTCTCCAGGTTACTAGCTATGCAGGAAAGATACTCTGTGTGGTAGCTTACAGTACAGTTACGTAACCTGTTGTTGTCAGCGTGAAGTTGGTGAAGATTCCATGTTCCCTCTAGTAAGAAACAGAAGATTGTGACCACATTTTGTAGACATGAGTACTAGAGAAAGCATTATAAAATTGCATAAGTTGGCCTATAACCAATTTTCCCCGCCCACTTTCGATGACATGCGTCGGTATGCCTTTAAAAACGCTTTAATTAGAGAAAAGGATCCCGTCTTTCGATCAGTTAAACAGGCATACTATAACTTAACTAATAACACCCGTGACAACTGCGAAACCCCCCCTTTCATTGTGTGTACCTGGTGTTGGAAACACTCGTGCTTCAGCCATTTTCACTACCATCCATGAAGTTACCTTTTAAGCATAAACTGTCTTCTCTGTAATCTCTGTAATCCGTCAACTCTCTTTTCTACCACACAGAGTGTCTTTCCTGCATATCTAGCGACCTGGGGACATCAATAATTGACAGAAATACATCGGCCTATAACTCTTCACCAGTTGCATTTGGACGGGTAGTTGTGTACATTTCCTTGATCCCTATGGTAAGATCTTTCCAACGGCACCAGTCTCGACAAAATCCCGATCTGGCAGTTGGATACCTTTCCTAGTTAGAGGAGCCATGAAAAAAAAATATCCTTAGCACAATATATGTACTACAATAAAAATTTAAAAGAGAAAGTGATTAACTGGTGAGGATAGGTCTCACAGAGACAGAAGACGAAATAAGTAAAATAAGAGAAAAAGACTATTTAACCCCTTGGGGACGAGCGACACGTATACGTGACGCATAAGATGTTCAGAATCCTCGATTATTCCCACCAGTTACTTTTTATTGTAAGCTTTGCCTTATTTAATGATATCATTTCTGTGGTCCAATTAGGTGATAATTTCTGTTTTGAAAAACGGGTGGTAAAAGATTAAAAATTCTGTAAAGGACGCTCGTCGCTAAGGGGTTAAGCGATTGGGGGAAATGAATGACTAATCAAATTATAGGATAGTTTTGGAAGGCGGGGTTTTGCGGACAATTATCAGGAAATCCGAAAAGACATTACATATTACAGACAAAAAAGTCAATAAGTTAAATAGTTTTTAATATAAATCCTTTTGAAAACAATTTTTAAATCCTGAACAAGATTTACCGCGATTCTAGTATTAAAGCCATAATTCAGGCACACGGTTTCTACTTATAGTTTTCTCATAATGGGAAACATGCAAACATTTTATTAGCACGAAAAATACGGATTAAAAACAAACAAAAAATTTCTTTTTATCGAAACTAAAATTTCAATTTATCTGAGAATGACCCATAAACAGCATTGCTAAATTTATCCTTCATTAATTTATTTCACAACACAGAGTATAGAAGGCGCGTCTTGTCTCTATTCCACAAGTGTCATGTATCCGTGTGGCTGTGACTTTATCCATGTAGAAGGACGGAAGTCATCGAAAACATCGTAGGAACAACTGTCACACAACATTAATCCATCAAAGGAGAATTTGAATGGAGCAGCTGTGGCTTTTATTTTAACTTTTGTATGGCTTACCTCATTAGTCCCGCACAGGTTTGTCGGAAATAATGAATGCTGATTTGCAAGTCAATTTCGTGCTCTTTTGTCTTGGGCCAGAATTATGCAAACAAGGAAAATGACTTCTACACGAAGAGCTGTATTTCGTTTTCATCTGCATAATTTGCTTTTGTTGCAACACATTTATTCATTAGTAAAGTAAATTTTATTTCATAAATAAGTCTGATTTTTAAATGCTTTAAGTTGTTTTCTTCATATTGACATATTATTAAACTGTTGGCTTGTCCCAAGTCCAAGTATTACGCTGTGGTTCCCTTTAAGGCACGGGTCCCACTGTCGTATACTATCGCAGCGACTACGTCGTCCATCTCTTTGGAGAATAGGAGAGATGCGCAGGTAGCGGTGCTTCCACCGGCCTTAGTGCATACAGGACTCATCCTGATCGTGCTCGTTAAAAGTTCCTCACAATTCAGAGCGATGCCTCCATCGGCCGTAGTGCATACAGGACTCATCCTGGTCCTGCTCGTTAAAAGTTCTTCAAAACTTTGGTATGGCGGTGCTCAGTTTTAACACTTTGTTAATCGCACCAGATCTGACAGATACATGGTCCTAATAATAAATTTCATCAAACATCAAATTTAATTAAGACTTTACCTTAGCATATACAAGTGCTGATTAGGTTTTAGACTATTTGGCCTAACGGTTTACTGTGATGCTGCATTTGTCACAATTTTTGATGATAACTATATCTCAGCATCTATGGGATGAAATTTCATCAGACTTCACATATGACCCAGATCTGACAGATACATGGTCCGTGTATCACTAAGATACAACGCGAATCATGATTTTATTCGTAATATGTTTATTTTGTTGGTGATTAAAACGTTCTAAAATTGTTACAATAAAATATTTTAAGATGCTTTAAAATGAGTTTTGTGCAATGATTTCATAACATCTGTGTTAATTACTGTTAATTATGAAAATTTTATCGTGTATCTCATTGAAATGACGTCATCACCAATGTAACACCGTGTGGTAATATACTAGTAAATAATTAAGATGTCTGTTTAACGAATATCATATCGAAACATCGTAACAACATATCCAAACGTTTTAACACGCGTGGATAGTGAATCATAGTCAATGGGCCTGATTTGGTGCGATTTCGATATTGTTGGTATCGGGGACAAGGATAGAGAAAAAAGTATATTAACATGATAAAAGTTTAATTTTTAATTATTATACAAAACTTTTTCGGCAGTGAAAGTATAGAAGTAGTGGAGGGTATACTGTGGTATACACCGTAAACTTTCTGGATAACTCCGTATACCTACTGCAGTTATAGCATATACTCTTTTGTGTATATCCTCTGCCTATAGCGTATAACCACTGGGTTTTTTACAACTACACTACTGAATTTAATATGTTATCTGAGTGCACGATAAGACTTAACAAAGATTCGGACTTTTTTTTTGTATTAGAAAAAAATAGTTCAACGTTTTTTTCTTTATTTAATTTACGATCTTCTTATTGTCTTTCTTTATTTTTAATAATAATAATGGTCAAGCCAAATAACGTTAAAGCCAAACAAATAGTAGTCAAGATAATGTTTGTCTTCCTTTATTACTATATTAAAAATAATGATAATAGAGTTATTTTAAAGTAAAGCCTCTTAAAAAAAACATGTAGGGCTCCAAAAAGCCTGTCACGAAACGTACCTAACCGCACAACTGAACGTAATCATGAGTGACATGTAGGCAACAGTGGAACGTATAATCAAAGTTTATTGTATGTGAGCTTTGAACTATGCCAGAACGTTCAGAGAACGTTTCGGTGATGCTAATTGGGTTAGTTGTAGTATAGCGTCTAGAAGATATAGTGTGGCAACAGGCTTTTTCAGTAATGTTTTTAAAAAGTGCTAAAAAATTGAATCCGATAAATGTCGAACGATTCTGAACGATAAAAGTCGATCGCAGCGACATCTGCTAGCTCTTTACGGGCCGGAACGTTTACTTAATTGAACTATTATACGTTGTTTACGTTTGAACTATGTGATGTCGCTGCGATCGACATTTATTGTTCAGCATCGTTCGACATTTATCGGATTAAAATTTGTAGCACATTTAGTATAGCCGGTTTCCATACTATATCTTCTAGACACTATAGTTGTAGTGCATTATTTGAAACACACGACTGGTCAAATTGATTAGTAACAATCGAAACATTGGCAAATAAAACTAAATGAAACAATTTTGCAACAACAACACGCGGAAAAGAACAAAGCATCGGGCACGTGCCATTTTGAGGTAAAACCTCGTTCATCTTCTTCGTACAAAAGAATAAAATTGACAGAAACTTGAAAATGGCCATTGTTTTTTACCGCTACGCTTGGAGAGTAATGAATGCGAAAAGCAAAATAAAAAACAATGTAATTTCGGAAACCACACATTTTCCAATTTACCTTCTACTTTACTTTGAAATACTTTGACTTGCGTAAATTATTCTACCCAGCAATTACGTTTGCAAAAGATTTATGGTTATCTCTTTTTTACATTCCAGAAGAAACGAAATTGCCAAAGAGGATTTATTATAAAATTTGGTTGGAAAATGAAGTCATACAAAAGGAAGTTTTATGTTTCTGGTAAATTATTTTGGATTTTAGTGACTTTACCGATGGCAACAATGCTGGAATTGACATGCGTAATATGTGTGAGGGTGAATTGCAGCTTTATTATGTATTTTGTTTGCGCTAAATTGGTTGGAAGTAATCACTAAAGAATGTCTATGAAGCAACAGCAAAGAAACCGTAGTTTAGCCTGGAGTTTTTAGCATTGAGTTTTAACAGCTAAACTCTGCGCTTTCCGCTTTATCATATCTATGTTATTTCTTTTGTCAACATCGTTTTTTATGCACATAAAAAACGCACAACAATGAATGAGATATCATTCGAAAGGTGTTTGAACAGTCTTTTGACAGTTTAGACTCACATTTTGTTAAAATACGTCGTTTGATTGAAATTTCCACTTAATTAAAAATTCTTACAAATAAAACTTTAATGAGTTCAAGTATAGACAATAGCATCGATTTGCTCAAATGATGTCATGGATTCCGTTATCAGCAAAAATAATCAAAATGGCTGAATTAATTCATTTTAAATTTTCTATATAAGTGTATGAATTATTAATATTTATAAACAATAAAATGACGCTTTTTATCTCATTTAAGCATATATTAGATTTGTATTAAATTCAAATTTTCGTTATTGAAATGCAGAATAATATCTCTCATATAAAAATGTTTTTTACAATCTTTTAACTCAACTTGGTTTTTGTACGTAATAATGGAATTTTTTTTACGATCTATAATTCATTTCCTGATATTCTAGAAGTAAAAATTACGTTCATAGGTGTGTTTCCGATGACAATACAACATATTAATATTTTTAGAACTTAATTATTAATTAATAACTTAATTTAAAGGCATTTTTCCGTTAGCCCGGTACAGGTGATAAATCGACAACTGTTCTTGAGGGTTACAATTGTATACTAGTTACAATAATAATGGATTTCTTGATACGCCAAATCACGCTCGCCAAAAAGGCCAAATGGTTATGAAGCTGCAACAACGAATTATATTTAAAACACTAAAAAGTAGAAAGTATGAATAAAAAATAAAGAGCATAAAATATTTTTTAAAACTACGCTTTAAGCAGTTAATAGTTTCATATTATTTAAGTTATGATTATGCGTTAAGAAATCAATTTAGAAATCCTAAAAAGATAGTTTAAATAATGCTTTTTCTTTTACTTCCTACTGCCATATTTTAAAAGAGAAACAAAGCAAAAATTATAAATATTTTTAAATAAATCCACTAGCACCCACTTTCTACCAAGCGTAAAAAAAGCTGTGAATTTTCCATAATCAGGTTCGATGACCAATCTAAATTAATAACGTAAATTTGGATTGTAGGAGCATTTATTTTGGTTAAGAATCCGCTGGCGCTAGTCCCATAACGACGAAATTCACAAGCTAATTTTAATCCTATGGGAGCGTTCTTTTCAAATTTCTTGTTTGCATTTAAATATTTTTAAGTAATTTTTTTCACAGGATAGCTGAGGTCAATCTTTAACCGGGCGCTTTTTTAGGTTTTTGATTTTGGTTGCAATTTTTTCTCTGTTCTTTTGGAATACACTTTTACTTTCAGAACTGGTTTCGAAAATATTAAGTAGAAAAAAAAAATCCTGCAACAATCCAATATTCAAATATTTTCAATCCTGTACCTCATCAAGGGCTACGGGGGCAAAAATTATTTAACGTTTTTTGGTTGAAATTATCAAATTATCATAATCATCATAAATAAACATCTAACGAACCGATCTTGCTCAAATTTTATGAACAAGTTCATAGTCGAAGACAATGCATATTTAAGTATTTTCAGGGCCGTACCTTATCAGGGACAGGGTTCAAGGGCGTAATTATTTTTTACGTTTTTGATTACAATTGTAATCACATATATAAAGGACCGAGTTTGTTCACATTTTGCGCACTAGTTGATAGTCGAAGACAGCGCATATTTAAGTATTTTCAGGGCCGTACCTTATCAGGAACAGGGTTCAAGGGCGTAATTATTTTTTACGTTTTTGATTACAATTGTAATCACATATTTAAAGGACCGAGTTTGTTTACATTTTGCGCACTAGTTGATAGTCGAAGACAATGCATATTTAAGTATTTTCAGGGCCGTACCTTATCAGGAACAGGGTTCAAGGGCGTAATTATTTTGATTACAATTGTAATCACATATTTAAAAGACCGAGTTTGCTGAAATTTTGTGGATAGGTTGATAGTCGAAGGCAGTTCATATTTAAGTATTTTCAGGACCGTACCCTATCAGAGACATGGTTCAAGGGCGTTTTTTTTTTTTACGTTTTTGATTGTAATTGCAATCACATATCTAACGGACCGAGTTTGTTAAAATTTTGTGGGCAGGTTGATAGTCGAAGACAACGCATATTTAAGTATTTTTAGGGCCGTACATTATCAGGGATAGAGTTCAAGGGCGTAATTCTTTTTTGTGTTTTTGATTGCAATTGCAATCACATATCGAACGAACCGAGCTTGTTCAAATTTTGCGCACTAGTTGATAGCCGAAGACAACGCATATTTAAGTAGCTGGGACGTACCTTATCAGGGACAGGGTTCAAAGGCGTAATTCTTTTTTGTGTTTTTGATTGCAATTGCAATCACATATCGAACGAACCGAGCTTGTTCAAATTTTGCGCACAAGTTGATAGTCGAAGACACCGCATATTTAAGTAGTTGGGACGTACCTTATCAGGGACAGGGTTCAAAGGCGTAATTCTTTTTTTTGCGTTTTTGATTGCAACTGCAAATCTAACGAACCGAGTTTGTTCAAATTTTACGCACAAGTTCATAGTCGAAGACAACTCATATTTAAGTATTTTCAGGACCGTATCTTATCAGGGACACTGATCAAGGGCGTAATTCTGTTTTACGTTTTTGATTGCAATTACAATCACATACCTAATGCATCAATTTTGCTCAAATTTTGCGCACAAGTTCGTAGTCGAAGGCAGCGCATAAAGTATTTTCATTACCGTTACTTTCTAAGGAACAGGGTTCAAGATAATTCCTTTTTGCGTTTTTTGATTGGAATCGCAATCACATATGTAACGGACCGATTTTGTTGAAAATTTGCGCACATTCATTGTCGATGATAATGCATTAAATTGTGTATTATTTAACATTTAAACTTTTAATTTATATTTCTTGTTTAAATCTTAACATTCTGCTTTATATCATGGGTCCAGATAGAATCTGTTTAAATTTATATATTTTAATTATTATTTATTTATTTTATTTTATTTTATTTTTTTTTTTTTGCATGTGACTGAAGTTTATTTACGTGATTTTACAATTTATGAAACAAAACTCCAAACAGGTTTTCAGCAAGTTATGTAGTCTTTGAATTTCTAACTGACTGAATCACAGCTTTCACATGTTCCAAAGTTTTTCTCATATTTTAGGCCTCCTGTAAAGGAAATTTCTTTTGATATAAATCTAATGTTTGCGGATGAAAGGGGAAGGAACTGCATCATAAAAAATTGGGCGCATACCGAGGGAGCAGCTGCACACGCGCAGGACGTGCGTGTGGTGTAAGAGAGAAGACCCCCCCCCCCCCCCCATTCATGTCGATGCCAACAGCTGCTAGGAAATTTTTTTCTAAAACATAATTTTGATAAATCGCTGGCACTGTATTTACGTAGCTGGTACAGGTAGCGAATGCGGTGTATATGTGAAAAAACGCCATGTTTACTTTTTTGTTGAAAACAAGTTGATATGATTATTAATAAATATATTAATATTAATAAATATATATAATAATATTAATAAATTCTATTAATAAATATATAAAAGGTAAAAGTATTTTTTTTTTTTGTTAAACACTCTTTTATAAACATTCATTGCTTATCTTTAAAAAATCCCGCCTAACTTCATGATGGCAATTTATGTTTTCACAAAAAATATCTCCGTTACAGTGTGTTAATTTAAAGTGGGCCCCGATTATTGAAAATTCACTTGATTTACGCTTGATAGAAAGCGCTAACTAGTGAATTTATTACAAAGAAATTATGATTTTTGTTTCTTTTTTAAGATAGGGGAAAAGGAAAGAAAAAAAAAATATTTAAACTATCTATTCAGGATTTCTAAAATGTTTTCTCAATGTTTAATCATAAATTAATTATATTAAAATATTAAATCATAAAAGAGTATTTAAAATACATATATATTATACACTGTATTTTTAATTTATATTTTCTGCATTTTAGCGTTTAAAATATTTCGTTGTTGCAGTTTTACAGCCAGTTGGCTTAATTTGGCGAGTGTGCAACAACTGTAAAGGAGGACCTCTTAAAAGAATCTATAGCTGAAAATTCACGTTACACAGTTCAGGAAATATCACACAAATTAAATATTCCAAAAGGTATATTGTATGATCATTTGATAGGTTTTACTTTACTCTCTTTTATTGTTGTCCAGAGCGGGCATCACCTTCTAGACTGAAATTTCCGAAGTTAAATTTCTCAAATCATCTTCGAAGTGTATCATCTGAAACAGCACTTTGTCACTTTGTCCATATACAGTACAAATTTTACGAGCAACCTGAGTAGCATTTTTACTTTTCTTGAAATAAAAGGGCATAATATGGCGAAAAAGAACTTTTTGGTTCTCCATTCTTAGCACTGCACTGAAACAAAAATTATACCACAATACAAGTGAGAATTATGCAGCGCAAGCAGAAAAGACCGCATGTACATATTTGGGTCATTCAAGGTCACTCCTTATCAGCAGTAGCCAAATAACAAAACGAAACCGCGCTTCGCTTTTTGAAAAACCGCAAAAGTTTCTCGATGGCCCAATATAAGTTATATATAATTCAATTACGCACTAGACACAGTTATGAAAATGCAAGACAAGAGGAACACGACGCAGGACTTTTATACAATCTAACTATTATTTCGTATACAATATTTCTTTTGTTATTTGTTACTTTTACTTTTTAACAGACCGTTTAAACTTTTTATCATTTCACATTACACGTGAATAAAAAATGCGCAAAAAGGGATGGGGTTTGCCGGAAGGAAAATACCATTAATCACCAAATAATAAGTTTTGTGATACGATCAGAACTTTCACTGGTCCATTTTTTGAACACCAATATTTCCGTACAAAACTATAGTTAAACTTACTAAGTTTAACTAGTTAGTTTAAATGTTGTAAAACATTTGAAATAAAAATTACTTTCTCGGTTTCTATAGATTTTGAAAGAAAAATCTAAAAACAAGATTTCTCTTTGAAAAAACTGGTATAAAAAAAACTGATCTTGTGCGATTCTTGTACAATCAACTATATATTTCATTTATTTTAGTGGAATATTCCCCTTAAAAAAGTATTCCACTATATAAGTTTCCAATTGCTTCTTATAATAATTTTCAATTTCTGCACATTGGATTTTTTCCCCACATATCTTTAAGTATTTTTTTCCCACTAATTTTAATTTTGAGACTCTTAAATTTTTGGATATCTATCTGTCTATCTATCTATCTATCTATCTATATATATATATATATATATATATATATATATATATATATGCAGTGTATTGTAATTATCGCTTTATTTATTGTCGATTATTTATGTGGTTTAATGGTTTATTATGTACAACAGTTTTACTATATATATTAAGGCCGTACTGAAATTTAAACTCGTAGACAAATTCACGGCATACCTAAAGTCGCATTTATTTGTAAATGCATAACATTTGCCAGGGCAGTACTTATTAGTTGATTAGTAAGCAATCAAACAGCGATTTTTATTTTTTCTATAAAAACAAAAGGGTTTTTCAGAAAATGGCGTGATAGTTTTAAGTCAATTTAGACACAGCAATCACGGAAAAGTCATCATTGGGGAGTAGCCAATAATAATAATAATAATAACAGTAATAATAATAATAATAGTAGTAGTAGTAATAGCAATAGTAGTAAAATGTACAACATTTATACAAAATAAAAACACTGTTAGATTTAATGGCACTTAAGCAGCAATGTTTACAAATTTCATACATTTACTTATAAAAATTACTGTTAGCCTTGTTCCGAAGCTGAGACATGTGTTAACCCTTTCCAGCACAGTGGTCTCACTCCGGGCACACCTAATTTTAATTCCAAACTTGCATTAGGCACCAAGAATATTTTAATAAAATTTTGCTTCTACAATGAAATCTTAAAATAAGAAGTTATTATTTTCTAAAAAAGTCGTTTGTAAATTCCGGTAATTTCGTATTTTATGAATAGAATTTGTTTGTGCCGGAAAGGGTTAAGCCTGATAGCAGTCTCACAGACAACTGCTTTTTCCAATTTCCACAGTTTAAATTTTAATTTTCAGTTTAACTAATAAAATTTTATTTTGTTTGTACCCTTAGTACTGTCGCTAGAGACTACTTAACAGATGAATTTTAAGTATAATAAAGTTTAGCACACAGAAACAGTATACTATGAGTTAATAGAGCTTTTTAGTCATCTTTCGATCTAGTGATTTCAGAGACTGCTCACAGATACGCGACAATTTCTGTCTAAGAGGCTAGCTACTTCACTGAGGAGAAAACACCCGCTCGCTAATGTTATTCCTATGGTGGAAATAATTTACGATAGCTCGTTCGCATTTCAATATTTTAAAATGATATAAATATTTTTTTTCATTGGATAGCTGAGGTCAATCTCTATGCACGCTCCTTTGTACTTTTCCGATTTTGGTTGCAGTTATTTTTATTGAAGATACTTTCACTTTCGAAAACAGTTCCGAAAGTGAAAGTATCTTAATAAAAAAAACTTGTAATCAAAATCGAAAAGTACAAAGAAGCGTACATAGAGATTGACCTCAGCTATCCAATGCAAAAAAAAATCATTTCAAAATATTGAAATGCGAATGAGATAGCGTAAATTATTTTCCCCATAGGATTAACATTAGCGAGCGGGTGTTTTCGCCTGAGTGAAGTAGCCTCTTAAGAGTTAATATGGGATGGAAATTGCAATTATCTTTTAAACGAGACTGAGATGAGGACCTCCGTCATGGTCCATATGTGGACCAAGGAGTGAAGAAGCTATCTATAAGTGCCTCGATTTTGAACCCGAAAATTTTATTTGAAATCAACCCGAAACCACAAAAAATAATCTGTGGTCAACCCGCAACCCGACCCGTATCCGCAGCACTTTGTCCCGCGGCGACATGTCTAATTGTTCTACAAACAAAGGCGGATAACAGGTGGCCTTTAATCGTAATCCAATTAATCGCGGTTCAATATATCATCATGCGGAACGAATTGAATAAGTCATTATAACCAGAAATGATGGGGGTATAGTATCAATTACAGACAGGGTTAAGCACCAAGAATTTAACAATAATGGCTTTATCAGATTCTTGCAAAGGATCAAGTTTACTTTAATTTTTTTGCTACGTGTTAGGTTTGAGTATACCCGATTTTCCAAAAGAAGAAATTCTATTGTTTAAGACGAAAAAACTATGTGCAGTACAACTTCAATCATCCGAATTCCAGTCACTCGGACCGCTAAATATCTGGATCGATATCAGGGAATAATAATTAAATAATAATAATAATAATAAAACACATATAAAAACCCTTCTGAAATACTATTTGTATATATTCGTTCGTAAAAAGAAAATTTCCTTAAAATTCCAATGTTAAAAATGTATATTATTTGGAATTTTCGAAGTCTATTCTTTGATAAGTCACATTTATTTTTTTACTTGTTCCAGAGATCCTATTTTTATTTATTTATTTATTTTTCTTTGTTGTTGTTGTTGTTGTTAAATTTTTCTTGTTCTAAGAAAATTCGAAGAATCTACTTGTATTTTAGAAAATTTACATTATATTTTAGAAACTGAACATGGTATTTTAGAAATACATAATTAATCAAACATTATAAAAATTCTTATAGTACGTAATTCTCAATATTCTGTACTAAAAATAATTCTTTTCTCAGCTTCCTATGAAGAGATATCTTTATACAAATGTATTTTTCTTTTTGTTTTTTACTTCATAACGCATTTTTTTCTGTTGCCATACAAAACGTCGTAAGAAAACGCGTAAGAATAATAATAAAAAAAATGATAAAACATTTACTTTGCTTTTATAAGTCTATAAAAATTCAGACCTGCTCACTATATTTTTGGATTCACATTGACGTCATTCTGAGCAGTTAATGCGCATTTTTTCTATACAGGATGTCCCATAAAGACCTCCCAAACTCTGCACAGCCATATTACTTGCTTGGAGTACATAAAATTGCCCAAAAAACTATACCTCTACGACCTATAGTTTCCGAGAAGAATGCTAAAGAAAAATATGACGTCATATCCGGTGCAAGGACAAAATATTTGGAAATATGAGGACAATATTCACGAACAGAATACCATGTGAATATATCCACCATGCGAAGATTAACCGTAGTTACCAGATGCAGCCTTTTAATATGCGATTCAAACGACGGCTTGACGGCGCGGTCATGCATACCTTTATATGCGCTGTAGATATTTTGCGCATCTTCGTCTGCAAACATATGCAAATACCGATTTTCATGTTTCCAATAAAGTTTTTATTTTCTTGCACCGGATATAACGTCATACTTTTCTTTCGCATTTTTCTAGAAAATTATGGGTCGTAGATGTATACAGTTCTTTAGGCATTTTTTAGGTACTCCAAGTGAGGAATCTGGCTGTGCAGAGTTTGGTCGGTCTTAATGGGACATCCTTGTAAAATTTGAAAAACAAAAATTATACGTACATTAAAATGACGCAGTACCTCCATTTAAATATATTTGGGGTTAAAACATCAAATGTAATACAGTTATTTCTATTTCAAGAAAAATATTTAGGAAAAAAAAAATAATCTCTCAAATATGACGTCATTTTCTATGAGACGCTTTCAATATAACGTCAACATGAAACTAAATAAACGGTTGCTATGTTTGATTTCCTATTTTGTATGTATATTACATACAGATTTTTCTTATAACTATACCTAAGTGTTTCAATTCTTTAGTTAATAATTCAGTGGTATCATTTTCTACGATTTATATTATACAGGAAATGAAACATGGCAACCATTTTCTTAGAGTCAGTTCTTTATCTTTTTTAAACAAAACTTTATGACTCACGTCACGACTGATATGTCTATAAAATGACGTCACTTTCATGTAATCATTGTAGATTTAGTTTTCATGTATGACAATGTAAGTTTCCATTAAAAAAAAATGTTATACGAAACAGAATTTCATAAAGTGATACGCTACATTTTGCTGAATTCTTTGTAAGCGAAATTGGATATATTTCTGTTACACGCATCAAAGAAAATGTGCATTTTCGTTTACAAAACTGCGATATTTTACTAAGATTGCGTCAAAGTACCGTCATTCCGTCATTCAAGAAAAAGAGATATTGCATAATATTTTATTTGCTAATGTAACATTTACAGGTAATATTGGGGAAAATGAAATTAGAATATATTCGTATAGTTCTAATGTGAATGCACATGATTTTATAAAAAACAACATGAAAGTCTCGACATTTTGACAAAAAAGTACTATGATAATTTATTAACAAAAGCTTGTATTTTGTTCATTACTTACAGTACAAGTCCAACAATTATCAGCAAAGTAGAAAGGAAACATACCTACAATAAAAAAGAAAAATGTTATTAGAAATGTTTTTATTTTATAAATTTGACATTTTCAATAAATAAATAAAAACAAAAAATGAATAGCTGTGTATCTAATGATGTTGCCAGGTGCAATATCAAAAAACGCAAGACAAGAAGACAAAGAAAAAAAAAGCTGAAAACTCTTAAATCGGAACTAAAAGATACAGTAAATCTTATGAAAACGAAACCTGTCTATAACAGAATCTTCTCATAAATAGGAAAAAAAAATTCATGGTCCCGGCAGAAAAATACTATGCAATTATAAATGCTAAGATGAAAACCTGTCTAAAATGGAACTTATACAGTCACCTCAGAAATTGTCTTAGTAGGTTTTACTGTATTAAATAACCCCAATGTTATGCAGTTAAATCTGTGAAAGTGAAATCGCTAGACGCCAAAACAAATTCCGTTTTCGTTACATGGTATGATAATTACGTAGTATTCCATCTGCATGGAAATATTAAATTTTTATGTTTAAGGCAGGATTCTATTATAAACAGGTCCGTCTATGCTTTACTATGCTGCCAAGTACATTAAAACCTGTAAAAACAGAATCCCTACACTGCAAAAAATAACTGTTGATTTTACAGTATAAAACTGGCGCCCATGCGCGGTAGCGTATTACTGCTTGCGCGGCAGCGTATTACTGTTTATTTTACTATTTAATACTGTTAATTTTACGGTATAATACTGGCAGCTGGGGCGCCAGTTTTATACTGTAAAATCAACAGTTATTTTTTGCAGTGTAGAGACCGGAAAATATTCCGTTTTGATCAGTTTTCCGACTTTGCAAGTACACTTTTGCAGTATTCTTTTCTGCATGACCATAAAATATTTCTGTTATACACAGGTTCACGCACCGTGGAATGGTTCCGAGGCGCGGGCCTTGGTACACCTGAAAACCGGGACTTCCTACATAAGCTGGAAATACTAGTATCTAAACACTATAAATGGTTACAACAATGAAATAACACTGAACAGCAAATTTGGACGTTTGCTCTGCCATAAAACTGAAATTAGTTGTTTCTTATTCAGTTTTTTGCGCCGATTCTGAATCTTGTTTTAGATTTTCTCCAGCAAGTCCGCAGTTTTTGAGACATTTGCATATTTCGACATATGCAATTTTTGGACCTTTTTGTACAATTATAGGCAAATTTAAGGCATAAAACATCAGCAGATTGGCTTTTTTTGTTTTATATTATATGATTACTGGCCAGTTTGTTTTACAAAAATGTTTTGTCTGAGATTATACTGACGCATCATGTGACTGTGAAATATTGTGTCTAATTTGCATATTTTTCAAGTTTTTCTAATAGCGTTTCTTGACGTTCAAATATTATTGCCACTTGAGTACGCTATGTTTCTAAACCAGTTTTTTACGCTGATTTTAAATATGGTGTCCGTTTTCTTCTATTATGTCTAGTTTTTGGAAGAAGGGAAATTTTATTTTTTGGTCAAAAATGCCGGAAAACGCATTTTATAGTATTTTGTGATCAGCTAGTTAGGACATATTCTATTACTTTTGTTAATTAGTTTTCGGTGATATCCATTGGTGATTATGCCCATGATAAGAATTTGACACTGTGAACCCTTTTGACAATGAGGTTACACACCCCTAAAAAGCATTTTATATCAAACTTGTACCAATACAATACAAGAATAGAAATTCATTTTATTCGTGATAGACGGAAAGAAATTGCAGATTCGAAACCAGAATAAAAATCTAGTCTAGAAAAACATTACGTCAATTCTGTAGTAACTACTTTAAAGTTCAAAATAATGTAAACAATGCACCATTGAAAAATATGCAAATTAGATTTACTAACTGACAGGTAAATGTTAATAATACACTGCAAAAAAAAATTGTTGATTTTACAGCGCGGCAGTGTATTACTGCTTTTTTTACTGATTATTACTGTTAATTTTACGGTATAATACTGGCAGCTGGGATGCCAGTATTACACTGTAAAATCAACAATTTTTTTTTTTTTTGCAGTGTATGCAGACAGCAACGTATCTGAAGCAAATTGTCCAGTAGTCATAATCTAGAAATGGTAATTCAATCTGACATTTATTGTACCTAACATTTGCAGAAAATGGCATGAAAAAGCTTAAATTTGCATAAACTTAAACATGCAAATTTCTCAAAAACTGGACCACATAGAGAAAAACAGAAAGTTTATTCGGAGACAACGCAAAAAACTGATCATACTTGTTATAGACAACTAATTTCAGTTCTACGGCAGAACCATTGTTGTTCGGTGTAGTTTTTGTGCCAAAACTGCAATCGCTAAAACACAGCAACATTGCAGTTTTAACTCTATGAGAAAAATAACAATAGTTCAAAAACAAGGAATTGAGCAATAAAAGCACGTTACTTATTTTTTTAAATTATGTTTCTTATTTTCAGCTTCTAAACACTGTTTCATTTTTTAAAAATGGTAATCTGAGAGTTAGATTTTTTTTTTTTTAGCTTTTAATATTGCCGGCACGAAATTCATCCAGTCAAACACCAATTGTCGAAACAAAAGAGTATTTTTTTGGCACCGCTGAGTAGGTGCCTCGCAAAATGGCCACATATGTCCAAGGAAAGGAGGGGAGCTGGTGGGGGAAGGGGTTGCTGTGTGTCACAGGTAATTACCCAATTTCGGTGTGCACACAAGTGTGACAGGATCTGAGGATTACTGCCTAGCGCTTCCTGCCTGTCCTCTCCACTACTTGCTTTTTCTCAAATATGAAGTTTAACAAAAGTTTAAACGTGACCGAGTTTATTTTATCTGAATTAGAATATTGCATCGGGTCGGTAACTCGATTTTAAACAAATCCATTCTTGCCCACGATTCTTGTTTGGTCAAATTGGCGCTAATCTATTTTGCTGTGGGTCGGGGTTGAGTTGAGATTTGATTTTTGAGGATCGGGTTAAGATTGACCCGATTTAAAAAAAAAAAAAAAAAAAACTTTTTTCTATTTTTTTAATACAAAAAAGTATATACAGTAAAATCTCGTTACAACGAATTTGTAGAGACCACCGTTGAAGTTCGTTATTCTGAAAAATTCGTTAATGTGAAATTCCAATATGGCAGATTTAAAAAATTAAATTTCGACACACATTAAATAAAATTACATATTATTAGTAAAGTTGTATGAAATTTCTGCAAACATGTCAGTAAAGAATTTATATACAGTATATTATTGTGAACATTTTTGTTATAAGATAAAAATTAAATTAATTCATTTTGAAGATTTTAGTCATAATTTAACTATAAATAAATTATAATTTATCTCACATACCTGACTGTTGTAAAATTCACACTGATATAGTCCATTAATGTAACTATTAATTATTTTTTTTTACAAAAAAATCGGAAAATTTCCTCTTTTTTCAAATTGACAATTATTTTCCAGACAAAATCTTCAATATTATTTAACGTTGTATAAAATATGACCGGCATAATGTTTTGCTTTTTAAAAGTTGCAATGTTCGACAGAGCTTCTTTTGATTGTAGAATACAATTTTTAGTATTGGATGAAAAATCGCTAGCTTAACTTTCACTGTCGTTTGCTTTCTCTTATTCTATTAAAATTTCGGCAATGTTATTTGTATGTCAGGGCATGTGACGGCTCCTTCATCGATTCAATGTAACTATTAGCAGATGATGTAAGTTTAAAACATTCTGTAATTGTGGTCCAGAGATCTGAAGGAAATTTAATGCAATAAGTACACTCTTCTGCAGTCTTTTGTACTTCATTTGTCAAATATATAAGGCTGGAGCTTCTCTAAGAGTTTTTAATTGTGGTAGAGGATACACTTTGCCAAGCATCCTATATCACGTCAATTGCCTTTCTTACATTCACCGTTACAGAAATTTATATTTTATAGAAAATACCCTTTCTATTAGTCGGTGCCTAAATTAACTTTGGCATTTTTTTTTTATAATGCCTTGATGAGTGGGCTGCAAAATGGCAGTAAGATTAGGAGGTCAAAATTTTACTTATATGTTAAATTAATTTACTGTAATTTAGAGTACAACACTATTATCTGAAAAAGAATTATTTCTCTTCTGATTTTGCTCATTTGTTCAGTCAAACTTCTTAGCTATTGAAAAAGGTGAAAGTTTTTTCACAATTTTTAAGCAGCGTGGCTTGCAGATGTCCCAAAAGAACTTTAAATGGTTTTAAAGGATTTTAGCTTTTTTGTGCCGGTGACATTATAACAGAACAAAACCGAAATTCGCGCTTTAGATTTTTTCTACCTTTACATTTTTCAACTTTTATTGATGTAGTGCGACTTCCATTTGGTAGAAGTTGATACAAAAGCAATTTCGTCGTTATTGAAAACTTCTCACGATATATAGGCTCTTTTTTTTTTTTCTCCAGAAATTTGTTTTTATGCCATGCCATACCAATGACGAAAACAAAATAGCCAATCAGAATTCGCTTCAAATTTCTCGATTTCCATGTTCTGTGAAACGTTTTTGGCTTTACCGTGTAATATAGGTCATGAAATGGGCAAAGTGTTTGTCTTATATCTTTAAACCAAATGTATACCTTTTCATAAATCGCTTGATAGTCCCCAAGTCATACTGATTTTCTGTTTGAACCCATATTAGATCTTTCAGAAATCTCCAAAGGTTTTCATTTTCTTTTAAAATGATAGCGAATGCCGAACTTTCTTTCGCGGCCTCTACTTGCCTTCTTTCAGAACTTATTGCCTAAGTTTTTTTTTTCCAATGAAAATTGCTAACTTTTTCATTTTTCTATACGATTGAAAAAAGAAAGAAATATAATTCTAAATGTGAATTATTGCAGATTAGAAATTTACTCATAGGTACAGCTACTTATTGCTGAATTCGAATGTAAGGGCTACTTCAAAAATAAAATCTTTGGATTTCCTACATTTTTTTAAAGCGAGTGTAACGGCAAACCAAAGTATCAATAAAGAAAAGTGATTAGATATAAATAGAAAGAAAGAATTTCTTAATTTTACAGATGCGCAAAGGGCAGCAATTCTCCCCGTCTCTCGAAAAACAGCTGCGAGATACGCTGAAAATTCAAAAATCGTGGAGTATTCAAAAATTTAAAAAAGTTCTTTTTCAGTATTGTATTTTTTGATAAAGAGTGTTTTTTTCTTGTCATCTCAGCGTTCGTTAAACTGGAATGAGCATTCTTTTCAAGACTTCAATAAATTCGTTAATTTGAAAAATTCGTTAATCTGAAATTCGTTAAAGTGAATATATTTGTAATAACAAACTATAGGAGATTTTTTTCTAATCTAAATAAAACTCGTTAAACTGAAAAATTCGTTAAAGTGACATTGGTTGTAACGAGATTTTACTGTATTTGAATATTAAAGAGTATATATATATGTATGTATATATATTATATATATATATATATATATATGTGTGTGTGTTAATAGATAAAACTGATATTAGAGTGATGTAATTGCAGATTATTTTTCCCTAATTGTATTAAAATGTGGACTAATTTTCTTTCAATTCGGGCTAGGTTCGAATTCTTGTTGAATTGTGTTGAGTTTGGGTTGAATTTTGCGCTGACGAAATTTTTTTGCGAATATACGCATAGCCGCCAATCCTTCCGATTTTAAAATACCACTATTTCCGAGCAGTACTCTTCATCTTATTTAATTGCAAGTTTCCTTTATTCTTCTTCATTCTTCCTTCTCCATTCAGTAAAACTTATAAATTAAATCCGTTGATGGAGGAATCCTGTTGTCTTGTTTCAAAATGTCAGCCATCCTAAAATTTTAAACTGCTATACCTCCGCCATTTTTTAAGATAGAGACGAAACAAAATTTGCTCCGGAATCCTTGTATCAAGGCCGAACATTTAACGGAAAAAACCTTTAGGATTTCTATTTTTTTGCACATCATTTCGAATTAGAAATCTTTAAGTGCCGCCATTTTGAAACAAGATGGAGGATGAAGGCCAACGAACTCGGTTGAGACCTCGTAAGTCCTTATACTTGCTTAGCCACATTCAAATCGGCTCATAAATGCGCGTGCTATCGCATGAAAAAAACCCAGGTAGTATATATTATATATATATATATTCAATGGATTAATTGTACATTAAGCTTATATATATATAGATAGAATATTCTAATACGAGGAAATCTTGTGTAAATTTTATCTTAAAAATGTCTCTAACGATTTTGACGAAATTTTGTATCCTACGTTTTGGGGCACCAGAAAACCATTGGGATACGTCACATGTTCGAGAAAATTCGATTAGTGGGTCATTTGGGTCACCATGGGTCAGGGTCAAGCTAATTGTATCTAAAAAATGGTTCAAAGATTTTGACTAAATTTTGAATGCTACCATTTTCGGGCACAAGAAAACTATTAGGCTGGCTCACATGTTCGAGAACTTTCGATTAGTGGGTCATTTTTGGGTCAACGCGGATCTAGTTAATTTTATTTTAAAAACGGCTCTAACTATTTTGATTAAATTTTGTATCCTACGAGTTTCGGGGACGATAAAATCATTTTGCTAGGTCGCATGTCCTAGAAAATTCGAGTAGTGGGTCATTTTTGGGTTACTGTGGGTCAAGCTAATTTTATCTAAAAAACGGCTCAAACTATTTAGACTAAATTTTGCATCCTATGGTTTTTGAGCACGAGAAGACTGTTGGGCTAGGTCACATGTTCGAGAAAACTCGATTAATGGGTTATTTTGGTCATGGGTCATTATGGCTCAATCTATTTTTATCTTAAAAACAGCTCACACGATTTGAACTAAATTTTGTATCCTACGGTTTTTGGGCACGCGAAAAGCATGGGCTAGGTCGCATGCTCGAGAAAAAACGATTAGTGGCTCATTTTTGGGTCACTATGGGTCAAGCTAATTTCATTTAACAAACGGATCGGACTATTTTGACTAAATTTTATATTCTACGGGTTTCGGGCACGAGAAGACAATTGGGCTTGGTCACATGTTCCAGAAAATTTGATTAGTGGGTTATTTTGGTAGAGGGTCATGATATTTGAACTCAAAGCTAATTTTAACCGAGCATAGCTCGGTCTTCCCTGTTCGTAGATATAAATCAACATTTGGGCGGTACGTGGTTTTGGGGTCTGGGGGTCATGATCGGTTAAAATATACCGAAATTTTCCGTAATTGCTTCTCTCCTTACAGCTTCAATAGGTAACCTCTTACTTTTTGTAATGGAAGCAACATAAAACTCGCTTCATTGTTTCCGGAGCAGAAAGAAAAAAAAGTCAATATCATTTGTTTTCCATATGATTTCGTAAAAATTGTTTTCCCTTAATTTACTTAAATCTGAGTAAATTACACAGTTTGTTGATGATACGGCAGAAAATGGGGGGGGGGGCGAATATTGTTTCAGTACCATCCAATTCACCCACCATACTCTGAACTGGTCAGTTTGGCGCAATCGCCGTCTTGCACGCGAAATGGCGTGTTTGCGGATTTGATAGCTATCATATATGCCATATACAATATTTTACAATACCGGTAGCTTCACCAAGGGGACTGGAATAATGTCCGATGTTATCTTTTTACACTTAGTACCTATTGTAAAGATGCCCATCAAGAAATGAAAGGTCATCTAATAATGAAAAAAAAAATAAAAATAGAAAGAAGTACCCTATCTTTATATACTATCAGATTATCATCAGTGACATCCTTTAACGGTTTTTCGTATACAAGTCAAGGTAAGGAACATACTCGAATGGACTCAATGAGCGTGACAAAATCGTCAAATGTTTAAGGTACGCACTTCCGACAAAATTGCTAAGAGAATGGAGGAAAAAAAATGACTATTGTGTGCTCGTATTAGTCATTCTAGGATTAAAGTCTGATTTGCGTTTCTGTATCCAGATTCGGGTACTAAACATATCAGAAGTTTCATGATTGGAAGCCTTTTCATCATTTGTTAAAGATGTAAAACGAAATTCGAATTATAATGAACAGAGGAAAGTATATTCAACTTAGGTTTATTATATCCAATGGTTGGTGTATCATACTGATTAGTGAAAGGAGTATCAGGATGTGTGTGGAGTGTATCAGTGGAGTATCAAGATGGAGGAAATTAGCGCTGCAGTTCGCAGCCTTGTTCAACAAATAAGAGTGATATATGCCAGCCAGGCTATCGTCGGGATAGCTAAGTAGGGAGAGCATTGGTACGGCAAACCAAAGTACCCAGGTTCGAGTCCTGGTCCCGGCATATTTTCACTCTGTTGGAAACATCTCAACTATGATACTCCAACCATGCATTGAATGAAATTGGAATTTTTAAGTACAATTTGGGAACATATTAATTCAGACACAATTAAATACAATAACCCAAAAGGAGTGAAAAATTGACCTAGGCCAAGACTTGAACATGAGACCTTCAGCATCACGTGATGTGTCATTTCGTGCTGCATGATTTTCTGGTGGTGACACTTTCCAACTTATATAAATGCGAGAAATGGCCGAGCTAGCATATCGACCAGGGTAGCTCAGTGGTCAGAGCAGCAGATAATTATAGAAAAGCAGCTGTAATTGCTACTCATTCTATACTCTATACAAAGAATATCGTCGTCCACTTCAGTGTTGCATATCAATTTCAATATGTTTGAAATAGTGTAACATCCTTAAAATGCACTGAAAACGGTTTTTCCCTATTGACCGTAATGTAACTTATGAGTGTCCCTCTAATTTAACCATAAATGGTAAACACTTCATTTTCAATACCGAACATGCTATAGTAAACCTCGATTACATATATGAATTGCCCAGTATATTTTTGCGAGCTAAAGCACAGACTGACAGACAGACCGAATTTATAAACATTTTTCAACTAGGTTGGAAAGTGTTAAAAAATAATATAAAAGGGCCATCCGACCCGAAACCGTCCCACAACAAAAAAAAAAACTTAAAGCCTACACCACCCGCAGAAAATAGATGCCAACCTGATTCGATACAGAATTAATTTGAATAAACAGATTCATGCCAAGTATAATGTTGCAATTTTCGCTACTTTTACTTCATTCTGACTCGTAAATAGAAACAAAAACTTGTGACTCACTCACTAAGTCATTTGTCTTAACTCGCGTGATTCATTTTATAGGAGGCGTTTACCCTTTCTTTACCTCAAAGTGAATAATTATGACTCTTTTCTTCTCCGCGAGATATTAACCTTCAAATTTAGAGACGTGAATTACACATATAGGATCGAAAATAAATTGTGTTATTGTAATATTGCGTTTCGTCGATTATTAACATAAGTTGTAGGCATTATTTTAGTGAAAGTCGTGTTGTTGAGTCAGAACACATTGCAGTTATAGAAAATATTGAGCAATGTATCTGTTTGTCTTTGACGCAAACGAAAGATAAAATTGTATGCCCTGGAGATCCTATTATATATAAAAAAAATATCGGCGATATCTACTTTACTTTATTAGTCAGATAGGGCAGGGCAGTCAAAATTTCAAGTCAGCGGGTTACATTTCAAAGTAACGATATGTCAAGCGGATAAATTAACCCTTTGTATCACCGAGTTGGATATCTGCAACATACCCAAAATGTCAATATTACACGTACAGTGGGCTTTATTTATTGCTACTATTTTACAACACAACAATTAATATAAATTGTTCAAATAATTCTCAACACCTGTACAGTGGGCTTTATTTATTGCTACTATTTTACAACACAACAGTTAATATAAATTGTTCAAAGAATTCTCAGCAGACGGCAAGACTGGGTTAAATTTTTCATGTAAAAGTTTTGTGTATCAGCCATTTCACATCGTTATTGTTAAAATAAACTTCGAAAATTTTGTCAGATTTAAAAGCTGGAGACGTTTAAAAATAGATTTTTTACAAAAGTAAATTCGTATACTTTACAATTTTCTATTAGAAAATTGAAAAGATTTATGAGAAGTATGCACTTTTTTGTTTATTACAGATATGAAAAAAGTATTTTTTAGTCAATATGTTTTTATTTTTACTTCCTAAATTTTCTATATTATAACTAAATTTTCTATATAAGCATACTAATTTTTACTAAATTTTCTATATAAGTTATTTTTATATGTTTAAAATGATGTATTCTAACATCTGAGTAAATATTTTTGAAATAAGAGTTGATGAGTCACAAAGTTGATGAGCCATAAATCTACGCAATAATATGTGAGTTTATTAAACAAATTTTCCTATACTGTGTATTGAAATATAGACAAAACGTAACACAATCAACTCTTACGTTAAAATAACTAGAAAATCCAGGAATAAAGGTGAAAAAAAATTTCTTTTTTTAAAACTCTAATAGATTGTTTGCATAAATTTAATAAAAGTGATACTTCCGTATTAGCCGCGTGAATTTAATAGCTGAAGAAATCGCCAAAGATTTTGCTACTTACAGCAGCCTTTTTTAATTCGTGGTAAAATGCTATATTACTCTGTATATTTGAATATAAATATACGCTTGCATATTTTCTGCTTTTAAATGGCAAGAAAAAAGTACATTTGGAGAAAAAATACACGTAAAAAACATAATGATTCGTAAAACATTATGAATATGCTTCGAATTGTTATTTTCTACATGTGCTTGCGGCATCATATAAGTTTTAACTATGTAATCACTTATTGACCTGAAACAAAATTGAGTAAAATGATTTATGATTTACGTGAACGTATTCGCACTATATTATTTGCACTTCTGCAGACGATTAATCTAATCTATATTAATAAAAGAAAGATTCGCTCTGTGTGTGTGTGTGTGTGTGTGTGTGTGTGTGTGTGCGTGTGTGTGTGTGTGTGTGTGCGTGTGTGTGCGTGTGTGTGCGTGTGTGTTTGTCTGCGATGGCTAGCAAAATCTAGCCCACCTATAAGTCTGAAAATTTAGGTGTGGATAGTCCAAGGTCTGACCATGTGCACCTGAGTTTCGGAATTTTAATATTTTGATAATTACCCAAGATATTAATTAGATTATCATTAACCATCGCTTCTAAAATGACATCTTTTAAATCAAAATGGCTAAAGAAACGAACAATTGAAGGAGAAAGAAACGAAAATTGGATTGTCAAGCGGAAATGAACGAATTCGAAATTATTTTACTCATTAGCGAATTTTAAGAAAACTAATTGAGATATCAATTTGAAAATTTCTGAGCATATGCAAAAATAAATTCTGCATCTGACTATGTGATTTTTGAAAAATTCGGTCGGTAATTTTTCTTAAATTATGCAAAAAACTTAGATTGCGAAAATGAAAGGAAATAATTGCCAATTTTTACTAATGTACAAAAATTTAGGTAACTAATTAAGATATAGATTTGAAATGGAGGTCGGGAAGGTGTGTCATCTGCCGGCTATTTTAGCGTAGCGTCTTCATTATGTTCTAATTATCAGAAAAATGTAATTCTTTTTTTAATGATCGCGTTAATGTTAGGTGACGGTGGTTCTGTTGAACAAATTATTCATTATATTTACGGGTATGGGGAGGGAGGAGGTTAACGCCTTTCTCTGAGATTGTAATTATCTCGGGACCGGGCAACGCCGGGCGGGTTAGCTAGTATACTAATAAAATAAAGTTTCGCTCTCTGTGTGTGTGTGTGTGTTTGTCTGTCTGTCTGCGATGGTTAGGGCAATTTAGCCCACCTAGAAGCCTGAAAATTTAGATTTAGGTAGTCCAAACCCTCTCCTGGTGCCCCTGAGCCTCAGAATTTTAATATTTTGATAATTACTCAAGATATTAATTACAGTGTTGAATTCAGACATTTTCTCCGGAGGGATTTCTGTGGTTCCAGGGAGGGGGGACATTATAGAGTTCCGGGTGGGGGGAATTGCACTTTTTGGCCATTAAAAGTTTAAAATCTCAAATCTTTCGGGGGGGGGGGGAATTCATTGTTCCGGGGGGGAATGTCCTCCCCCGGGCCACCCCCTGTATTCAACACTGATTAATTACAATATCATTAAACATCGCATCAAAAATGCCATCTTTTTTATCAAAATAGCTCAAGAAAAGCATACCTGTTCTGGATTTCTAAGCGGAAATGAAGGAATTCGAAATTATTTTACTAATTAGCGAATTTTAAGAAAACTAACAAAGATATCGATTTGAAAGTGTATGAACATATGTAAAATAATTGTTTATATCCGTCAATGCAATTTTTGAAAAATTCGGCCGGTAATTTTTCTTAATTTTTGTTAAAAAGTGCCGTAAATCTGACGGCGGCAGTGAAAAAAAAATCCGAGAAAGCTTCAGACAGAGATCAGCTTTCATTAAATCTGAACTACAAACAGATCTGTTTCTCTGGCCGATCCCTCCATTTAGTTTGCGAAAATGAAAGGAAATAATTGCCAATTTTTACTAACGAACAAAAATTAAGATAACTAATCCTAATCCTAATAATATTATAAATCTGATTGTGTACAAATGTTAAGCTGAAGCCAACGTCAAAATGGAGCATTTAATGATCCTGTATCTTTGCATATACGTTGATTATAACCCTCAGATGAACATAGGCTGGGTTTTTTCATTTTATTCAAATATTTTTCTTAATAATTCAAAATTTCGTTACTTTCATAGAGAATAAATGGACATTTTCCCATAAAATTTAACCATTTTACTTTATCGTTGCTAGGGCTTTGATCGTTGCCAACAAATAAAAACACGGAAAAATAATTTTTCCTCAAAAATTAATTTTCAATTGAAAGATTTTCACGTGAAAAATGAAAATGAAAAAGAATTCAAAAGAAGATGAATTTCCGTGATATTTGAAACAAAAATATGGAGTATTTGTTATTATACATGAAGTATGAATATCGGTTACATTAAAAAGATCTTTTTCTGTCAAAAAACTGCGTTATAATTAGAAGGAAAAGTGAACAATAATTATATTCTTAAAAATAGATTTTGCTTGGATCATGGAACTATGAAAAGGATCCTCCTTGGCTTGGACAAATATGACATCATAAATAAAACATGTATTTTCAAATAGTCGTAATAATACAAGGAGCATGAATATAAATGTATAATGAAAGTAGATAGATAATGCACGTAACATTTAAGATGAAAAACTGAAATATTTTTTATCGATACTGATTAATAATTAGCTTGAGTAACAGTTACATACAAATGTGAGTTTTCCGCTAGAATTTACGTCCTGATTGCCAGAAAAAGAAAATTAACAAGAATTATGGCATTAAAAAGAGATTTCTCTGAGGAAAACGTGACGTCATATTTGAAATAAAACGGGAATTTTCAAATGTGTTTTACAAGGAACGGGAATTAATTCCGTACATTAATAATACAAGGATCAGTAAGTATAGAAAGAAGTATAGAAAGTAGATTAGTTTCACGACATTTTTTGAATTTTTTTTTTATCTACACCGATTATTAAGCAGGAATATCAGTTACATACAGATGAGAGTTTTTTGCCAAAAACCACACTATGATTATTAGGAAAAGAAAAATAAATACGAATCTATTATATTAAAATCTGACCGCCTGTTTGTAATATTTCGCAACTACTCTTTTCAGATTGCCGAACGCAACGCGATTTACTTAACACCGGTTATCATTCATTCGAGGATGTCATGAACTCTCAGAATTTAAAAAGAGGATTTAAATTCCGAGATATTATTATTATTATTATTATTATTATTATTATTATTATTATTATTTGTAAAATTTTAACGAAGTTTTTCTAAAAAAGGCAACTAAATTATTCCATTTTTCACAGAGTAAGGAAATTTAAACAGAGTCCCAACTTTGCCTGAAAAGAGCGACTGTAGCGGATGACTTAAAAACTAAATCATCGCTTTGGCGATTTTTATCTTCGTGATTTCCCTTTAATTGTAACCCTATTCTGCTTGGCTTTTTGCTGTTGTCATTTGCAAATGTGCAAATTTTCGGCGTTCGCTATTTGATTTTTAAATCTTGATTAATATTCATTAATATTCATTATTAAAATTATTCTTATCTGAATGACTCTTATCTTATTCTGAAGATCAAATAGGTCATTATAATTCTTCAAAATGCTACGAAGATATACGTTTATTGTTTGTAAGAACAAGACTGAAAAGTTATTTCTTAGTCCCAAGGATCGGTAAGTTGTGATTTCTTTTCATGTGTTATTTTTGTTCTTTTTTAGGTCATAATGCTTTCCTATGGGGATGCAGACGAATTTCCAAATTTCATTTTTATGCATAATGGATTTAGAAGTAAAATTATGAATGTTAAATTTTCGATATGGATTTCCAATAGTTTTAAAATTTTACCGATAAATTTAATATAATTTAGAAATTAATTGTTTAAATTTGAAAATGTTTTTGCATCTGTTCGGGAAATATAAACGTCTTATTTTCATATTTTTTACAATTCTTAAAAGCGTTTATTTTAACTTTCCACTTTAATTTCTTCGCTGCTTAGTAACCGTATTTCAAAGAGTATATAAAATAATAAAATTCAAGGAACTCGCATTATTTTGGTGAAATATCTTTTTATTTATTTATTTTTAAAATCAAAACGAATGTAAATTTAATGAGACTACGGTGGGATGAATACCTGTTTATTTAAAAAAATTAAAAGATTAAGCAATTCATGAGAATTTCAGAATATCATTGTATAACACTGTGTTTAATTTAATGATTCTAATTTCTGGAACATTTTATATGCTTATAAATATGCATGCAGTTGAAAAAATAATAATTGCGGATTGTACTATGTTAAATGATATGGAAATGAGGTTTAAAAAACAAGCAGCAACAAGCAATCGCCGTTTTTTCCCCCTTCCCTCATTTGTCGCCAAGAAAGCGATATATCGCCGTATTAGTAACCATGCTTCTGTTATGGCCGTAGTTTCCACGTCATCCGCAGATATCGCTACTGCCTATGTGTAATTCCATGTTAAAGAAGATTCCATCGCAGTGTATGAGAGTTGATTCTCTGTTTAAATCTTTTTACTCTATGCCATTTTTGTGGATAAAAAAGAAGAAATAAAACGGATTAATATATTTTTTCTCATTAAAACTGAAAAAAAAAAAAAAAGAATTTATTTTCAATTTGAAAAGATAGTGAAAGAAAAAAAAATCTTGAATACAGTAAAATTTTTGAAAAATTAAAACGTATTTTCACATATTCAAACTTCATGAATCAATTTATTCTGGAGAACAAAAATCGTCTGTCAACATATTTTCATTTAGAAATAAAGATTTTTTTTTTCAGTTACATATTAAATCAAGGAGGCAAATTTAAGCTCCTTGCATTTAGGTCTACAATTATTGCTCTCTATTCACAATAATTAAATTTAATGAAAAAGAATATACTATTTCCATTATCTTTGACGGATTGCTATTAAAACATTTCACAAAGGCGTTAAAAGTAAAATGGTTTACCAGGTAAACTTGACATATGTTTTTACATAATTTACCGATTTCCACGATTTTATTTGGCCCGCCTTTTTTCATTGGTTGCAGTTTCCTTTTCGTGATTATTTGTCACAAAATTTCACTTTTTTCAAACTTAGTTATGTCAAGGCCTCTATAACATAGAAATACTGTATTGTCTCCTATGGAATGTGATTAAGAGTTAGTTAATTATTTACGTTTCTAATTATCGGGAATGAAATATTTTGCTTAATTAATGCATTTATTCTTATTTTAATGATACGTGAACGAAGTCACGGGTAACAGCTAGTTAAGATATAGTTTTGAATTTGAGGATGGGAAGGTGTGTCATCTGGTGGTCATTTTAGCGTAGCGTTTTCGTTATGTTCTAATTATAAGAAAAATTTAATTCCTTTTTAATGATCACGTTAATGTACGGAAAGGTGGTTTTCTAGAACAAATTATTCGTTATATTTGCGAGTATGAGGAGGGGGTTAACGCCTTACTCTGATTTACACAAAACAAATTCCATTGAAGAAATTTAACATTTTTAGCTTCTCCCTTAGCGTTTTATAAATGTTATATATGGAGAATAACGGAAATTTCAAATGACGACTTTCGTAAAAATTAAATTTATGTTCTTAATAAAAATACACAACCCGTATTTAATTGATGTATACCAACAATCAAAGTAAATGATTTGTTGTTGAGCACTTGCATTCTTATACCGGGTTTTATGGGCCAGATCACAACTGGGTTTGGATGATTCGACTTGGTTTTCGATCACGTTGCAGATTTTAGTTCCACCTTCCATCGCGAGGGGGCGCATCATTTTCTCGAGTTCTATGGCCTCGATTTCGACGGGAATTGGTTCATTCAACTCCCTTGGTACAATGGGTACCCATGTTAAGTATTCGCATAGACCAAATTGTGCCCCCTAGTGGGGGAAAGTGGAATTAAAGGATTTTGTAGCGCGCAGCACGCCTGCTATACGGTATCGGAGGCAGCGGGGACAAGTGTCGGAGATTCGTTTGGAAGGTGGGTTGTTTGGATCACAGTGTGCCCCCTGACGACGGATGGTAAAACTAAAAGATTTTGCAGAGTGTGCGCTGCACGCCTACTATACGGTGCCGCAAGCGGCAGAAACACGTGTTGTAGGTACTTTCATATCAGAATACACCCCTATCGGCTGAAAGTGGAAATAAGTAATTTTCCTCACGTGAACAGCAGTTTTAAATAAATAATTTCCTACTAAATCGGTTTAAAGATATAAAATCATACAAAATTTAGGTTTGTTTAATTTTATCACGGGCTCGGGCAACGCCGGGAGGGTCAGCTAGTTAGTAAATAAAAAATCTAATTTTAATTGTTGTTTCTTAAAACTGTTTAGTAACATTATTATACACAACTTATACGACTCGATATCTGACTTTTTAAGAATTTTTACATTTTAAACATGCTAACCTGAAAATTTTTGCGTAAAAATAAGGGTGCACGAGTCTGCTTTCGCTATTTTATTTTAAAAATAGGTACCGAGACGATCCTTTTAAGGCGGTTCTCAAAAAAATACTTCGCCCTGCTCAACAACGCGAAACTTTCTGGCACATTTACGAACTCATTTTTAAACCTAAAAGCATGACATCACTTGCAGGCATGATTATTAAAATTATTTGTCATCTACAGGTTTTCTTTTTTAATTTTTCGATAAATTAATTACATTTTGTGTTATAAGTGATTGTTGTTTTAAGACGGAATTTTTTTCACTCTCCCGCACTGCCACGTCCGGGTATTTGGTTCAAACCGCCAACTTTCATAGCATTTTCTGCTCTTACCGATAAATGGAAAAACTGTTCGATTATATAGTTTCTGAATGCGTTTGAGAACAAAAATTAATGAAAAAATGTTTCAGAAAGTAGCCACTTTTGATTTGAGAACAGCTTTAACCTTTAACTGCTGTTAGCGGTCTCACAGACCGCTGAACTTTTTCGATTTCGACGGTTGCACTTGTAATTTTCAGTTTATATATAGATAATTGAAGGGGTTAGAATGACAGTAGAATAAGTCAATATTTAGTAATTTGAGGAATGAAAGGGTTTTGTGAAACTTGTCGGATTGCCGTTGCATTAAGTGGTCCAACCTCTAGCGACTCCCTAAGCGAACTATGACTTATTTGACTGTCACACTTACCAGAAATTAATATACATTCAGTAAAAATATGGTCTAGATTTTTCAAATTTTTGACTTCATCACTGTCATCCTAACCCCCTCAATTATGAAATTTAGTTTCGTTTGGAGCCCTAGTACAATTGCCAGAGACTTCTGAATAGGTACATTAATAAAAGCCCCGTACAAAATTTAGTAGAGAAACAGTGTCGTATGAGTAAATCCAGCGCCCTTTATACATCTTTCGATCAAGAGACCGTTCATAGTAGCTATGCCACACGCATAATTACAGTGAGCGGTCTCTGAGACCGCTTGATCGAAAGATGAATAAAAGTCTCGATTAATTCACAGGGTACTGTTTCTCTACTAAACTTTATGTACGGGACTTTTATAATTAAAATTCACCTATTCAGAAGTCTCTAGCGATAGTACTAGGGCTCCAAACAAAACAATATGATCAGGGTCCATAAGCCGTGTTTTTGGCCCATGAAATGAGACTAAAATTCGATTTTGTTATACTGATTTAATTATTTCAATTTTTAATACTAGAAGGTTTGTCCTGTAGGATTTCAACATTAATATTTGCATTTTGTTCGGATTTATATGACTTACACAAGCTCAAAGTTCGTATTATCCGTAGTTTTTTATGAAAAATACGCAATTTCTACTAATTTTACCTCAATTATTTATGAGCGCATTCATGCAACACTTTCTTCTTTACATATATTATAAAATGCATCAAAATGTACAATATATGTAAAAATAAAAGTGTTGCAAAGCTGCGCTCATAGTAAAATATTTAAACAATTATTAAAAATTGAGGTAAAATGAAGAGAAATTGCGTATTTTTCATCAAAAACTACTTTGAGCTTGTGTAAGTTATATAAATCGGAACAAAATGCAAAAAGTATTGTTGAAATCGTAGAGGATAACCTTTCTAATATTAAAAATTGAAATAATTAAGTCATAATAACAAAATCGAATTTTAGTCTCATTTCATGGGCCAAAAACACGGCTTATGGACCCTGATCCTTTTACCAGTATCTATAATTAAACTGTGAAAAATGAAAAAACATCGGTCTGTGAGACCACAGCTTTGTTGCAGTAATTTGTACCGTCTTTGCCCCCTTCCTCTCTCTACAGCCCTGTTGAAAAGTTCCTGTATGTAGTGGTCCGATTCAGTAATCTCCTTTTGTTGAATTCCGTTTATAATCTACAACAGAATAGCATAAACAAATTTTAATTGGCAGAGTATCTCAGTTAACCTCTCTCCATCCATCATCCAAGAACTCCTGCAAGAACAAAAATTTCCAACTCACAAATGTTTCGGCGAAAAAAACAATAAGTACCAGGTTTTGTCCGACGGAATTGTCCTGTAGGCAAGACAATTCTGATTATGAGGTATTTATGAATCTAAAAAGACAATGCGAATGGATAGAAAGTAATCGGAACGGAATTTTGCGTGCGACGATTCTCGTTTGACCCGGAAATTGAACATGACTATCAAGTTCGATGATATGGTTCATAAACTGGGGGATTAGTATCTGCTAATGAATCGAATATATTAGGTTTTATTTCATAATCGATACAAGTCGCGATAAGAAAATGTGTGACACCAAATTCAAGGCCACTTAAGGTATGGGAACAAACAAAAGACCGCCAGATATATGGAGCTGTAAATCTGCCGATAAAGTTTTGGGAAATGTTGCAGAGTTTCATTATTTATAATACTACAGAAAGATGTGAACACTAGAACATGAAACATTTTTTTTAATTTCCTTTGAAAGCAACAGGGTAGTCGTAAAAAGGGAAGAGTGACGGCTATTGGAGCACATGAACACGTGAACCCCAAAGAAAAACAAAGAAATAAATTAACAAATTAAATAAAATAATATTAATAGCATTTCCAGATTTTTGTCACTTTCTAGTATAAGTTTAAATACGCCCGTCCTCCCTTATATCTTTCTCTCTCTCTTTTTATACGACTAACCAGGCCTCTATACCTACCTGGCATGAGTGCCTAGCTTGACGAATTAGTACCTGTGCGCGGGGCGATATTCGCCTGAGCATAGCAAGACTGTGATCCACCTGACAATAAGCCTTATTGGCATCGTTGCAATGCTCTCTAGTGGTTTGCTACAATTCTTTTTGTTTGTCTGTTCAAGGTTTCTATTTAACTTTGTTGAATTGGCAGATTTAAAAAAAGCAAAAATTTAAGAAGAGAAAGGAATTGGTCTCAACCTTGATCAGATGACGAGACCTTCACCTGACTAGGCACCGCCCGAGGTGTAATTCACGGAGAACTTGGAAGACTTTGCACCCACGACGGATTTTACTTGCACTAAGGCGCCATTAGCGTAGTACATAGCAAATCGGTACTGTAGTATTGTAAATTTCGAAAATGCGAGCGCCCGTTCTTTTCAGGATCGCGTGTGGATACTCCCTTTTTTTCTGTAGAATGCTAAAGCGGTTTCGTGATATCTTTTACAATATTTTTTGTTCATTGAACGTAATGCTGCGGCACCAGAAAACGACTTTCTAAGCGCAACTCTTACGCTAGATGTTTATCGAGTCTCGAAAGAATGTTTTTCAAACTGGGCGAACATTTTTCTCGAAAACTATTCCGCCGATTTCTTTCATATAAAAAAAAAGAGGTAATCGTTTTTGCTAGAGCTTATACCACCGAAGAGTATAATTTTCATTGATCAATTATTTTTTAGAGCTCGCAAAAGGTAAAAAAAGAGGCGAAAAAAGATCTTTTTTCTTCACATGACCGACATTTTGTCAAAAATCAACTTTTTAAACTAAGTGTTGGTATACATTTGAGAGAATTTAATGCCCTTTCATAATTTGGCGACGCAATTTGTTTCAGATGCTTATGACCGGAGAAAAACGGTCGCCCGATGGAAATTCACCCGTCGCACAAGGCGTACTATTAATTAATTATTATTATTATTTTTTTACACACAAACATCTACTATATATATAAAACACAAACGGAAAATTCGTTCCGTTCCTTTATAACTCGAGTTCCGCTGAATGGATTTTGATGGAACTTGTGTTGTTCGATAGATAATTTTTCAAGGAAGGTTTTAGTATATAGCACAACGTTCTAGGTACAATAGTTATAGAATTGTGATGGAAACTTCGTTATTTTGGACGAAAAGGTTACCACTGGTTATGTTTTGGTGACCATTATCGTTGGTGAAAGAATTGAAACGGCTATATCATTTAGAAAATAATACAAACACCTCAAAAATAAAAACTTACTAATTTATTTTAAACAAAACAAGCAAAACAGTTTTGATGAAAAAGAATGTCATAAAACGAAAATATTTAATTTATACATGAAAGGGAATGTTCGCAATGATTAAAAAATTATTCAATGGGAAATATTGCAACTGAAACCATATTTGGCGATTTATCGTTTGCGTCAGGTTAAGACAAATGCATCTAAAATTTTTTTTAGATAAAATCTGACTAACAACGTTGTTTTTTAGTTGTTCTTTATTTTTAAATTTAAATTAATTTTTTTTAACCCTTGCGTCATGGGACTTACAGGAGAAACTAGCACATGTAATTATAAAAATGACTGTAATTTTGAGTCACATGCTATTTGTTTATTTACGATTTTGATTTTACTTTTGTCGCCAAACAACTTGATTTTAAGCCAAAAAAAGCATAAGCATGACATCGGTCACAATTACGGCGTGATTACCAGCTGGGCACACTTCCACCAGTAAAAAAAGAATAGAAATTTTGTCCTTATTAATGGCACTAATTTTGCATGAATAGGGCGTTTTAATAAGACGAAAATTTCTATTAAATTGTACTGCTGGAAGTTTTTCCCCGTCGGTAATCAGGCCCTAGTCACAATATTGGCACAATAATTCATGTTCATAATAATGGTGTTTTTTCAAGTGTACGACAACATTTTTGGAGTAAGTTTTTATATTCAAATGCAAATGTAAATGAAATAAAAAACAGTTAATATTATAAAAATAGAGTCAAATATTTAAATTTTAGTGTAAATCTGTGCAACACATTAATTATTATCACGGATAAAAAAAATTTCACCATTCATTTTTTTTTTTTTTTTTTTTTTTTTTTTTTTTTTTTTTGCATATATTTTCTTTGCTTTGAAGGTTTTTAAACATATTGCACTAGTTTTCTGCAATCGGGTCACCCGCCAGTTGACATATTTGCTATATTGCTGGAAATTTGTTTTATATTTGATGGGGGCTCTTGATGGTGAATCCGATTACAGCGAATTTGTACTCAGCGATTAGTAAATTTATGGTTTTTCATTATGAAGCAAACGGTCAAAAGAATATTTACAATTACATATTTTCCATCAACAGATATTTTACTATCACCAAAAAAGCAATACTTGCAATGTACGAAAAATACTTTGAAGTGCCAATAGTGACCAAGGAACAATATTTGCTAATTTATCATTTTAACCTAGATAAAACAAAAAGTACCTGGAATTCAGATTAGATAAAATTTTGATTATTATAAAGCAATTTCGGCTAGCGCACAGCCCTAACCACTAAACTTAGTGACAAAGTAACAAGTCATGTACAGTACATTATGGGGTTTATTTAGGCAACAGACTGTAGAATAATGTAATCTTGAAAATAAAAGAAATAGCAAGCCTGCTTATTTCTCCGAGTCATTATGCTCATTAGAGAAAGGCACAAAATTCTTCGTTCAAAACTTCACAAAAAAGATTATTATTAAACATTTTGCACAAAAAACTTTATTTATCATTCTCAAGGAGTTTTATTGGTGAAAGATTTATAATTAGGTCAACAGCAATTTGACATTATTTAATGGAACTTAGTTTGGCGCGTAATTAACATCGTTTTGTAGCTAACTCTGGTACATTTGTAACAATATTGTTGCAAAAACTTCTAATGTTTGACTTCACACTTGGCTGTGGACCCCATTAAGGAAGATTGGGAATATTTTATCTGATGCATATTAGGGGATTATTTTTATTTATCAGAATCAGTTATCGAGGTTTTTTCCCCCAGGTTAATGGTAACATGATTGCAATTGGTATATAAAATGAAAAAGCAGTGAAAGTAACGTTATTTTAATTTTATTCAAACAATTCACCCACTTTTTTATGATTCATATTTATTTTAAATATGAAAGTTAAACACTGTTCTTTGTGTCCAAGTAATTTAATACATGTTTCACTGTATTTATCTGCTGGAATGCAAAGATAGAAAACTGTAGCAGATCCGCCAGAAGATCAGTATATTCCGAAATATAACGCAACCTAGAGGGAGATTGTATTTAAGTTAGCAGAACCACACATAGCACCAAACTAGGAGGCCTGGAGTCCAAGAACGAACAAAAGAAAATGAATAACCCGAACATTATTTAAGTTCAATGGTCAATATCTGCAATGTTGTAATGCTCTGTTTTTTAGTAGTGTGGTGACTCAGAGAACATTTTAAATTATGTTGGTCACAACGGCCACATTTCTCTACCAAACTCTAATATAAATCATCAAATTAAAGAGTTGCTTTTTAATTGCCCGAATTTTGCTTAACGCATAAAATAATATAATAACGCAATGGCATTCGCGTTGGAAGGATTTTCCAGGTAAAGATTCATATTATTTCAAAATACATTGTCGAATTCACCATTTCGTTTGATTAAAGATTCATTTGGAAAATGGACCAGCGCAGCGGGCATAGCCTGCTAGTTTAAATATATAAGTTAAATGTCAATAAATTTACTGCGAAAATTCCGAAGGTGGTATCTCTTTTCTTTGTAACTGAAAAACTAGTCATTGGGGGCGACCGTAATACTTATCCATCATAGATATGCATAATATAAAATATGAAAATAAAACATGTGTAAACTATTAATAAAATGCATTGCAATTCGATTAAAATCGTGACTTGATGACGCCAAAAACTTTAAATGCTCTATTACTGAATTGCGTAAAAGAAACAGCCTTATAACTCCAAAATTGATAATTCTATTAACTAAGAGTTTACTACGTCGGATTAAGAGTCTCATTTCCAAATAAAATATATCTTTGAATTGAAATTTGAACGAAATACAGGGTCATGAAATATCGAAGAGTGTGGTAAATAGGATTACAAATATCTCAACAACTCACTACCCGATCGACTTCATTCTTTATGCAAAATTTGTTTTTTTATTGTATTTTATATTCACTCCTTAAAATAAACAATTTCGATAATTTTTATATACCTTTTATCAGAACGAACATTTCAAGAGTCCGAAAAAAATAGTTCCGGATAATCGAGGTTACTGAAATTCAATAAGCTTCTTCTCATTATTACATACTAAGTACATATTAAATTTCAAGTCTCTATCTCAATTTGTTCGGGAGATAGAGCGTTTACAGACACACACACAGACAGACGGACGACAATTTGTTTTTCTTCTAAAAATATGTTTTTCGGAATCTCCAGTATCTGAAACGTGTAAATCCGTCATTTTCTTTTTCGATTTTTAAAACGATTATAAGACCCCTATACTATGTATGATGGGTAAGTAATAAATTTTAAAACACGTGAATTTCAGGTCAAAGAAGTGGAACTTCCGCTTAAGTTTTTTGATAATTCTGATAAATCGAATTTCGGAACTATCTCGGATCTACACACATCTACTAATTTTCAGATAAAATCACAACCGCGGTTAGATTTCTATGAAAACAATTTGTTGCAATGAAAAAAAGAGGTTAATTCTTTACTATTCTTTCACTAACATTGCTCATAGTTCGGAATTTCCTTTTATCAGAAAACAACGTTTAAGGATCGTAAACCTGTATCCATAATTCAATATGAACTCAGAATAATGGTTTAACGAAGATCCTGCTAAAAGATTATTATATTTTTATCTTTTATCACAAAAACTGGATTTATATATCTGCTGCTGAAGCGTTATTATCTAAGAGACCAGATAAATAATCTGTCATTGACACTTTGATCTTTAGAGATGCGGGCTAAAACGAGATTATAAACCTGCATTTTGAGCCACAATTCATGTTTGTTATTTATCGTATATGTGCTGCCTGTATTCGCATAATATTAGCATGACCACAAATTCCTCGAAAAAAAAAATATTAAAAAAAAAAAAAAAAAAAACAGCTATAGTTTGAAATCAAATAATATGTTTTTCAAATTTTATTTTATTTTTACTTTATTCCATCTTTACAAGAAGAAAGTATTGGATTCATGAAAATTTTTGACTTCCGATTTTCGAGAGGATTATGTTTTGATGTAAATAGCCCAACAGGTGGCGCTGCTATGTCGCTTTTTCAGGATTTTCACGATAGCTGTATCTCAAGAACTAATGCACAGAAATTTATCAAACTTTAGATTTTGTTACAAGTTGACATATAAGTTGTAGATTACGTTTCGGGGTAAATCTTCCAACAGGTGGCGCTGTTATGAAACTTTTTTATGATTTCCGCAACAGCTCTATCTCAAGAACTAATGTACGGATTTTTATCAAACTTCAAGAGACATTGACATAAGTTGTTGATGATTCGGTTTTGGTGTAAATGGCACAACAGTTGACGCCGCTATGCTGCATTTTTTAGGATTTACACAATTTTAGCGATAGTTATATCTCAAGAACTAATTCACGGAATTTCACCAAACTTTAGTTTCCGTTAAACCTTGATATAAGTTGGTGCATATTCGTTTTTGGTATATGTGGAACCTGCATGAAATAGAAGAATGTTTTTGGATTGGCACATCCGACTAGTTTTCCATAGATTTGTTTAATTTTCTTTTCGATACTTAACCCTTAACTACTGTGACAAAAATTGTTGCATAACTACTGTGAGTGGTCTCTGAGACCGTTTAATTGAAAGATGAATATAGATGCCTTGATTTACTCATGGGATAACTTTTCTGTACTGAACTTTATATACAAGACTGCTACAAATAAAACTCACTTATTTAGAAGTCTCTAGCCTTAGTGATAGAGCTCAAAATGATATAAAATTTCACAAGTAATTGTAATTAAACTGAAAATTACAAGTTTAACCCTTAAAAATTGTCGCATAGGTACTGTGAGCGATCTAATAGGTTCTAACAAGGAAGGTCTCAATAAGCGCATACTCAGATATATATTCTTCTTATGAGGATACGTTTATAAAAGAGCTTGCTGCGGAACCTCGATATAACGTCCATAAAAAATTCGGAAATTTTCGTATTTTTGGCGATTTGTCGCTGTTTGGCGACACAATGAAAAAAAAAGTTTCAATTATAAACACTTTTTTAAGAAAAACTTTTTCTACTTCATATACAGAACTAGTTAAGTGTGTTTAACTTAAACAAATACATTTCTATAAGTACGGTTTGCCATACACATTTATATGTATGTATAAAGAAAATTAACGATCGTATTCTACGGTTTAGAGCAAAATTTAAATTGATTAACAATGCTTTAAACTGAAAATTCAAGTCCGAGTCTGAGTATTGTCAATTTGACTTTAAGTTGTTAGAGTCGGAGACAACAAGAGAAAAGTAGTGTTGCCATGGAAACAACGACTTATTCAACATCGAAATGTCTAATGAGAGCGTTCTTAATCGGGTAGTTAGTGTTAAAATACACTTAAAACTTATCCAGCCGGTGAAACCATGTAAAATTAAATAACTTCAGAAACTATACATATTATATAAGCTTATAAGAAAAATAATAATTTATTTAAACCTTTAAGTTTAAATTGTTAAATTACTTCGCTTTTTAAAAACTCATTTAACGAGGAATTTTCAAATGCATTAAATTCGCTTGCATTTGGCGAGGAAAAGGTGTAGCTCGCCAAATCACATCTTTTTTACGCCATATGCTCGAAAGTATTTTTTTTCTGCAGATATTCTACTGGGATTCCGCAGCAAAATTTGATTGAACCTTCATAATATGCATGAGTAGTTTCATTAGTATTTTTTAAAAAAATATTCTGAGTACGCGCTTTAAGGAGACCTTCCTTGTAAGAGCGGACTAAGAAGCGGTCTAAGAGCGGCCTGTGAGCGGTCTAAGAGAGACCGCTTGATCGAAGGATGAATAAAAGGTTCGATTAACTCATAGATTACTGCTTCTGTAGTAAGCTTTATGTACACTGCTCAAAACAATTAGGGGAGTACATGGTTTTAACGAAATTACGCAAATACTTACACCAATAAGTAACGTAAAATACAATATCCATAATTTAGAGCGTAGCAGAAAACAGAAGAAAACTTCATATGCAAATCAAAGTTCATGACGTCAAAAACCAGAAAAAAGAGTCAGTTGCAGAAATTTGGATTTCGCACAAATGTCTGTTTCTCTGTCTCAGTTGTGAAATTCAATTTTTCAGCTTTTGTTTTGAGAAAAGGTGACTTGAATGTGTCACAACAACGTGATTTATTGGAATCCATAGCTTGGCGTATTATCGGGAGGCTTGAATTCGGGCAAACACAGCGAACTGTAGTGAACGCTGTTGGAATAGCCAGAATTCTCATTTCAAAGCTGTGGAATCGATTCCGAGAAACACGGAATGTTAGACGTCTACCAGAGCAAGGTCAGTCATATGCTACCTCAGCAACTGATGACCGATATATCCTATTAACAGCTCGTCGAGACTGAACTGGCAATGCTACTCAGCTGCAAAGACAGTTTCTCTTGGCAACAGGACGAAAGGTGTCCAGCCAAACAGTCCGAAATAGGCTTCATCAGGGTGGTCTCTATGCACGTAAGCCAATGGTCTACATTCCGTTGACCTCAAGTCACCGTGCAGCCCGAAGAAGGTGGGCTGCTGAACATCGAGATTGGAGGCAATATGATTGGAGTCAAGTGCTGTTTACAGACGAGTTCCGATTCAGTCTGGAGTGCGACATCCGACGTCTTATGGTATGGAGGGAAAGAGGCACTCGTAATAACCCCACATTCGTTCGTGAAAGATCACATTACAGACGAGGTGGGTTGACGGTATGGGATGCAATCATCATAGGTGGACGTAGGGACCTGCATATCATTCGGAATGGCACTTTGAGTGCCCAAAGGTATGCAGACGAGATACTGAGACCTTATGTCGTATCATACGATGCAACCATTGGTGATTCGTTTGTTTTCATGTATGATAATGCCAGACCGCATACAGCTCGTCTTGTGGAGAACATGCTTGAAGCTGAAACAATACAGAGTACGGAATGGTCAGGATGCTCTCCTGACCTGAATCTGGTTGAGCATGTTTAGCCATACTCGGAAGATGTACTGCAGCGAAACCAAGGCATCCTTTTACTGTTCTGGACTTGGAGATTGCAATTCTTGAGGAATGGAACAGTCTTATCGATAACCTCATCGCATCCATGGAAAACATGTGTGCATCAGTCTTAGCTGTTCAAGGGGACCACATGCTATATTAAACATCTTGCATCATTTCTAAACAACACTTTTTTGTCATTTACATGCAACCAAATTGTTGCCCTAAACCACCTTTTCATGTTCTTTCCATCGTTTCAAATAATTAAAGTTCCCTTACACATTCTCTTGCGTATTTTTTCCCGTATTGCGCATTGACACACGTGTACTCTCCATTTTATGCCCATGCAGGTCTGTCTCGTACGGTTCTCTTCACTGCTTTGCTTGCTCCCCTAATCGTTTTGAGCAGCGTACACGACTATTATAATTAAAATTCACCTATTTAGAAGTCTCTAGCTATAGTACTAAGGCTCCAAACGAAACAAAATTTCACTAGTATCTATAGTTGAAGTGAAAATTACAAGTTAAATTGAGATAACTGTAAAAATCAGCGGTCTGCCAGACCGCTAACAGCAGTTAAGTGTTAATACATGACGATATTTTCTGGGTTTCTGTTAGTTTATTTAATTGCCCCCCACTCCCACAAGGTTTTTTATGTTCCTTTTAGCTTTTCTCGATCATTGGAGATAATAAAATGAAAATATATCTTCACCAATATGCATATGTGTAAAAGTGTACAGTCGATAAAGCCATCTTTTTGGCTTTAGAAAACACTATCTTTTGAAATGAGAAATAATTCTTTTAAATCAGATTTATATTTATTTTTGTTACTTTTATTTTTAATTTCTACATTGTACACATAATAAATATTTTTCTTATTATAATTATTTCAAATCTTACTATTGAAAATTAGTGCTAAGTTTCACTCCTTTCTTATAAATTTCCCAAAATAACGTTTTTGTACATTTTCTTAGTCATTTAATGCAGAGCATAAGAAAGTACTAAAAATAATAAGTATGCGAAATCTCTAACTTATCTAAGAATAAGTGAGATGAAAAATAAACTTATGTACTTATACATCATCGAAAATATAGACAGTAAAATCTAACCTGTGAAAATCAAATATGTCTATAGCAGAAAACTTTAATGGTCCTAATCCTGACGTTGCTATAGAAATCAACGTGCTCAGCCGAAAATCTATTTAAAACGGATTTTTTTTCCGTTTCCTAGCTATTCCGTTTCCACAGGTTTTACTGTTATGGATTTAGTTTATTGAGATCGTGTCGTCATTGTAAAGCTGATTTCTTAAAGGAAAAGAAAAAAACAAAAACAAAAAAACAAAAAAACGTATTTTTTTTCTAAAGCACATTCACGAATTTGTGACATAAAAACAAAATTTGCAGACAAGCTATTCAATTGATTTGGTAAACATTTACAATCGAGGGTTGTAATTGAACTGAAACATATATAGTAATGTAGCTGTGTCGATATTATTGTTTTAGGTTATTATAGGCAATCTTATTACCAAAATTGTCTGATCCAGGAGATGAATAAATTAATGCATACCCCCCCCCCTCCCGTAATAAAAAATCCACGAGGATGAGGGAACAGGGGTTGATTTAAGGTACATACAAGGGCCTCTGTGCATATGCAATTTAGAAATACATTTCAGTAAAAAATAATAATTTAAAATTTGAAAAAATAAAATAAAATAATATTTTGACTAGTATTAATATTTATCATTTCATGATTATTTCTAAAAATGATTTTGTCAAATAAAAAAATATGGAGAAGGGCATAACTTAGTCCACTCCTCCGCTGAGACTTAAAATGTAATTGAAGATATTGATAAGGGCAAAGTTAAACATGAGCTAAATGTCAATAGAGACGTGTTTCTAAATGAGTTTCAGATTATTTTTATGTTTATATACAAAGGAAAAAAACCAACCGACATCATTAACTGTTAGACAAGCAACATATAAATAGGATATGTGAATGAGCGTAAGTTATATAACATCCGTAATTTGTCCATTAAAAAATTGTTGAAATTTTCAAAAAATAATTTCGTCAAATAAAAAAATGGGGAGAAGGGTATAACTTAATTTATCCTCCACCGAGATTTAAAATGTAATTGAAGATTTTGATAATGGCAAAGTTAAACGTGATCTAAATGTCAATAGAGACGTGTTTCTAAAATGAGTTTCTGCCTGTTTTTATGTTTATATACAAAGACAAAAAGACATCCGATATTATTAACTGTTAGGCAAGATATATGTGTGAAAGAGTGCAAGTTATACATTAACATACGCAATTTGTCCCGTAAATAAATTGTTTAAATTTCCAATTTGTTTTTTACCAAACACGTTGTAATTTTAATTTAGTTATTTCTGATAATTTGGGGTCACAGTTTCGACTGGATGCTTGAGCACTTGTCCCTTTGCACTGTGGGAAATCAGATCCCGATAATTTTGTTGTTTTGCATTAATAAAAGTATTTATAGCATTTCATTCCCTTTTATTTTTAATATTCTACAGTAATTATCCACTACCTCCACTACAATACGAATTCTACTATAAGGTGTGAATATTCATGAGAAACTGTTTTTCGAGATTGACCCTATTGTATCAAAATATGATTAATTTATTAAATTGAAATTGATAATTTTGTTGTTTTGCATTAATAAAAGTATTTATAGCATTTAATTCACTTTTATTTTTAATATTCTACAGTAATTATCCACTACCTCCAGTACAATAAGAATTCTACTATAAGATTTGAAATGGCATGAAACTGTTTTTCGAGATTGATACTAATGTATCAAAAGTTCATTAATTTATTAAATTAAATTGAAATTGATTCTGTTATTTTCATTAATAAAAGTATTTATAGCATTTAATTAGCTTTTATTTTTAATATTCTACAGTAATTATCCACTACCCCCACCACAATACGAATACTACTATAAGGTGTGAATTGATAAGAAACTGTTTTTCGAGATTGATACTAATGTATCAAAAGTTGATTAATTTATTAAATTAAATTGAAATTGATAATTCTGTTGTTTTGCATTAATAAAACTATTTATAGCACTTAATTCACTTTTATTTGTAATATTCTACAGTAATTATCCACTACTTCCACTATAAATATGAATTCTACTATAAGGTGTGAATATTGATATGAAACTGTTTTTCGAAATTCACCCTAATGTATCAAAAGTTGATTAATTTATTAAATTAAATTGAAATTGATAATTCTATTGTTTTGCATTAATAAAAGTATTTATAGCACTTAATTCACTTTTATTTTTAATATTCTACATTAATTATCCACTACCTCCACTACAATATGAATTCTACTATGGGTGTGAATTGATATGAAACTGTTTTCAGAGATTCATACTAATGTATCAAAATTCGATTAATTTATTAAATTAAATTGAAATTGATAATTCTGTTGTTTTGCATTAATAAAAGTATTTATAGCATTTAATTAAATTTTATTTTTAATATTCTACAGTAATTATCCACCATCTCCACTACAGTACGAATTCTACTATAAGGTGTAAATATTGAAACTATTTTTCGAGATTGATCCTAATGTATCAAAAGTTGGTTAGTTTTTTAAATTAAATTTAAATAGATAATTCTGTTGTTTTGCATTAATAAAAGTATTTATAGCATTGTGAATATTGAAGCTATTTTTCGAGATTGATCCTAATGTATCAAAAGTTGATTAATTTATTAATTTAAACTGAAATTGATAATTTTGTTGTTTTGCATTAATAAAAGTATTTATATCATTTAATTTCCTTTTATTTATAAAATTCTACAGTGAATATTGATATGAAACTATTTTTCGAGATTGATACTATTATATCAAAAGTTGATTAAATTAAATTGAAATTGAAATATCAGATGAGACACGCAAGGCCTTGTTGTTACTCCTTCTTTGGCAATAAATTCCTTACTCATTGTGATTACCCATAGTTACCATTTCAATGGGATTTCTAAACACAAATGTATAATAAATAATAGCTTAAGATTAAAAAACCTTTATGAAATTGGTGTGTTTACAAATTTAGAATATAAAAGGTTTTGATTACATTGTAAACTGATAATTTCTTATTTGCAACAGATTTCAATCATTTGATAAAATATAAAAATCTGACATATTGCAACAGAATTTTATAAAGAATGGTCTGAAACCAATTATCAGTTTTAAAACTACAAAAGTTTCATTTTCAAATAATATAATCACAGCTCATTCAAAACCTGACATTAAACTTATCTCGGTCAAACAATACTTATAAAGGAAAACAAAAATCGAAGACACTGTCTCGAGATAACTAAGTATCGACCTTGAGTTAAATCGAACATAAAACACTGCACTCGAGTCCTTGTTCTTAAACCATCTTCCAGATAAGATCTGTATTGTCGGTGGCAAACAGAACGCAAACCGTGATGCAGATAGACCCTGAAAATCTAAATCTTCTAGTCTTAAAAGGAAAGAAAAAAAATACTTTCATTCTTTTGTTGTACAAATTTTTCCAAGGTATTCATTAAAGTTATTCCAGGTTTATGGGTTTTCCGTATTGTGTTTTTATGCCATTTGTCGAAACAGTCGCTGTGTGTAAGGAATAATTTTGTAATTTTTGGAGTTGATGAGGGTTGTAGATTTTTCCGGTCAAATCATTTAATAGGCAGTTTTGAAAGAGTATAGAGATTTTAAGAAACAAAGCTTTTGTTTGCAAATTTAAAGGGTTACTTAATTTGATTATTTATCTTTTTTCGAGATTTTGTCTATAAAGGGTCATGGATAAAATCTTGAAAAATTGTTTATTTGGGAGCTAGTTTGAAGATTTCATTAATAAATCGTGAACATGAAAATGAATTCAGAAATATATACGATGGAAAATCATTAAGTAAGATACAAAAGATAATTAATTAATAACTTACAATGATATTCACTTCAAAACTATTTTTATTTCTCAACATATTCTCCACCAATATTTATGCACTTATATCACCGTTTTATCAGTGCCCCAACACCAGCTGCATAAGATTCTTTGGGTTGCTGTCTCAGCCACATTAGGACTTCAAGTTGAACCTTTTCATCATCTGTGAACATTATCTTGCTTCCAAGATGGTTTTTTAGTGGACTGAACAGATGAAAATGGCTTGGGGCTAAGTCGAAGCTGTATGATGGATGTTGAAGAAGTTGCAAGATGATGTTCACAGATGATGAAAAGGTTCAACCTGAAGTCCTAATGTGGCTGAGACAGCAATCCAAAGAATCTTATTAATGGGATTGCAGGAATGACAACTAGAAAGTTCAAAACAAGATTAAAAGACCATATGGCAGATATCAAATATGACAGAAGAACTACAGCTTTGGCAAGACTACATCGGACCGAGACTTTTAAAATCGATTTTAAGAATAATAAAATAATTTATCCATCAAGACTTTATTTCCCATCTATTATCCATGAATCAATAGAAATCTATATGCATAACGAGAACATATGAGATGAATCAGCCTTCTTTGAATTACCTAAAATTTGGCACGAGATGTTTTTCAATTTTAAAAAAGCAATAAGGAAATATTAATTTTCACCTTCTGCTATTATTACACATATGATCTTGTGTTTCAAGTTTTACAAGTTTATTTTAAAATCTTTGCGAGAATAGTTTGTTTATCGTGTAGATCTTGATAATGGCGCCGTTTGTGCGTTTGAAATATGTTGATCAACATATTAAAATGTTTTTATAAGCCTTTTGTGTTCTGTTTTTATTACTTTAAGCATGTACGAGGGAAAGTCATTAAGTAAGACACAAAAGATAATTAAATAATAACTTACAATGATATTCACTTCAAAACTTTTTTTTACTTCTCAACACATTCTCCACCAATATGTATGCACTGATATCACTGTTTTATCAGTGCCCCAACACCAGCTGCGTAACATTCTTCGGTTTGCTGTCTCAGCCACATTAGGACTTCAAGTTGAACCTTTTCATCATCTGTGAACATGATCTTGCAACTGCTTCAACATCCACCATACAGCTTCGACTTAGCTCCAAGCGATTTTCATCTGTTTAGTCCACTAAAGAAACCATCTTGGAAGCAAGATAATGTTCACAGATGATGAAAAGGATAAACTTGAAGTCCTAATGCGGCTGAGACAGCAACCCAAAGAAAGTTAAGCAGCTGTGTTGGGGCACTGATAAAACGGTGATATCAGTTTATAAATATTGGTGGAGAATATGTTGAAAAAGTTTTAAAATAGTTTTTAAGTGAATATCATCGTAAGTTATTATTTAATTACCTTTTGTGACTTACTTAATGACTTTCCCTCGTACATTTACATTTTAACAATGTTCCATTCAACTAAAACACGTATAAACTTTCTCTGCTTCAAAAATAACGTAAAATAAGGCACTTAGCTAATGTCTACAGAAAGCGATAGATAGAATTATCGCAAAAACCAGGAACCAACGCTGCATTTCAACAGGCCGGGTGATAATGTACACGATACAAGCACTGTTGAGGCAAATTTATGGAGTGTTGGCAGTGCGTTTTCCAGCAATCTGAGACACTGTAAACACAATCTGGATAAACACAGATTCGATGTGTAAATCCCTGATAATACTCCCTCACAAACACGTTTCTTCTACGAGATAAGAAGACTGCGGTGGGTCGTCGAATATCAGTGAAACGACAGATCAAATGCTTCCTGTAAGTTTTCTGTAACCAAACACATTGAGGTTGTTCTAGAAAAAAATTGCCCTATTAAGAGTAAAAAAAATATTACAAACAAGTAATTATTAAAAACTAGCCTGTTGTGAAAAAAGCTATTGAATAAAGCAGCGCACTATGAGACAGCTAACAGCAATTAAGGGTATTCTTTAAGGCTGTTCTAAATTCCAAACTGGCTACTTTATGACATATTTTTTAATTCATTTTTGTTCGGAAACGCATGAAATTGGCAAGTGTAGTTATTCAGAAAATTTGTAATCGAAAGACTTTTCCATTTTTTTGGCAAAGACAGATTTTTCAGAAAATACTATCAAAGTCGACGTTTGGAACTGAATTCCCGATGTGGCAGAGTGAGAAAGTCGAAAAACGTGTCGTCACGTGACACGAATGGCTTATAACTCCATAAGTAATTTCAGGGATCGATGCAGGTTTTTTGTTTTTCTTGGGGCCCATTTTGTGAAAAGTAAAAGTTATTTTTGTGAAAAAGTAACTATGATATAAAATCATTTATACATATCTTTATTCGAAATTATTATCTTCATAACTTAATTTTTAATATATTAATTAATATTCTCTTCGCTAAAAATTTCTCTTTATTCTAAAACCTCAAATGTTACTTCCTTTTCTCATATGAAAGACTATCTTTACTAAATGCAGCATGTACGTTAAAAATATATTTTAATTCCAATGCGGTCATAACAGATGTAATGTTATGTGTTCCGGACATACATTAACAGCTGCTTGGGCACCCAACCTTTTTCTGTTCATAAACAAATTGTGCAAGTAATGTAATTTCCCAGATACAAAGTTTAACTCTTTCCTTTGACTAAATTCCATTCCCACCTGGTTGTCCGCCTGTGTCCGCAAAAATTCACAAAATTTACGATTTCGCCAAATGTGGTAGCCTATTCATTACATCCGCCCAAAACATTGATATTAATTATCCAACGTACATATAAATTCTTCTGCGCGTCTGCGGTCTGTTGGCTCAATGTAATATCGCATCTTGGCGAGACAATCCATTGTCCAAAGGAGATCACTTCTAGCTTTTGGTCTGTGAACAACTGTTTTAAGCCTTTAATATCCGAGACCACCCCATTCTTGCATCTTATACTTGCTATATATCAATAAATAAACTTCAGCTGAGATGTCTTCGTTTTCAGTGGATATTCTTGTGTCTGCCTTCCGGGATTTCGAACCTATGGGTAATTGCTTACAACGTGAATGTACGAACGCACGGCTCACAAATTATCCGAATTCATGTGTTATGCATTAAAATATTTCAGCCCAAGATCATCATCACCATAGTAACATCTTTTAACGAAAGTTGAAATCCAATTATTCAAATTCGAAAAAAAAAAAAAAAAAAAAAAAGCATTTATTAACAAAAAAAGTTTTTAATTATTTTGCTGAAGTTTTCCTTTCTGGTGAACTTGTTTGTTCACAAATTGCACATTTTAAAAGTCACTAAATCATTAATAAATAGTAAGTTTTAATGGAATAGAATTTTGTGAAAGGGTCTATTTTATTAAAATAAATTGTGAAGGAGACTATTTTATTATAAAGAATTTTGTGAAGGGCCCATTTTATTAAATAGATTTTTGTGAAGAGGCCCTGAATCGGCCCCAAATTTTGCCTGGGTCGACCCTTGAATTTATTTATCAAAAAATTGAAAACTCATTTCGATTCCAAATCATTTCAATAGTCAGGTCTTCCAATTTTATCCCATTTAAAAATGAGTCGGAAAATGTGTCAGAAAGTTTTGCGTTGGTGAGCAGATCATTTGAGAATCGCCTGAAGATGGCATTGATGTAAATTGAATAATTGAGCTATTTTTAATAACTCAAAACACATTTTGAAATCGCCATTTCAACCCCCCTCCCCACACACACTTTATAAAGGACTTTTCAGTTCATAAACTTGTTATATTTTACTGCTAAATACTTTATATATACACAAACTCATTAAATGTATATCTTAACATAGTAAAGTGAATTGTATCTTAACAGTACCGAATAAGACATTCTCAATTTTTTATGCGAAGAAAAATTTAAATCTTTTTGCTTTTGTGATTTGAGGTAGAGGCAGAAACATGTTTTAAAGCGAAAGGTTAGCCCTAAATATTGTGTATGCAAACATATTCAGCATCGATTCGTTATCGATCGGCTATTCATAAATGTTTCAGTAATTTTCATAACGCAGCTTGATTTATTCCGAATTAGTCTTTGATAATAGAAAATATTTCAACTGTGCCTCATCCGTACTTGGTTTAGAAAATAATTTGCGATTCGTATTCATTTGGACAGCGTCCTAAATCAGACACCATTTGTCAGGGATTAGCATTTTACGATCATTCCAATTATTTTCAAATCCTATCTCGATTCATTTGATGTTTCGTGTTTAGAAAAAGAATAGAGCTTTGTGTTTCCTGATTATCTAAATATTATATACAGGGTGATTCATAAAAGATGGGCAGAACTTTAAGGGGTTATAGTACACTTAAAGACAAATAATATTAAATAGGAGACTAAGGGTCCCAGACGTATTCCCAAGGAGATAGGGGGCATTAAAGTTTAGGGTCCGAAATTTCAAATGATTATAAAACATGGAAAAATTGGTCGATTCGTTTGCGGTTTTTGCAAAAAATTTTCTTTATGCCAGTATTTTCTTGAAATAAAATTTTAAAGTTCAATTTCAAAAAATGCCGATAGGGGGCGCTTTAGACTTTGGAGTAACAAACAACTATTTTTTAACGTTATTTTTTGTATTTCTTTAAATGATTTCGAAAGCTTAGACTTAAACTTAAATTTTGATCTAAAAATCTGAGTCCTAACGAGTAGTTAAGTAGCGTAAACTGAAATTTGAAATTTGAAACCCTTCTCCCCCCAGAACAAAAACCAGTTATTCCCGATCTTTGTGTCGTAGATTAGGCTCTAACTACTGCCGCGTTTTGCTAAAATTATTCTTTATGTCAGTATTTTCTTGAAAATAAATTTTAAAGAAAATTTTCAAAAAATTCCGATAGAGGGCGCTTTAGACTTTGGAGTAACGAACAACTATTTTATACCGTTATTTTTTGTGTCTCATTAAATGCTTTCTAAAGCTTAGACTTAAATTTTCAGCCCAAAATCTGAATCGTTAGACGTGGTTAAGTTTCTGGGGAGAGGGGTTTGAAATTTCTACTCCTGAGCACAGTTCAGTTTACCATGTCCACACATTGTGTGCTGTGATACGAGGTAAAAAGACACAAATTAGGATTATGTTACCAAAGCATATTTATTAACATGTAATCACAATAAATGTTCAAAATTGTGACCACCAGAGGTTATGCACGCAGAACAACGGCGACGAATGGAACGGCGAACATTCGCGAAAACATCAGGCTTTTCGAGCACTTCCCCTACAGCGGCGGAAAGTCTGGCGACCAGTTCCTCGGGGGATTCAATGGGTATCTCATACATAAGAGCCTTCAATCGTCCCCAAAAAAAGAAATCGAGGGGTGAAAGATCTGGCGAGCGAGCAGGCCAAGCAACAGGACCACCTCGACCAATCCATCTGTTCGGAAATGTGATGTCCAGATAGTTGCGGACGTCTCGTACGTAATGGGCTGGCGCTCCATCGTGCTGGAACCACATGACCCGCCGGATGCGTGGAGGAACAACGTTTAACAGGTCTGGCAGCACATGTTGCAGAAATGTGAGGTATGTTTTACCGTTGAGGCGTTCAGGAAGAAGGTACGGTCCGATTAGGTGGTCTCCGAGGATTCCTGCCCAAACATTGATGGAAAAGCGTCTCTGATGAGCATGTGGATACGTAGCATGTGGATTGACATCCGCCCATACATGTGCATTGTGTGTGTTAAATGTACCTTCACGTGTGAAGGTACATTCATCGGTGAAAAGCACAGTTCGTCCAAAATGTGGATTTAGCGCGTTCTGCTGCAGAAACCAGCGGGCGAATTCAATACGATTTGGATAATCCCCTGGAGACAGTTTCTGGACTCGTTGCACATGAAACGGGAGCAAATGTTCATCCTTCAGTACCCTCCAAGTCGTGGACTGTGAGGTATCCACCTGGCTAGCCACTGTTCGTGTACTTGTACTTGGCTGCGCCGCTACTACATCCAGAATGGCTTCTGCAACAACTACTGATTCGTCCTTTTTTGCACGACCTGCATTCGACCGGGAAGCGAGAAATGATCCCGTCTCACACAACTGTCTGTGCAAGCGCTCGAAAGTTTTGCGGTTAGGCAACCGCCTGTTAGGAAATCGCTCTCCGTACATTCGTTGTGCCTCTGCACCATTTCCATCTGCCGCTCCGTAAATTAAATGCATCTCAGCCTTTTCCTTATTCGTGAAGGGCACCATCTTCCGATTCATTACTACAGCGACTTACACTTGACTCACCGTTCAGTGGTTTTTATGCCTGAATCGTGTCGAAATTTTGCATACGTGTTCTTCTTCTTCCCCATTTGACATTTGCATACTTTCTGTTTCCTTCTTCACCCGGTGACTAGCGTCAGGAATGGAGCTTTAACGTTTGCATGAGCGACGTTTCCAACTGTGCCAGTGCCTTTATGAGTGAATTCCGACTATGCAGTCCTTGACGAAAGTTGTATTTTTGCCTCGTATCACAGCACAGAATCGTTGGGCATGGTTAAGTAGTGCAAACTGAACTATGTTCAGAAGTTGAAATTTGAACCCCCTCCCCTCGCTACTGAACCACGCTCAGCGATTCAGATTTTGAGCTGAAAATTTAAGTTTAAGTCTAAGCTTTAGAAAGCATTTAATGAGACACAAAAAATAACGGTATAAAATAGTTGTTCGTTACTCCAAAGTCTAAAGCGCCCTCTATCGGAATTTTTTGAAAATTTTCTTTAAAATTTATTTTCAAGAAAATACTGACATAAAGAATAATTTTAGCAAAACGCGGCAGTAGTTAGAGCCTAATCTACGACACAAAGATCGGGAATAACTGATTTTTGTTCTGGGGGGAGAAGGGTTTCAAATTTCAAATTTCAGTTTACGCTACTTAACTACTCGTTAGGACTCAGATTTTTAGATCAAAATTTAAGTTTAAGTCTAAGCTTTCGAAATCATTTAAAGAAATACAAAAAATAACGTTAAAAAATAGTTGTTTGTTACTCCAAAGTCTAAAGCGCCCCCTATCGGCATTTTTTGAAATTGAACTTTAAAATTTTATTTCAAGAAAATACTGGCATAAAGAAAATTTTTTGCAAAAACCGCATACGAATCGACCAATTTTTCCATGTTTTATAATCATTTGAAATTTCGGACCCTAAACTTTAATGCCCCCTATCTCCTTGGGAATACGTCTGGGACCCTTAGTCTCCTATTTAATATTATTTGTCTTTAAGTGTACTATAACCCCTTAAAGTTCTGCCCATCTTTTATGAATCACCCTGTATATTAGTCTGTATCAAAAGTATTTTCGTTTTTATATCAAAGCCTGTAGCTGGCACTGTATCCCCCCTCTTGTTGAACTTAAAATGTTATTTAAGAGAATACATGTCCCTCTATCTTCTATAATCTGAGGCTTCTTTCTTTCACTTTTTGTTTACGTAAAGAGGGATACAAATGTTGAGATTTTAGATTTTATGCATCTTAAGGCATGATTTTAAACTAGACTTTAAAACCAATGAAGCTGTCCTCAAAATTCGTGCAGTTGGAGGCCAGGACTGGACAGTTCAAAACAAATCCAAACATTTTAAGGAAGGGGATCTCATCCTTGAAATCAAACGCAGAAGTGACAGGGGAATTTTGACCAGTTGAAGATAAAAAAGAGAAGAATCCATTCTTCGCAATGATTTTTGATGCTAAAAATTAACAAAACTACACATTCAGCTATTATTAATGTTTGAATGTGTAGTTTTGTTAATTTTTAGCATCAAAATTTATTGTGAAGAAAAAATTATATTCTTTATTTAATAGTTTGACCAGTTGAAGAGTTCAACTGGTCAAAATTCACCTGTCACTTCTGCGTTTGATTTCAAGGTTGAGATCCCCTTCCTTAAAACGTTTGGATTTGTTTAGAACTGCCCTTGTCCTGACCTCCAACTGCACGAATTTTAAGGACAGCTTCATTGGTTTTAAAGCCTAGTTTAAAATCATGCCTTAAGATGCATAAAATCTCAACATTTGTATCACTCTTTACGTAACCTAAAAGTGAAAAAAAGAAGCCTGTTTGATTACAGAATATAGAGGGACATGTATTCTGTTAAACAACATTTTAAGTTCAACAATAGGGGCGATACAGTGCCAGCTCCAGGGTTTATTATAAAAACATTCAAAAAACTAAAATACTTCTGATACAGTGTAAGTTATACATATGTACGATAGAACGTCGATTTATAGTGCAAAAATAAACATATGTAACTATGGTATCATTTAAATATTATGTCAGCAAATTGCACCCCCATTCCCCCAAAACATAAAACATAAGGAGGTTTCATAATTTTAATTAGATGCTAAATTAAAACAAAAATAATGTTACTCGTGGAAATTTACAAAACTAATTATTTAAAGTTTTTAAGTTTTATTAGCTGATTGACAACCATTGTGTATTGCGTTTGTATTTAAACTGCATCAGATCTTTCGATAACTTAGAGGAGGAAAAATTATGTCTAATATTATTCTACTCTTAACAAAGAATTATAATATTAATTTTAATAATTATTATATTTATTTATGTTTAATTTTAGAAAAATGTAAATGTGTTCCAAGTTTTATCATTCTACGTTTATTGGAGTTTTTTTAGTCCTTAATTCTTAATATTCTTAAGTCAATAAATCAGACCCTCAAATACTAACCCTTAAATACTGCCACAGAAATTGTCGCATATAAAGGCTCGATTATCTGATAGGATAAGGTTTCTATACTAAAATTTATGTTCAAGATTTTTAGAATTGACTTTCTCCTATTCAGAAGTTTCTGCCAATAATATTATAGCTCAAAACAAAGCAAAATTTCACTAGTATATGTAGTTAAACTGAAACTGACAAGTTAAACTGTGAAAAATTAAAAATACAGCATTCTGTGAGACTGTTAACAGCATTTGAAGGTTAAATATCTATAATATTTAAGATGGCCTTGGTGTAAGATGAACAACAGCTGACTTTGAATATCTCAAAAAACATTTTGAAATGGCCATTTCAGATTTCCCTCCCCACTCTTTATAAATGATTTTTCTATGCATAAACTTATTATGTTTTATTGAAAGACGCTTTATAAAAATACATTATACACAAATACATAAAATGTATATCTTAAAATCTCAACAGTATCTGAATTAAATATTCTCAATCATTTATGTAAGAAAAAAACGGAAATAATTTTGCGATTGTGGTTCTAGATACAGCCAAAAACATGTTTTAAATTGCAATATTAACCCTGTATGATGTGTGCAAAAATATTCAGGATCGATTCTTTATCGATCGGTTATTCATATATATTTCAGTAATTTCTATAACTCAACTTGATTCATTCCGAATTTGTCGTTGGTTATAGAAAATATTTCAACTGCGCCTCATCCATATACTTGGTTTAGAAAATAATTTGCTATTCGTATTCATTTGGACAGTGTCCTAAATCAGACGCGATTTGTTAGGGATTAGCAATTTGCGATTGTTCCAATTATTTTCAAATACTACCTCGAATCATTTGATGTTTCGTGTTTAGAAACAGAATAGAGCTTTGTGTATCCTGATTATCTGCAAAACAGGAATTATATTTTGAATAGAACGTCGATTTATAGTGGAAAAACAAACATCTGTAACTATAGAAATATTTAAATACTAGCAAATCCCGGCGGCTTTGCACGCGTAAGTTGTTGAAATATGCCAAGTGGTATTTGTGTTCCTATTTTTATTAGAGGAAATTATACTGTTACGGATAATTAAAAAAAATACTAATTAAGCCGCAGTTTGCGAAAAATTCATTTTTATACTGCAGTAGGTGAACTCGATACTTAAATTAATGAGAAAATCTTAAATTACTAGGTTATTTGAAAAGTTCTTTCCGTTTGGGAAAGTTGGTTTCTACCAGAAAATTCTATCATTTAATTATTAGACATTAATTTCGATAGCTAATGTCTAATAATTTTATACATATACTAAACTTTACTTAACTATATTTAAATGTATGGCAATGAAAACTGCTTTAAAAAAAATTGGGGTAGCTTTACTTTACTTATTTTCGAACGAATCTCCTTTTGTAACAGTTAAACATACCTTTCTCTTCATTTTTTTCACTTGTTTCTATTCAAAATTATCCTTTTTTTATTCAATTTGCTCTTACTAATCATTATAATTATTCTCTTACGACCTTAAATGTCAAGTAATTCTTGATTGGCTGCTCTACGCAAGCTAAATCTTGATTGGCTAGCTTACTAATTTCGGATTGGCTGTTGAAGTTGACGGTGTAATCCATAGCTTCTTTTTCTGTTTCAATGCATTTTTGCTATATTTATACTCTTTTTTACATGGCTCCTTTAAGATGTGATATACAACTACTCATATACAGTGAGTGGAGTTTCTTGCAACTGGGTATCCCCTTGAAATGATAAACTGTTTCACTGCTTCACTGTCTAATAATTGACGGGCAGAATTTTCTGGTACGAATTGGTTTTTCCAAATGGAAGGAACTTCCCGAAAAGCCCAATAATTCCAAGTAAATGGTAATTTAGAATCTATTTTGAAGGCATTCCGCTCATTTAATTTTTATTTGAAATTTCGAATATTTTAGAAACCGTTCTTAGCTTGCATTTGTATCTTAAAAAAAACCATCATACAAAAATCGAAGCTTCTGGTTATCTAAGCTTCTATATGAACTATATCACAGAAATGGCAATTTTAGGACGTTTTTTGCTCCTGCACACTTTTAAATTTCGAAATTTTTAAAAACAGTTCTGTGGGTACGTTTACGTTTAAAAAATAACAGACATATCAAATTTCAAGTTTCTATTTTTAACAATTTAAAATAAATCAAAGTTTAGAATATTTTTAGAAAGTTTTCCGCTCATTTCACCCTTTTAAATTTTGAAATTTTTAGAAACCATTTTTAGCGAAAACTTACATCTTAAAGACAATCACCATGGCAAATTTCAAGTTTATAGCCTTAACAGCATCACGAAAATTGTAATTTTAAAGCACTCGTTGTTTTTACATCCTTTTAAATTTAGAATTTTGTAAAAACTGTTCTGAGCGAGCATTTACATCTTAAAAGTAACAGAAAAGTCAAATATAAAGTTTCTATCACTAGCACTTCTAAATAAACCGTAATTTAGGACGTTTTCAGCTCATTTCAAATCTTTAAATTTCGAATTTTTAATAAACTGTTTATACCGAGCATCTGCATCTTAAAAGTAACCACTATACTAAATTTCAAGTTTCTAACTTGAATAAATCCAACTAAATCGTAATTTAAAACATTTTCCGTTCATTTCACCCTTTTAAATTTCGAATTTTTTAAAAACCGCTCTTCCGACCTGATGTCAAAGAGTTCGGAAGATGAGAACTATTTTTTTTATTGCTATGTTAAAGGAGTCGACAAGAAAACAAACAAACAAACAAAAAAGCGAGAAGAAAACATTTCTTTTACAACTTTAGATAGCAATATTTTTTCACCAAATTTTTACATGGGCTGTAAAACCGTTTTATTTATAACCAATAAATATTCGGACAAAAAGAACAAGAAATTGAGAGCTTTTATCACTAAATATCAGTATTTTTTCGCGGATTTTTCGTTTTAAAATATAATTTCATACAAAATTGGGTTAAAGATATAAAATAATAAAAACTTGATGTTTTTCAAATTTATTATCACGGTCCCGGTCAGCTATAACTATTATCACGGGCGGGTCAGCTAGTCAATTCTTAAATAAACTTGTTTTCATGTTCAATAAACATGTTTTACAGACAAACATGATAAAGCAACATTAACATAAAGCATTAACATTAATATTATTTTGTTACTTTGCATACATAAATTCAGTTGCGCAGCTGAAAATGTTTAATTGAGAATTGTTAGCATCTTGAAAATCGATAGCTCGGTTTGAGAAAACTGATTAATACGCTGTAAATACTACTCGGAAACGTTTCCGAAAATCAGTGGCAGCAAAATAAATTTTGTGTTTAATAATGCTTCTTTAAATCTATAAAATATATTGTTTTCTGAGGTTTCTTAAGATAAAGAACGGTTTTTGGATTAATGGGTAACTCGGAAGAGGTTAATGTATATTTTCGGTCGTGGTTATCTTATATTTTCGTAGATTGAGAAACACTTGTCATTTTTACTTACCCATCATACGTAGTATAGGGTATGTCTTGTAATCGTTTTGATAATCGAAAGAAATTTTTTAACGATTTACACGTTTCAGACACTGGAGATTCCGAAAAACATTTTTAGAAAAAAAAATTTGCCGTCCGTCTGTCTGTGTCTCTGTAAACGTTCTATCTCCCGAACAAATTGAGATAGAGACTTGAAATTTGGTATGTACTTAGTATGTAATAATGGGAAGAAGCTCATTGAATTTCAGTAACCTCAGTAACCTCGATTATCCGGAACTTTTTTTTCTGGTCTCTTGAAATATTCGTTCTGATAAAAGGTATATAAAAATTTTCGAAATTGTTTATTTTAAGGAGTGAATATAAAAGACAATAAAAAAAACATAAATTTTGCATAAAGAAGGAAGTCAATAGGATAATGAGTTGTCGAGGTATCTGTAATCCTTTTTTCCACACTCTTCGATTTTTCATGACCCTGTATTTCATTCAAATTTCAATTCAAAGATATATTTTAATTGGAAATGAGACGCTTCATCCGGCGAAGTAAACCGTTAATTAATAGGATTATCATTTTTGGAGTTATAAGGGTATTTCTTTTACGCAATTCAGTAATAGAGCATTTAAAGTTTATGACGTCATCAAGCCACGATTTTATTCGAATTGCAATGCATTTTATATATAGTTTACACATGTTTTATTTTCACATTTTATACTATGCATATCCATGATGGGTAAGTATTACGGTGGCTCCCAATGACTAGTTTTACAGTGTATTCTATATCCATTGCACAAAATACCGTATAAATGGAACTTACCAGTTTTCCTGGTGTTTTAATATCCACTAATACATACGAGGTCAACAATAGCAATATTTCATTGCAGAAAATAAAACATTAATAAAATAATTTATCTCTCATAGGACCAGTTTGAGTACAGAAAGTCCATAAAATGCTTTGAACTGTCAACTTTAGGGAGTTGACGTCAAACGCGCGAATGTGGGCTTTCGATTACGATAATTTTGGCTAAAACCGAAAAGAAGAGGAAGCAGATGGTGGATGTGACAAATTAAGTCACGTGAGACGGATGCTGGTCTGTTGCCACATTAACTATTGAGTCCTGCCCCCGTGCAACTTTTGTGTCTTTAAACGAAAAGTAATTTGATCTTGCTGAAGAATGAATATAATAAGCAATTACTATATTACTTAGAGAGCGCAAGATGGCATATGCCATTTTTTAAGATTCTATTTGGCACTCTTGATTAAATTTAGTTTTTTAATTATTTTCAGCAAGGAATTTTTCTGATGTTGAAAGATTTCGAAAGAGATTTTATAAGAAAATGAGTCGATCGTAAAATCTTGCAAGGATCGGATTAATCCCGCAGCATTTTAACCCAAACACTTCCAGAAACTCAAAAAAAAAAAAAAAAAAAAAAAATTCTACAATAGAAGATAATATATATATATATTATATATTACGAAGTTATTAAATAATTAATAAAAATAAAAATTTAATATCTGAGATATACAGGGTGATTTACTACCAATTCCATAAATTTTAAACGATGATAGAGCACACTGTGTAAGAATGCTGGGTCGAAAAATCTGCACTCTAAAAACGAAAATTTCAAAGCTGAGCAAAAAATACTTCAATCTGAGTATGTCGCATAGTCAAAATGACTCCGAATCAAAATTACTCAAGTTTGAAACATGTATGTACTCTTTTTTTTTTAAAGAACATGCACACACTCAAGAATAAAACATCATGTGCTCCTATTTGAGTATGTTCATGTTTCAAAAATGAGTACGAACTGACTTCTATGTGTTCATTTTTGAGTATGTCCATGTTTCAAACAGGAGCATGAACTGACCTCTATGTGCTCAGTTTTGAGTAAATCCTTGTTTCAATATTCTGTGTATTTCTGGTATTTCAGAATTGAAAGCATTGGGTGATCCTATTTGAAAAAAAAAGATTCATAACAAAATTAAAACATCGATTTACTCAGATTTGAAAGTGTCATTTTTCTCAGTGTGTTGAAAATATCGGCAAAATATCATCATATTACTTTATTGCTAAAATTATGAACGAAAATCTGTGTTCAACTCAAAGTGAGACACCCTGTATTTTTGGTACCCATGTTCCCTATAGTAAAATGTTTGTTGCAGTGGTCTCTGTCACCTCGTAAAATTTGTCGTACTGGTAGAGGTATTTTCACAAGAAAAGACTTCTGAATTTTCTTGTAAAAAAAAAAATAATAATAAATAAATAAAAATAAAAAATCAAGTGTACCGGAAGCCAAACCCCGACGTCAAACACAAACAAGCAACAAAAAAATTTTAATCACCCGAATCAAACCCAATGCTAAGCAAAATAATAATAATAACAAAGAATTAAATCGATCCAACCAGCTGATCGGATAAAATTAAATTCCCGATACGATGTAGGACTCTCGTTGGGACGATAATTGAAGTTATTCTGGCCCGTATATATATAATCTTCATACTGCAGAAAAAGATATATCGGAGAAAATTCCGTAAACTAATGATTCAAAGATTCAATTCGTCTTAGAGTCCTGCGCGAATTGGATTATATTATACCCGACCGAGCCCGAAAATTACATTTCAACTCAACTCAAAATTCGCCTCGAACCCAGCAGAAAAAAAATTCATCGATACGAATCTGCTTGAACCCGAACCTGGCATGGAAGAAAATTAATCCATATTAAAGTACAAGTGTGTAAAGTGTACAATTATATCTCTAATATTAATTATATCTTTTATGCCGAATAATCAACGTACATATGCTTATTAATGTTCAAATATATATATATATATATACACTGTAAAAAATTTCCAACCCTTTTCCGTTTCGTAAAAGATAAATTTCCTTTACGATACGGAAAACAACCGATAAAATATTTTTTCCGAATCACAACAGAAAGTTTTCCTACTGTCATAAAAATAATCTTTTTATATCGTATTAGTTTCCGAAATGATGGAAAATAACTTCACCGGACTTACTGCGCAGTCTCACTCTCTGCTGACGTATGAAAGGCGTGGCGTCACGTGATTGATAACAGAACAGAATCGAGATTTTCGATGAAGAAGATGTCCGCCATGTTGTTAAATATTGGACAATTGTTCTACGTAGTTCTAACTTCGCAATGGTAAGTACTAAAATTTATGTGATTTTTAATATTTGGGATTTGATATGTCCATATATTTACAGTGCATGATTATCAAACCGAATAACATGTTTAAGGAGCTGCGTAGCCTGAAATAAAATGCATATTGTCTTATTTCTCGCTCAGTTTATTTTTTATGAGAAAAATATCCCCAATCAAAAAAATATTTTGATGTGCCAGAAATTTCTAACTTAGATATTATCTTAATGAAAACTCAATTTTTGTAGACTGCTTTTTAAGTAGTTTTTAACTTATTCTAAATTCAGGTACTTGTTTATTTGTTTAATTCTGTAAGGCATCCAGTGTTGAATTCAGGAGATAGCCGGGGGAGGGGGGGGGGACATTCCTCTCTCCCGGAGCATTGAAATGGCCACCCCCTCTGAAGATTTCGGATTTTATGATTTAATGGTCAAAAAGTGCAATTCCCCCCCCCCCCCCTCGGAACTCTATAATATGCCCCCAGGAGCCACAGAAATCCCTCTCGGAGAAAAATGCCTGAATTCAACACTGAAGATATCAATAACATACCTATGATCTTAAAATAAATTCATGAGATTTTTCTGTATTCGATGCCATATCAGAATCATATATTGTCTTTTTTTTTTTCAGGTACTACATTATTATAGAATCAATTTAACATTTTATTATTTGTAGTGTATTAAAATTCAATTAAAAAGGAATGTCCATTAAATTCTATAATGTTGATTACAAATTTGAGAAATGTATGTCAGGGTGCTATAACGAAATTTATAATGGTATATGGTAAAATAAATTTCAGTAGTCTTTTAATATCAGACAATATTTTAGTTGTGAAAAACGTAAAGTAGAATATGCTTAATACCTTGAGGTTGATTTTACCTATATTCATGCTGTAAAAGCTTGCATGCAGAAGCTTTCAACTGCCCCACCCTGTATATTCAAATTTAATTGATTAAATTTTATTTTTCTCACATTATTTTGAAAATAAAAAATGACTTTTAATCTTTTCTAATAATTTAAAATAAACAGAATAAAAAAAGCAAACAGGGAATTTTTGTCAGTAGAGGTGCGGGGGTGGGGGGGGGGATTTATTTTAAAAATATAAAGCTTCAATTCTTCATTTAAAAATAAAAAAAAGAAAGAAAAAGAAAACCTGTAATAGCTTTTGTTACATTTCTGTATTGTTTTTCATCCTAATTTATATAAAAATTATCTTGTATGTGGGTTTCTAACAAAAAAAAAAAAAAATATCTAATTTGATTTCATTTCATATTTGCGCTTTCCTTTTAACTAAATCTTGTCATGTATTTAAATGCACGTGTTAATACTGTGCAAATTTCAAGAAATAAAAAAATGTTCAAATGAGTCATAATGTCAACATATAAATCATAAATGTTCTGAAAATTCTGCTATTTTTGGAGTTCACAGAACCCGAAATATCATTGTAATAGAATTTTTTTTAGCTCACAGGTTATCAAAGCCGGACCCCCCCCCCCCCCCCCCCCGCTTAATTTACATAAATAGGTTTTTCATGCAGAATTATCCGATTTTAAATTTTCAAATTTTATATATAGGTTCATTCTGATAAGGCGCTTCCCTGATTATCTTTGGGGGTTAATTGATTAAGTATAGAGGGCGGAACTGGGGGCTAATCCCCCTTAATTTAGATAATGGGTTTTTCATGCAGAATTATCCGATTTGTTTCAAATATTCTATATAGGTTCTTTCTGATAAGGCGCTTCCCTGATCAGTTTTGGGAGTTCATTTGTTAAGTTTACAGGATGGAACTGGGGGCTAATCCCCCCCCCCCCTTAATTTAGATAATGTGTTTTTCATGCAGAAATATCCGATTTGTTTCAAATTTTATACATAGGTTCATTCTGATAAGGCGCTTCCCTGATCAGTTTTGGGGGTTCATTTGTTAAGTTTACATGAGGGAACTAGGGGCTAATTCCCCCCCCCCCCTTAATTTAGATAATGTGTTTTTCATGCAGAAATATCCGATTTGTTTCAAATTTTGTATATAGGTTCATTCCAATAAGGCGCTTCTTTGATCAGCTTTGGGGGGTTCAATGGTTAAATATAAAGGGGGAAGAGGGGCGAATCCCCTCCCTAAATTAAATAAATGGGGTTTTCATGCAGAATTACACAATTTGCTTTTAATTTTGTATATAGCTTCATTGTGATAAGGCGTTTCCTTCATTAGTTTTGGGGGTTCATTGGTTAAGTATAAAGAGGGCAACGGTCATTAACCCCCCACCCCCTTAATTTAGGTAAATGGGTTTTTCATGCAGAATTATCCGATTTGTTTCAAATATTGTATATAGGTTCATTCTGGTAAGGCGCTTCCCTGATTATCTTTGGAGGTTAATTGATTAAGTATACGGGGCGGAACTGGGGGCTAATCCCCCTTAATTTAGATAATGGGTTTTTCATGCAGAATTATCCGATTTGTTTCAAATATTCTATATAGGTTCATTCTGATAAAGCGCTTCCCTGATCAGTTTTGGGGGTTCATTTGTTAAGTTTACAGGAGGGAACTGGGGGCTAATCCCCCCCCTTAATTCAGATAACGTGTTTTTCATGCAGAAATATCCGATTTGTTTCAAATTTTGTATATAAGTTCATTCCGATAAGGCGCTTCCCTGATCAGTTTTGGGGGTTCAATGGTTAAATATAAAAGAGGAACAGGGGCTAATCTCCCCCTAAATTAAATAAATGGGTTTTTCATGCAAAATTTCCCAATTTTCTTCATATTTTTTATAGAGCTACATTGTGATAAGGCGCTTCCTTTATTAGTTTTGGGGGTTCATTGGTTAAGTATAAAGAGGGGAACGGTGATTATTCCTCCCCCTTAATTTAGATAAATAAGTTTTTTATGCAGAATTATCCGATTTGCTTCAAATTTTGTATATAGGTTCATTGTGATAAGGCGCTTCCCTGGATCAGTTTTGGGGGTTCAATGGTTAAATATAAAGGGGGAACAGGGGCTAATCCCCCCCTCTAAAATAAAGAAATGGTTTTTTCATGTAAAATTACCCAATTTGCTTCGTATTTTGTGCATAAGTTCATTGTGATAAGTCGCTTCCCTGATTAGTTTTGGGAGTTCAATGGTAAAGTATAAACGAGGGGAACGGGGGCCAATCCTACCCTTAATTTAGATAAAACGGTTTTTCATGCAGAATTATCTAACTTGCTTCAAATTTTGTATGTAGGTACATTGGTGAAGTATAAAGGGGAGAACAGGGACTAATTCCCCCCCCCCTCTCAATTGAGAAAAATGATTTTTTAAAGCAGAATTATCCAATTGTTTCAAATTTTTTTTATAAAAGGTTCATTCTGATAAGGTGCTTCCTTGATTAGTTTTGGGGGTTCAATGGTAAAGTATAAAGGGAGCGAAATGGGACTAATCCCCCCTTAATTTATGTAATGGGTTTTTCATGCAGAATTATCCGATTTGCTTAAAATTTTGTATTAGGTTGTTTCTGATAAGGCGCTTCCCTGATCAGTTTTGGGGGTTCAATGGTTAAAAATAAAGGGGGAACAGGGGCTAGTCCCCCTAAATTAAATAAGTGGGTTTTACATGCAAAATTACCCAATTTTCTTCATATTTTGTACATAAATTCATTGTGATAGGTCGTTTCCCTGATTAGTTTTGGAAGTTCAATGGTAAAGTATAAAGAGGGGAACGGTGATTAATCCTCCCCCCCTTAATTTACATAAATGGGTTTTTCATGCAGAATTATCCGATTTGCTTCAAATTTTGTATATAGGTTCATTGTGATAAGGCGCTTCCCTGGATCAGTTTTGGGGGTTCAATGGTTAAATATAAAGGGGGAACAGGGGCTAATCCCCCCTCTAAAATAAAGAAATGGTTTTTTCATGTAAAATTACCCAATTTGCTTCGTATTTTGTGCATAAGTTCATTGTGATAAGTCGCTTCCCTGATTAGTTTTGGGAGTTCAATGGTAAAGTATAAACGAGGGGAACGGGGGCCAATCCTACCCTTAATTTAGATAAAACGGTTTTTCATGCAGAATTATCTAACTTGCTTCAAATTTTGTATGTAGGTACATTGGTGAAGTATAAAGGGGAGAACAGGGACTAATTCCCCCCCCCCCCTCTCAATTGAGAAAAATGGTTTTTTAAAGCAGAATTATCCAATTGTTTCAAATTTTTTTTATAAAAGGTTCATTCTGATAAGGTGCTTCCTTGATTAGTTTTGGGGGTTCAATGGTAAAGTATAAAGGGAGCGAAATGGGACTAATCCCCCCTTAATTTATGTAATGGGTTTTTCATGCAGAATTATCCGATTTGCTTAAAATTTTGTATTAGGTTGTTTCTGATAAGGCGCTTCCCTGATCAGTTTTGGGGGTTCAATGGTTAAAAATAAAGGGGGAACAGGGGCTAGTCCCCCTAAATTAAATAAGTGGGTTTTACATGCAAAATTACCCAATTTTCTTCATATTTTGTACATAAATTCATTGTGATAGGTCGTTTCCCTGATTAGTTTTGGAAGTTCAATGGTAAAGTATAAAGAGGGGAACGGTGATTAATCCTCCCCCCCTTAATTTACATAAATGGGTTTTTCATGCAGAATTATCCGATTTGCTTAAAATTTTGTATATAGGTTCATTGTGATAAGGCGCTTCCCTGGATCAGTTTTGGGGGTTCAATGGTTAAATATAAAGGGGGAACAGGGGCTAATCCCCCCCTCTAAAATAAAGAAATGGTTTTTTCATGTAAAATTACCCAATTTGCTTCGTATTTTGTGCATAAGTTCATTGTGATAAGTCGCTTCCCTGATTAGTTTTGGGAGTTCAATGGTAAAGTATAAACGAGGGGAACGGGGGCCAATCCTACCCTTAATTTAGATAAAACGGTTTTTCATGCAGAATTATCTAACTTGCTTCAAATTTTGTATGTAGGTACATTGGTGAAGTATAAAGGGGAGAACAGGGACTAATTCCCCCCCCCCCTCTCAATTGAGAAAAATGATTTTTTAAAGCAGAATTATCCAATTGTTTCAAATTTTTTTTATAAAAGGTTCATTCTGATAAGGTGCTTCCTTGATTAGTTTTGGGGGTTCAATGGTAAAGTATAAAGGGAGCGAAATGGGACTAATCCCCCCTTAATTTATGTAATGGGTTTTTCATGCAGAATTATCCGATTTGCTTAAAATTTTGTATTAGGTTGTTTCTGATAAGGCGCTTCCCTGATCAGTTTTGGGGGTTCAATGGTTAAAAATAAAGGGGGAACAGGGGCTAGTCCCCCTAAATTAAATAAGTGGGTTTTACATGCAAAATTACCCAATTTTCTTCATATTTTGTACATAAATTCATTGTGATAGGTCGTTTCCCTGATTAGTTTTGGAAGTTCAATGGTAAAGTATAAAGAGGGGAACGGTGATTAATCCTCCCCCCCTTAATTTACATAAATGGGTTTTTCATGCAGAATTATCCGATTTGCTTAAAATTTTGTATATAGATTGTTTCTGATAAGACGCTTCCCTGATCAGTTTTGGGGGTTCAATGGTTAAATATATAGGCGGGACAAGGGCTAATCCCCCTAAATTAAATAAATGGGTTTTTCATGCAAAATTACCCAATTTCCTTCAAATTTTGTATATAACACATGGGCTGATAAGTTCCCGGTCTGGCACACAGATGGCGTTGCAATTGCCGAACCGATGTTTTTTTTTTAGTAAATACGAACCTTTAAAAGGTAGCAGAAAAGATGTCATGATGATTCGCCGTGTGGATAAAACGTTAGAGTGGTTTTATTTGAACAACTTTGTTGATAAACAAAAAAAATGGATAAACAAGAATTTCAAGAATTGTATTTTGATGGGGAAAAAACACCGTTCAAACAAAAGCTTGGCTTGATAAGCATTATCCGGACATTGCACCAGGTAAATCAAACATTATTGACTGGTTTGCTGAATTTAAACATGGTCGTACGGACACCAGTGATGCACCACGCAAAAGAGGTGGTTACTCCGGAAAACATAAAAATAGTCCAAAAAATCGTTTTGGGGAACCGTAAAGTGAAATTGCAGGCGATAGCTCAGACTCTGAAGATATCCAAGAAACGTGTAGGTTTTATTTTGAATGAGCATTTGTCTATGAAAAAGCTGTTGTCAAAGTGGCTGCCGCGCGTGTTGACTTTTGACCAAAAACAACAACGAGTCAATGATTTAGAACACTGTTTGGAGCTTTTTCGTTATAAAATTATGTTATTTATTATTAAACTATTATTATTATTTATTTATTAAATTATTATTATTAAATTATTATTATTTATTATTAAAGTTATGTTATTTATTAAAGTTATAAAAGTCATAATGTTTTGTTAAAAAGTTCTGTTTTCTTTATTAGACCGGGAACTTATCAGCCCATGTGTTAGCTTCATTGTGATAAGGCGGTTCTTTCATTAGTTTTGGTTGTTCATTGGTTAAGTATAAAGAGGGGGACGGTGATTAATCCCCCCCCCCTTACTTTAGATAAATGACTTTTTTATTCAGAATTATCAGATTTGTTTCAATTTTTATATATAGGTTCGATGTGATAAGGCGCTTCCCCGGATCAGTTTTGGGGGTTCATTGGTTAAATATAAAAGGGGGAACGTGGTCCAATCCCCCGTAATTTGGATAAATTGATTTTTCATGCTGAATTATACAATTTGCTTCAAATTTTGCATATAGGTTCATTGTGATAAGGCGCTTCCCTGATTAGTTTTGGGGGTCCAATTGCTAAGTATAAAAGGGGTGGAACGGGGGCTGATCACCCCTTAATTTAGATAAATGTGTTTTTCATGCAGAATTATCCAATTTGCTTCAAATTTTGAATATAGGTTCATTCTGATAAGACGCTTCCCTGATTAGTTTTGGGCGTTCATTGGTTAAATATGAAGGGGGAATGGAGGCTAATCCCCCCTAACTTAGATAAATGGTTTTTTCATGCAGAATTATCGAATTTTCTTCAGATATTGTATGAGGTTCATTGTGATAAGTCTCTTTCCTGATTAGTTTTGAGGGTTCATCGGTTAAGTATAAAGGGGGAACTGGAGGCTAATCCCCCCCTCCTTAATTTAGATAAATGGGTTTTTTCATGCAGAATTATCCGATTTGCTTCAAATTTTTTATATAGGTTTATTCTGATAAGATGCTTCCCTGATTCGTTTTTTTTTTTTTTTTTTTTTTTTTTTTTTTTTTTTTTTTTTTGGGGGGGGGGGGGGGTCATTTGGTTAAGTAAAAAGGGGGAACAGGGACTAATTGTCCATTTTAATTTAAATAAATAGTTTTTTCATGCCGAATTATCCAATTTGATGCAAATGTTGTATACCGGTTTATTTTGATAAGGCGCTTCCCTGATTAGATTTGGACGTTTATTGGTTAAGTATAAAGGACGTAAATAGGGGAGCTAATTAACCCCCCCCTTCTAATTTATATAAATGTGTTTTTTCTTTGAAATATGAGTATAATATGCAAATAGTGTGAATAGCCTTTGAGCTCAATGCCATCAGTTTGACTGAGCACTTTTATTTTTATTATTTTATTTCCAATTTAATATATATAAATTTTTTTAATTAATATACCTTTTAAAAAGTTAGTATCCAGCCGAATATTTGATAATCTGCTAAATCACTATTTGTTACATATCGTAAAATTATTGTTATGTTTTTCTACTATATTCCTGTGGCACCATTTTTTTTTCTTTTAATGCTGATTGTGAAATCCCATAGTAACCTATGTAAATTTTAAAGAAATGATAAATTCTGTTATACAATTATCAAAATATAGCTTTCACCAGCAGGAAACAGATGTCCAATGCTGGTAGAGTACATTTTTAAAAATTTCCTTAATTTTTAAATTTTTTAAAAATTTTATGAATTTTGAATTCTTTATTCAAAGGAAAATTTTCAAATATTTTGTTCTTAAAAATACTTATCGCTGAAGACGAAGTGTCCCCTTAATCATTCTTTGCTCTTGTGCTGTTTTTTTATATTTTTAAATATACATGGTCACTAGCAATTAGTACAATAAAAAAATTAATATTATTACTGTTATTATTACAGGATAATACTGCAGTGATCAATGTCGCCTTACAGCTAGAACAGATCATCCTTGCCTAATAGAGAATGAGGATGTTAGAAAGGACGTCAAGGTGTTTTCGTATGTTGATGGTGTAACACTTTTTTCGGAGAAATGTTCAACTGAGTCAATTTCGTTGCTGTAGCATCCTACTGGGTGTTTAATTAAGACTGTTATCAGGCCGGAATCTAGACAGGCTTTTTTACTAACTGCATCAATTCTAAAGAAATAAAAGCCAATAGCATATAGCATAAATACAGTGCTGTAATTTGTTTTATTAAAACATTTTGATTTATAGTTTTGTTGAAAATAAATTTTATTTTTCAGTATAAATGTTTGTTTTATTTTTTCTGTCTTTTGTTGTTAGCCAGAAAAAATCGAGTAATTTATAAATTTTTTAAAAAATAGTATTTAGTCAATTTAATGTTTGTGTAAATTAAATGCACTTGATTTATTTTAATAAGTTTAAGTAAAAAAAAAAAAAAAAAATAGCACATACATATTTGCTAAGACCGATTTTTTATTGAATTCACTATTTTATAGATATTTGTTCTGAATTATTTGCAATTTTTAATATTCTGCTATTAAGTGATCTGCCATTGAGGAATAAAAGACTCACAAACATTTATTTCTTTGTTATTAATCATGATAAAAAAAATTTGTAATCAATATACTTTTTTAAAAGTTACTACTCAGCCGAATATTTGATAGTCTGCTAAATCTCTATTTGTTACATTTTGTAAAATTATCACGTTTTTCTACTATGTTCCTGTGGCATCATTTTTTCCCCTTTAATGCTGATTGTGAAATCCCATGGTAACCTACGGAAATTTTAAAGAGGTGATAAATTCCGTTATACAATTATCAAAATATAGCTTTCACCAGCAGGAAACAGATGTCCAATACTGGTAGTGTACATTTTTTTAAATTTCCTTAATTTTTAAATATTTTTTTTAAGTATCTTTACTGTAATTTATATTTAATATATATATATATATATATATATATATATATATATATATATATATATATATATATATATATATATATATATATATATATATATATATATATATATTTACTGGCAACTGGACTTCCCTGTAAGTAAGTGCTTATATATTCCATATTTTTGCTTTTTTCATTTGTAAAGAGTTTATAAATATTATTCACGAGTCCTTATTTTATTTCTTCAAAATAAAATGCAGGTTTTAAGTTATCAAATTGGCTTTTGATAAGTTTATTTAGCTGATTCACCAGATTGGTGTTATAACTTTTACTTCAATATAATCTTTTGTTAAAATATTGTATGCAAGTACATGATTTTGGAAAGAAATTTTTTTAATTACTTTTTTTTACAGCAATTGGTAAATTTTGGTATCTTTTGAAATCTAAGCATAGTTTCATTGCCAATTTCTTCAACGTTATCTAATCAGTTATAATACAGAAAGTTCAGAAATCTTAAAATATTTAGATCAATAATTGAAATTATATTTCAGCACTATAATCTCAATTTAAATTAAATAATTGCTAAATAACACTTGTGTAGTCTAACAATTTTTAATCAGAGTTCATTGATTTAAATCAACTGGATTTCAATCCTGATTTAAATCAACTGATTTATTTAAATACACTTTTTTTTCAAATTTAGGTTAAGATATTTCATTATAAATATTATTTTTGACAACAATACATTGTAAATTTAAGGACTGGGGGAGACAACACTCAAAATCCTTGCTTTTTGAATTTTATTTAAATCAAATATCACACTTAAAGATAAAAATTCTAATTTAAAAATAGAGAATCTCAGCTGAGAAATGTTAAAAGATTAAAGCATAAATTTATTTGTTAAAAAAATATGTACAAATCTTATGTGAATTTTTTAATACAAAAACATGGAGAGTTTCTGCGAGGATTTGTAAAACATTAGAATAAATAAATATAGGTCAATCAAAAGTATATTTATTGTTATTTATGTTGATATCTCATGACTTCATTGTGCACATGTAAATAACAAATGGTTCGATATTCCAATGTAATTTATTTATGGAAAGACTCGGAAAATAAAGATTCCATGGTTAGTAATACTCTGAAATGTTTATATATTTTTTTTAATATAATTTTAATTACTTATAAATGTAAACTAATAAACAACTAAAGTGTTAAAATCTTTAAAAAATCAAACACCTGATTTAAAAGTATCTTTTATTTTAAATTTTTAAAAAATCAAACTTTAATTCACTGCAAACTCTGTAATCGCTTATAAAGAACTCATAAAGCTGGAAAATTGGTGTTTCTTTTCAAACATTTTAATAACAAAGAATAATTTTTTCAGATCCATTGAAATTTATACCCAGATAATCATAATTATCTTAAGTATTTTTTATATATGCTCCAACTTCATTAAATGAATTAATGTATGTATTTCAGAGTAGTGTATATAATCTGGAATAGGTATGTTTAAAGGAATACTGTATATAATCCAGATCTAGAATAGAATGCTTAAAATTTCATTTTTTTTTTCTGAATAAAATTCTTACATTATCTTTTATATTTTAAGATTTTTAATCGAGAAATTTGGTCAAAACAAAAAGATTTAGCTTTTAGTAATGAAGAGTTTATATGCTTTTTATTTTATCAAAGGGGTAATTTAAGGTGGTATATATTTTATACAGAATAGGTCAATAAAAAGTATATTGTTAAATTGCAGTTAGTGTAAATAAGTGATATATAACACAAGACAATTTGTTTACTTTATTTCCTGTTTTCAAAAGTAAAAGAGAATTCACATTTTCAAATTATATCATTTTCTGTTGCTCCATTTTTTAACTATATTTTTAACTGTTTATATGATTAAAATATTTCAAATTAAACAAGTGAATGAGTTTCTCTATATATTTTTAATTTCAAATAAATTTAAATGAGCTTTTCTAATTATTAATTTTAATGATTTAGTAAAGGTTATTTTACTTTAAAACGCGTAATTTTAAAATTGTATTTTGAAAAAAAAATAGCTGATTTAAATTTTAACAAAAAATGATTTTCATTTACTGAGCCTTTTTGTTATGTAATTTTCAGTTGAGCTTCAAGTTCAAAGTCTTGTACATTTTCAAATTGTATGGCTTCGGAAAATTGTTTATCATCAACGTATTTATTAGGGTTAGCTGAATTCTGTATATTCTTATAATTTACATGACTTCAAAAGTTTTTAGATTTACTTTATTATTATTATTATTTTGTGTGTGTGTGTGTGTAATAGAGCAGAAAAGCACCCAAATTGGGTTATAATAGTTAGGTGCAGCAATGTTCCTAATTGGAAAGTGTCTCTGTGACACAAATTGGGTATAAAAAGTGACAAATTTGAAATATCATATGCGCAGGGTGTATTTGGGGACAAAAAAGAACATTTAATCTCCAAACTGTCACAGTAAAAAACAAAGTTATTCTTCTGGAAACTGTCTTTTTTAATTTAATGTTGAAAAAAATAAGCTTAGAGGGTCATATTCATGCCGAAATTGTAGCAAATTCAATAGATACATCTAATTGGGGCATCATGTTTGTCTTTTTCAGTAAATGTTGCCCTATGATAACAAACTGGAATTCACTCAGTCAAGTAGTTTTGAAATTATGAAAATTTAAAGTTTGTAACTCCTAATCTGTAATCGTTGCAAATCAGACTGTAATGTGGGTAGTGTTTTAAACATAACTTAAAAACTACTTAGCGGAATCAGCTGTGATTTTTGATTTGCATATTTGAAGTTTTTAGAAATCTATTTCTATTAAAATTAATTTTTTAATTAATTTAAAAATACATTTTTTTTATAAATTAAACCATAAAATAAACCATAGTCTATAATTTTTTAACCGAAATAGATTTCGAAAAGCTTCAAATAAAATATACGAATATAAAATTATTACGTCAAGTATTGAATTATATAAAAAAAACTCCACCAGCTGTTTAACATTAGGAGTTCCAAACTTTAAACTTCATAATTCTTAAACATTTTGACCTAGTGACTTCCCTTTTGGTATCTTTGAGAAAAAGTTACCGAAAGAAGCAAATATAATGTCAAAGTTAGATGTACATATTGAAAAGTTTGGAGTTCTGTGCAACTTAAGAACGAAGACGACCCCATAAGCTTGTTTTTTTTTTTTTAGGCGTAAATTAAAAGAAGTTCTAGTTTTTTAAGGAGGCGGTCACTATTGTGATTAAAAAATGTTTTGTATGTCCTTTGTTTTGGATATACAGCAATAGAAAGTCTTTCCAGTACCAATAAAACTTCAATGTTAGTTGCATACACTTCATACGCATGCAACATGTCATACACTTGTGCTACACCCAATGACATAAGTGTGGGTTTTAAATATCCAGTCCAAATTGAAAATATTTTGTTCCGTTTTTAATATCTTATTTAACAGTTTTTTGGCATCACCTAAATATTTAGTGCCTGGGGCAATTATCTCCCACACACACTTCACCACTGGCTACACCTATGTATATTCTGGCACTAATAAGCTGGCATCTCTGTACAGTCCACTTTGCTATACAGACAACAGATGAAAAGGTTTGTTTTGGACACTATTTGGACTTTCTTTTATATCGCTTAAAATATTTTTTTTTTTTTTTTTTTTTTTTCTTTCCTAGGAAACAGATACACATATTCTAAAGAAAATAAAAGGATATTATGTATTTTATGAACATAAAATCCATTTCATTGTGTACTTTTTATTTATTCGTACACTTTTCTTTTACGAGAATGACTTCTCCTTGTTTATAAAGATACTTCTCTAGCATTCCTTGTATAAAATACTTATTTAAAAAAAATGTAAATACCCATGAGCTAAACGTATCAGTATTACTTGTAACAAATAAATAAAATTTCAAGCTGATTCTGTATTGTAAAGAAACTTTTGTTATAAAGAGTAGGACCAATAACAGATGAAAATATTGCTTTTGGACACTATTTTGATTTCCTTTTATCTCAGTTAAATATTATTAAGAACTTTTTTGAATACATACATACATTTTAAGTATTTTGTTATCATAAAATGCATTACATGTAATGCATTTTATGATAACAAATACTTAAAAATGTGTGTATGTATTTAAAAAAGTTCTTAATAATATTTAATTGAGATAAAAGGATATCAAAACAGTGTCCAAAAGCAATATTTTCATCTGTTAATGTTCCTACTCTTTAAAACAAAAGTTTCTTTACAATGCAGAAAATTTTCCGATCATAATGAAAAAAAATTCCGTAAAGCAAAGAAAAAGTTTCTATAGTACACAAGAATTTTTAATTTTTTCATGATTAGTTTACTGACTGATTCGGAAAAGTTTCCTTTTTAAAACGGAATACTTTCTGTCTATTCTACCGTTCTACCAAGACATTTCTTAGTGTGAATGGAAAGTTTTCCTTTTTAAAACGGAATACTTTCTGTCTATTCTACCATTCTACCAAGACATTTCTTAGTGTGAATGGAAAGTTTTCCTTTTTAAAACGGAATACTTTCTGTCTATTCTACCATTCTACTAAGACATTTCTTAGTGTGAATGGAAAGTTTTCCTTTTTAAAACGGAATACTTTCTGTCTATTCTACAGTTCTACCAAAACGTTTCTTTATGTGAATGGAAAGATTTCCGTAAGACCCAGGAATTTATTCTGTGTCTAAAGATTAGTTTCTGAATCAAACAGGAAAAGTTTCCTGACGGAAAGAAAAAACTTTCGTTTTTTTTCGTTTTTTTTTTCGTGTTGGTTTGGAAAAGTTTCCTGTACTATACGGGCAACTGGAAATCCTATTCCTATCGGAAACTTTTCCGAATTTTTTTTTACAGTGTATATATATATTGCGTTGTAGATCGGATTGGCTTTAATTGTTTCGAGTTTCAGCGGTTTCGGGATGGGATTTGACGTTATCCCAGCCCGAAACAATTAAAGTCATTCCGATCTACAACGCAAAATACCAGCGTTAGCCAGACCCGAAACGCGAGTCGGGTCGGGTAAAATCGGGTTACCCGGCCCAATGAGGGACTCTAATTCGGCCTCAATTGACCCATCACTTGCCCTTTCTCGCTGGTGAATAAATTTAGTTTAGACACTGAGTTAGTATCGACGATTGCATTGATAAAACTATCCTGCGCTTTCAGGCGCCCACGGGGGTCGCCGACGCGCGTAAACGACCATCGCGCCCAAGCCTCTGAAGGGCTTATAACGCACCAGGGCTTTGTCTCGCCCGGCGCTGCGATCGGCCTGAGGCCGCTCCACACTGCGGACCACCAGGTCATTCTACCAGGTGTCGCCATCTAGGTCGCTGCGCCAGTAATCCCATTCATGGGAAACTTCCGCATGGAACAAACACCTGATGAACTGCCGAAGAACCCCCGACGACTTCGTTCGCGAAACCCTATAGGGGGAGACGGTCCCTCGGTCATATGTCGAGTTACTCCGACGGCTCTTGCTTTCCCACGGCTTCCGAGACAATGTATGTCTCTTGTTATACATATAAAAGATTTCAGAAATAACGTTTATTTAAGGGTAACCAATTCAAATATGATGGTTCGCAGCTCTTCCAATTTATTTCTTACCAACAACTCTGTTGTCCTTAGGGTAAATATGATTGAAGATAGCACAAAATGTTTCGTTTAAAATTGCTTTCAAAATACTTTATCATTTGGAAATAGGATCATTTTCTGCGAATATATATGAATTTTCAAGTCCCTTACTGAAATAGTTTTAAAAATTTGAATATACCTAATAATGTTTGTCGGGCGGTTATAATTATTCCATTCATTGATGATTTTCCATTTATTTTCCCTTTTTGTATTGTATAGTAAATAGATAAACATACCCCTAGTAGTGGAAATAAATTCAGTACGATCCCCTTTTAGGAAGCAGATGTTCTTCTGACATAAAAATAAATCATTTTCTATTGGAAATTTAATGATTTTTTAATTAATATATCTCAGCAAAGTATAAACCGATTTTTTACGAAAATTAGAATTTCGGATTTAGAATTGTATATATGAAGTATATACGATGAATTGTATATATGATGTACATATAAAAAAAATTCAAATCGATAAATAAAACAGTTTTCATAATTTTATAAATCATGAAATATGTTACTACTGGTATTATCTGCGGTTTTATTACTTTGAGTGTGAAAATCTTTATTGAAGGGGTATGACGTATGCTAAGAAGATTGATCCGACGGTTTCATTGGATCGTTACTAGCCTCGCCAAAGGTACGAAAGTAGTCAAGAATAAAATTTTCAGTTTCTTTTTATTAAAAAGACAAATTTTGGGAAATTTTTAATGAATTTTTAATTAATTAAAATAATGTAAGAATTTAAAATTTTTTTATGATTTTTCGTGTGACAGGAGGTATTTAGCTATAAGTACGCAAAATTTCAAGTCTCTGACTTATACAGTTTCTCAGTACGAACTCTGTGATAGACAGACAGACAGAGGCGTGAGGCAAATAGTGTTTCGTTATATGAACAAAACCCCAATAAAAACTATTTTTAAATTACTAAATGATATATAGCTCTTTCTAAAATAGTTGGAAACTGAACCTGCGAAACGTAGACTTAATCAGAGATATCAAGAATGTAGGTTTTACATTAGCAGCGGTATTGCATTTAATTCATTGAACCAAGACGATTCCAACTGTATTCATCCCGATCGGGAACAAGGGGGCATCTGGTGTGCAGTGCATCTGGATCCGCAGTTATATTGATCCCAAATAAAAATAAAAGACATTTTCTTAGCTTTCATTAAAATAATTAGGGTCTCTAAAAACCGTACCCTCAGGGATCCACATTCGCCTCTATACATATTGGGACCACCGATTATTTTAAAAAGTTATTTTGTGTTCCAAATTTTTTTGCACCCTTGCCCCTTTCAAGAGAAGTCGGATCCTACACAGAAAAAAATAAAACCCAATTTGGGTCGAAAGATTCTTAGGTATGTGCCCAAATTGGGTCATGCCTGTTTTGGTTACCATTGTGTATCCATTTTGGGCGCTGTTAAATACCCATTTTCGAAAAAAAAAAATTGGGTCATGCCTGTTTTGGTTACCACTGTGTATCCATTTTGAACACTGTTAAATACCCATTTTTTTTCTTTTTTTTGAAAATGGGTATATTTAACAGTGCCCAAAATGGATACACAGTGGTAACCAAAACAGGCATGACCCAATTTGGGCACATACCTAAGAATCTTTCGACCCAAATTGGGTTTTATTTTTTTCTGTGTAGTTGCATTTTGACTAATTTGTCGTAAATGATAGAAGAAAAAGTGGCGTATCGAAACGAGGGGGGTGGGGCTTGATTACTTTAGCATCAGTATTTTTATATTTAGCCTTATTTAATTCATAACGTTCAAAGATTAAATAAGACCAAATGTAGTGCATAATTATACTGGTAATAAAGTGATCGAGACCCCCCTTACGCTATGCCACTGATAGAAGATAACAATGATAGTAATAATTACCTGGTGAGTTCAGTTGAAATCTTTACCGATGTATTTTAATGGTGTTACAATACTTCAAATATAATGAAAATGATATGCATATCTAAAGTGGACAAAAATATGCTTTCTCGGGAGTATAGAATAAGTAGCATTTATAGTTCGTTTACAAGGACATACTAAAAGTTTCATTAGATTTTGATCTATGGAAAAAATAGTTTGCGATGCATTTTAAGGATTTATGATACTTCAAACATAATGAAATGGGAAAAAAGCATTGAAGTGCACTAAAACTATTAGATTATGGAGTATTTATCGTATTATTTATCGTAGTATTTAGCGTTCATTTACAGAGACACACCAAAAAAGTCGGTTACAGAAAGGACAATGATTTATTTCATTGTATGAAAAAAGGACAGTGTTGGAAAATGTTTAATTATCTATGCCTGATGCATGATTTTTTTTTTTGTTCTTATTTATATTCTGTTGCTTTTTTCTCTTTTTTCTTTCATTCTTTCTTTTTTTTTTAAATACTACCTGAGATTAACGAATTTTTCTATACAGTTCGTTGTAAAATCAATTATAATTGAACAAACCTCAGCGTTTTATGTATCTGTGAAAAACATCAAGCGGCCATTTCTATCAGGTCAGAATTAAGCTTTAGAATTGAACCCGGAAAGAAATAGTTTTTGTATCTAACCTCTTCAATTACAAAGGATGAAACGTTATTTTCTCGGTATTTCCTTGGCAATACAGTAGATTTCCGTTACAACGAACTCCACGGGACTGTTAAAATATTTCGCTGTAACGATATTTTCGTTGTAACGGAATTACTCCTATTTATCTAATGAATTACATATAAAAGTAAATAAATTATGCAAGATAAATTTACCTTTCATTATACAGGATATTAATAGAAGACTGGTTAAATTAACATAGAAAAAGTTAGTAAATTAAAATTCAATATTAAAAATACAAATTTACGGACTAACCTTTATTTAGTAGAACATTATTGCAGAAAATCTGTGATTTTAGTTTGTACAAAGGAATGTGTGGTTGTTGATAACAAAATAAACGTGTGCAACGAATGAATGTGAGAAAATACCTTCTCTGGAACATTCTTTTGATGAAAAACAAAAGCGCGCATTTTCTCCAAGCATGAGAGAGCTTCCGAAGAGGTAACTTTTGAATCGTCGGTGACATCAATATCGTCATCACTGCTTTCGTCATTTTGTTGGTCTAATGTAGTTTTAATAGATAAAAATGATATCTTCATCGGTCACTTCAGAGCATATTTGAATATTGTCATCCCCAGATAAAAAATCATCCAAATCCACCTGATCAGGGATTGATGTTAATTTTTTGGCAGCCTTCCAAATTGTGTTTAACTTAGAGGACTCACCCAAATCTAAAACTTCTGATTCATTTTCTTCGGTCTCAGTTAACCGGGCATGTTTCCAACAGTTAGAAATTGTTTTCTGGCTAATTTCTTGCCACGAACCAGAGATAATTTCAATAGCTTCTTTGAGATTTATTTTTGCCCTTTCGCCATTCTCTAAGCCGCAAAGAATTTCTTTTAGCAAAAGAGTTCTGTAGTGAGATTTTACAGCACGAATGACGCCTTGGTCTATACTCTAGAGGCTGTAGAATAGAAGTGCAATTCGGCGGAAAGTACTCAAGTTGGATGCAGTCAGGGGAGATTATTATGAGGCATGCAGTAATCAATCAGGCGAAGAATTTTACGTTTTTTAGCTTTCATTTCTTTGTCAAATTGCACCAGCCAATCATTAACGATATCTTGTGCCATCCATGCTTTCTTATTGAATTTATAACCGCAAGGCAATGAATGACAGTTCTTAAAGCAACGGGGCTTGCCATAGTGACCAACAATTAATACTTTTCTCGGTTCCAGATTTGTTACAACAAATAAGTGCTGTAATTCGTTTCTTTGAAGTTTTTCCTCCAATGCATTTGTCGCCTTTAAATGTTAATGTTTTACTCGGTTCAAGTTGATAAAATATTCCAGCTTCGTCAGCGTTGAAAACATCATCGGAGTTGTATGCCTTTATAAGGGCAGTTTTTTTTCCAGCTCTCCATTCATTTACAGCCTGTAGGTACATCATTTGCTTCGCCGCAAATTGATTTCATTACAATTCTATGGCGAGTACGGAAGCGATTGAGCCATCCGATACGGCTTGGAAATTTTCGATTCCAAGCATTGATCCGAATTCTTGAACTTTTTGCCTTATCAGAGGACCACTTATACAAAGGCCACTGAATAGGCCTGAGCACTGACACAAAAATTGATGCAGTGGTAGGCGGAAATTTTTCAGCGTGTGTACGGTCTCTTGAATTCAATACCAATGATTTCTAAAAGTTTTCTCCGCTTTATTTGTCTGTGATTCAATAGAAAATACTGGGGTGTAAAATTAGGGGACCGTACAAATGTTTTACAAAATCGGCCTACGAGCGCAGTTATTTTTGTGTCAACGCTCAGGCCTAGTATTCAGGGGGCGGTGAATTATAGGTACATTGCGTGAACGAACATCTTCGAATCATTTGAACACGGCTTTATCGACATCTTGAAATTGGGACTGTCGCATTCGTTTTCTATGGGAACCAATGCTTGGAATTTGGAATTGTCTCTTAATCTTTTCCTTATCTTTTAGAAATGTAGATAAAGTCGATGGTGTTATTCCATATTTTTGGCCACATCAGTTTTCCGCAATCCTTTATCAATATCACACATTATAGGTTTTTCTTCCAACGAAAATCGTTTTCGTTTCACACAAGCCATTTTATCAACGAACTAAGCAAGAAACACACTGCAACAGGTATTGGCGATAGAGCTATCCCAGAACAAGCACAAACACTCCTTTCACAGTGAAGTCCACCTGCTGTCTGTCAATGATCATTTTGAAGCGTATGGGATAATGAAATAAAAGAAATTCGGAAACAGAAGTAGACAAAAGAACACATAGCAAAGAGGAGAACAATTTGAAATAGCCCATGTCCCCAAAACAACGTTTTTTTTTTTTTTTTTTTTTTTTTTTTTTAATCTTTGACATTGTATTCTAAGTAAAATTCATTTCTCTTAAGCAATTGAAAAAAAAAAGAAAAAAAGAGCTCGATGAAGATTTTTCGTTGTAACGGAATTCTTAATAAAATTCACTTTGTTAAATCGGAATTTTTAATACATTGGGGTTAATGAAATTTGAAAAGGGGATTTGTCAAATTTCGTAGTAACGGGATTTTTCGTTGTAATGGAATTCGTTGTAACGGGAATCTACTGTATAACAATGATTAGGAAAAAAAAATTATATATATCAAAAGTTTATTTTTCTAACATCAGCTTTCTTTACAAAACTGTACTTCCTATTTAGCAATAGGAATGTAACACCTTCAAAAAGATATACTAACAATAACCGATAAGCATTTTCCTCAAACTAATGAAAAAAGAAGTTTTTTTTTTATTATCTGAAAAACCGCAATAGAAGAATTATGCAAATTTTTTCTTATTTATTTGGATATTTATTTTTTTAATAAAATATTATACACCCCTATTTTTGTTATATAGATACTTTAATAAAGGTATTATTGATAATAATAGTTATTATTACGTTAATAGGTCACTTTTGAACTCTTGATTTTCCTAAAGAATATCTTTGACATACTGATCTTACTAAGTTTGCATTAGAAAAGGCACAAAATCTTCCGAATTTTCCTCATTCTACAAAAGACACAACAATTCTATTAAAAGTTGTTTTTTTCTCTTTTTATCCGATAAACTTTTATATTTTTTTTACTACGGACAGGGATAGGAAAAACTACTTTATTTTTGTAGCGAACTACAATTGCAACTACTTTATCGAAAATGTAACTAACTATAACTACAACTACTTGTTTTAAAAAGTATCGACTGCAAACTACTTTTCGAAATTAGTCGCTACTTCACTACTTTCAGAATTTGTCAAAGGATTCAATCTACACTTGAAATTGAAGATACAGATTAAGTAATAGAGTGGCCTTCCTTATCTCGCGTTTGCCGGTATACAATTAAAATAAATAAGATAAAACCGAGGACAATAGAAAATTTTGTGTTATTCTTTAAAATGTAACTTTAAGTACATATTACGTGTTATATGCCGACCAGAGCAATTCAATATTAATTTTCTCTTTCATAAGGTGAAAAAAAAAAATGCGCCATTTAAATATGAATATCTAATAATCATTAAGTAGACAAATGTTTCCTGCAAAAAACTTAATTTCTTTTATCTGGATTTTGGCACTTGGTTCTACCAGCAAGTGTCAATGGAAAAATCCATGGTGCATTACTAAACGCTGCAGCTGAGCTGCTGATATTCGCAGCACACATTTTGCACAAAAGAGGTAAGTTAGAAGGTCACATGACTACAAGAATTGCACATTTTTTCCCCCTGAAGTAGCGTTAAAAGCATTGTCACTGTTCGCTACAAACTACTGATTTTTTGTATCGCGCTAGTTGCTACATCACATTTTTTAAAATGTAGCGTGCTACATTAAATACTACCGGAAAAAGTAGCGACTTCTGTAGTTTCTCTACTTGTAACTTAACCACGCTACTTCCGACCACTGACTTCTCTGGCGTCATCACAAATGTATAGACCACTTTTTGACGCCCCACCCCCTTTTAAAAAAAGAGATTGCCATTTTTATAACTCATACATCACTACTAAATGTTTCATCGTTTCAATTTTTACGACATCTAATACCAAAATGTACTTCCGAATGAAATTTATTTCAAACCTTTAGCTCAGTTTAGTGACTTTTTGCATAATTTTCAATCATGAATTTTTTTTTTAAATCTATCGCAGAAAGGAACATTTGTTTGCGTCAGTCATCTAAAGTAACTAGTGACAGAGTTATCGCAATTGACAATTAAATTGTCAAGTGAAAATTAAAAAGAGAAAAAAAAGCCGATTAACCATAAAACACCGCACTTTAGTGTTAACTTAACTCTGTCAACGAAAAGACAAATTTGCATTTTGTGTTGAACATAAATTGAATATCAAGTTATGTTAAAATAGAACCAAAATATGCTTAGAATTGTCTTATAATTTTTCATTTCGATTTTGTTTGACTGTGCGATTATCGTCTGTCGAGTTTTATGATTTATATTTAATATTCATTCTAATTACCATATAAAAATTAGTAAATAAGCTGACTTCCAATACGAAAAGAAAAGGGCGATTTTTATCAACACTTTCCAATATAGTTGAATAGTGTTTATATGACTTCGGTTTGTCTGTCTGTCCATACTTTAACTCGCGTAAATATCCTCATATTGCCATGAAATTGATATATGTTATTGAGGTTTACTATGGTATGTTCGGTATTGAAAATGAAATGTGTAGCTTTCATAGTTCGTGTACAAGGACACTCAAAAGAATTCCCTTACATTGTGATCTATGGGGAAAAATCGTCTGCGATGTATTTTAATGATGTTACACTATTTCAAACATATTGAAATTGATATACAGCACTGAGGTGCACTACATGATGCTTAATGTAAAATAGATTAGGCATAGCATGAGTCCTTTACAGGGGCACACTAAATAATTTTTTTACAGTAACAGTCTATGAACGATCATTGCTATAAGTGCGTTTTCAGTTGTGGTTTGTGTTTTTAAATTTAACTAATTTTTTGCACATTACTTGGTAAGTATAACTTTTATAGATCATATATAGGACTGTATAAAATAATTCGAGTACATATCCTTTTATTGGAGGAAATTGCTGAAGGGGAAATTTCAACTGTGTAATGCGTTTCCTAACTGAACTCAATTTTAGCATGCTATGTAGTATATATACAAATCTGGATATCACATACAGGGCTTCACAAAAGAATTCAAATACTTTTCCGATAATTAATGGTAATTGCTAATTTATTTATTTATTTATTTTAATGTGTTATGAGTTTTCCAAATTGCTTACATAGATATCATCTTGCACCTTATTAAACAGTGAAGTTTTATTAAAGTATTGGAAAGTTTTTCGTAATCTATGTTCGACGTATGATTTTTTAATACCTGTTTATATAGACAAATTTTATACTTACTTGTTTGGATGGACAAATGAAGTTTTGTACACTATTCTGAATGTGTTGGAAAGTGTTCCATAATCTATTCTTTTGATGCATGATTTTTCTTTTTTGTTTATTTAGGGTGAGCGCACCATTAATTGACCAGGTGCCAGTAATTAACAAATGAGTTAAAAATCTGCATAAAACAAAGAATTAATGCAAGGATATGTTAAGTTTGGTTAGTACACCAATCAAAATTAACATATCCGCGCATACCAACCAAAATTAACATAGATGTACATTAATATCTGTTGATACAAATTTGTGTCCCACTGGTCATTTACTGGTGCACTTACCCTATTTATTTTAATCTCGGTTTTTAAAAACGTTAAGTTGATAAAACGTTGCACATTATTTTTGTGGTAAGTTTTAAAAAGCATTAGGACTAACTATAATGATAATAATGTAGTGGAATTTCGAATTCGTGAGTTATTGGACTAAATTTGCCTCTTGACTTGATAATTTTTCTGATTTTGCATTAGAAAATACACAAAAGTCCCCCCCCCCCCTTACAATGAGATAATCACTAACAATTAATCATAGACAATTTTTCCCTAGTTAAGAATAATAATAATAATAATAATAATAATAATAATAATAATTTTCATTATCTTAAAAGCCGCAATGATTTATTTATTTTAATCTGAGTTTTTAAACACGGTAAGTTGATAAAACGTTGCACATTATTTTTGTGATATGCTTTTACAAAACATTAAGGATAGTGCTAATAATGTAGTGTAATTTCGAATTCGTGAGTTGGTTTAAATCTGCATCTTTGACTTCTTGGTCTCTCTGATTTTACATTAGAAAATAGATAAAAGATCCCTTACAATGAAATAATCATTAACAATTAATCATAGACAATTTTTCTCAAGCTGACGAAAAAAAAAAATCTTTCATTTCTTTTAAAGCCGGCAAGTTGATAAAATGTTGCACATTATTTTCGTGATACGTTTTTAAAAAATATCAAGAATATTGATATTAATGTACTGCAATTTCTTATTCGTGAGTTATTGGATTAAAACTGCATCTTTGACTTCTTGGTCTTTCTGATTTTAAATTAGAAGATATATAAAAGTTTCCTTAGAATGAAATATTCATTAACAATTAATCATGGACAATTTTTTTCAAGCTGATGAAAAAAAAAAAATCTTTCATTTCGTTTCTTTTAAACCCTGTGACTTGATAAAATGTTGCACTTTATTTTTGTGATATGTTTTTAAAAAGCATTAAAAATAGTGATAAAATGTGTGCACTTTCGAATTCGTGAGTTATTGGACAAAGCCGGTCAGTTTAGCTAGTTGATCTTTGTGATTCTGCATTAAAATATACATTAAAAATATCTTATAAAGAGATAATCTCTAAGAGTTTATCATAAACAATTTTTTCTCAAGCTGTTAACTTGCATTATCTCAAAAGCCGCAGTGATTCTATTTATTTATTTTAATTCTGGTAAGTTTATGAAATGTTGCACATTATTTTTGTGATATGTTGTTAAAAAAACATTAAGAATAGTAAAAAAATAATAAATTATAAGATCTTGTAATAATATATTTCTTTTAAATGCTAAAAGGTGTAAACTAAAAACATAATATGCAGTAAAATAGCTTTTATTAGATTGTTAACATGTTTCGGCTCATTCTGAGCCATTATAAAAAATGAATGAGAATATTCTATAATTGTCACGATCTTTGAAGTCATTATTTAAAACGCTATCATTTAATTTTCATGTACTTTTTAAAATTACACACGCTATTTTTTTATATTCATTTGGTTTTTTATTTCCATATTTGTAACCATGGAGTAACCTGAGCCACAATTTTGGTAAGAAATACAATCTGTAACGATACAACGTAATTTAACTTACCGAAATTGTGGCTCAAGTTACTCCACGGTTACAAATATGGAAATAAACAACCAGGCAAAAATAAAAAATAACGTGCGTAATTTTAAAAAAGTACATGAAAATTAAATGCTAGCATTTCAAATAATAACTTCAAAGTCCGTGCGATTATGGAATATTTTCATTTGTTTTTGAAAATGGGAGTGAGCCGAAACATGTCAACAATCTAATAAAAGTTATTTTACTGTATATTATGTTTTTAGTTTACACCTTTAAGCATTTAAAATAAATATATTAAGAATAGTGTTAATAATGTAGTACAATTACGAATTCGTGAGTATTCTAAATCTGCCACTTTGACTTGTTGATTTCTCTGATTTTGCATTAGAAAATACATAAAAGATCCCTTACAATGAGGCAATTCATGACAATTTTCCCAAGCGGGTGTAAAAAAAACCTTTCATTATCTTAAAAGCCGCAGTGATCTTATGTAAAGTATTCAGCATCTTCTTTTATTTATCTAAGTATTCCGATTCGATAGTTTATAATATGTTACACCTCATTTTTTAGGTGTAATATTTTTTTATTTATTTATAACAATAACAACTATCCGGAGAATTTAAATTTCAAATCATGATTTATTATAGTAAACTAATAACTCTGACTTGTTCATATTCCCAATTTTGCATGAGAAAAAATGCCAAAGATTTCTTATAAAGAGATCATCGTAAAGGCAAATGGAAATTTTCCTCAAAATTGGATAGAATATAATTCTTACATTATTTTTATATGGCGCAGTAATTCTATGGAAATCCTTTTTTAATTCAATTTTATTTATTTATTTATTTTATTATTCAAACTCGGTAATTAGCCTCAGTAACTTCCTAAAACGTTATACTTTATTTTTTGTGGTATACTTAAAAAAAAAAAAAAAAAAACATTGATATTGACGATAATAATAATATTTATTTATAGCATTTATCTTCTATATTATAAAAGACAAACGTGTTCGTGCGTAACGCTGACGTCATTTTGCGAATGGCAACACTTGACGATGAAATTTCGGTTTGGGGATTTTTGATACTGCAATTTTTTTATTTTCTAAACATCGCACATTTTCAATTTTTACACCGTTTTATAGGGGAAAAAAAATCTGCATTCAAATACAATTTCTTTGAAAACTGTATCTTAATTGACTGATTTATTATGAATTTTAAAATAATTTTCAAGCATGATTCTTTTAAATCTATCTTTATGGATTGCAGGCGATTACAAAATGTTAATTCATTTTCACTTTAAACAATATAAAAAGCTCAGCAATTGTTTCCAGCTAATCTTCAATAACAAATTAAAAACTTAATTAAGCAATAAATAAAATAGTATAAATAAAACACACATTTAACAGACATGTAATCGAAAAACCGTTAATCGTTTAAAGAAATCGTTTAAAACCGCTGAAATTTTTAGAATTAAAAAAAAAAAAAAAAAACTGCTGTGGATAACGAAATTTTTAGCGATTTCTTGGGCTATTAACTTCTGGCATGAGGCCAATACAAAATTACCACTTTTAATAAATTTCAAAATTTTATTTGAATATATAATTAACATATTTCATATAAAGATGCTCTTCGTTGTTGTTAGAAGGCAATCTTAAAAAAAAAACCAATTCGAGTTTTCAATTAAAAAAATAAATGGTTTTCATATATATTCTCTGTCCGGGGAAGGCCGGGTTAGATGCCCTAGTTGTTATAAAAAACATTTACTTTCCAGTTGAATTATTTTATTAAACCTTATGAACTTGGTAATCTTTCTGATTTTGCATCAGGTAGAAATATATAAACGATTTAAAAGATATAATAGATCCCCCATAATAAGTTGAACTCCAACAGTTAATCACGGAGAATTTCCTTCAAATCACCTGAATAAGAAGCTCTTTTATTATCTTGAAAGCTGAAAGATTTTATAATAACTACGGCTTTTAAAGCCTGTTGAGTTGTAAAAAATGTAAATGGGGGCAGAGCAGATGGTAAGCAGCGGCACGCGACTGGAACGTGGCTGCACCTTTTCCTTGGACGCGCACCCTGCTCCCCAGTTCCTTGCACGTGGAGGGTCGAACCCCAGGTGTGTTGTGAATGGCATTGAATGGCTGACCCTGACATTCAAAATGCGTAAAAATATCGTATGCAAGAGCAGCATGCGACCTAAAGAATAAAAGTGACTTACATTTAATAGAAGAAAAGGGATATGGCGGACGACGACCCTATATGAAGCAAATGCAAGCCATCTTAGAAAAGGAAGTCGTAAAAATTGGGCAGATGTTTCGAAAGTTGTTTTATTTTGTAAAGGTGTGCGAGGGAATATCCTTTGAGAGTTTAAAAAAAAAAATCATGCACCTTTTAACATTTAAAGACATGGGCGGCGTAATGATTGCCCATTCAGTGAAAAAAATAGATGCGAATTCCCAAATAATTACGTGATTAACATCTGCGCTTTATTTACCCTTTTGCCAAAGACACTTTAATGTTCAACCAAAGTTGAAGTTCGCAATCTTTTTCTGCCCTCTTTCATTAATTTAGTTACTATTGGCGTATCCGGTATTTGTGTTATTTATTCTATTTTTTCTTAATTAATTTTTTTATTCATCACATTTTTTTAAAAATGTGATGAATAAAATTATGTTCTACACTACTTCTAGATGAATAAGATTATGTTTTATACTATTTCTAATTGAATGAAATTATGTTCTATACTACTTCTAGTTGAATAAAATTATGTTTTATACTACTTCTAGATCTATACTACTTTTAGACACTAACTGATCCCGCGCAGAGCATCTGCATCTCTAGTGTCTTCTACTCTTTTAAGTATATGCATATCAACGACATATACATAACAAACATATACATAAGACGAATTTCAGCATTATATGTATTCGTAGTATATATTGTATAAATTCTACGCATAAAAATTTCTCCACATAGGACTGGGTCAGAATGACAGTTGGGTTACATGACCAGACGGACTGGGTCACATGATCCCCTATCGCTTTTTAGAAATAGTAATATTCGCCTTTTTAGGTGCGTTCGTAATTATATAAATACGTAGCACCTATAGTCGTCGCTTGGTCCGTCCGTCTGTCCGTCCGTCTGTCTGTCTGTCCGTCTGTCTGTCTGTCCGCATATAACAACGCAAAAACTACCCAACCAAATGGTTTGCAATTTAAAATATATTATCTTTGCAGAATTTTGTCGAGACATTTCAAATTTTATTAAAATCGAATCAAAACTTTAGGAGATATTAATAAAAATATTTATTAAGAAATTTGAATTTTTTTAAATAAATCGGTGCTTTTTTGTTATAGGAGCTTCCGAAGTTTAATCGTCAAGCGAGCGAGATACTTATTTTATGACAGAAATTAATCTGCAGACGATATAATTCATTTCACAGAATTAAAAATCATCAAGATCTGAATATTTATATAACTAGCTGATACATACTATATATCTGAATATTTATATAACTAGTTAAGATATTTGTATGAACAGTGTCATAAAATATATACTTAACTAGCTGTTTAACCCGTTCTACGCACGGGATATCATGAATTTAATTCTAAAACGTGCGTACGAACGCACCTCGTTTGTAACGTTTGACGTACAATTTCCAACTTGTTTAATCTGGCATTAAATAAGAAGAATATTACTAATTCAAAACTATTCTAGCAATCCTGCATTTTTTAAAAAGAAAAGACCTCCCAACTGATAACACTTATTGGCAGGAACCAGGAAGTCCTGCCATTCGGATAATGTGGGTTAATTTAGTCCACCATAAATATTTTAAAGATAGTAAATTCTGCTTAATTTCGAAATTATCGGAGCGTATAGCAGCACCTGAATTTTGACATTTAAATGTTATTGTTTTAATCTTGGATAATTTTGGAAAAGGAAAAAACACCAAATTACTTAAAGCAATTAAACAACTTGTATCCCCTCCATATATTTTTCTGCCGGCTTGATGGTAACAGAAATTTAAAATTGATAAAATTGATAAAATTATTTTAACACAATTTATTCATTTTCGTAAAAGAAAAAAAATATATATATGTGTGCATATACAATACATGCAGAATTATGTTGGAATTCCAATTACATATGAACTAAAATTGATGTGTTTAAAGTTCCTTTTCCTATAATTCGATAAATTAAAAAGTGATAGTCCTGTACTGACGGCTCTAAGACATTTTTTAAAATGTTACCCTTTTTTAAATTAACCCTTTTTAATATGGTGAATTTTTTGGTCACAGTATTCATGTGACATACGTGACTTGCACTGATGTCACAGTGACGTCACAAAAATTTAAAAAAGTGCCAGAGCCATACATTTCATGATGAATAACATGTTTTCCAGTATTCTTATCCTCTTTTTTAAGTTTTCGGAGATTTTCACTTTTTAGTCATAATGTGATGTCACTGGGTGTTGGCATTTTTGTCACATATGTGTCGTGACCACCGTGACTTGCAGCGACGTCACGGTGAACTCATTGCCACTATGCATGGTATACGGGTATAAAAAATAATTATTATTTTGTTACTGAATTTTTCTTCAATTTATTCTAAAGAAAACGTAATACAGCAAAACATTCATAACGGACACTCCCGAATAGCGGAAACCTCTGTGTAGCGGATTAATTTTTCGATCACTAACACGTAAATGTTTGTACAGTCTACCCGAAAAAACAGGGAACACCCCCATACATTTTAGTTACCAAATTGTCCAAGGATAAATAAATAAACAAGTAAAAATTGGAAATAGCCATTCCATTGGAAATGATGTCTTCTTTAAATGTATGCTCAAAAATGGGCTTCGGGAGACGTCTTCATACTAAAATTGTACCAAACGCTGAAACTTTCAATACAAACACTTAAATTTAACATAATATTTGACTTTTTAGGTAAATTTTACTCTAGTGTACCAAACGGTAAGCCATTCGAGCAAATAGTTTAGGAATTATGGAAGTTTACCGTTTGGAACTCTAAATGTTAAATTCATTTGTAATCCTGGCAAAACAGATTGTAATGGGGATTATTTTTTAACTGTAACTCAAGAACTACTGGACAAAATAAGCTGTAATTTTGAATATGCATATTTGAAACTTCTAGAAATCAATTTCTGATATATATATATTATATCATATATTCTAATCTTGTGTGCAAATCTTGTGTGTGTGTGGTTATATATATATATATATATATATATATATATGCAAATTTTATCTTAAAAACGGCTCTAACGATTTTGATGAAATTTTGTCTCCTACCGTTTAGAGGCACCAGAAAACCATTGGGCTAGGTCACATGTTCGAGAAAATTCGATTAGTGGATCATTTTGGGTCACCATGGGTCAGGGTCAAGCTAATTGTATCTAAAAAAGGACTCGGACTATTTAGACTAAATTTTGCATCCTATGGTTTTCGGGCACAAGTAGACTGTTGGGCTGGGTCACATGTTCGAGAAAATTCGATTAGTGGGTCATTTAGGTATGGGTCAAGCTATTTTTATCTTAAAAACGGCTCAGACGATTTGAAATAAATTTTGTATCCTATGGTTTTGGGGCAAGAGAAATTATCACAAATTTGGGGCTAGCTCAGATGCTCGAGAAAATCAGATTAGTGGTTCATTTTTGGGTGACTGTGGGTCAAGCTGATTTTATCTAAAAAATGGCTCAGACTATTTTGACTAAATTTTATATCATACGGGTTTCGGGCAAGAGAAGACAATTGTGCTTGGTCACATATTCGAGAAAATTTGATTAGTATATCATTTTGGTCATGAGTCATGATATTTAAACTCAAAGCTAATTTTGACCGAGCATAGCTCGGTCTTCCCTGCTCGTATATATATATTAATTACAATTCATACTTTATTTTTTTGAAAATCAATTAAAAAAATATTTTTTTAATTAATTTCCGAGAAAAATGCCAATTGTAACTTATGAAGGTTTTAAAAGAAGTCAATTTCTAGAAGTTTAAATTATACGAATCTAAAATTACAACTAATTCCGTCCAGTAGTTTTTGAGTTGTGCTTAAAAAATAACCCTTATTAACCTGTTTCGCAACCTTTATAATTCCTAAACCATTTGAAAAAGTGATTTACCGTTCAGTATCCTGGTATAATTTACCAAAAAAAGACAAATATTATGTCGAAATCAGGTGTTCTTATTGCAAATTTCAGAGTTTGGCATAATTTTAGTATGAAGACGACACCCAAAGCCCATTTTTGTAACATGCACTTAAAGAAGACATCATTCCCAGTCGAATGGCTACTTCAGTTTTTTTTTTTTTTTTTTTTTTTTTTTTCGACAACTGGGAATAAAATGAATGGGGTTTTCTTCTTCTTCTTTTTTTTTCACATTTATAAAATGATTTGATTTCTTTTAAAACTCGTTAATGTGACATTAAATTCTTTCTTTATTCTTCTTAAGAAATCCAGATAAAATGCTAAAAAATAAGTCTGAAAACAAGAATTTATTTCTTTTTAATAAAAAGTAAATAACTCCACTTCCTTTAGAATTAATAATACCAACATGCAACATTTATAGAATGATTTGATTTCTTTTAAAACTCATTAATGTGATTTTAAATTGTTTCTTTATTCTTCATTAAAAAACCCAGCAGCTAAAATGCTAGAAAAAAGGCCTGAAACCACTAATTTAATTTTCGTTTTAATAAAAAGTAAATGACTTTCGTTAGAATTAATATTACCAACATTTATAAAATCGTTTAATATTTTTTTAACTAATTATTGTGACTCCAAACTGCTTCTTATTCTTCCTAAAATATCTAGATAAAATGTTAGAAAATAAGCTTGAAAACGCCAATTTAATTTTTCTGTATAATAACAAGTAATAACTTGAATTATTAAAACCAACATTTATAAAATCGTTTAATATTTTATTTAAACTCGTTAATGTGACTCTAAATTGTTTCTAATTCTTCTTTGATTAAAAAAAAAAAAAAAAAAAAAAAAAAAGAAACGGCTGTACTGATAAGTTTATTATTTATATATAAAAATAGTACTGTTATGAAATTACTTAGTTCTTCTTTTATTTACACAATAATAATAATAATAATAATAATAATAATAATAATAATAAATTATTAAATAAACAAATAAATAAAAGAAAAAATCAATATCTCATACATATTTTAAAGTGAGATGCTTAAGTGTATTCTTATAAAGGATCGAAAAATATCCGAATAACCTTAACTTTTCTTCTTAATCAACAATGTATAAAATCTTTCAGATTATTCAAAAAAGTTACTTTCTTATTCCACTTCCAGAAAATGTGGAACCTGTATACATCACACACAAGATAAATGGAATAAAGTTTTCATTTTAAAAGAAGATAAATTACACCCTTTCTCTTTCCTTCAAAATTTCTTTTTCACCGTCTTGCCGCAACTGAAACTTGTGCATTTACCCCTTCCCCATCTGAATGTGCTAAAAGCAAGAAAAATGAAAGAAACTTTTATGGTTATTTTATCTTAAAATATCAACCTAGATTGTAAAAATTTAAAAATTTAAAAATTCTTTATCATATTTTCCTTTTTCTAGATTTGATTAATCCGTTAGAGGTGATTGAGGGGGAATTCCCGAACAAAGGAAAAAGAAGAGTAAATGTATTTTTTGTGGTTGTCATTGATGATACACACTGCTTAAAATGGTATTCTAAATTTCTTTCTTTTTTAGTATGGGAATTTTTTTAATCTTTAAAGAAAAAAATTATGCAAAATAATGCAGACCGAATTCAGATTTTAATAAAATATCTCGAATGAAAATTTATTTATTTTAGATCCAGTGAAAGATTTTTTTGTATTTGTTTAATAGATTTATGCAACTTAATTTTTATTCGTTTACAGTCATTTTATTTTTACCATTAAATACGATTTGATTATTTTTTAAATGATGTCAGATGTTTTACTGCATGAAATAAATTTTAAACTTTGATACATAATTGTTTTTAACAGAGGCTAGAAAATAAGCTTTAAAACACCAATTTATTTTTTCGTTTTAATAAAAAGAAATAACTTTATTTCCTTTAGAATTTGTAATACCAACATTTATAAAATGGTTCGTTTTTTTTCTCTTTTTAACTCGTTAATGTGACTTTAAATTGTTTCTTATTCTTCTTAAAATATCTAGATAAAATGTTAGAAAATAAACCTGAAAAAGCCAATTTAATTTTTTTTAATATCAAGTAATAACTTGACTTCCTTTAGAATTCATAATACCAAGTTTTATAAAATCGTTTGAAATTTTTTTTTTAACTCGTGAATGTGACTCTAAATTGTTTCGAATTTTTCTTTAATTAAAAAAAAATGTCGTATGGATAAGTTTACTATTTATTTAAAAAAGTAAAGTTATGAAATTACTTAATTTTTCTTTTATTCACTCAAAAAAAAAAATTAAATAAATAAAAAAATAATAAAATAATAAATAAATAAATAAATAAATAAATAAATAAATAAATAAATAAATAAATAAATAATATATCATACAGATTTTAAAGTGAGATGCTTAAGTTTCTTCTTATAAAAGATCGAAAAATATACGAATAACCTTTACTTTTCTTCTTAATCAACAATGTGTAAAATCTATCGGATTATTTAAAAAAGTGAATTTCTTATTCCAATTTCAGAAATTGTGGAACATATACCTGTATACATCACACGCAAGATAAATGAAATAAAGTTTTCATTTTAAAAGCAGATAAATTACCACCGTTCTCTTTCCTTCACAATTTCTTTTTCACCGTCTTGTCGCAACTGAAACTTGTAACTGAGAACAATCTTCCCCATATAAATGCGAGAAAAATGAAAGGAACTTTTACGGTTATTTTATCTTAAAATCTCAACCTAGATTGTGAAAATTTAAAAATTCTAAACTTCTTTATCATTTTCCTTTCTCTAGATTTTATTAATCCGTTAGAGGTGATTGAGGAGGAATTCTAGCACAAGAGAAAAAAGATGGGTAAATGTATTTTTTCTGGTTGGCAACAGTGATACACTCTGCTTTAAATGGTATTCTAAATTTCCTTCTTTTTTCTTATGGGAATTTTTTTAATCTTTAGAAAACATTTTTATGCAAAGTAATAAAGACCGAATTGAGATTTTAATAAAATATCTTGAATGAAAATTCATTTTTATTTTCAGTGAAAGAAACTTTTTACTTGTTAAATATATTTATGCAACTTAATTTCATTTTCTTTAAAAAAAAGTATCTTATTTTTGCCGTTCAATACGATTTGATTATATTTTAACATATACCTGTATTTTTGATTCCGACATTTTACTGTATGTTATACAAATTTTAAGGATTGATATATATTTGTTTCTAGCAAAGGCTAAAAAATAAGCCTGAAAACAGCAATTTAATTTTCCTTTTTTTTTTTTTAAGTGTTAAGTTATTTTTATTAATTATACTAATCTTTACAAAGTCGTTTGATTTTTTAACTCGTTAATGTGACTCTAAATAGCTTCTTATACTTTTTAGAATTCTTAAAACAGAAATGACCATAAAGTTAATTTTATTAGTTATTAAGAAAAGTACAGCTATTATATTACTTAAGTGTCTTCTTATATTTATTTATATTACGATTTCTTTTATTCTCTTAAAAAAATTCAATATATCATAAACATTTTAAAGTGGGATGCGTTAATTTCTTCTTATAAAGGATCGAAAAATAATCGTTAACTTTTCTTCTTAATCAACAATATGTAAAATCTGTCACACCATCCCCAAAAGTGAATTTCATTTTCCAATTCCATAAATTGTGGAATGCATATGGACATCACAGACAATGTAAAACTGCTACGTTCTCATTTTAAAAGAAGATATATTACATCCACTCTGTTTCCTTCAAAATTTCTTTTTAAATTCCTACTGTTAGCTCGCACTCTCTCTATATATATCTTGTTCAAATTTTCAATCGTTAGTAAAATATTTTCTATTCATCCACTCAAGTTCAAATAAAAAATTTTAAACTTGTAGTGGATGACACTTGATGTTAATACAGTTTTTTCAAATATTACTTCATTCATTAAATTTAATTAATTAATTTTAGTTTTAAATGGGAGAAAAAAATTCCTCCCATTGTTTTCATAAATGAAATGAAAGATTTATCTCAAATGAGTGATGCCACAGAAATAAAATACCGCAACGATGATTATAAAATAATGTTCAATAAAGATAACGTGGGACATTCATGCTGCACGGGTTTATTTTATATATTTATGATTAAAAAGTAGGAATTGACTTAATTTTTTTTCTATATTACTTGTTCACCGTCATGTTGCAACTAAAAACTTGTACATTTAACCATTCCCCATCTAAATGTGTTAAAAGTGAGAAAAATGAAAGAAACTTTTATGGTTATTTTATCGTAAAAACTCAACCTAGATTGTGAAAATTAAAAAATTCTGAACTTCTTTATCATTTTCCTTTCTCTAGATTTGATTAATCCGTTAAAGGTGATTGAGGGGGAATTCTAGCACAAGAGAAAAAAGATGGGTAAATATATTTTTTATGGTTGGCATTATGTGATACACACTACTTAAAATGACTTTCTATTGGGTTGTTCGGAAAGTTCTTTCCGTTTGGGAATGTTGGTTCGTACCGGAAAATTCTATCATTTAATTATTAGACATTGATTCCGCGATATTTAATGTCTAATAATTGCCGGACAGAATTTTCCGGTACGAATTGGTTTTCCCGAACGGAATGAACTTTCCGAACCACTCAATACATTTCTTTCATTTTTAGTATGGTAATTTTTTTTTAATCTTTAGAAAATATTTTATGCAATGTAATAAACACCAAATTTAGATTCTAGTAAAATATCGCGGAAGAAAATCCATTTATTTTATTTCCAGCGAAATAATTTTTAATTTTTTTAAAGGCACCAAAAAGGCTTGAAATGACGAAAATTGACTGAAGTTAGAGCGTGGATTAGAAACCCTGTAATTAATTAAGACAAGTACTTATTTTTCCATTAATATATTTATGTTTTATAGAAATAATAAATATTTGTCAAATACTAAAATATCAACAACAAAAGTTTTTATAATGTGCGACAAAATGAATCTTGCAAAACTAGTTTTGTCACAATTTTGAAGCCTATTTTCCATATTTTTGAGTTACAATTGCTTCTTTACACTCCTTATTACATTTTCTCTCATTTATAGATGAAACACAAACAAAAATTTAAATTAAAGTGCAATTATTGCTGAAAGTGATAAAAACACAGCGCAAAACGTTTAAAAATACCTTTTAATATAGATTACACATATTTCCTTCGCTCTAATGTCGACATCTTCCGATCAAAATGATAAATAAAATATTCTCGCAAAGTTTTTGTAAATGGTAAACATAAATCACGACATCGCATGTCCAATGCAAGCAGATCCTCAAATTGGTCAAAACTGGAAAACGTGAAAATTATCATTTTATTTTTATTTTTATTGCTTTTTCAATCTGTGAGGCATCGCGAAATATATTTCTATTGATTCACGGATAATGGATGGGAAATAAACTCTTGATTGAAAAAGTATTTTACTATTCTTGAAATCAATCTGCAACGGCTCTATTCTATATTGGCTAGCTAAGGCAGTAGTTCTTCTGTCATATTTGATATCTGCCATGGGTTCTTTTATTCTCGTTTTAAATTTTTTGTTTGTCATTCCTATATAGTATTGTACTGTTCCATCTGCCTTGATGAACAGGATTTCATAAACACTGGAAAGTTTATCAGGTTCTATTGGATCTATAACTATATTTGGGGTAACATTTGCAAGGAATCGGCTTCTTTTGAATTACCTAAAAGTTGGCACGCAATGCTTTACAGGTGGAAAAATCAATAAAAATGAAAATAAAGAATAATTTTCACGTTTTTCAGTTTTGACCAATTTAAACACCTGCTTGCATTGGACATGTGATCTCGTAATTTATGTTTACCATTTTCAAAAACTTTGCGAGAATGTTTTATTTATCATTTTGATCTGAAGATGTCGACGTTAGAGCGAAGGAAACATATGTAATCTATATTAAAAGATATTTTTAAACGTTTTGTGTTATGTTTTTATCCCTTAACCCCTTCAGGGGCAAAGTACTCTTGTAGCTAAAACTGTGAAATGATTGATTGACACCAGGATTCACGAACGAATTTATTTTAAAATGAATAAAAGCTTTTCCTCATGTACCTTATAAATTCAAAGCTTGATTATAAAATTCTGGTGTCATTGTGGCATTTTGGAATTAAAATTAAGTGGTATATATAATATACCGGTACCCTTCAAGGGGTTAAGAAGTGATTTTATTATATTATATGAAACAAAAATTTGTTAAAAAAATAATAAAAATAAAAAAGTGTAATGAAACAACAATGTTTCAAATCTTTAACGTTATATAATTTGGAATATAATTTGGTACTTCTCTATTATCCCGTCGACCACTTTTCATAACGAAAAACCATCGCCAAACTGTAACATTAAACGCCAAAAATGCCGTCCCATTTACTTGATGTCAGAAACATTATACATGTTTGTTATGTCATCAAGTGGTTTTTAATTCAACATTTGCCTGTATTTTTCATTATGTTTTACTGATTTATTAGTTGTTCCATTCATTAAAATAACAATTGTGTCCTTAAATTCTTATATTTTATTTATTTATTTATTTTGATGTTCCAATGGCAACGTTCTCCCGTTTATTTGGCGTTACAGTTTGGCGATAGTATTTTGTTATGAAAAGTGGTCGATGGGATAACAGAGAAGTACCTATAATTTCTTTTTCCAATTGCAGAAATTATGGAACGTCTTACTTGAACGTCTCACAGACAAGATAAATGTGCTAAGTTTTCATTTTAAAAGAAGATATATTACACCCGATCTCTTTCCTTCAGAATTTCTTTTTCGTCAGTCCGCAACTGCAAACTTGTGCATTTATCCCTTCCTCATCTAAATATGCTAAAAAGAAAGAAAAAACTTTGACAGTTATTTAATTATAAAAACTCGATCTAAATTGTGAAAATTCTAAAATTCTTCATGATTTCTTCCTTTCTCTAGATTTGATTAATCCGTGAGATGTGATTGAAGGTGAATTCTCGCACAAAGGAAAAAGAAGGGTAAATGCATTTTTTTGTGATTGGCAAGGGTGATACACTTTGTTTTAAATGGTATTCGAAATTACTTTTATTTTTTAATATGGGAAAAATTTTAAATCTTTAGAAAACTTTATTAAGCAAAGTAATAAAGACCAAATTGAAGTTTTATTAAAATATCTCTGTTGAAAATTCACTTATTTTATCTCTAGCGATTTTTTTTTATTTAATTACTTTATGCAACTTAATTTTTTTTATGTTAAGGGGCTACTTCACTTAGACGAAAACACCCGCTCGCTAATGTTAATCCTATGGAGGAAATTTTTGAAGATATCTCTTTCGCATTTCAATATTTTTAAATGATTTTTTTTTTTGCATTGGATAGCTGAGGTCAATCGCTATGCACGCTCCTTTCTACTTTTTCGATTTTGATTACAAGTTTTTTTTTTTATTAAGATACTTTCACTTTCGAAACAGGTTTTGAAAGTGAAAGTATACTCAATAAAAAAACTGCAACAAAAATCGAAAAAGTACAAAGGAGCGTGCATAGAGATTGACCTCAGCTATCGAATGCAAAAAAAAATCATTTAAAAATATTGAAATGCGAACGAGATACCTTCAAAAATTTCCTCCATAGGATTAACATTAGCGAGCGGGTGTTTTCGTCTGAGTGAAGTAGCCCCTTAAGGAAGGGATTCTATTTTTTTATTCAATACAGTTTGACTGTTTTTGAACCGATGTCAATGCTTGTGTATGTGTTATAAAAATTTTGTGCGTGTTACTCAAGAAAAAAATGTTACGAGCTACGATAGCTAACCACAGTACAGACCCCACAGGTTCTAAAAACATGCTAATTTGCTCTTTTTTAAAAAGATTACATGATTACGGAAGATTTAATGATATTATCACAACCATTGGCGATCTTCTGAAATCGGGTTGCTATTCATTTCCCTTTCACTTTAGGATTTTTTGTTCTCATGGCCGCATCCACCGCTGTCGAGACAGCTAACGGCAGTTTTCATCATTGATTAAACAAGATCAATTACACATTTCAAAATCAGCTTGTATGAATTTTTAAGAAAACTACCTTCGGACTTTTATGAGGACGCTATACGATAATCGTTTTAAATATGACGTTTTAAATGTATCATTTTAAATATGACGTAATTTTTACCATTAAATGCTTTTTGTACGTAATATTTTAATTATTTTAAAGTTTTCTTTTTTTTTCTTTTTAATAGTCACGTATAAATACATTTTTTAATTGAAAAGTGTTTGTAAATATTATTACTTGGGCTTTTTTATAATCTGGCAACAGTAGGAAAAAAACAATATGCCATTCAAATCTCAATTCAGATAATGAAATTTTTAATTAAAAAAAAGCTTGGAAATGTAGGCAAAAACTGATTGGACATTGATTTAAAAAATGATTGGACACTGCAAACCACAATCTAATCAAGTAAGTGCCTGCAAAAGATGGTTAAATTGATCCTATAAAACTTTTGTAACTGAACTATTTTGACCCTTTTAGGTAGATTTCGTAAGAAATACTACCTATTACATTCTCACCTAAGTTGGAAATTTTGAAAAAATTTTCCAGATCTACGCCGATCATGACTCCCAGAACCCAAAACCACCCCCAGTTCAAAACTTTATCTATCTATCTATCTATCTATCTATCTATCTATCTATCTATCTATGTCACTTTTTTCTGACCACGATAACTGGAAAAATTCTGCATTAATCTTTTACAAACTAATACATAAAATCAAGGGGCATAAAATCTCGGTCAAGTTCGTTAATGGGCAAAATCGAACCAAGGGGGGAAGGTGGGGGGGGGGCTTTTTGTGAAAACAGAAAAAACCCCATAATTTCTTAATTATGATACATATCGAATCCGTTTAAAGTTATTATTACTTCTAGGAGAAGGGCCGAAAATGTATGTATGACAGATTTTTGATATAATTAAAAATGGCCCCAAGGGGGGGGGAAAAAGGGGGGGTTTTAGAAGAAAAAAAACATAGCTTCGTCAATTCACAAGATATCAAATTCGCGTAAATTTATTATTAATCCTCTTAATATTATCTAAAACTTTTATATTGACAAGTTTTTTATAGGACCAACCGTTATAGCAAAAAAAAATTAAAAACAAAAAAAAATCCCTGCCGGCTCCGCCTGCAAACAAGTTATTTTTCGAAGTAGGCGGTTCCAACTCCCGCATATTTTCGAAACTGATACATAAAATCAAGGGGCATACAGTCTCGGTCAAGTTCGTTAATGGACAAAATCGAACCAAGAGGGGGGGGGGGGGCTTTTTGTGAAAACAGAAAAAAACTCATAATTTCTTACTTATGATACGTATCGAATCCGTTTGAAGTTATTATTACTTCTAGGAAAAGGGCCGAAAATTTATGTATGACTGATTTTTGATATAATTAAAAATTGCCTTAAGGGGGGGGGGGGGGGTTAGAAGAAAAAAATTCATAACTTTGCCAAATCTCAAGATTTCAAATCCGCTTAAATTTATTATTAATCCTCTTAATATTATTTAAAACTTTTATATTGACAAGTTTTTTATAGAACCAACCGTTATAGCAAAAAAAAAAAAAAAAAAAAAAAAAAAAAAAAATTAAAAACAAAAAAATCCCTGCCGATTCCGCCTGCAAACAAGTTAGGTTTCGAAGTAGGCGGTTCCAACTGCCGCATCATCGTAAAAAGGTCATTTCTTCCGCAATTCCCGACAAATAGGCGCCCCACGGTCTGCGTCTTCGAAATCTACCTGTGCCTGTAGGCCGAGCCGTCAGGGATTTTTTAACATAAAAATAGTCCTTAAAATAATTGCTGCATTTAAAAACTATCTACTTCAATGTGTTTATCATACATTTCTCTATAAAACTACCAGTTTTCATGTTTTTATATGCAATAGTTTTTATAATATAGGCCGATATAGTCAAAAGGTTTCAATAAATTCAATTACGGTAGTAGCTGGAGCTATTTGTTACTTAAAAAAAATAGAAAGATTATTTGCATTAATTGTAGCGTTTGAAAACAATTTCTTTTTAATTTACGAAACCCTTTTGTAAACATAATGCGATAAAAAATAATAGTTTATTTTTCGGTAATAAAAACAATTCTTTGAAACGTAAAATTTTCTTATTTTTTCACTTTCGCTTTCACTTTTTCTTTATGTTATACGCGATTCAAAAAACATCAGACAGCAATTTAGGGATGAATTTCTTTATTTCTTTTAATATCTTTTTCCGCAACAAATATTTTTGTCGGAGAGAAAAAAATATTAAAAAAAAAAATATCTAAAAAATATGTTCACCGGGTGTTCTTCAGAATGCAATGCATTCGAGTATGAAAAATTTTAAATAAGGCGGAAAATTCAAATTTAATCTCCGGAATGGATTATTATACACATATGCTAAACTAACTTCGGATAAATCTGGTGTGTTTGCTTTTTTGCTCTTTATCTTTTATTTTATTGAGGTATGTACAAGAAAGAAATTTATAGCATGCTTAGTTTGCGCCTGAGTTACTTTTCTGGCAATTAAAACTGAATAAGACTTGGAACTGATTGATTGACCTGTAGCGTGATTAGCTACTCTTTTATAAAGGTAATCTAATGGTCAAGTGAAATTTGAGATTTTGCGTACGATCGCAGAGTTTTGAATTCTCGCATTTGTGTGTGAATGAGACCTGTTTTGTCATCGCTTCAAGTTTCGCAAAGTATGTCTGAACTTCCAGGAATGTGACTGTTGTGGTTATTTCCAGTAACGATATGATGATTAGGTATCTGTGGTTGTGTAGTTGCTATTATAGTGCAACAGGAGGTGGATCAATGGTTTTTGAACGAATATCGCCGAAAGTCAATCTAATTCTTGAGTGCAAACGTCGAGTTCACCTGTTGACTGCAAGAATAGAGCTTCCCCTTAATTGTTTTTGGATAGAATGTAAGTGTCGTATAACGGCATTAACACACCTAAAAACATTTGGATTTCCATGAGCTTGGTATATAATATTTAGTTTTATCATAGGACTTTCCCTATTGAAAATGGAATGTTTAGTATTTATAGTTCGTTTACAGCGACATGCAAAAAAGAATTTCGTTACATTATGGTCTATGAGAAAAAATCGCTTCGGTGTATTTTAATAAAGTTACACTATTTCAAACTTACTGAAATTGATATGTATTATTGACATGTAATATACCATTCTGTCTGTTGGGTATGGAAGGCGTGGTATTTATCATTCATTTACAGGGACATACGAAAGAATTCCGTTAAATTATGGCCTATGGGGAAAGGCTATTTGGAGTGTATTTTTAAAATCATACACTGTTTGAAAGATAATGAAATTTAAGTGCATTGCTGAGGTGCACTACAAAATGCTTACTGTAAAATATGGAATGCATAACCATACATTTGTGCATAAAGTTTGGACACAAAAAGAAATTCGGTTACGGTAGTGTCTATGACCGATAATCGCAGGAAGTGCGTTTTCATATGCCGTTTTAATGTTAACTAATTTTAAGTACATCCCGTCGTGTGTATAAATTCTATAACTCATACACAGGGATGTGCAAACGCATTCGTGAAAATTACTGTGTACGGCGTGAATTGCTTAGAGTTGTTTTTTAATTGAATTATGCATTTTTCAGCTTAACTATATTTAATTAGTACATAATAATATATGCTTGTATATAAATAAATTCATGTACAGGGCTACACAAAAAACTGTATATATTGCCGCATTTTTATTGTAATTGTTGGAAGTGCAATTTTAGTTGGGTTATGCATTTCCTATCTGATTTAAATTTTAGCTTAGCATGTGGCAAGTATAAAATTATGTAGGTCACACACAGAACTGCACAAACTATTTTAAGTTACCAATATATAGGCAGTAAATGCTGAAAATAAATTTTCAAATGTGTTTTTGTTTTATAGTGGAATAACTTTTAAAAATCACGTGGAGTGTATACAAATCTATATATACAGGTCTGCTCAAAAGAATCCTATCGATTGTGCTGAAATTGTGTGTTCAAATGTGTTATGCGCGTTCTAAATTGTTTATTTAGCTATCTTCTTTTAACTTATTAAATAGTGAAGTTTCGTTACAGTATTCTGGATGTGTTGGTTTCATATTGTATGCGTAACGCATGATTTTCTTTCTTGTATTTATTTAAAAAAACAAAATTCATAGTAAATTTAAATAATATAACTTACAACATGTTCACAATTTGATTTTAACATTAGGTGGCAACTGGAAAATGTGTTTAAAAAAGTACCATTTCTTCCAATTTCCCCAATTTTTATTTTTTCAATTTTTAGGTGCGTTCGTAATTATATAAATACGTAGCATCTATAGTCATCGTCTAGTCAGTCCGTCTGTCCACATATAACAACGAAAACTACCCAACCGAATGGTTTTGAAATTTAATATATGTAATCGTTGCAGAATTTTGTCGAGTCATTTCAAATTTTATGAAAATCGAATCAAAACTTAAAATTATATCAATAAAAATGTTTTTAATTCTATTAAATGATATCATACGTAATTAATTCAATGATATCCCATGATAGACAATGATTCTAGGTTGCCATGGTGATTACGTCCTATTTAAGATGGAGGCATATTATTTCCATATTACTGAATTTAAAAATTTATTCTACTGATCCTATCCATATTATACTGAATTTGTATACTAAAATTGTTTAATTTTAGAAATCCTATAATCTACCGACAGTTTTTTTTAATAGATGTTTCCGGAGTAATAGATATTAAATGGAAAAAGAGTCTAAATATGAATTTCAAGTTCTGAAATTTTCAAATCTAGGCTTAAGTTTCCCATTGGAACTTTCAGTAAATGTCAACAAAAGATAAAATGTTGCCAACTTAAAATGTACTTATTTTATTACGGAAATAAATTATATCATAATAACAGACGATATAATTCATTTCACTGAAATAATAACGATGATTTTTTTTTACATTGCCTTGTATTGGATATTTGCGCAGAGTATAATTTTAATGTAACATAATTGTAATTAATTGTTTGTAAAAGTGTATTGAAATTTAATTTCATAAAATAAAATTAATATATATAATACGTAAATCTGCACATAAAATAAATTTTGTATTCATGCATTTTTGCATAACAGTGCAACAGCTATTGCACCAAGATCTGAATATTTATAAAACTAGTTACATTACGAACGCATCTAATTTGTCACGTTTCACGTTACTTGTTACTTTCATTGATGAAAAAATGGCTGAAACCTGCAACAAAAACTAAGAATAATATCTATTTCATTCAAACTCATTAATAATTTGCAAAGAAAAAAAAAATCTTGCGGTTCTATTACAGTTCTCATATGTGGTCAATAAAATCCCTTCTGCAGATTAATTTTAAATCTCCTGCATTATTTAGAACCACCGCTGTGTCGCAATTTCGCTCATGGGAAAAAAAAAAAAAAAAAAAAAAAAAATAGATACATAGTATATAAAAAAACCTTACAACAGTTTTTTTTTTTTTTTTTTTTTTTTTTTCTGTAACAAAAAATATTTGTTCCGAGAGATTAAAGAGGAAAAGAAAAGAAAAGTTCATCCCTCATTTAGTTCCTCGGATTTCTTATCACGCTTGTTGGATTTTATGAACAAAAGACAAATAAGATTTGTACTTGTTTCGTAAGAAATGGCGTTTATTCTATCTAAAAAAATATGCAATAATAGCATTTCATTTTATTAATCTCTATATATTAATCTAAATATATAGTTTACAGAAAAAAAAAAAGAAAAAAAAAATCTGATAACATTTTTAATTTTAGAAAAAACAATGTAAAGTTAGGGTATGGAAAGGGACTATTGTTTTTGTTCATGATGTGTCTAATATTTATTTTCTTGTGTGAGTGTGTGTGTGGGGGGGGGGGGGGGGGGAATGTTGTTAGTTATTTTGAATTATGAATAAGTAAAAACGCGAAAATAGTTTTGTTAAACACTTTTTTGTAAGCTTCAATGTTTATCTTCAAAAATGAAAACATAAAATTAATCTTAAGAGGTTACTTCACTCAGGCGAAAACTCCCGCTCGCTAATGTTAATCCTAAGGGGGAAGTAATTTACGATATCGCGTTCGCATTTCAATTTCTTTAAATGATAATTTATTTATTTATTTATTTATTTATTTATTTTTTTGTATAGCTGAGGTTGATCTCTATGCAGGATCTTTTTTACCTTTTCAATTTCTGTTGCATTTTTTTTTTTTTTTTTTTTTTTTTTTTTTTTTTTTTTTTTTACTTTTGAAACTGGCTCTAAAAGTGAAAGTATCTTAATAAAAAAAAAAAAAAAACTTGCAATCTAAATCGAAAAAGTACAAAGGAACGTGCATTGAGATTGACGTCAGCTATCCAATGCAAAAAAGGAAAAAAAATCGTTTAAAAATATTGAAATGCCAGCGAGATATCGTAAATTATTTCCCTCATAGGATTAATATTAGCGAGCGGGTGTTTTCGCCTGAGTGAAGTAGCATTTTAGATAACTTGGCTCATAAATAAAATCTGCTAATAAGGCAGCTCTTTTTTTTAGGATTTCGTTCATCTCACGAAACCCTATTCATCTCACTTCTCTGTCTGTCCGTCAGAAACTGTATAAGTTAGAGACTTGAAAGTTCGTGTACTTACAGCTAAATACCTACTGTCTCATAGCAAATCATAATTTTTTTGAATTAATCGGTAATTAGCCGAGATATTAATTAAAAACTCACAAACTCATTAAAAATCTCATCAAATAAAAAGCAGTTATTTAAAAAAACGAGCCCAGATATCATTTTTACCTAGATCGGGAACCTTTGTCGGGGGTAACAGGAAGGGGAGAAAATAGAATCCGGAAATTTTCATTTTTACATAGATAAAAAGGTGAACTAGGCGTTTACCTAGTGTTCGTTTCGGCCTCTGTAAGATAACGAAAATTATTGCATTAATTAGATTTGAAATTTACACCTCTCTGCATAATTTTTAACAATGAATCCAAATATCTAATTTTCTTAAAACCCTACTGTAATTGCTCGAGATAATATTAAAAATGATCAATTTTCAAGTGATTTTATCTTGCAAAGATAGCAAGAATTTCAGTACAGACACCTGTCTGCGAGACAGGATCGCCGGAAGGAATGATAAATCTTAAGAGATTTTGAGCTCTATAAAATTATTTAAAATATTTCATTTATAGATTTGAAATGTATGCATCCTTGCATAAAATTGGACGCAGATTCCAGAAAACTAATTTTCGTAAAAATCTGATAATAAAATGCTTTGATATTAATTAAAAACTCATTAATGAAAATGGAAAATGATTGCTTTTTATTTCATCAAATTCCAGGAAATTAGAACTATGTAAGATACGGATTTAAAAATTGGTATATATACGCAAAATCGTATGCTGATTAAGAATTTCCAAAAATCGAAAAAATTGACCGGTATCTTTTTTTTTTTTTGTACAAAAAAAGTATTTATTTAAGAAAATGATTTCTTTTTATGTGAAAAGACACGGGGTTTTAACTTCCCGACAGAAGAAAGGGTTGCCAGCCCAGACCGGTAAATTAATTGAAAAGACGGAGAATTTTAAATACCGTAATTTCTGGTATATAACCCGCGGTTCAAATAAATCAGTTTCAAACCAGAACATTTATTTAATAAAATGTAACTCGCTTTTACTTGGTGCATATTTGACCTTTTTCATTAAATAAAATTTCTGGTCGAAAACCGATTTATTTGAGCCGATATACCTGAAATTACTGTATATAGAAAATTTTAAAAATATTTTATTTTACGATTTTGAAAAACAAACCACTGCATACATTTTAATGCTGAATCCATATATCTATTTTTTGTAAAAAATGGATACTAATTAGTAGAGACAATAATTAAAAATTTATTACTTTCCCATTGGAAAATAGTTATTTTCGAATTCAAAAGAACACCTGTTTTAACCCAGCGAGAGAAGAGAAGGTTGCCGGAAACAAGGGGCTGAGAAATTAAAAAGTACTCATAAATTTTAAGGTATATCCAAATTTTTAAAACTATATAAGATACGGATTTGAAAATCGGTATACATACGCAAAATCATATGGTAATTAACAAATTAGAAAAAAAAAAAAATCGGCCGGCAATTTTTTATTTTATCAATCTTTTTTTATTTCATTTATTTTCGGGTGCAACAGATAAAAAAAAAATTATAAACAATACAATGCTTTCCGCCGCCAGGGGGGTGCATTCATATCTCGGGTTTTATGGGTCCGATCACAACGGGGTTTGGTTCATTCAGCTTGTTTTCGATCGCCTTACAGATTTTAGTTCCAGTTTCCACCACCAGGGGCACATAATATTAAACGAAACACTTTGTGAAATCTTTGATCACATTTACCCACTTGTTTTTTCTTCATTTTTCGTTCTTTTTTATTTATTTTTCTTGAATTTGAGCTTATTTGGAAATCAAATCCTCACGATAAAATAAAATTAGCATTGTTCTACTTATATTTTAATTTAAATGTTCCTATTTAAGGTTTGCTATTCCCTAAAATATATCTGTCTGTTTTTATCTGATTAATAATAAAGCAGTGGACCCGTGCGAGGATTTTGCACTGCAGTCTAATACTTTTTAGCAATATCTAATATTTTTTAGATGCAGACCTTCTATAGGAAAATTAAAGTTAAAATTATCTGGAAACAACATTAGTCAAACCAGAATAGCATCTCATTTACTCCATCAAAGTTACACAGTAAAAACTGATCAAAGATAACAAAAGGTGCACGCGAGAAAAAAAAATTAACATTTGTATTTTAACTGCATTAGAGGATGACGCCATCCTCTTCGGGAAAAACATGGAACAAAGAAAATTAAATTCAAAACAGATAAAATGCATTTTAATCTTATAAAATATAATGCTACACGTGAAATACCACTGCTTCGATCGATCGATGGTGTCTTTTTCTTCTAAACAATTGAATTTCAATTTTGCTGTTTAATCATAAATATAAAATATACTCATGCAGAGGCCCCACTTTATCTGTTTTGTACTTTTCTTATAATGACTGTTTAGCACGATATAATGCGATATTTTATTTTTCTGGCAACATTGATTTGAGAAATAACCTTTCATTTCATTCATGAAAACAATGCTGATTTAATTTTTAAATAACTGGAATTATTAATCAAAACACATGCCTTGACGAAATGTGAGTGTATACTGTAAAAAAAATTGCAGCAAAGTATCCGGGCATTGGACCGTTTTTATAGAAAACGGATACATAACCATAATTTAACGCTATTCTGACCATAATATTGCTCATATTATGGTCAAAATGCTGTTAAATTACGGTTAAGTAACCGTTTTCTATAAAAACGGTAGAATGACCGGATACTTTGCTGCAATTTTTTTACAGTGTACAATGTCAGGAGCTGGTTCAAAAACCTTTCGAATGATACCTTATTCGTTGTTGTGCTTTTTGAAAATACATAGAAAAGGAGATGTTGACAACAAAAATAATATGTATGATTATTATTTTTTCTTTTACCAATTTTTTTCCCCAGTAACCCGAAAGTGAGTGTAAGAAACTCTAAGAATATTTTTGTTTCATTCGAACGCAGTAATATAATAATAAACAACAACAACAAAAAAAAAAATCTAAAAATATCGTTTATTAATTTCCGGACACAATAAATAAAATACCTTTGGCAGACTAATTTTAAATATTCTATACTATTTAGAATTATCACTGGGCCGCGTTTTCACTTATGGAAGGGGAAAAAGGAAAAAGAACCTCAGGATTAATAATATTGCGTATGAAAAAAAAATCATCTTAGCTTTTTATCTCCAACAAAAATATTTAAACAGAGAAAAATAAGAATCCCCCTTTTTTTGTATCCCATATTTACTCTCTCAGAGTCTTCTGAAGCTTATTGGATTTAAATCCAATAAGCGTAAGAAGAATACAGAAAGACAAACATGATTTGCATTTGTTATTTGTTGTAGAGAAATTACGTTTATTTTAACTTAAAAAAAAATGCAACACCATTTCTTTTTATTAATCTATAACGGAAAAAAAATTATAGCAAAGGGAAAAAAAAATCTGATAATAACATTTCTAATTTTAGAAAGAACAATGTAAAGCTGAAGCCACCGATGATTCTGTTCATTTATATATCTTGTACTATTGTAGCAGACTCGCCTGATGCTGTCCGGTGATAGTGTTGGGTGATAAGAAGATCTTTTTTTGTTTTGTTTTGTTTTTTCAATTTCCGCGCTCGTATGGACATCTTGATTCTTTCTCTATTGTGTCACTTGTTTCTAGGTGATTCCAATTGATCTTCTTATCCTATATCCAATCCAATCTTATCAAAAATTGTCTGCAGGTTAACTGGGGTATCAGCATAAATAAAGGTTTTGGCACACATACATTGTACTATAACATGGGGTAATCAGTTTTTTTTTTGCCTTGGTATATGACATCCGGGAACGTTGAACTCAGATATTATAATAGGTCTTACAGGGGCTCTCTTGCCTCATGGGGTCAAATTGGACGTTTTCCAGCATTTCTGCCTGTTTTCCAGCTCGCCCCTACCCCCCAGTTTTCTTCTCGGGATTCATTCTTGTCCCACTCCTCTTTCCTTTGGTAACTTGGCTCCTTCGGTCTAGGGACATCGGCCCTATTAATATCTCAATTGCTATTCCCTATTCCTAATATACTATATCTTATAACTAAAATAAACCTTCAATGGACACCACTTGTAGGACATTATAATATAGGACCATTAAGTCGTCGTCCTTAAATCTACCCTTAATTTTTCGCTAGGAACCATAGTTTCCGAGATATTTGGGGTCTTTTGCCCCCACTTTTCGTTTTCAACCCTTAAATTTTATCTGAGTTTCATGATTTTTCATTTTAAGCACCTTGGGTCTCAGGCCTTCCTCCCTCTAAACTTTTGAGTAATTTGGATAGTAAATTTGAGCTAAAATGCAGTTAGCCCTCTATTCGAACCTTTTCTTCCTTCTTCCGCCAACCCACGAGTTTTCTTTGCGGGATTCATTCCTTCTCACTCATTCCTCCTTCGGCAACTTAGTTCCTTCTGTCAAGGGACGTCGGTCTTATGCATTTCTCAATTCTTTATGTATATTTTATAACTAAAATAAACCTTCAATGGACAACACTTGTAGGGCATTTTAATGTAGTACTATTAAGTCGACGCGACGTCCTTAAATCTGCCTTTATGTTTTCACTAGGAGCCATTAATTTCCCGAGAGATTTAGGGGTTCCCCTCCCACTCACTTTCCTTTTTCCCCCTCCCTGTAAAATTTTATCTAACATTCACGATTTTTCATTTCAAGCATCTTGGGCCGCACCTCTTTCCCTCTCTAAATTTTTATGTAATTCGGACAGTAAATTCCAGCTAAAATATAATTAACCCTGTCTTCCCTCCTTTTTTCCCCGTTAGCTGTCTCTCTCGTTCTCCTACCTTACACATCAATTCATTTTTCGGGATTCTTTCTTACCCCCCTCTTTTCCCCCTCGACAACTTGGCTCCTTCCGGTTGTTCTTTGCTTGTGTGGAATGAAAACAAAGATTATTCTTCGTGATTAAATAAAATGAAAGGTATTCTAATTATACGAGGGTGAATCAATAAGTAATGCCTCCATTGCTCTAAATTCTATTTCTTTCACAGCTACTGGACTATCTATTCTTGATATTATAGAGGTAACCTTACTCTAATTATACAGTATTTTCTTTTTCAGATTGGCAGATTAGAACCATGGATATGAAGCTAAAAGAAAGGGTCGTCATCGAAATTTTGGCAAAAGAAGGCTGTGCACCTAAGGAAATTCATAGACCCTAGAAGTTTTTTGTAGACGCTGTAATGGACATTAGCAATGTGCGGCGTTGGGTGAAGAAGTTTGGAAACGGAGAAACAGAAATTGCAGATAAAACGAGAAACGGCTGGCTGACAACATCAGTCACAGATGCAAAACGAGAACGTGCTGATGAATTGATTCGAGGAGACAGCCGCGTTACAGTTCAGGATGTCGCTGATGCATTGATCGTCTCGTATGGCTCTGTCCAAGGAATGATTGCTGACTTGGGATATCCCAAAGTTTGTGCTAAGTGGGTTCCCAAGCAGTTGACTTTTAATAATCGGAGGAGGAGAGTGAAAGTTATTCAAGAGCTCTTGGACGCATTTGAAACACCCTACAGCCCTGATTTGGCTCTTTCTGACTTTTACCTGTTTGGACCAATGGAAGACAGCCTGCGTGGTTTCAGATTCAATGACTTGGATGACGCTAAAACAGCTTTAAAATCTTGGGTTAATCGATGACGCAAATGTGCACAAATGCATGGTGAATTTGTAGAGGACAGTTCAGGCTATGATCTGTAACAACTTTTGCTAAAGTTTAATAAAGTTTTTAAGACACAGGAAGCATTACTTATTGATCCACCCTCGTATTTTAGTTTAGATGTTCTTTCTTCAGATTTATCAAGAACATAAACCGTACACATTTCACATAGATTTTTTTTTTTTTAATTATTAGGAAAATGGCTGTTGTTTTCGGTCGACAATGGACTTCTTGGCGTCGTCAATTTATTTTTTTATGCGTTTTTAACGAAATTCTGTAACTTTAGAAGAATTTATATTTGAATAGGCAATAGAAATGCATAAAATCGTTACAAAAATGTTAAAGTTACAAAAAGGATAGATGTAAACTATATGAGATATGAAAAAAAAAGCTGATTTCAAAAATTGGTGTCCGATGAAAAATCGTCTTATAAAACCAGAAACGCGGTCTTCAACTTTAATTGTTTCTGTTTTCATTAATATATTGTAAATTTGGTACTTTCGTGTTATAGCGGCCCCCAAGGATGAATCGCCAAGCGACCAAGATTTATCGCCAAATTATAAAGCATGTATGACATTATAATAATATATGAGATATATAATAACATTTCTTGACGTATGTGGCCAAGTTATAGTCATATATGATGTATATATATGACATGTATATATGATGTATATACGACATATAAGACGTAAATAATATGTGTATAATGACGTATTTGGCACATATAGGAGTGTTTGGAATATATATATGCTTATATATAAGCTTTGCGATGATCTTGGCGAAATCATAACTGCAACCTTGGCATAATCCAAATTGTGGGGGCCGCTATAACACGAAAATACGGTAATTTTTTTTTTTTTTTTGTAAGCTTTTAGAACATTTTCCCAATGGTTGTTGCAATTTGTTAAATTATAATTTTTTTTTTTTCGTTTATGAATTTTTTTTTCAATAACCATGAGATAAATGAAACAATTTCCAAGCCTATTTTCTATTTTTTTTTCTTGGAAAAAAATAATCCAAATAAAGTAAACTTTCTACAGATATGTATTATAATTTAAGTACATGGTTAATAAAATCCCATCTGCAGATTAATTTTAAATCTTCCGCCTTATTTAGAACCGCCGCTGTGCCACGTTTCCATTTATGAAAATAACTCAGGATTAATAATAAAGTGTATGAAAAAAAAATATATATATTAGCTTTTTATTTCAGCGAAAATATTTGTCGCGAGAATGGTTTAACGGAGAAAGAAAAGAAAATTTTTCATCCCTCATTTAGTTTCTCGGAGTTCTTCTCAGGCTTATTGGATTTTATGGAATAAAGACAAATAAGGATTTGTATTTGTCGTAAGGAACGACTTTTATTTTATATAAAAAATACAATAGCATTTCGCTTTATTAATACACGAAATTCTATGTACGAAAAAAAATTAGTTTTCTAGATGAAAAAAACTGATAACATTTCTAATATTAGGTAGAGCAGTATGATGAAAACCATGTTTTTTTTTTTCTTTTAAAGCCACGTTTACATATAATTGTCTGAAAAATAGATAAACTTTGAGATTTTCTTTCAGATAACAGACAAGACTTATGAACATTATTTTTTTCACAAACGTTTATTAATCTTTTAAGAATTGGATAAAAAAAAATAATTAAAAAAGAAATTGAAGATGGCGTCCCAATATAACGCAATGAAAGCATCTAGGGTTTGAAAAACACGGCGATCTACGTAGATTCCAGCTTAAACAAAACATGGTATGAAATCAGAAATACAGTTTTTTATATTAGTTAACATAATTTCTTATGGAATGAAATTTTTAAAAAAATTGGAAAAGTTTTTTTTTTTAAATGACAAAATGGCGGATACATGAAACTAATGTTAATTGTTAATTTTTTTACTCCCCCCCCCCTTCCTCCAACATTTTTTTTTTTGTCCTTTAACCTGCTGTAAAAAATATTTAATATAAACAATTTTAAGATATTATATGTTCTTACTATAGTAAAAGTTGTTTACTTTGCCGGTAAAAAATTTCAAGTCAATTAGTTTAATGATTGAGTCGCTAGAACCAACACAGATTTAAAAAAATTTGTTTCGACGAAAACGCGTTTAAAGTTTTCGTAAACTCTTTGACTATAAACTTCCTGCCACTCGCCTGTTTTACACAAAAATTGTTATTATTACAATGCAGAATTACAATTAAAATTGGCTTTTCAATGTTTCTCGACTGTTTCGTATTAAATTAGTTCACATGTTTATGTTGATGGAAATTCATGAAAATTAGGTAAACTTTTCTTATAGTTTCGAATCAAGGTGTAATACGTATTTTCTAACAATAATACATCAAAAACAACATAGTAGTACATGATTACATTGTTTATTAATGTATATTGGATTTTTCTGAAAGTTGTTTGTGAATTTATTGCAATTTAATTTTTCGCATTCAATGTACGAGGGACGTTCCAAAAGTAAGTTTCATCATTTTTCCCCACGGAAATTTTATAGCCTCCCCTCCCCCCCCCCAAAAAAAAAACCATGGCATTATGAACTATACACCTTGCACTATTTTTCGATATAGTCGCCACCGACATTGAGACATTTGTCGTGGCGTGCAATCAGTTTGAAGAAACTACTCTGGTAAATTTCGGTACCTGCGATGACACAGCCCGCTCCACCTCAGAATTGTTTTGGAAGTGACGTCCGGAGAGTGCGGCTTTCAATGCAAGGAACAGGTGAAAGTCCGATGACACAAGATAGAGGCTGTAGGCTAGGTGATCCAATCTCTACATGTGAAGTGACGAATCTGATCTTGTGTGAGCCTTGCTGTGTGTGGTTTTGCGTTGTCGTCCAAGAGCACACCTTCACTCAAGAGCTCTGGTCTCTTTAGTCGAATGGCGGACCTAAGTTTGGTCATGGTTTGTATTCGAACCACCTCGGGCACATCGGTCTGCTGCTACTCTCTCGTCGTCGGCTCTCTGCGCATGCGTCATTCCTCCTCCGCTGACGCTCCTTCAGTCGTGGAAACAGCAACGGGTGTGGATTCTTATGGCTATTGTTTGTTTCCCCTGGCGTACCATCTCCTCTTTCAAAAAAAAAAAAAATAAAAAAAAAAGACAAAACTTACTTTAGGAATGTCCCTCGTATGTTTCGGTTTGCGCAGTAATATCGCGGGATTAATAAATTGTACTAATCGAGGAAAACCTGCATTCACATCGTTATTTTTGGCTTATTTAATATCTGCAATGTTATTAAATAAGGCGAAAATTTCTATATTAAAATACTGGTATTAAAATTAAAAGATTTTGTGCTCTTCAACGTCACATATATACGTCACTCTTTGCGAAGGGGCTAATAAAACAGTGTTATGTGAACTTATGCATTAGTTTTGGTACAAACCGTGTAAAATAGAAACGAAGGACTTTCTAATAAATTCTATTTCATAATTTTACAAATTCTATTTCTATATTTTATTATAATTATATTTTATAATTTTACAAATTATTTTTGTACATGATAAACGTTTAACTGGACAAAAATGTAGGGGAAACTGTCCAAATATGACATACCTAAAGGACAAAATGCTTATATTTATACAATATTTTTCGGATGACTTTTATTTTTTGCAAACTAACTTTGCAAAGTATACAAAATGCAATGGTGCCTATTAAAAAGTAACAAATAAAGTCACAACGTCATAATAACGATTTATATAAAATGCTGTACTGTGTCATTTTATCTACAGTGCTGTCCTAAAACGACACATCCATAAGTTGTTATTAATTTTACTTGCATACATCACAAATATTTTTTTTTTGCACAGCAAGAAACACCGGCACAGGCACTATGTGCTCACTTTGAAAACTTAACACATTTTATCCACTTCTCTTTCGGTTTGAGTGATTGAATAAGTTATTACAATAAAGGCAGACTTCATCATCATCATCGGCAGAAAATCCATGTTTTTGTCGTCATTTTTGGATGTAACAAAGCGAATGTTGTTCTTAGCCTGTAGAGCTGCACGTCTTGAGAGTGATTTATGTTTCTCAGCAGCTTTTGCGTTCGCTTCGGCAATATTAGGATTGCTAGTCAAGACTTTTTCACCTTCATGCTTCCTCTTTTTAGAGGATGATCTAACATGATGTGCAGAAGGAAGTGGACATACATGAAGTTGTCTGATAAATGAAGATGATGAACTTGAATATGCTGCCGGTTGAAAAGATACACACGTCTTCGGAGTATCGGAAACAGATGCTGTCGGCGCTGGAATTGAAGGAGGTGACATTGAAACTGTGAAAATTGACGGATTAGGTCTAAATAGGCTGTTATCTGTAGAACTTGTGTTGCTGTCGTTGCTTTATTTATTTTCCAGTGGACTTTCTGTCACAACTGAAGCACAGAAAACATGATCGGGAAAAATGTCTGGCAGCATGCCTTTATACAATCATCATATAGTATGTGGATTCGACAACACATGCATTTAAAAATTTTCCGATCAGAAGAAAACGATTTAGAAAAATTAGCCTTTTTATAAGATTCTGCTGAATGGATTTCGATGGATCTTGCACTGTTACATAGATCATTTTTCAGGGAAAGTTTTAGAGCGAGAACATGTCGTTCTACGTAGCTTAGTTAAAGAACTATAATTAAGTCAACCCGATTATGAAAGAATAGCTTTTTTAAAGTTCTACTCAACGAATTTTGATTGCTTACACTACTAATTAGATAAATTACGTAAATAAATAAAAAAAAAGTAAAATTTAAATGTGACATTTGTATTTGGAATTTCAAAACTTGAATTCTACATGAGCGTAGCCGCGGGCAAAATCTAGTAAAAATATAAATCAATCGTTTTGCAGAAATAAGGGGAATCAACGTGGGATTTAACGAATGTTCGGCCTATTCGTCCCATTTGCCGAATATTCCATTAGTCAAATACTGAACGGTAATTGGCCGAATGCTTTTGCATCCGAATATTGTTAGATATTCAGCTGAATAAATTCTGGATAATGATTTTTGTCTTTCCATTACGTTTTTCACTTATAAAGGGATTAATTTCTGACACTGTCATGATGCTATTCTTAAATGCACCAAATTTATTGTTATTCTTATTTCGATAATAAGGAATCAAGTAGTATTTCCTATAGAGGGGCTAAGGATCTTTTAGAAAAAGGTGTCAAAGTTACCAATATCAGCCAATTTTAGAGACACAACTCTCAGGAAAAAGTCATCATTGAGTAATAATCTTTACAAATCCAGATGTAATACTTTTATAGGAAAATTAATAATACTATTCGATTTTAAGGTATTTGGATATTAATATTTGCAAATTTCATACACACATAAAAATAGATTTTTGAATGTGCTTCAAAGATTATTATAGTTCAACAGTATTTTTTCTTTTAATGAACAGCCTTAGATACAGGATGTCCGAAAATTATTATACACATTTCAAAATTATGTAAAACAAAAACTAGATAGTATAGAAACAAAATGTGTTTACTAACTTACAATAGAAGAACAAAAGTTAATACATCTCGATGTGAGATCCCTTAGTTAAGTCTAGTAGCTATGTCCAAGCGATAGTTGATCTCATTCCATGTATTTCAAAGCATCTGAGGAGTTATGGATGGAACAACAGCTGTGATACGCTGCTTCAGTTCCTGCAAATTAGTACAAGGCACACAATCCTTCACATAATCCCACATGAAAAAATCCGACGTTGTTAAACCTGGAGAACAAGGTAGCTAAGGAATTGGACCACCACGATCAATCTATCTTTTGAGGAAAATTCTAGAACTAACAATGCTGCGAAAAAAAACTTTCGGAAAGATGTTATTAATAAGTGACATCGAAAAGTCACCACTGTTCTCAGTTTTTTTTTTGTCATAATTTCGTAATGTGTCCAATAATTTTCGGACACCCTATATATTTAAAACAAAATATTGCAGTAGATTCAAGATCATTCATCTTGTTTTTAGGTGCGTTCGTAATTATATAAATACGTAGCACCTATAGTCGTCGTTTGGTCCGTCCGTCTGTCCGTCCGTCTGTCTGTCTGTCTGTCCGTCTGTCTGTCCGTCCGTCTGTCTGTCTGTCCGCATATAACAACGCAAAAACTACCCAACCAAATGGTTTGCAATTTAAAATATATTATCTTTGCAGAATTTTGTCGAGACATTTCAAATTTTATTAAAATCGAATCAAAACTTTAGGAGATATTAATAAAAATATTTATTAAGAAATTTGAATTTTTTTTTTTTTTAAATCGGTGCTTTTTTGTTATAGGAGCTTCCGAAGTTTAATCGTCAAGCGACCGAGATACTTATTTTATGACAGAAATTAATCTGCAGACGATATAATTCATTTCACAGAATTAAAAATCATCAAGATCTGAATATTTATATAACTAGCTGATACATATATATCTGAATATTTATATAACTAGTTAAGATATTTGTATGAACAGTGTCATAAAATATATACTTAACTAGCTGTTTAACCCGTTCTACGCACGGGATATCATGAATTTAATTCTAAAACGTAACGTTTGACGTACAATTTCCAACTTGTTATAAATTGCTGTGCATATTTTCAATGCATGAGGTGTAAGTTGTGGAACTTTCTGCTTTGTTGTATATGCTGATTCAACTATCAAAAGTTTTGTTAAATTTGATTCGTAATCTAAGTTATACAAAGTATTTTAAAACTGGCAACTGTTTTTCGGAAAGCACTCATTACCGCCTCACAATAAATTTTACTTGACCAAGGGCTAATTTAGGAGGCATCTCATTGTGAATAATAAGGGAGAGTAAGTATTATAAGGGGTTCATTAATTTTGAATGTAAAAAAGAATAAAAGTATTACTGAACATCAGTAGATGTGGAGAATATTCTGTATATTATTATGATAATAATTTACTATCCTGACTAACAGAAAACCAATTTCATCTGTGTCACTATAAAAAGAAGAAAAAAAGGGGTTATTGTAAAATTATTTGGCTGAACCAAGTTTTCTAAATTAAAGAAACAAAGTTGGAAATTGTACGCCAAACGTAACCAAATGGAGTACGTTCGTACTGTAACTAGTTTTATAACTATTCAGTTCTTGGTACAATAGCTGTTGCACTCTTAGGCAAAAATACATGACTACAAAATTTATTTTATATGCAGATTTTCATATTATATATATATATTAATTTTATTTTATGAATTTAAGTTTCAATGCACTTTTACAAACAATTAATTACAATTCTATTACATTAAAATTATACTATGCGCAAATATTCAATACAAGACAACGTAAAAAAAATCATCGTTATTATTTCACTGAAAAAGTGAATTATATCGTCTGTTATTATGATATGGTTAATTTACGTAATCAAATAAATACATTTTAAATTGGCAATATTTTATCTTTTGTTGACATTTACTGAAATTTCAATGGGAAACTTAAGCTTAGACTTGAAAATTTCAAAACTTGAAATCGATAATTAGACTCTTTTTCCATTTAATATCTATTTCTCCGGAAACATTTATCCAAAAGACTGCCAGTATATTATATGATTGCTATAATTAAACAATTATAGTATACGAATTCGGTTTTTAAATTCAGTAATATGGAAATAATATGATTCCACCTTAAATAGGACTTAATCACCATGGCAACGTAGAATCATTACCTATCATGGGATATCATTGAATAAATTACGAATGATAGGATTTACTAGAACGAAGAAAACTTTTATTAATATCGTTTTAAGTTTTCATTCGATTTTCATACAATTTAAAGTGACTCGACAAAATGCTGAAACGATTATATATATTAAATTTCAAATTATTCGGTTGGGTAGTTTTTGCTCTGTTATATGCGGACAGACGGACGGACCAGACGGCGATATAGATGTTACGTATTTATATAATTACGAATGCAACTAACAATATATTTAAAAAGCACATTAAATAGTGATAATGACTTCTTAATTCAAATAAAATGTATATGAACTTAGAAGCATGTCTGTAGATAAAATTATGCAATTTCTAATTTCACTTTAGAAAAAGGTCATTTTTTATTAGTAGGATCAAAGGTTTTGTAATATTAAACAAGAACGACAAATCATGCGCAAAGCATACATTATGAACACTTTCCAACATATTCAGATGTAACGAAACTTCCCCGCTTAACAAAGTTAAAGATGATATCTAAGTAAACAATTTGGAAAATGCATAATACATTCGAATACCCGATTCCAGCAATTAGTGTAAATGAACGGTAATTGCTATGCACACCATATTCTACAGTAAACGTCTTATAGTTCTCCCCAGCAATATATATCAATTTCAATATGTTTGAAATATTTTAAAAACTGTAATATACAATACAAACGATTTTCTCCACTGACCATAATGTAACGAAATTCTTTTGAATATAATTACGAACTATAATTGGTACACATTTCATTTTCAATATCGAACATGCCATAGTAATCCTCAATAACATATATCAATTACAAAGAAATACGAGTATATTTACACAAGTTAGGGCGAGGACAGACGGCCAGACAAACCAAATTCATAAACACATTTCAACTTCGTTGGAAAGTGCTAAAAAGTACACAAGGCTGTTAACTTTTATTAACAGTAAATAAATAAAAAATCAATTTTAATTTGTGTTTAATTGTATTTCTGTTATTTAACTTAAAAATAAAAAATATACCAAAAATGCATATTTTTAAATTATTGAAATTCGGTCACCGAATATTCGGTACTCACCTTAAAACTTGCCCGAATATTCGGTATTCCTTATATTAGGCAAAATCACTACTCGTTATATCCTTAGAATTAAATCCAAAAATTATGAGTAACTGTATTCAAAATTAACTAAAATAAATGTAAATAAACTACAACTCATATCCAGTTTTACATTCCAGATATTAACTCCTCCCGTAAACTAACAAACGTACAAAAAATTTTATTCCAGTACATTACTTTTCAAAGGGAAAAGAAAATACAGACTTCTCCGATGTTTATTTTGTATAATCCATTCCGGAGATTAAATTCGAATTTCTGCATTATTTAGAATTTGACGCACTCGAATGCATTCCATTCTAAAAAAATACCAGATGAGTATATTTCTAAGGCAAATTTATCGTAGTTTTTTCTTTGAGAAAAAGATTGCTAAGAAAGTAAATATTGAAAGAAAGAAAGAAATTTACCTTTATTACTTTCTGATTTATTTTTTATTTTTTATGAGATTAATAAAAAGTACAAGTATGTTGTGGCCATCGCAAAATTTTCTTCTATAACATAGCAGCGCCACCTGCTGAGCGATTTACACCAAAACCTATTCAACGTCTATTTATGTCAAAGTTTAACAGAGTAAGAAGTTTGATGAAATTCCCTGCATTAGTTCTTGAGATATAGCTCTCGCGGAAATCGTGAAAAATGCAGCATAGCAACGTCACCTGTTGGGAGATATACACAAAAACCCAATCGGCACCAATTTATGTCAAGGTCTAAATGAATTTGGAGTTTTATCAAATTTCGTGCAGTAGTTCCTGAGTTAGAGTGCCCACAAAATTTGTGTCACATACAAACAGACACACAGACAGAGTCACGGACAGACATTTTATAGAAGCAGTCAAATCGTGTTGAGGACCTTCTAAACTGTATGAATCCATCGAAAACCGGAAGTGGAAATTTTTCACGAATCCAAAACTTTTTTCTTGTATATAGAAGAAAGAGGAGAAGGAAGATGTTACATTTAAAGAAATTGTTTAAAAAATACCGACAAATAAACTGTTACATTTACAACCTTGTTTAAATAATTTGAAAAAGTATTTACAATAGACTGGTATGAAGCAAAATTATCTCAATTCCAAGAATAAAGGTTCTGATAATTTACTGTCATACGTATATCAGTGGGTTCTGAACAGCATTTGCCAGATTCACTGTCCCAAAAAGCGGGAAAGAGACAAAATAAGAGAGACAGAGGCTTCTTAATCAAGACATAACAATACTATAAATCCTATAAATACCGAACCTGTCTATGACGGAATCTTGTCCTAAGCGTAAAATATTCATAGTCCCGATTGAAGTAATACCATAAATCATACTTGCTAAAAACGGAAACATGTCTAAAACAGAATCTTTTCCTGGTCACTTGGGATTCCGTCTTAGAGCATTTTACTGTATTAAATAAACACGATAATAAAAAATAAACACAATAATCATAAACACAATAATCATAAATACAATAATTATAAACACAGTAACATAACATGTTTTACATTCTAATTCCCACCCCCCCATATAAATGACTATTTTGCACCTTAAAATGCTTTTTCTTTCCTTTCCTTTTCTCGAAATTCAATTGCTTTTACGCACAGTAACTTTTCTTTCTCGTCTCAAAGTTCAATTCATTTTAGAATATACTACATATTTAAGCTGTAAGCCTATTTCTAATTCTGATAGGCAGAATCGGAGAGAGCTTTTCTGAAGGAGCTTTGTGCACCTGTTATCTACATACATCAGTAAAGGGTTCTAGCGTGCCCTTTGATTGGTTTAGAAACCTTGACGCATTGTGCTTTTTGTTAGTACGCCAATAATCACCTGCATTAGTTTAGAGCTCCCCTTTTAGTGTTTTCACTTGTCAAATAAATCCTTACGACATCAGAGAATGTGTTTTCCGCCGACCTTTGTGTAACTATGGAATTTCTAATAGTTTTTAATAATTTTAGTTAGTTTTTAGTAATTTACAATTTTTAATAGTTTGTTAGGCTATTATTTGCTTCTTAAGTATTAACAGCAGAATGTGAGCAGGAATTAATGAGGAGTGACATGGATTGTCTTCATCTACTACAAAATATATTTTGACAAAAAAAACCTGTTGTATTTAATTTTGACTGTTTCCTTCAACGGGGAACATCGTGTGTTTTTGTCTTCATTCTCAACCTGTGCACCCAAGTAGCACAGTTGTTGGCTCATCGTTGGCAGTTTGCGGAAATGGTAAGGTTGGCAAATTGTTGAGAAATGACAGGTGCAGAGATCTCAACAATTTGAAGCGTATCTGAGAAGGATTCGGAGCAGCAAACGGTTGGATCCCTGTTGGGCCTTTGTTGGCAAATGGTTCGTTGGTTAATGGTACGGCAAGGTGGACATTTCTTACCATTGGCCAAAGTAGAACGACAAGTTCGCTCTCCTACGCATCTTGACAAATTTGGCCCAACCATTTTGTGCTACTTGGCACCGCTCGAAATATACAATACCCAAGTAGCCCAAAATAGTTGAGCCAACGTTGGCTAATTATTGGAGAAATACCGTTCCACATTAGCCCACAGTAAGAAATGTCCGCTTTGTCACCGAGCTAGCTAACTATTTGCCAAAAAAGGTCTAACCGTTCTCCTTTAAGATACGATCGAATTTAGAGCAATCTCTGCGCTTACCATTTCCCAACCATTCGCAAACCATTTGCCAACCATACCATTCCGAATCCCACCATTTCCGAACGGTTTCTACAAACTACCAACGATGTGCCAACAAACTGTGCTACTTGGGTACGATTGCACATTATTCTGCAACTGAACTGATACTATTGATCATCATTAGGGTTCGTTAATTCTGATCGCTTGATAGCAAAGATATCATCTGCTATATCACGAAATTCACACATCCGACAGCATGCAATAACCATATTTCCATCCGCATTTAAACAGACCTCTCTAGGGCGAGTTGATAATACGACATATATACCAACTCAGTTGAAAAATTACAACTCACGATATATACAGGGTGGGGCAAATAAAAGTGGCCCGGAGAACAGAGTTCCAGGTTACAAAGAAACATGGCAAAGAAAAGGAAATACTAGTTCGCTAACCTGCCTATAGCAGATGTTGAAAATAAGCACCATTCCTCTCTTGGCACTTTTGGCCCTGGACAGCAAGTTGCGGAAGGCAGATCGAAGCTGCACTTGTGGAATTGCTGCAATCTCACCAGAAATGTTCTGCTGCAGTTCTTGAAGACTATGAGGATTGATGCGATACACTTTAGACTTGAGGGTTCCCCACAAAAAGTAATCGCACACTGACAGATGAGGTGACCTGGGTGGCCAGCTAGGGCCGAGACCATACTGACCTTTGCTAACAACTCTGTCAGGAGTGAAGGTAGTGTAAATTTTATCCATGATTCGGCGGGTTATATGGGCAGTTACTCCATCTTGTTGGAAGTAACTGTAGGTTTTTCCTCCTCAGTTAATGCTTCCACAAATGGATTCAACATGTTGTAAATGTAACGCTCCGAATTCAGCATGTAATGAGAGATGATGGGACCAATAATGCACCGTACAGACACTGCACACCAAACCCCAACCTTCTGATCATGCAATGGTGTTTCTTGGAAGTGATGTGAATTCTCCGCTGCCAGAACCTGTTATTCTGTGAGTTGGCATAACCACTCAGGTGAAACCAGGCTTCACCAGAAATAAAGAAAAGATCCATGTCCAAGCCATTCATTGTTATCTCAGTGAACAGCCAATCACAAAACTCGAGGCGCTGAGGAGTATCTGCTGGTTTTAATGCATGAACAACAGACTCTCTGTAGGGATGCATTTTCAGGTCCAGGTGGAGTATTCGTCCACATGATCGACATGATATGCCAGTCTCTTGCGACAGGCGTCGGGTTGATTTGTTATGTCTGAGAAGCATTTTCTGCTTAACTGCATCCACATTTTCTGGTGTTCGGACACGTTTCGGAATGTTTTTTGCCTTGTTCAAAACAGATCCTGTCCGACGCCATTTTGTGACTAATCGTTGCATGGCACTCTTTGCTGGCACTTTCGCACCATTAAATTTACGAGCAAACAACCGACCACACTCTTTCCACGAATTTGTTTTAACGTAACTTTCCACAACGAACAGCCTCTGTTACACTGTGAGTACCATCTTCAGGGTGGCGAATGGTCAGGGAAAAACAAATTTGACATTTTAATCGATCAAATAATCAACATGAATTTTTTCATAAGAATATACTGGTGTTTATCACTTTTTTGACTGTATTTTTCCTTGACCACTGGCCACCCTGATCTCCATCTTTGCACTGATCACACTTACACTGACACAGCCCGCACTATGATCTGAACCGGTTTGGATCACGTGGTGTGCGCGTCAATCATTCACATCCAATCGTATCCACTCATCCGGGCCACTTTTATTTGACCCACCCTGTATAATTCTGAAACACAGTGGCATCGATTGGATTCGAATGCTGGACTATCCCTTTTGAAACTGGAGACGCTACCACTGCGTTACTAATGTTTGATTAACACGGCAGCAAAATTTATCACTTATACTCTATCACATTCTATTGGCAATTTTACCAATAGAATCGATTGCAAAATGATTTGAAAATGGTTTAGAAACAGATTAAATACCTAATCAGTAGGCGAATTTTTACCGAAAATGTATATAGCTAATGCGACAGTGGTCCATAACATAATCGCCCAAATTGTAGTTCAATCGGAAGTGCAGTTTTATCGTGTTCACTCACTTACAGACACACAAATCATGATTACTATATTTTCCTTAGATTATGCGTTTGGAAAGTAAAAATATAATACAGTATAATTTTTTTTAATAAAGTAAAAATAATATCTATATTACAAAAATTTATTTTCCGCGCTTCATTAAATTTATTCCATAAAAATTTCTCTTCAAAATTTATTCTACAAACCTAGTTTATTAAATTATTTCCCATCTTAAACAATATTCCGTTCATATAATTTATTTAAAGTCCTTTCTATTTTAAAATGCGTTTTTAATATTTATTTCCCTTCAAAATATATCTAAAAAACATTTCCCGTAATTATTTTCATTCAAACGCCTTTTATTTCTCAAATCTTAAAACGCCGATATTTTATTCTATTAAAAATTATCTGTTTTGTACCATTTTCGTTTTTTTATTTTATTCTAATGGTCTAATTCGCGCACTTTTTCGGTAAGAACGAATCACTTCATTTTTCCGCTGCCCTTAAAATATAGTTCTTTCCTGCCTCAAGACCGTGATTAGCACTCCTACGCATCTGCAATGCGTATTTAACCTTCCGCTACTTTGGTATTTAACGTCGAACATGAGAGACGGAGCTCAAATTTCTGTGATATTTGTTGTCTTCAAAATTATGTGCTGTCTGAAGTGAGAATCTAGAATATTAGAACGAGTATTATAACATCATTTCTGCACTGTATTCCAGTTTAGAAGTAATCCATGATTAGCTGTTAGAATAATAGCTGTGAAAGAGTACACGATATCAAGTATGAGTGGAGAGTGCTTTTCTCATTGTATTCTAGTCGATGAAAACAATATCATCTCTTCGATGATCGAAATTCGTTCTTCTTTTTGTGGAAAATTCTAATGCTTTTCGACCAAAATCAATCGGTATCAACACGATGACTGCAATTAAACTTCAATTAATCTGCAGATATTCATATTTCACTGAAATGGAGTTGTACATATCAATTTATCGTAACACTTAGCTTAATCGGGAGTACATTTTGAGTTTTATCGTGTTCACTCACTTACATACACACACACAAATCATGATTACTGGTATATTTTCCTTACACTGTGCGTTTGGTAAATAAAAATATAATACAGTATAATTTTTTTTTGTTTTTTTTTGTTTTTTTTTTAGTAAAGTAAAAATAATATATATACATTTGATATTTGATAAGTTTGAATTCTCCAGAAAAATAACTTAAAAAAAGAATTAACTTAAAATTTCCAAACTTAAAATAGAAATAAAAGTAAAAAATAAAGCTAAGGTATTTTTTAGAATAACAGACTTCAATTGCATAAATCTATAAATAAAAGTTTTTTCACGGGAATTAAAATACAGATATTTTCATCCGATATATTTTATGAAAAGTTGCATTCGGCCTTTATTTCACAAAAATGCTTCCTGACGATCTCAAAACTTTCATATTAAAAAAGAAAAAAAGAAAAAAAAAGAAAAGTAGAATATCATTTTAAGCTGAATTTATAACTATTGCCAGCTTGGAAATGAAATAAATTTACTTTTCTTATCCTTTCCTTTTAATAAATTCCCCATTTATCATCTCTAACGAATTAATCTAGAGAAATGTAAAAAAGTAAAGAAAAGGAAAGAAAAAGAAATTTTAAAATTTTAAATTTCCACGAGTTTTTACCGATACAATAACGTAAAAGTCCCTTGTTTCACTTTCCTTTTCCTGGGGGCCATATTTATAGATGTGGCGGAGATTAATGTGTGAGTTTCATTTGCGGCATGAAAAAAGGTGAAAAAATTAAAGGAAGGTGAACTGGTGTAATAGATCTTCTTTAAAAGTGAAAACTTTAGTACATTTATCTTGTCTGTGGAACTAGAAAAAAAATTCAAATTCTGGAAGGGTGCGAAAGATTTGATGCTTTGTTAGTTAAGAAGAGAAAATAAATCAAAGATTTTAGCCCTCTTTTGCTATTATTAGAAAATAGAAAAAAAAAAGCTAAGGTGAATATGAAGGTCTTTTTAGGTAAACCGAATTTAATTGCAGAAATCTATAAAGAATAGTTTTTTTTTTTTTTTTTTTTACGGGAATTAAAATAAGGCAATATTTATCGGATATATTTTATTAAAATTTTCATTCGCTCTTTATCATTCTGCATAAAAATGTTTCATGAAAATCTCAAAAACTTTCATATTGAAAAAGAAAAAATGGAATATCATTTTATGCTGAGTGTATCACTATTGCCAGCCAGAAAATGAAAGAAATTTATTTTTTTTACTTCTTTCTTTTTACGAGAATTCACCCTTTATCATCTCTAATAAATTAATTTAGAGAAGTGGGAAAAAAAAAATTAATTTTCACGAATTTTTACCGATACAATAACTCAAAAGTTACTTTTTTTTGGGGGGGGGGAAGAGGGGGGGGGGGGGCGAGGCATATTTATAAACGTGGCATTTATTTGCGGCGTGGAAAAAGAAAAAAAATAAAGGAAGATGAACTGATGTATTACATCTTCTTTAAAAGTGAAAATTTTAGTACATTTATCTTGTCTGTGGAACTGGAAAAAAGCAATTCCTTTTCTGGAAAGGTGTGAAAGATTTGATATTTTGTTAGTTCAGAAGAGAAATTAAATTAAAGATTTTGACCCTCCCTTGCCATTCTTAGAAAATAGAAATAAAAGATTAAATAAAAGCTAAGGTGAATATGAAGGTATTTTTAAATAAACAGAATTCAATTACATAAATCTGTAATGAAATTTTTTTTTTCACGGGAATTAAAATAAGTAAATTTGTATCCGATATATTTTATTAAAATCTGCATTCGGGAATTATCATTTTGCATAAAAACGTTTTTTTAAAGAGCTAAAAATCTGTCATATTATAAAGGAAAGGAAAGCAAAGTAGAATATCATTTTAAGCTGAATGTATCACTATTGCCAGCCAGAAAATGAAATAAATTTACTTTTTTACTTCTTCCCTTTTACAAAAATTCACTCTCTATCATCACTAACGAATTAATCTAGAGAAGTGTAAAAAAGAAAAAAAAAAAAGAAAAGAAATTTTAAAATTTTAAATTTCCACGAGTTTTTACTGATACAGTAACGTAAAAGTTCCTTTTTTCATTTTCCTTTTTCTGGCGGGGGAGGGGGCATATTTATAGATGTGGCGGAGATTAATGTGTGAGTTTCCTTTGAGGCATGAAAAAAAAGTAAAAATTAAAGGAAAGTGAACTGGTGCAATATATCTTCTTTAAAAGTGAAAACTTTAGTACATTTATCTTGTCTGTGAAACTTTAAAAAGAAATTCCTTTTCTGGAAGGGTGCGAAAGATTTGATGCTTTGTTAGTTAAGAAGAGAAAAAAAATTAAAGATTTTGGCCCTCTTTTTCTAGTCTTAGAAAATAGAAATAAAAGATAAAAAACAGTTATGGTGAATATGAAGGTATTTTTAGATAAACAGAATTCAATTACATATATCTGTAATGAATTTTTTTTTTTTTTCACGAGAATTAAGTAAATTTTCATCCGATATATTTTATTAAAATCTGCATTCGGGCATTATCATTTTCCATAAAAACGTTTTTTTTAAGAGCTAAAAATCTTTCACATTATAAAGGAAAGGAAAGTAGAATACCATTTTAAGCTGAATGAATTGACTACCAGAAAATGAAAAAAAGTTACTTTTTTTTACTTCTTCCCTTTTCGAAAATTCACCCTCTATTATCTCTAACGAATTTTTAAAAATTTTTAACGAATTTTTTAAAATTGTGTAAAAAAGAGAAGAAAAGAAAAGAAATCTTAAAATTTTAAATTTCCACGAGTTTTTACCGATACAATAATGTGAAACTTCCTTGTTTCATTTTCCTTTTTCTGGGGGGCATATTTATAGATGTGACGGAGATTAATGTGTGAGTTTCATTTGCGGCATGAAAAAAGAAGAAAAATTACAGGAAGATGCACTGGTGTAATACATCTTCTTTAAAAGTGAAAACTTTAGTACATTTATCTTGTCTGTGGAACTGGAAAAAATAAATTCAATTTCTGGAAGGGTGCTAAAGATTTGATGTTTTTTAGTTAAGGAGAGAAAATAAATTAAAGATTTTGGCCCTCTTTTGCTATTCTTGGGAAATGGAAATGAAAATTTAAAAATAGGTAAGGTGAATATAAAGGTTTTTTAGATAAAAAGTATTCAGTTGCATAAATCTATAAAGAAAAGTTTTTTTCACGGGAATTAAAATGAGTGAATTGATATCGATACATTTTATTAAAATCTGCATTAGGTCTTTATCATTTTGCATAAAACTGTTTCCAGAAAATATCAAGAACTTTCATATTAAAAAAGAGATATAAAAGTGCCCAGTTAAACTGATGGCATTGAGTTCACAGGCTATTCACACTAATTCCATGTTATACACTTATTTAAAAGAATAATGCTCCTAGAAAATTAAAGAAATCAACAATAAATTAAGGGGAGTGGATTAGTCCCCCGTTCCCTCTTTATACTTAACCACTGAACCCCCAAAACTAATCAGGGAAGCGCCTTATCACAATGAACCTATACACAAAATTTGAAACAAATCGGATAATTCTGCATGAAAAACCCATTTATCTAAATTAAGGGGGGATTAGCCCCCCGTCCCCCCCTTTGTTATTAACCAATAAACCCTCAAAACTAATCAGGGAAGCGCCTTATCACAATGAACCTAAAAACAAAATTTAAAGCAAAACGAATAATTCTACTCGAAAAACCCATTTATCTAAATTAAGTGGGTGTTAGCCTCCCGTTCCACCCCTTTATAATTAACAAATGAACCCCCAAACTAATCAGAGAAGCACCTTATCACAATGAACCTATAAACAAAATTTGAAGCAAAACGGATATTTCTATCAAGAGTTATCGCATTACGTACATACATACATATATACATACGTACATACATACAGAACTGGTGGGCACATTAGCTCTCAGGCTTTGATAGCCTGTGAGCTAAAAAAGAATGAAATTTTTTTTTAAATATCAAATTTCTTACGAGTTTTTACAGATACAATAACGTAAAAGTACCTTGTATCATTTTAATTTTATTTAAATTTAAATTTAAATTTAAATTTAAATTTAAATTTAATTTAAATTTAATTTTTTTTTTTTTTTTTTTTTTATTATTTATTTATTTATCTATTTATATTTTTTTTTTTGGGGGGGAGCATATTTAGAGATGTGGCGAGGATGAATGTGAACCTTTCATTTGCGGCATGAAAAAGAGAAAAAATTACAGGAAGATGCACTGGTGTAATACATCTTTAAATATGAAAACTTTACTAAATTTATCTTGTCTGTGGAACTGGGAAAAAGAAATTCAATTTCTGGAAAGGTGCGAAAGATTTCATGCTTTGTTAGTTAAGAAATTAAATTATAGATTTTTGCCCTCTTTTGCCATTGTTAGAAAATAGAAATGAAAGTTTAAAAAAAACTTAGGTGAATATGAAGCTGTTTTAGATAAAAAAGAATTCAGTTGCATAAATCTATATAAAGAAATGTTTTTTCACAAAAATTAAAATGAGTGAATTTCCATCCAATATATTTTATTAAAATCTACATTAGGTTTTTATCATTTTGCATAAAACTGTTTCCATAAAATCTCAAAAACTTTCATATTAAAAAAGAAAAAAAAAGCGGCAAGAAAAGCAGAATAATATCATTTTAAACTGAATGTTGAATTCACTATTGCGAACGAGAAATTGAAATAAATTTACCCTTTATTTTTCCCTTTTACGAGATTTCACCCTTCCTATTATCTCTAACGAATTAATCTAGAGAAGTAAAGAAGAAGTAAAGTAAAAAAGAGGAAAGAAGTTTTAAAATTTAAAATTTCCGCAAGTTTTTACACCGGTACAATAACGTAAAAGTTCTTTATTTCATTTTCCTTTTTTTTTTTTTTTTTCGGCATATTTATAGATGCGACGGAGATGGATGTGGGAGTTCCATTTGCGGCATGAAAAAAGAAGAAAAAAAATCAAAGGAAGGTGCACTGGTATAATACATCTTCTTTAAAAGTGAAATCTTTAGTACATTTATCTTGTCTGTAATACATTGGGGTAGACGTTCCACAATTTCTGAAACTGGGGTAAAATAAATTCAATTTCTGGAAGGGTACGAAAGATTTAATATTTTATTAATTAAGAAGAAAAGATAAATTAAAAAATTTTGCCTTCTTTTGCTATTCTTATTCAGCAAATAGTTTTTCGAATTAATATATTAAATTTAGAGCTATATAATTATATAAGAAAAATCACTTATTATCAATGAAATAAAAATATATGTGCTAAAAGTGATTACAGTACACTTAAAATATTATATATATATATATATATATATATATATATATATATATATATATATATATATATATATATATAAACAGATCTACCAGTTTTGTACAATTCGGTTACATTAAAATTATTCTATACGCAAATATCCAATACAAGACAATGTAAAAAAAAATCATCGTAATTATTTCACTGAAAAAATGAATTATATCGTCTGTTATTATGATATTTTTAATTTCCGTAAAAAAATAAGTACATTTTAAGTTGACAACATTTTATCCTTTGTTGACATTTACTGAAAATTTCAATGGGAAACTTAAGCCTAGGTTTGAAAATTTCAGAATTTGAAATCCACATTTGGACGCTTTTTCCATTTAATATCTATTTTTCCGGAAATATCTATCCAAAAAACTGTCGGTAGATTATAGCATTGCTATTATAAACAACTTTTGTATACAAATTCGGTTTTTGAATGCAGTAATAAGGATATAATAGGACTCCATCTTAAATAGGACGTAATCACAATGACAACCTACAATCATTACCTATCATGGAATATCATTGAATTAATTACTTATGATAGGATTTAATCGAATGGAGAAAACTTTTATTACTATCTTTTGCAGTTTTGATTCGATGTTCATAAAATTTGAAATGACTCGCCAAAATTCTGCAACTATTATATATATTAAATTTCAAACCATTTGGTTTGGTAGTTTTTGCGCTGTTATATGCGGACAGACGGACGGACCAGACCACGACCATGCTACGAATTTATATAATTACGAACGCACCTGATAAAACGGCGTAATCTCATTGACAGAATTGATGTACTCACCTGAGTGTCTAAAAAGGTATATTTTGCCTAAATACCCCCCTCCAATATTATCATTGTAATCCTTACATGAGGCAGATTTTTACTATTATCCGAACATTAGATGAAGAAGATATGTAGTTGTATAAAAATTATCATTAAAAAATTTTATGTAAACTGCTTATTGACAAACTTAATGTACTCGTCTGGTCAGTAATTAAGGTAAATAAACACATTTTATTTATTTTATAGATAAAATTCCCTCCTCTCATTCTTAAAAATATACAAAAATACCTGCAGACGAGCAGATTATTATGATTTTTTTTTAAAATACATATAACATTAATGTAGAAACTATATATTCATAAATGAAAAAAATTATAAAATATATATAAGACGTAACTGCTTATTAGCAGATTTTTTTACCCACCTGATTAATATTTTTAACTTATTTTTTTCTGTAAATTCTTCTTAAAATGTATCTCCGTTTTTTTTTTTTTAAGTTGTCAAAATATTTCTAAAATATATGCTTAATTTTATCCCGAAGTGTTAAAATCTTACTCACAACTGGTACGATTTTAACGCATAAAATATTAAATCAAGCATGTATTTTAGAAATATTTTGACAGAGATATCCTTTAAAAAACATATACAGAAAAAATAAGTCAATAATATTAATTTCCTTGTGAGATATTTAACTCCCTTAATAAGGTGCATAAAAAAAATCTGTTAATAAAGCAGTTACATCTTAAAAATAATATGTTAAAAATATGTGAAAAAAAATATGTTAAAAATATGTGAAAAAAAATATGATAAAAATATTAATTTCCTGAGGAGATATTTTAAAAAGAAGAATGCATTCCACTCTCATTTCTTCTTACATACAAATAAGTATTAATTCTAAATAATACCTAACGACAACGCTTCGTAATTTTCGTGACCTTGAAAATCTGTTTAAAACAGCTAATTTGTTATTTATGCCCACCCACTGGCAGAAATCAGCAAAAGTCACAATTCTTACTTTTTTTTAAATTTTAAACATCGTTGTACCAGTATGGCAGAAATACATGAGTTCAGTTTCCCAGTAATTCTAAAAAAGGCAAACAGAAAGCGAAGATAGACAAAGGAACTTTTTTTTATGTTACTAATAGTGACCGTGCAAAGCCTTATACTTCGCCTTATATCCCATCAATAACAATTCAATTACCTTTTAAACTTAATTTTATAGGATTGTAAAACACTTCAGCAAACTTTCTTGTTTCTCAAAGGAAGACTGTTTCTTAGAAAGAGACTTAGAAAAGAGAGATTTTGAAAAGTGTAAGAGACTTAGAAATTTTAAGAAACTTAGAAAAGACTCTTTCAAAGAAAGCCACTTTCTCAAAGAAAGACTTTTTCAAAAGACCTATTTCTTGTTTCTCTTGTTTTTTTTTAAGAAGAGAGATTTAGAAAAGCGTAAGAGACTTAGAAATTTTAAGAAACTTAGAAAAGACTCTTTCAAAGAAAGCCACTTTCTCAAAGAAAGACTTTTTCAAAAGACTTATTTCTTGTTTCTCTTGTTTTTTTAAGAAACTTTCTTACTTCTCAAAAGCTACTTTCTTGTTTCTCAAAGGCTACTTCTGGTTTCGCAAAGAAAGACTATTTCTTAGAACGAAAAGACATAGAAAAGACAAAGAAAATTAGAAACTTTAAGAGACTTAGTAAATACTCTTTCTTAGAAAGTCTCTTTCTCAAAGAAAGACCTTTTTCAAAAGACTTCTTTCTTGTTTCTCTTGTTTCTTTAACGAACTTTCTTGTTTCTCAAAGGAAGACTCTTTCTTAGAAAGGGACTTGGTAAAGAATTAGAAAAGAGAGATTCAGAAAAGTGTAAGAGACTTAGAAATTTTAAGAAAATTAGAAAAGACTTTTTCAAAAGATTTCTTTCTTGTTTCTCTTGTTTTTTTTAAGAAACTTTCTTGTTTCTCAAAGCTATTTCCTTGTTTCCCAAAGGCTACTTTCTTGTTTCTCAAAGGCTTACTTTCTTGTTTCGCAAAGAAAGACTATTTTTTAGAACGAAAATACATAGAAAAGACAAAGAGACTTAGAAACTTTAAGAGACTTAGTAAGTACTCTCTTTTAGAAAGACTCCTTCTCAAAGAAAGACTTTTTCAAAAGACTTCTTTCTTGTTTTTTTTTTTTTTTTTTTTTTTAAAGAAACTTTCTTGTTTCTCAAATAGCAAGTTTTGTTTGCCTTTTTAGGTAGATTTCGTAAGAAATACTACCTATTACATTCTCACCTAATTTGGAAATTTTGAAAAATTTTTGCAGATCTACGCCGATCATGACTCCCAGAACCCAAAAACACCCCCAGTTCAAAACTTTATCTATCTATCTATCTATCTATCTATCTATCTATCTATCTATCTATCTATCTATGTCACTTTTTTCTGACCACGATAACTGGAAAAATTCTGCATTAATCTTTTACAAACTGATACATAAAATCAAGGGGCATAAAATCTCGGTCAAGTTCGTTAATGGGCAAAATCGAACCAAGGGGGGGAGGGTGGGGGGGCTTTTTGTGAAAACAGAAAAAAACCCATAATTTCTTAATTATGATACGTATCGAATCCGTTTAAAGTTATTATTACTTCTAGGAGAAGGGTCGAAAATGTATGTATGACATATTTTTGATATAATTAAAAATGGCCCCAAGGGGGGGGGGGAAAGGGGGGTTATAAGAGAAAAAAAATCATAGCTTCGTCAATTCACAAGATATCAAATTCGCGTAAATTTATTATTAATCCTCTTAATATTATCTAAAACTTTTATATTGACAAGTTTTTTATAGGACCAACCGTTATAGCAAAAAAAAAAAATAAAAACAAAAAAAATCCCTGCCGGCTCCGTCTGCAAACAAGTTATTTTTCGAAGTAGGCGGTTCCAACTCCCGCATCATTTCGAAACTGATACATAAAATCAAGGGGCATAAAATCTCGGTCAAGTTCGTTAATGGACAAAATCGAACCAAGGGGGGGATGGGGGGCTTTTTGTGAAAACAGAAAACCCCCCATAATTTCTTACTTATGATACGTATCGAATCCGTTTGAAGTTATTATTACTTCTAGGAGAAGGGCCGAAAATTTATGTATGACAGATTTTTGATATAATTAAAAATTGCCTTAAGGGGGGGGAGGGGGGTTTAGAAGAAAAAATTCATAACTTCGCCAATTCTCAAGATTTCAAATCCGCTTAAATTTATTATTAATCCTCTTAATATTATTTAAAACTTTTATATTTACAAGTTTTTTATAGGACTAACCGTTATAGCAAAAAAAAAAAAATTAAAACAAAAAAATCCCTGCCGATTCCGCCTGCAAACAAGTTAGGTTTCGAAGTAGGCGGTTCCAACTGCCGCATCATCTTAAAAAGGTCATTTCTTCCGCAATTCCCGACAAACAGGCGCCCCACGGTCTGCGTCTTCGAAATCTACCTGTGCCTGTAGGCCGAGCCGTCAGGGATTTTTTCAATTTGGAAATAAATAAAATTTTCGCTTTGAGGCCGAGTTCGAAGTCTGTTATTAATTCTGTCTGTATTCGGAATTAAAATTGATTCCGAGCCCGTGTTCACAGTCACTGGCTGAAACCCATCTCATCTCTAATATACACAGTCTTAATGGTACCCGAAGAAATAATTCTTTTCAAACAAAAAGACTATTCGCAACAGTTACGTTTAAAAAAAAAAAAGATGTGTGTGTGTGGGGAGGCTCAATATGAACAATACGAAAAAGTGTAAGAGGCTGTAATTATGACGGGAAAATGCTCCAAAATGCACGCCACACTACACAAACTTAATGGCAGATTCTGAAGACTTTTTTTTCGGAAAGAATAAGTGTAAATCACTTCTTCACTGCATTAAACAAAAAGACATTATTTGAAAAAAAGTACTAGGTATCTTTCCTGTCCACAAGGAAGAACGACCACCGGATATATAACTGAATGATTCCGATGATACAAGAAATATTAGCGGTGTATGGCAGTCCTGTTCATCCTTTCAGTAAGCAAGGGGTGTACCCTAACTGGTGGAAAATAATGAACGGCGCCGTTTTTCACATGATTGGAAACATGCAGCAATATTATCTCACTATGTATTATAGTGGTAGCGATACACAAGTATACGACATACATGTCTCAAAGTAGTGTTTATATGGTCATTACGAAATAAAGGCCCTATGATAAAAGTAAATTACAGAATAAAATATATTAATCATAGTAAATTTAATTTTATATTTTTCTGATTTTTTTTCTTTGTGGGGGAGGAGAGCGGTGCTATTTCACACATTTTCCAAGGAAAGAATCCAAAAAGTTTAATGACGCTTAAGAAAAAAAAAAAATGTATACATTAATAATTTTTAGGCCTTAATAATTTTTAGGCCTTTTTAGTATCTTGTTAAAATGGATTTTTACTTAAAAGAAAATCAAGTAACAGAAAACATTTGAAGGGCGCAAACAAAGCTCTGAATGAGCGCCGCTTTGGATAACCCTCGATATAGGTAAACTTAGTAAGAAGGATTAAAAAGGTAATCATATTGTTTGGCTATAGATTATTTTCTTACAACGTAGATTATTAATGGAAATACAGAGTACTTCACAAAAGACTCCCTATTTTTAAAATTAAGTAATTCATAAATTCTAATGTATGTAATAATGATATAAGAGACGTGTCTATGAGACAGTTCATAAAGTTCATATGGTAATTTAAAAAAATTAGTTTAAATATCCTTCAATAGATGGAACATTGTTCGTTGAGTTTTTGAATTATTAAATTTTTGAATCCAACTTTCAAATCAGATGATTTTTTAAAGCAAAAATATAACATTGGGAAAACATTTTTAAAACCTATAATATATAAATTAAACGTTCACATTTCTTTTCCATTGTACTAATAAAATTTGCATTAATTTTTTACTAACTTAAAACAAATAAATAAATACTTTTTCATTTTCTGTCATAATATCTTGATTAATTATAAATTGATTTTTATTGCTCAAAAAGTTAAGGCTTTTTTTTGTTTGTGTAAATCTGCTATCGTGAATATTTCTATATCTTTCCGGTCATTAAGGGCATCTGTCGTTTCAAATCAATGAAAATAATAAAATACACCAACACTTTTTTTTTTCAACCTTCTCTTTGAAAAGAAAACGGTAAATGATCGCAAAATTTCTTTTTCTTTTTATGTTTACGTCAACAAAAAATTCTGATGAAATTGCTCTAGGGCAGGTTCCATATTTCAATTTTTTCCAATACTTACTGAAAAATTTATGTTTAACGTCAAACTGGAATTTTTTATAATATCTGATGGTGTAGTTTTATTTTAATATTTTTACAATTTTGAAAACTAATTTTTCATACAAATTATACTTTTTTGCTAATTATTTAAAATGAAGAGAGGAAAGTATATTCAACTAGGTAAATTATATCCAATGGTTGGAATATCATAGTTGAGATTTTTTCCAACAGGGCGGAAATATGCCGCCACCAGGACTCCAACCTGGGTACTTTGGCTTGCCGTGCCAACGCTCTTCTTATATCCCAAGGATATCCTGGCTGGCATATCTCACTCTAATTTGTTGGACAAGGCTGCGAACTGCAGCGCTAATTTCACTCTGTTGGAAAAAATCCCAACTATGATACTCAAACCATTGGATATAATTTACCTAGTTGAATATACTTTCCTCTTAAATAAAATATCGCATTTAATCAGACATAAAAGTTACATAAAATACACTTAAAACATTAAAAACATTTTTAATGTTTTAAATGTTTTAAGTGTATTTTATGTAACTTTTATGTCTGATTAAATGTGATATTTTATTTTATTCATCAGACGTTAAAAAATGCTTAGTTATTTTAATAATTTCCTCTGTTCATTATGACCTAATTACATGTTATACAGGAGTTTCCGTGCTATTTCAGATTCATTATGTAAAATGTTATAGTTATAGTTCGGATGAATGAAATTAGCGCTGAAGTTCGCGGCCTTGTCCAAAAAATAAGAGTGAGATATGCCAGCCAGGATATCGTTGAGATAGCTCAGTAGGAAGAGCGTTGGCACGGCAAGCCAAAGTACCCAGGTTCGAGTCCTGGTCCCGGCATGTTTTAGCTCTGTTGCAAAAAATCTCAGCTATGATACTCCAAGCTTTGGGTATGTTTTATTTCGTCGTTTTTAACACTTTCCAACATACTTGAACAATATTTATGAATTCGGTTTGTCTGTCTGTCTGGGTGTCTGTCCGTGCTCGCATAGCCATGTAATTATTTTATGCTATTGAAGTTTAATATATAGTTATAACTATTTAAAATGAAGTGCTAATATTTATAGCTCGTTTACAGGATCATACCAAGGAATTCCGGTACATTATGGTTTATGGGAAAAAATCGTTTGTGGTGCATTTTAATCATTTTATTATATTTCAAGCTCAACGAAATTAATGTGAATGACTGAGGTGGATTACAAGATGCTTTCTGAAGAGAATAGAATAAGTAGCATTTATAGTTCATTTACAGGAACGCACAAAAAGTGGATAAAACTCGTTTGCGGTGCATTTTAATGATGTTACAATGCTTCGAACATAATTTAATTAAAAAGTATCACTTAGGTGCACTGAACATGTTTTTGTAGACTATGAAGTTTTATAGCGTTTATCGCTCACTTACAGAGACACACAAAATAATTCGGCTACAAGACTGACTATGATCGATAATTACTGGAACTGTGTTTTCAGCTGCGATATGTATTTTAAAACTGAATTCAATTTTAGTGTATTACGGGTGTGTATAAATTCTATATATTATAATGCAGGGCTGTACGAACTAATTCGCACGCGTTACTGGATGTGAACAGTAATTGCAGAAATAGATTTTTATTGCGTTATATATATTTTTTTCTATTTTTTACTTTTTTCTGTCTTTACAAGAAGAAAGTATTGGATTCATGAAAATTTTCGACTTCCGGTTTTCGATGGATTTATATGTTTTAGAAACTCCTAAACACGATTTGACTCTTTTTAGAAAATGTCTGTCTGTCTGTATGTGACAAAAATTTTGTGTGCGCTCTATCTCAAGAACTATTGAACGAAATTTAATAAAACTTTAGATTCAGTTAGTTTTGATGTAAATTGGCGCTGATAAGTTTTTTGTGTAAATCTACCAACAGGAGACGCTACTGTGCCACGATTTTCAGGATAGCTATATCTCAAGAACTAATGCACAGAATTTCATCAAACTTCCGATTCTGTTATACCTTGACATAAATAGATTCTGAATACTTTTTGTTGTAAATAGCCAACAGGTGGCGCTGCTGTGCTACTTTTTTCCTCATTTTCACGATAGCTGTATCTCAAAAATTAATGCACAGAATTTCATCAAACTTCAGATTCTGTTAGACGTAGATATAAGTTGTTTCTGAATACGTTTTTGGTGTAAACCTCTCAACGGGTGGCGTTGCTATGCTAATTTTTTCATAATTTCCGCAATACTCTATCTTAAGAACTAATGCACTGATTTTATCAAACGTCAGATTCAGTTAAACGTTGACATAAGTTGTTGCTGATTAGGTTTTGGTGAAAATCGTTCAACAGGTGGCGCTGCTATGCTGCATTTTTTCAGGATTTACACAATTTTAGTGATAGTCATATCTCAAGAACTAATGCACGGAATTTCTTCAAACTTTAGATTCAGTTAGACCTTGATATAAGTTGGTGTTGATTCGTTTTTGTTGCAAATGATACCTGTATGAGATAAAATAAAGTTTTGGAATTGACACATCCGACTAGTTTGTTATTGTTCTTTTTTTTATGATAAATTTTATTTAAGGATTTTGGACATATGTAGGATATTTATAAGACATATTACATTACATTTAATAACACATTGCATTCTAAAAAACATCAAATTCAGATATCTTATTAAACGTTAATGTATATTAATCAAATAAAAAATAAGTCTTTGAAAATTTAAATTATTATTTTTCATTACAAATTAAAGTAAAGTATTTTACCCTATTTTGGGGTGTGTTGAAACATTTTGATTGATAAATATTTATTTTGTAAAGGTACGGTGATTATATAATCATCAAGAATACAACAATGGAGTTAATTACACGGTAAACCTTGCTCCCTAGAATAGATAAATTGGTTGTGGACACAGTTATGAAACTAAAAGAAGGAAATATAAAACTATATATTAAACAAACATTTATTAATGGATACAAAAGTAAGAAATAATTTTTCTAATAAAAAGTTTACAGGTTAAAACCAAAATGGTAAAAGTGTGAGGTGTTGAAAAAAATACAAGAAAATTAAACCGCAAAATGTCATTAAAAAAGAAACACAAAATACACATAATAAAATAAGCCAACATAACATAAGACACAAAATATGCATAAAAATATACATTAAAAACGCTTTTATTACTGTTCTTAAAAGAAAAAGAAAAAAATTATAAAAAAAATCGCAGGTCAAAACAAAAATTGTAAAAGCGTGAGGTGTTGAAAACAATACAAGAAAATTAATACACAATGAAAATTCCTAAACATTTAATAGAAAATTTCTAAACTTTTAAACATACACACATTAATTTATTACGAATTAAAATATATTATGAATGCCATTAAAATTTCTATTTAATTAGAGTATTTCTATGAGCACCTCATGCTTTTAAGATTTTTCTTTTAATCTCTAGATTTTTTATTTAATATATATATATACTTTTAAGTACACTAAAAAAAGCGTGTATTTTTAAATATATATATATATATATATATATATATATATATATAATTCTTGTAAAACATACAACAAAAAATGATTAATTAGAAATTGATATTTATTATTAAATGTGTTATTGCGGTTTTTTTCATTTTACATATTTTATTTGTGTAAAATCTATTGTCACAAATATTTCCATATCTTGAAACTCATTACGAGCATCTGTCGTTCTAAATCAATAAAAATAATGAAAGATACAAAGGTTTACTTTTTTTTCCACTCCGCTTTCAAAAGTAAATGATAAATGATCTTGCACTTTTTTTCCCTAGAAAACTGCCTATTTAAGAGATTAAAGGAGACATCCACATTTAAGTATTGATGATCTATGAATTATATCGAAATCTGTTTAGAATGGATATCCTCTGAATATTTTGATGATAATGTGTTTTTTAAATTTACATGTTTCAAATCTTCCGTATTTTGCAACAAAATACATTATTTTTAACACTTTCCAATATAGTTGAAAAGGGTATATGAATTAGGTTTATCTGTCCGTCCGTTTGGCTCTCCGTCCTCTAACTCGTGTAAATATTATTCGAATTGCCATGTAATCTAACTAATATAAAATCCAGTGTAAAGATTCCGGTATAAACCCATCTAAACAATGAATGGGAACAATGAATTACTTTCCACACTGTTGCAGAGAAAAGGGAAATAAATGAAACATATTCAGACACGTGGAGTTTTTGGATATATATTTTTTAATTTGCAGGTTAAATTTTGGTAAAAATAATTCTGCCCGTGTACTTTGTTTTTATAAGGGAATAGAAATTCATATATACTGTGAAGTCCCTAGAATAGCGCCTATTGGGTTTATTTTTTCTTTATGCATTATAACTTTAAAGCTTTCATCTTTTTTCATTACAATTATATATAAAATATATTTTTATTTGGGTTTATGGTGTTTAAATATAAAAACGTGTGAAAAGTTTGTATCGGTGAAAATGATGTTATGCTTAGCTTAAAATGTATTTTTTACACTGATAAAACTGGAAAAAAAATATATGATTTTGCCAACATGACGCAGTTTTCACTGATTTTACAACTGTCAATTATACAAATTAGAATTGGAGCCTTTATTAATTACTTCATCTTGATTTCATACATTGATTACATATTAGCGATTGCTTTTTAAAAAAAAACTGAATTATACGCAAGATGAATTAAATCTATACTAATAAAAGAAAGTCTCTCTCTCTCTCTCTGTGTGTGTGTGTTTTTGTCTGTCTGTCTGTCCGTCTGCGATGGCTAGCGAAATTTAGGGTATCTAGAAATCTGAAAATTTAGGAAAGGATGATCTAAGACCTCTACTGATGCACCTGAGTCTCAGAAATTTAATATTTTAATAATTAACTAAAATATTAATTAAAAACTGATCAATAACTCATCTCTTTCATTGCGAGCCGGCTTTCAGCACTCGCGCATGCCCAGAAACCGATTTACGACAGCAAACGTGAATGAAGAACCATTTAAATGAATAATACGTTTATTTCGCAATTCTGTTTTAACTTCTATCGTCTAAACCGATTGCTTTATTTAAAAACGAAAAACATATTCTGAACGACTCAAATGACGCAATAAATTGGAAAAAAATGATGTTAACCCTTTGAAAAACATTTTTGAAAAAGGGTCGTTTTCCCGGGTGAATGTTTTCTCCCTTACGGCAACGCCCCTCAATTCGCAATTTTAGAGATACAGACAAACGACACATATGCTCTTAAAGCCGAAAAATTCTACTTCGAAAAATTCTTCTAATACACGGATAATTCGTTTTAAAAAATACGAATTTTAACCCTTTCACACCGGCGAACGCAGGTATTTCGCGCCTCTCGAGAAGATTTTGTTACAATAGTTTTGATGGATGTAGTAGAAGTTTTATTTTTATTTTTGGTTTAGTATTACAATTTCGTATCTAAGCAAATTTTTTTAATAAGAGACTTTTAATGCTATGTAAGAATTTTGTCCATCCCAAATTATCGGAAGCAAAAACCAAATTTATTATTATTGTTGTTTTTCTTTTAAAAAAAATGTATATTACAAATTGAGAAACCTTTCTAAAAATTTACCAAATGTTATGAAATGAGAGTATTTATTTTTGAAAAAAAGTTATGAATTAAGAATATTTATTTATGTTGATCTATGAAGACTAGTTATGAGTTGTTAATATATGAAGATTAACTTTAAGAAATATTGACAGAACTTAGAAATATTAGAAATATTGAAGATTAAATTTGAGAAATGTTGGCATTTGAAAGTAAGAATGAATTGAAGAGTAATTCACGGAGTTTAAAGTGCAATAAAAAATAAATAAATAAATGCAATAATAAAAGGAATAAAACAATATTCTAGCCTTTCTTTTGAAAAATCGGGTTAAGCAGCACCCGACCAGTAAATATCAAAACTCAATCCGAAACTGTCCCACAAGTCGGGACGGTTTCTGGTAATATCGGATTACCCCACCCGATATAGGAATCTATACCGTTGCGCAGAGCTTTCAATTTAAAAAAAATAATAATCATTAAAATTGGTTCAGTAGAGAGCCCAGGACAAACGAAACACAAGAAAGAAAAATCACGCATCAAGCATAGATTATGGTACACTTTCCAACGCTTCCAGAATACTTTAGCGGAATACTTAACGTTTATAGTCCAGTAGAAATAGCGGAAAAAAGGGCCTTGCCATGCAAAAATTCGGGTAACTCTGATTTTTGGATATGTTGTATAGGTTGACCCTCTAATAAAAAAACCAAGTTTTCGACCGTCTAGACCTTGTGCGTTTTTCACAATATAGAAAACACCAATATTTTTCGGCGCTTTTTTCGATTTTTCTTAAATAACTCGGTTTTAGTGCATTTTACAGAAAAAGTACTTTCACCATTTTGTACAGCATAAAATTCTCTACAACATCCAGTATTCATGTTTGTAAATTGCCCAGATAGGGGGTGAGATACGGAGCCTGGAAAATAGGGTAAAATTTGCAAAAAGTGCAAAAATCCTCAAGTTTTTGCTTAATAACCTACTTTTAGAGCGTTTTAGAGACAAAAGTGTCATTATAAAGTTTGTAAAGCATGAAGCAGTCTAAAGTTTCATTTATTAGATCGTTAAATATCTATAATAGACTCTAAAAATCCGAATAATACAATTTATGGTTAAAACAAAAAAAATAAATACCGCCTGACAAGTCATTAATTTAACAAGAACGAAAAATCATGTGTCAAGCATAGATTATGTAACACATTCCAATGCTTCCAAAATAATTTTACAAATCATTACCGTTTAATAAGCTGAAAGATAACATCTAAGTGAACAATTTGGAAAACGCATAACATATTTAAAAACGTAATTTCCGGAATTTATAACATATTCAATATTCGGAAAAATATCCGAATACTTATTCAGCCCTGTATGTGATCTATAGATTTCTATATATACTACATAGGATGCTAAATTTTAGTTTAGTTAGGAAACGCGTAGCACAGTTTAAAATTCTCCTTCTGGAGTGTCTGTCAATAAACGGAAATGTGTTCGCGAACTTTTGTGCTGCCCTGTATATGATCTACAGAATTTATACATACCAAGTAATAGACAAGAAGTGAGTTAAATTTAAATCGCGTTCAGCAACATAAAACGCACTTCCAGGAATTATTGTTATCAGACAGTAGAGAAATCTTTTGTGTGTCCCTGTAAATGAACGATGACTGCTATACTCACAATATTCTGCAGCAAGCCTCTTGTAATGCACCTTAGTGATATATATAAATTTCAATGCGTTTAAAATTGTGAAACTGAATCATTATTTAATTAAACCGCAGACGATTTTTCTCCATAGACGTAATGTAACGGAATTCTTTTGACTGTCCTAGTAAAGTAACTATAACTGTTATGCACACCCCCTATTCCATATTAAGCTTCTGGTAATGCACCTTAGTGATATATATCAATTATAATGTGTTTGAAATTAAGTAACATCATTAAAATAAACCGCAAATGATTTTTCCCATAGACCGTAATATAACGGAATTCTTTTGAATGTCCCTGTAAAAAAGTATAAGTGCTACGCACTTCAGTTGAAATAGGGATCATGCTATAGATAACAACAATAACATATAAAAATTGCAGGGCAATCCGAGCATATTTACGGGAGTTAGAGCACGGACAGACGGCCAGACGGCAGACGGCAGACGGCCATACGGCCAGACAAACCGAAGTCATAAACACTTTTCAACTAGGTTGTAAAGTGTTAAAAATGAGCTTTTATTTTTGATATTGATTAAAGGATGCAATTAATTAATTATAGTACATACAATAATAGGTAACTGTTGAATAGTTGAGGTGGGGGGGGGGGAGCGAAGTTAACCAAAAAACCTAGTCAGTAGACATAGGTGCAGGGCCAATAATTCACAGTCGAAAGTAAAATTAATAGCTGGGAATAATGTAAAAAAATACTTGAAAGATAAATAAGTTGTAATTTAGAAAATTTAAAAAGGAAAAGGAGTATCTAAGGCCAAAACTAAGGGAGGTGGGAGCAAAAGGAGTATGTGGCCCGGGCGCTAGAATGGAAGGAGAAGAGGGCGCACAATGGAGATTTGGTTTGTCATGTTTGTAATCATTTGTCCCGCATATTTTTGTTAGTCAACGTTTCCATTGATGGTAAATGTATCTCAATTTGAGAAAGTTAGTCCCAACAGAAAGAATAACAACAATTATACCTAATAAGACGGAAACCTGTATAAAGGGGAATTGTTTTCCGGTGTTTTGAATTCAGTTTTAAATTTTAAAATAAAGAAAATATTAGAAACTTATCCTGAACATAATCAAAAAAGTATAACAAGTGCAGAAAGTGCTCGTCGCTTGAAGATTCATACTTCGGCTGAGGTTAAGTTCAATGAGACCATGTTTCCACAGATGCCACAAGAAAAATTGTTGGGGAATGAAAAAAAATAAAGAACTTTTCATTTATATGCTTCGAAATGAATTTGAAAAAGCACAAATGATCACTACACAGGCCACTGAAGATGCAGTTGTGCTATTAGTGAACACAGCTATTTCCTAAGCCGTGATTACGATGCTGTCATTGTCAATGGTGAAGACATGGATCTTCTTGTTTTCTTGTGGCTTCTCTAGCTGCAGACAATGTTTACCTTAATAATGGGAACCATGTTTACCTTGTTAATGGGAAACGAAAAGGATCCTCTCGCATGCGTCTGGAAGTAGGGTGGTCATGGGCTCATTCCAGTCACCATGATGAATGGACCAGCTCTTCAAACTCTACTCGATTTCATATCTTGCCAATGCAAAAAAAAATTGCAGTAAGAATTGCAGTTCTAGAAAGGTAGGCTTGAAGTGCTCAGTTATCTGTATGAAGTGCCACAACCAACTATGTGACAACGCTCCTGATATTATACTGGACCTTGAGGACTTTGATGACCTAGAACAACCAATCGAGTCAAGTACAGAGACGGATGATGAAGTATCTGAGACGATGGTATCATTACCAGGGCCAAGCAGCAGAAAAAGGAAACATATATGACAAAGCGACTATACTTACTGTTGATTAATTTCTTGTACATTCTATAATTAATTAACCACACTGTAAAAAAAAATCAGTCAAATTTACGGCAAAAACTGCTGGCAGCAATGTTGCCAGTAGTTTTTACGTAAAACTCACAGTAAAATTCTATGTAAATTTTATCACTCATATTCCGTCATTTCAACGGTTATAATTGTACTAAATTTCACAGACATTTTTTCGTACAAATTACCACAAAAAGTTCTGTAATTTTAACAGTCATATTTCCGTACAAATTATCACAATAACTGCTGTAATTTTAAAAGTCATATTTTTTTTTTAAATCATTGAATTTAGTCAGCTTTCATTTTTAGATGATTATTAGAATAATCATAAAGTTCGTCTTTTGTTTGACAAACAACATTGGAACTCATTATTTTATGTATAGAATTTCAATCCAACATTAAAACATTTCTTTATTGCTTTGTATACGATATATATAAGAATTCAGAATTTATTAATAGAAATTTTTTTAATGTAGCAAAACTGAGACATCAAATATTCATTATAATATTTACTATGTATAAATACATATATAGAAAGAGAATAAATTTGTAGTACTAAAAATAGAAACACTTCAATTCTGAAGGGCGAGAAGAATTTAGATAATATATGTATCTCTCTCTCTCTCTCTCTCTCTCTATATATATATATATATATATATATATATATATATATATATATATATATATATAAAACTTTAAGTAAAATTTAACCATTGAAACATAAGAAACTGACCACATACACTGAAATCCCGATACCAAAGAGCCCTGTCAATTTACAAATTAAAATTGTAGTCCTAATAAATGTAACATTATTAATTCAAATTAAGAAGAAGAAAAAAAAAATAAATAAATAGAAAATAAGGAATGAAATATAAACCACGCGAGTATATACACAAATAAAAGCTTATAAAGTTATTTACTTTTTCAAGGGCAAGAAAATCATATGTATAAGCAAAGAACGATTGTTTTCTGTATATGACACCAGCTTTTGCTAAATATAGTGCCATATCTCGCCCGAACAATCGCTGAAACAATATTGAATAACAAGACCTTTACAATGGAATATTATAAATTATACATACAATTTGAAAAGGATTGTGAAAAATAAGAAAAAATAAAAAAAAAAATAAAAAAAATATATATTACTTATATTAATAATATCCCAAGATATTTAGTATATTGTGAGCACATGTACAAAATTGTATCCAAAAGAAGAGGTTAAATTCACAGTTAAATAGAGAATCCTTCAGATCATAAATTGTATCCTACAGTTACAGTTATTTTTATTTAACTACATAGACTACAACATTTAAAAAAATGTAGAACAAAAAAAATTATGATATACATATAAATAAAAACCATTAATTAATTTATTTTAATTTAATAAATTAAAATATATAATATTACTTGATAAATTGAAAGTATTATTACTTCCATACTAAATTTCCAAGTTTTAATATTTTAAATAAGCTATACTACTGCCATCTATTGTAAAAATATTAGACTATATTAGCATACTATCAAATTCATTAAATAATTTACTTTTGCTGCTGACATCTGGTGTACAGATATTCTACTAAAACTTTAATATTGTATGTATAATTACTTATATGCAGCTGTATTGTAGTTTAAATATATTAATTTTACTAGTTAATATTAATGATATATATAGAGAATAAGAGTTACTAGTATAATATATTTTCTATTTTAACTAACCCATTTAAAATATATCTTAATTTTATCCAAACATTAATGTAGAATCCATATGATGCTTTCATTTTATAAATTAGTATTATACTTAGAAATAACATAGATTATTCAATATGGCAATGATTTAAATCCAGCTTATATAATTGGACTAGAATTACAAACTTACTTTAGAATTACGTTTATCTAATACAAATATAAAAAACTATTTCTAATTAAACGCTGATATATAAACAATGCAGGCTCGTAAGCGTAAGTTAACACACCATTTGTTCGATTTCGCTGTCGCGCGGGAAAAAGCTCGTACTCAGAAGTAGAACTTCTTTGCACAGATCATGCTAGTAAAATGTCTTTGCTTGCACAGACGCTGGTTACGATGTGATCTGATTGGTTGTTCGCATGAAAGGATGTTGAAATCGGAAACACTGGTTAAATCTACTGTTATATTTGCTGTATTTTTACATACGGAAATATTACGTTGCGATCTATTGCAATAAATGCAGTGAATTGACAATCATTTTTTACAGTGCACATCGTGTTTTCAATATCAAAAATAGAAGCTCGCTTTTTAAATTAATAACTTGTCAGGCGGTATTTTCCTGTTTTCACCCAAAATATTTTTGCTGTGATTTTTAAGGTCTATTACCAATATTTAATTATCTAATAAATGAAACTATAGACTATCTCATGCTCTAAAAAGTTGATTATGACAGTTTTGTTTCTAAAATGCACTAAAAGTGGGTTATTAACAAAAAATAACGTCATTTGTGGATTTTTGCACTTTTTGCAAATTTTATCCTATTTTCCCGGCTTACCCCCTATTTTGACAATTTACAAACATGAATAGTGCATGTTGTAGAGAATTGTATTCTTTACAAAATGGTGTAAGTGCTTTTTCTGTAAAATACACTGAAACCGAGTTATTTAAGAAAAATCGAAAAAAGTGCCGAAAAACATTGGTTTTTTCAATATTGTGAAAAACGCACAAGGTCTAGAAGGTCGAAAACTTGGTTTTTTTATTAGAGGGTCAACCTTTACAACACATTCAAAAATCAGAGTCACCCGAATTTTTGTAAGGTAAAATGCTATTTCTACTGGACTATTAATAAGGTGAAAGCTGATGTCTAAAGTAAACAATTTGAAAAATGCATAACACATTTGATAACGCAATTTCAGAAATTACTATCTATAGTCGGAAACATATCCGAATTCGTTTGTTCTACCCTGTATATGATCTATAGATTTGTATATATACTATATAGTATACCAAAATTTAGCTCAGTTAGGAAACACATGACAAAGTTGATATGTTTGATTTCATGAATTTTTGTCAATAAGCGGAAATATACTGGAATTTTTTGTGCAGCCCTGTATATGAACTATAGAATTTATAGACACCAAGTAATATTCAAAAATTTAGTTCTATTAAAAAACGCATACCACAATTGAAAACTCACTTCCAGCAATCATAGTGCTCCTAGACAGTACTGTAACCGACATATTTTGTGTGTCCCTGTAAATGAACGATAAATTATATGCACATCCTATTCTGTAGTCTTGTAGTGCACCTCCATGTTGTATAAGAAAGGTTTGAAATAGTCTAACATCATTAAAATACACTGCAAGCGATTTTTCCTCCGTAGATGGCAATGTAACGGCATTCTTTTGAGTATCCCTGTAAACGAACTGCAAATGCAATACACTTCATTTTCTATACCGAACATTCAGTAAACCTTAATAACATATATCAATTACATGGCAATCAGACTATATTTACGCTAGTTAGAGAATGGACGAACAGATGGACAGGAGGCCAGACAAACCGAATTCATAAACACTTTTCAACTACGAGGGCCGTTTTTATTTTCAACCTCCGATCGAGCCGCTAAACAACCAGATGGCAAATAAGAGGCAAAGGTGCGTGGTGAGCGACTGCCTATTTCCCTAACTATAACCTCTGCTACTACGGACGCCAGCTCGTCATTTTAAACTGAGCTGTAGGCACGTAAACAGGGCTGGTACGACTGATGTTCCCGCCAAGTGCGAGTTGCGTAGTTTTATACTCTTTCTTCAAGCAGAAAGGAATAGTGCAGAAAAAATTCATCGAAGAATGACCCAAGTGTATGGAAAAAACTGGAATCAGGGACTGGAATCACCTGCAGGAGCACCAACCGTTAGGCAAAGGTGATTAATCTCCTGCAGAAAGTTCCCCTACCATCCAGCCAACCACAACCTAAGAAACAGACCTGGAAATCAACGAGCAATTATAAAGCTATACCAAAACCATAATACAACTCAGACTGCATACATCATGCAGGATACTTATAATAACTATAATAAATATAAAAAGAAATTCCATACTACTCTATGAAAATCAAAATTCACAAGGTTTTAAGACCGTATACAACAGTCTGTCTAAACTTAAAAATATCGAAAATGAAAAACGAATATCAAAATTTAACACTAAAACTATAATACACTAATAAACAGGTAAACCTGACAAGACAACTTTTAAAGACCGTGTTCAACAGTCTGTCTAAAACTAATATACAACTATCTTTTAAATAATAACTATGAATTAAAGAAAAACATATTTAGTAACTTTAAATCACATCTCTTAAATTTTTACACTGAAGTTTCAAAGTTCCTGAAGAGCTTCCTGAATTATAAACCATTGTGTTACATTATATTTCATTGATTCGTCATACTGACACGATTTTGCACATCAAAGTTTTATACAACAGTTACTTTATTCAGTGACTATCTTTCACATTCTACATACACCCCCTCCTATAACTAAGTTCTTTGTAAAGGTGAAACTCTTACTTATTCTTATAAAGATATCATTAATCCAGTTCAAGTATTTGTATGAACATTCTAATAAAATATCAGACAAACTGTTTCCACACATACTGAAAATCAAGAGCAGCATGGACTAGTCCACAAAAACAGACCTCTGTGACCTAGACAACCTCCTAGACAACCTCTGTAAGCTACCAGAGAAACCTAATGTAAAAGAACCATAATTATTAACGGCGCTATCATAAGTCAAAATTTGTACTTAATGAAGGAATATTTCTCATTCAGCACATTATAAATATCGCATAGTTTCTGATAGTTGTCATGTTTGAGAAGAACACGGACTGCGTTTTCCCTAAGAGACTTACTTCTGTAAAACGTGAAAAAATGAGGCATCTCCGGACACCTACCAAATAGGTAGTGAGTTACGGACCCTACCTCTCCACAGTCACACTTATCCGTGTTACGACGTTTTATTTTAAACAAATATTGCGGAAAACTGCCGTGTCCCGATAAGAAGTATGTTGTAACTCTATTACTGCAGACAAAATCCCTGTCAACCTTGTTAACAAATCGATGGGTCTCTCTACCCTTGTCAGATACCATCCAGCTCTGCTGCCAGGTCTTCACCAATTGGTCCCTGCAGTAGGAATTCATAATTGATCTAGGATAGCGAATAGTAAGAGATCGGTCAGCAACCTGTGGGTTGATAGCCTCCTTTGCAAGGGTATCCGCCCTCTCATTTCCTATATGGCCAACATGGGCCCTAATCCATCCAACTGTGACCTCTTTATTGGGGCTACTCAATAACCTATTAAAAATCTGAAGAGTAATTTCATTATCTGGAAATGCTCTCTCCAATGCCCTGACTGAGGATAAACTGTCCGTTTTTAATGACAGTGAACTATACGGTGAATTGATAAACCAATCAATTGCACCCCTAATGGCTGACAACTCAGCCTGGAAAATCGAATTATGTTTTCTCATGTGTAATTTCTCGTCGTATATAAATTCTCCGCCATGTTGAACAGTAAATGCACATGCAGTTCCCTCTTCCATGCGTGAGCCGTCTGTATAGATAGTAACCTCTTCATGTCCATGCTCACTAGATTCATATGCTGTTAACAGTTTTATATTACGTAACTTATAATAATATGGGAAATCCCAAGATTTTATCTTTGGAGATATATCACTGCTTCTAATTTCAATATCATCCAATTCAATGTGTTTTTCTCTATTCAACATTTCAAATTTTAAAAACCTATATTTTAAATCAATGGATATCGGCGGAACACCACTAAGTACGCAAAGCGCATCTGTTGATACCGATCTGTAAGAATTTAAAATTGATAAAAGTCCAATTCTCTGACACGAGCTGAGCCGTCTTAATGCATGAATTCTAAGATCTGGAAACCAGCAAACAAAACCATAGGTAATCTGCTTGTCAATAACCGACTGGTACCAAGTTTTGCGCAGCGAGTTAGGAGAACCAAAATCCCTAGTATTTGTCCTCTTCAGATTCATTGTAAATGAAGACACCTTCTCCCTCACTGCATCAAGATGGTCCAGCCAGTTAAATCTTGAATCCAATACAAAGCCAAGATATTTAATGTTCTGCCTAACAGGTACCGAGATGCCGTCCAATTTGTAAATAGGATGCCTACTTTCCAGAGTAAATCGCCCGAACATCATTGCTTCAGATTTTGTTGGACTCAGCTTTAGCTCAAATTCCGTACAGATGCTCCACATAAAATCCAACCTGTTATTTATCTTATTTTCAAGATCACGACGTGTATTTGCTCCTCCGAAAACAACAAAATCATCTGCATATGAGACGATGGAAGTGTCCATTGCTGAGTAACATTTTAATATTTTATCAGCCACAATAAGCCATAACAAAGGACCTAAACAAGATCCCTGCGGCCAACCTAAAAAAGTGTCAAACCATCTAATGCCATCAGATGATCTAAAGCCAATTTTTCTTAATGAGATATAACTTTTAATAACTGATTTTAAAAAGCAATCAATCGGCAATTCATCAATTAACTTTGAGAGAACATGCCATGGCATTGCGTCAAATGCTCCTTCAATATCCAGAGTCACCATCGAGCAGTATTTGTTACTCTGCAAGATTTCACGGACAATGTTCTGTACTTTCAACATCGCATGAGTAGTGCTTCTGTGCTCCCTGAATCCAAACTGAGCGACATGTAGAAACCCTGAGTGTTCCAAAGTAGTCATGATTCTCATTTTAATCAGTCTCTCATAGACTTTACCGAAAATGGGAAGCAAAGTGATCGGTCGATAAGACCTGACCAAAGAAGGATCACGGTTTCGCTTTCTAAAAAAGACCACAAGGCCTTTTTTCCAAATGTTCGGAAAATACCCCATACGGTAGCATCTGTTAAAGAGACTTAATATAAGATCAGTATAGTTATAGCACAAATTCTTAATAATCAGGGCATCTAGATCATCATATCCCGGCGCTTTATTCTTATGTTGCTGGGCAAGTACATATCGAAGCTCTCTCACCGTAAATTCATTATAATCATCATCATCACCTAACGGTAATGAAGGAGTATAAGAATGAACATTATCTGGGACCTGATCTACCTTAAAGTGCTCCCTCAGCAACATTTGAACAACGTCATCATAGGTATCAAATGCATCTGACTCCTCTAATGTTGTAAACACCAAATCAGTATGCCGAAGTTGCTTATTTGTCACGTATCTAAAAACGCTACCATATGCATTTGCCGTTTTACTACAGTAATCATGCCATGCTTTTCTCTTCGTTTCTCTTACCATTTTCTTATATTGAGTTCTTGCCAATCTATATGTCTCTCTATATTCAATCAGATCTGGATTTTTACTCCAGCGCTTATATAATGCATTTACACGATTTCTGTTTGACCTTAACTCCGGGGTATACCAACTCGGGGCTGAGGAATACGCGAGAGTTCCCCTTCTGAAACACTTCTTTGTCACACCTATAATCTCTTCATAAAATAACTCCATCCAATTCTCTAGCTCTTCACATAAGGCAACCTCCGTCAGAGCAGTTGTAAGTACAGGAATTGCCCGTTTAAACAATCTATTAAATTTATAAAAGTTTTTATTTTTAGTTTTATATCTTGTCTGTAATCTTCTGACAGCGCTATAATTCAGCACATAACGAATATACTTATGGTCCGAGAAAGAACACTCGTCCGCATCCACCAACCATGAAACAATACTACCGCATATGTCTGCACCACCCAAAGTCAAGTCTGGCCGTCCATGTCTATCGTCCACGGACCACGTGTAGTCTGAATCTGGATCATTTATTATGAAAAGATTATTTGTCACCAAATGCTCTATAAATTCCTCTGTACGTTGATTTTCTCGTGCATAGCCCAGTGACTTCATATGCACATTAAAGTCTCCTCCTATTAAGATTCGTTCAAAGTCTGGGAAAGCAGATGACCACTCATTACAGTCCACGTCGATATCAGAAGACGGAGGTGAGTACTGAGAGCCAATGATGATTGATGTCGCATCTTTTAAACTCAAATTAACAAAAACTGAATTATTAAATACGCTAGCACTAATAACTACGTCATCATTGTTAGTAAAGATAATAGCTGAGTTTAAATTGTTAGAAATAAAACAAGACCATTTATCAGGAATAGAAGAAATTCTTGATCTAAAAACATGTGGGTCCTGACAAATAATACAGTCAATTGAATGCTTAATAACATAAGAAAAAAGATTAGCATTAGCATCCTGACAGTGATGGAGATTAACCTGTAAGACCCTAAAGTCATTATCAACAGCACTCGCACCCACCAAACCAGCATCCAATGCGCCAAGGGCGCCCTTATAAACGTGGAGGGAGCAAACCATCCCGATACTCAATAAACGAAGGACATGCAGCGCTGTCTGCCCGGTGAGAGCATTCTGATTCCTTTCCTCTAAAATAACAATTAACACATTGTTCAGTACTCGACTTACAGTCAGTTATCGCATGATCCCCAGAGCATTTCTGACACCTCTGCTCTCCACGGCATTGTCCCGACATATGCCCGAAGGCCTGGAATCTAAAGCACCTTATTATATTTATATGTTGCACAACCCTATACCTCTCATAATCTATACAGATCCGCTTTCTCTGAATCAGCTTCTCCTTCGTCTCCCGGTCCACATCTACTAACCAATTCATTTTTCCCGCCTTAGTTTTAGACCTGCGAATAATTCTAAACTCTATTTTATGATCAGCATATAGTTCCTCAATAGTTGCCCTTGCTTCTCCTGTCAAATCCGGATTCTTTAATTTATTCCTCAGACTTATACCAAAATCTGCATCTGGCTTTAATTCCCCAATGACTCTTCCAAAATCCTCTTTAAATTTGTCTTCCTCGACGTCCGCTTCCACACTAAGCACAAGAACCCTTTCTCTCTTTCTAAGCGGCATCACAACCTTAGCCTTTTCTTTCAAATTCTCTGATTCCGTCAAAACTTCCTTCACCTGCTCTGCATCACTTTTATTCTTCATTCGCAAAATCACCTGTCCCTGTTTTGTAACCACTACATCACCTGGCGTCGGAATAGTTGATCTTGCCTTACATATCTCCTTTATCTCATTCTTCAAGATATTCATATCCTGATTTGAATCATTAGCTGTCACGATAACCGCATGATCCTCCCTCGGCGGTCGTTTCTGCCCCAAAGTCTCCACTCTCTCCTCAGTCACCACTTCCGTCGACTTCCTGGTTATTCTCTCTGCCAAAGCCAAATTATCCACATATCTCTTCTCGGCCTCTTCCATCCTTGTCTTAAGCACGATATTCTCTCTGTACACCGCAATCATCTTCTCCGTTGCATAGTCATGCATCCTCTTCGTTATCGCAACCATTTCCAAAGTTACTCTAGGCTCCCGCCTTTTTTACTCTCATAAATATCATAAAGTTTCGAGAAAACACTCAAAACTGCAACGGGAAACTCCTGTCCATCTAAATCACTCAACATCTTCTCTATAGCCTCCATATCAAAACCTCGCAAAACCACTCAAAGAGAAACCTTTCACAGTTAGAACAATAAATTCAGCCAAGTCCCAAAGGGCGGTCACTGTGTGAATAAACTTTCAGTATATATGTAACGTACACCAGATGGGTACGAACAAAAACAACTGATCCAGTAAGGAAAAATGAGCACAATACACGACTATTCGGCAAATAATTACCAGCAACAGCCCAAAGGCACTCTAACTCTAGCAACCCAAGTACTCTGAAATAAACAAACAAATAGTTGCCCCAGCAACTACCAAGACACTTTAACTCCAGTGACCCTAGCAACACAAAATTATAAATAAACAATCAATTGGTTACCCTGGCAACCAGCTAAAGGTACTCTAGCTCCAACAACCCTAGCAACAACCATTTATCAACAAATTAAGTACTCAAGCCAACACGCCTAAAGCCGCAGACAAACCCAAAAGGAAATTAAAGTTTACACGTCAACAAAATGACACAACACTAAGGAATGACGCAAACACAAATTACACTGTCCACCAATCACAATTACCGACCAAAAACTAAAGACACAGCCAGCAGCGAAAAACAACACAACTTAACTCACTCAACAAAAATCCCCGATGTCAACAAGAAGACATACGTCCGCCATTGAATACCGGAGATTGAAAACAGCTATAACTAAAGAACTAATGCATAAAATAAACTCAAACCACCTCCAAAAGATGCAGTAAGTACCTATTAATACTTATAGAAGAGTTAATTAAAAAAATATATAAGTTAAATAATTAGTAATTAGTATGTAAAGGACTCTGTCTGCAAAGCGTGCTTCGCGATACAGAACCAAATAATCTAAGTCCTTGAAAAACAGGTAAAAAAACAGAATAATGTAAAACTAATAGCACAAAAGCATTAATATAGGTTAAACTAAATGATTACGCAGAAATAGTCTATAAAATTAGCATATTTACCACCAAAAAGACTTAGATTCTGAGGAGCTCAAAGAAACACGTCAGTCAGCAATGGCGGCAGGGAAGAACTGTCTGAATGATGGTGTTGTGCGTGAATGGTGTCGGAAATTTAAAGACCGGCAAAGCGACGTTTAAATGGGACATGTTTGTTCACCCGCCGTATAGCCCCAACATAGCGCCGAGTGATTTCCATCTCTTCCCTGAATTAAAGAAATGGCTAAGAGGCAAAAACTTCTAGACTAATGATGTACTTCAAGCCACCGTTCAGGCTCATCTCACATCACTGGCGGCAACGTTCTTCAAAGAGGGGAATCGGAAAGCTCGCCCACCGATATGACAAATGCCTCGATCTTCACGGGTATTATGTAGAAAAGTAAGCATGCTTGTACATAACTTTTGGTAATACATTCATTTTGTTCTGTACTTTTGGATTTTTTTTATGGTCCATCGGAGGTTTTAAAAAAACGATCCTCGTATTTTGGAAAGAGTTAAAAACGGCTTGCATTTTATATATATAGATTACCGTTATTTCTAACAAGTATAGAACGAACCATGCTTTTTTATCTCAGAAAACCAGATGTAAATAGCTACAGGTTTTTATATTCACTGTGGTTTCTTTTCTTTTCTTTTCTTATCTTATCTCTTTCTTATTTTATACCTTTTGAAAGATTTTTTTTTAAAGTCTGCAAAAGTAGCACAACAAATATTTCCATATCTTGTCTCTTATTTGGAAGCTATGTTGGCTGAAATCGATAGAAATAACGAGATGTAGAAGGGAGAATTTTTTTTTTCATCGAAGTTTTCCGAAATATGGTAAATGATATCGGATATATATTTTTTTTTTCACTTCGAAATCTGGCTTGTAAATAGCCGAGGGCGTGGTGCAAACTTTGCGTTTTTATCTAATACTTATGGCATGTATTGGAGTGAATATAAGTCTGTTATTTATTTGAGAATATTTTTGGTAGTAAAGTTAGATCTTTTTTCATGTCTCAGTATATATTTTGTTTATAGTTTCAGTCACAATCAACTATATAGTAGAACTTGTAAAAAACGAAACCTGTCTACAATGAAATTCTGCTTTAAACGGAAAAATCCATATTCCAAACGGGAAGATTATAAACTTTTCATACGGGTGACTAGAAATAACGTAACAGTCCAATTTGACTTAGTTAATGAAAACACAAAGACTTTTGCACAAATACTTTATTTATTAACAACAATGTGTTATTCAAATTTTAATTGCTTAAAAGGCGTTTAGCCATACATAATGAAAAAGTCTCCAAGCTGGGATTCGAACCCGGGTCATCAGTATAGCGCACTGACGTTCTACCAGCTGAACCACTTGGAACGGCACCCAGCTTGGCACTTCTCACTATAACATGTTGGCAAGGCTACAAACGCAGCACCAGATGGAATTATTTTTCTGTGAGACACCAATCTTGGAGCAAACATGAAACCAAAGAGAATCCTGCATCGATAATTGAATATTATGAATGCAAGGCGTGAGAAATTTTCTATGGAACAATTTCCAAGTATTAAAATTAGATTTAACAATATATTAATTAAGAAATAAAAAATCCTTTTTCCTCAAAGTGTGCTCCGTTTTCTTTGATGCAGAGACGAAAACATTTGGCGAAATTTTGCGGCCAAAATGATTCGCTGCCATTCCCGAATCAACGAATGCTTTAGAGCTTCTAAACTTGTGATGCTTTGCACAAAACCTTGGGACCAAAATAGATCACAAACTGTAATCCAAGAGGTTAAGGTCACACGAGTATAGAGGCCATTCTAGAGCCGAGATGAAGTCTGGAAAATTGGCCTGACACCAGTCCTTTGTGGATTTCGCTCGATGAGAAGTCTTTTTGAGAAGTCTCTTTCGTCCAAACCCCGTTTCTAAAGTATTTTTGAACGCAGGGAAGTACCACATCCTTAAGAATATCTTTTCGGTACACATCTTTATTGATTTTGACTCCAGAATCTATGAAAATGAGAGTAGTTTTGCGTGTTGCACAAATGCCTGTCAACACCATGACAGATTTGGAATTTTGACGATGTAGAACTATGGAAGACTTGCCTGGAGAAGTTGTTGACCAAATCCGATCATTCTGACGATTGTACGATTGTTTCACCGAGAATTAGTCACCGAGAATTTCGTCAGAAAACAGTGTGAAATACGCTCCCAGTGTGGAATTACAGCTCGCTTTAGCAGCTTCCTGCATCTTTCGAGCCGTACTCGTTTGTTTTCATCGGTGAGAAGTTGGGCTTGTTTGAGCTTGTACGGATAAAAGTTCATCTCCTCTTTGGCCATAAGTTGAACGATTCACGAGCAATCCGTCTCTGCCTCACTATTTTTCTAATCGACACCTGAGAATTTTGGGGTATGCGTTTCTTAATCAATTGTCGGTTTCTTGAAGTTCTCACAATTCTTTTTCTGCCTGTTCCCGATCTGTCTCCTTCATGATCCATTTCCTTGAATCTCTTGATTGCGTTGAAAACAGTTGGATGAGGCACTTGAAGCGATCCAGAAATCTCACACACACGCTTTCCTTTGAGATGAAGCTCTAAAATCGCGCTCCGTTTGTTTGCCATCCTATTAAAAAATTAAGGTTAGAACAAAGATCAATAAGTAAAAAAACTCTGATAATCGAGTAATAACAAAACCATCAACCGTGACGCTACTTCTAGTCAGAGTTACGCTATTTCTGACCACCCTGTAATGATAAATTTATCACGTGTATCTGCTAAGACGGAAGCCTACCTAAAACAGATTCATCCCCCTGATGATTCATCATAGAGGGTTTTATTGTATTTAAAACACTTTTAGTTAAGGTGATCATAAACATAAAAATCTATTCAAAATTTTTTTACTGTAAAGACTCGTAGAAATACGAAGAAAACTCCAGTTTACTCAGGTTACTGTTTCAACTGGTACACCCTCTCTTTTGAATTTAATTATGGCTTTTGAATTAATAATTATAATTTTTCGTGTAAGGCAGGATTTTGCCGTATAGAGGCTCTATTCTGACTATTCCCTGTTTCCAAACTAGTGAAATCCTGATTATGCATTTAAGGAGATTGTATTGGCGCCGGTGGGCGTTGAACTAGGGATATCATGAACTGTAGACGGAGCGTTAGCGTCAAGCAAAAGGCCAAGCCAGATACTTTCAGCTAGTAACTCGCTTTAAACTATTCATGTGAGATGAGATCGCTACACACTCCATCCCCAGTGAGGAAGACGTCTTGTTGACGTCAGATGAGCAATATGAACTCGTGAGTGATGCTGTCGTACGCGTATGTGATGCGCGGGCTTTGTGTTGTGAGCGTTTCACAGACTTTTCTTGCAGGGATGATTTATTTAGTGCTGCTATCTGTTGGTTATAAGATGAGTTGATTGTTGTTGTTGAAGGTTGTTGCATGCCCTCATCGTCTGTTACGGACTTTTTCCTAACTTGTGATGCGCAAATATACACTGCTCAAAACAATTAGGAGAGCTAGAAAAAAATGCAGAAAAACATGCGAAATAGCCATGCATGGGCATAAAATTAATCACACAAATATTAAAGAGTAAAATAACACACCAAAACATATTATTTATTGAAATTTTAATTTGTTGAAATAATGCCCAGAACACGAAGAGATTCTACAAGGAACCAATTTGGATAGCTGTGAATGACCAAAAAAAAAAAAACTGTTGCTAGAAGAGGATGAACAATTTTTAATATGGTGTGTGATCCCTTCAAACAGCTAAGGCTGTTGCACACTTGTTTACCATGGATGTGATAAGGTTTTGAAGAATTCTGTTCCACTCTTCAAGAAGTGCAATCTCCAAGTTTCGGACTGTCAATGGAGGCACTAACCACGCTGCAATGCACCGTCCGAGTGCATGGTGGATCGGATTTAAGTCAAGAGAACGTGCTGGCCACCATACGCTGAATTGTTTTCGTTTCAAGCATGTTTCTCACAAGTCGAGATATATGAGGTCTAGCATTATCATGCAGTAAATTAAAAGAATATCAAATAGCTACAGCATAAGTTACGACATAAGATATGAGTATCTCGTCTGCATACCTTTGGGCCATCAAAGTGCCTTTCCGAATAATATGCAGGTCCATACGTCCACCTATGTGGATTCCGCTTCATACGATCAAACATCAATTCACTTCATTTGAACTACGATTTTTTCTGTACTAACGTGGAATTATTTCAAGAGTCCTTTTATCTCCATACCAGAATACGTTAGGTTTTCACTCCAAACTAAATCGGGGATCATCAGAGAAAGCGCTTGACTCAAATCACGTTGAACCCAATCTCGATGTTCAGCAGCCCAACTTCTCTCAACGGCACTATTTTTTGAGGTCATAGCGTACACGCATTAGCCTTACCTGCATAGAGGCCATCCTGATTAAGCCAATTTCGGATTGTTTTGCTTGACAAACTCCGACCTGTGGCCAAAAGAAACTGTCGTTTCATTTCTGTTTCAACAAACTGTTAACATCAGATAACGGTCATCAGCTGCTTTGGTAGCACGAGGACGACATTTAACATTCCCTTTTCTTGGAATGATTCCACACTCTTGAAATGACATTCCTTTTACTCCTTTCCACTCCAATAGATTCTTCTAAATTCCTTTATATTTGTCCATATTCTAGTCTCGCAATAACTCACCAAGACACGGATTCTGATAAATCACGTTGCTGGGACATTTCAAATCACAGTTTCTCAAAAAACTTTGAACAATTACGTTTTACAAACGATACATTGAAAGAAAAAAACTAGTTTGAAATCGCGATTTCAGTAGAACTTATATTTTTTTCTGGTGTTTAACATCATGAACGCTGATTTGCATATGAGGGGATTAGAATGACAGTGGAGTAAGTCAATATTTAGTAATTTGAAAAATGAAGTGTTTTGTAAAACTTGTCGTATTGTCGTTGCACTAAGTGGTCCAACTTGTTTTGCCCTCTAGCGACTCACTAAGCGAACTATGACTTATTTGAATGTCATACTGAACAGAAATTCATTTACGTTCAGTGAAAATATGGTTATCTAGATTTAATTTTTCAAAGTTTTGAGTTACTCCTCTGTCATTCTAACCTCTTCATATGAAGTTTTCTTCTCCTGTTTTCTTGTACACTGTTGTAGACAAGGGCTTTTTACGTTTTACGTAGATTTAGTTGAATAATTTCATTAAAATCATGTACTCCCCTAATTTTGTTTTAGCAGTGTATGTGTGCCTCGATATGAAAGTGGCGACATATGGGATATACAACGTGATTGGGTGAAACGATTCTAGACAAAAGCGAATTGCCAAGTATCTTGGCGAGGCTACCATTATCGCCAAGCTAATGTGCGTTAACTTTTCTCACTCGTATAATCGAACTCGTCCAGACGATTATTGTCAAGTTCTGGAATGTAGGTTTGCCATATTTTGGAGAAACGTGTCTAAGCACAGTTTCAGCATGGAGGGATGAAAAATTATTTCTCACAATATATTTATACATCAAACCCATACCCGTACCGAATCTGAATTACTATGAATCACTGCATATAATGAATATGTGAGTGTAAAATTTTACAAGTATTAATTATAAAAGTATGTCATTTTTCATTTTATGCTGTGTAAATTCGCATGTGTCTTTTCTTCCAATTTTTCTGTTTTTTTTTTCACACTTTTTTACCCCTTTTTCAATTTTTAAATCATCCGATTATATCATTATTCATAGAATAAAATATCAATCCAGAAATATGAGGGCTATCAAATGTAAAATCGTATTTTAATCTTTCTCGATCTCACAGATGATGATGAAAGTGATTGATTCCCTTCCCCCCGCCTCTTACCTCCCGACATTTTATCAAAATGAATGTCCCGGATAAAACGCCATCACTCAACACGACAGGACCTTGCTTTTTTCGAAAATGAAACAGATGTTTCCTTTTTATCGAAAGAAAAAATCGGAGGAGAACATCATTCATTCAGATGTTCCCGATCTGATTAAAGTCGTACAATTTAAAATAATGAGACCGTCGATATTAAAAATGAATGAAAGCTGTTAGTCCTTAACGATTTCTCCAAGGGAGGCTGGAGTTAAAGGATTTCTGGTTGTATTGTACAGCTGCCAGGGCATAAATCCATTTTCAAAAAAAGCTGAAAAGAATTTCGATAAGCGGCTGTAACGTAAGTCACAAAACTTGGGAATTTATTGACCTGGATAAAAATGAATTTAAATGAATTTAAAATTGAGAGGTTCGGAGCAAGAAAATGCCAAGCCACATTTTTGGTGAAATAAACCTAACACTGTAATCTGTTGCTTAATATTGTAAATTATAATATCCTACATATAATTTGTTTCTAAATGTCACTTGGTGGCAGCATAGGTGGCAGCAAGGTTTCGTTTTTGCCCCCAATGAAGGTAGCTAATTTAGAAAGAACGTAATAGTAATATCATTAAAGTAATGCCATATTGTTACTCAGAATATCTCAAATGTCACTAAGACACTGACGAAAAAACTTTAGGTTATATATCTTGATTTGAGTATTGGATAAAATTTTCAAATTGAAATACCTCAGAAGTTCAAAAATGTGGCTTAGCACTCTCTTGCCCCGACCATCTCAATTGATTAATAATCCATATATTTAAAGCGAAAAACGCATTCTGTCAAATCCCACATTTCTTTCTGAAGGCTTCTACGGACCCCTCAGAAACGGGAAGCCTGTTTAGCCTAGGGGGGGCGGGGTTGAAAATGGATAGAGTAGTAATATGGCCATTGCGTTGAGAGTTAAAGCTTTTGTTTTTTTAAACTCATGTTTTCGCTACTAAATATGCATATTTTTCGCAAAATTTTAAAGAGAGCTTGGATACAGTTATATTCATAACCGATTCAAATGTCAGAGAGTTAGGAAGATGAGAACAATTTTTTACTGCTATGTTAAAGGAGCCGCCGCGAAAACAAACAAACAAACAAAAAAGCGAGAAGTAAACATTTCTTTTACGACTAGATAACAATGTTTTTTCACGAAATTTTTGCACGGGCTGTAAAACCTTTTTATTTACAACCAATAAAGATTTCAAAGAGTACGGACAAAAAGATTTTTTTTTTAAACTATGGCACGACCCTACGTGAAAAAACAAGAATATGAGCGCTTTTATCACTAAATATCAAAAATTTTTCACGAATTTTTCATTTTAAAATATAATTTCATACAAAATTGGGTTAAAGATATAAAATAATAAAAACTTGATGTTTCTTTTTTAATTTATTATCACGGGCCCGGGCAACGCCGGGCGGGGGTCAGCTAGTATTATCTGAAATAAAAATTATGATAAGTTAAGTTCAAGGAATACTATAGTTTCATTTACCTGTTTTTTTAATACGATAAAATCTGTTGAAACAAAATCGTAAAGAATTGCAGGAAAATCTCGTTTTAGACAGGTTTTCGTATTAGCAGTGTAACCCCTCGCAGACCAGGAAATATTTCTGTTAAAGTCAGTATTCCGCTTTCACGGGTTTTGTTTTATATTTCATGAAAATCTGCTAAATTAAAAAAATATATTCATACAAATATTTATTCCTAATTCCGTAAAATTCCGTAGTAATCTTTTGCCGTATGTTTCTCGCACCTGGGGCAAAGTGCTCCAACTGCTCTACGGTAGATACGTCCCTGAAAGTACAGTAGAACCTGTAAAAACAGAATCGCTATGAGCCACAAAAATTCCGTTTATACAGGTTTCCGTCTAGCGCTGGTAACTTTATAAGGTATTTCTTTCTAAGGGACTATAAAACTTTTCCGTTATAGACAGGTTTTGTTTTCACAGGTTTACTGTATTAAGTTCTACTCGATGAAGACTAACGAATAGAATAGTACGAAAAGAAATTTAAAAGCATGAAAAATCGAGACTTTTGCATCCTAGTACAGTAGAACCTGTGAAAACAGGATCACTATGAGCCACAAAAATTCCGTTCATACATGTTTCCATCTAGCGCTGGTAAATTTGTAAGGTACTTCTTTCGAAGGGACTATAAAAAGTTTCCGTTATAACAATTTTCTGTTCTTACAGGTGTACTGTATTAAGTTCTATTCGATGCAGACTAACGAATAGCATAGTACGAAAAGAAGTTTAAAAGCATGAAAAATCGAGACTTTAGCGTCCTAGTACAGTAAAACCTGTGAAAACAGGATCGCTATGAGCCACAAAAATTCCGTTTTTACATGTTTCCATCTAGTGCTGGTAAATTTGTAAGGTATTTCTTTTGAAGGGACTATAAAAATTTTCCGTTATAACAATTTTCTGTTCTTACAGGTGTACTGTATTAAGTTCTATTCGATGCAGACTAACGAATAGCATAGTACGAAAAGAAGTTTAAAAGCATGAAAAATCGGGACTTTTGGTGTCCTACGCAGTGTTACACAGGACAGGTCTTTGGGCCACAGAAAATCGCGACGCCCTGCGTAAATTGAAAATTTCGATTTTATTGTTGTTGCTGTTTTGATTTTTACTTTCTTCTATCTTTACAAGAAAAAAGTATCGGATTCACGAAAATTTTCGACTTCCGGTTTTCGACGGATTTATACGTTTTAGAAGGTCCTGAACACGATTTGACTGCTTTTAGAAAATGTCTGGTCTGTGACTCTGTCTGTCTGTATGTGACAACACATTTATGGGCGCTTTATCTCAAGAACTAATGCACGAAATTCAATAAAACTTTATATTCAGTTAGTCCCTGATATAAATTGGTGCTGACTAGTTTTTGGTGAGAATCGCCCAATAGGTGGCGCTGCTATGCTGCATTTTTCGCGATTTCCACAATAGCTCCATCTCAAGAACTAATGGACTTATTTTCATCAAACTTCAGATTCTTTTAGACCTTGACATAAATAGACGCTGATTAAGTTTTGGTGTAGATATCCCAACAGGTTTCGCTGCTATACCACTTTTTTCATGATTTTTACGATAGCTATATTTCAAGAACTAATGTACGGAATTTAATAAAACTTTATATTCAGTTAGTCCCTGATATAAATTTGGGCTGATTCGTTTTTGGTGAAAATCGCCCAATAGGTGGCGCTGCTATGCTGCATTTCTCGCGATTTCCGCAATAGCTCTATCTCAAGAACTAATGCACTTATTTTCATCAAACTTCAGATTCCGTTAGACGTTGACATAAGTTGTTGTTGATTAGGTTTTGGTCTAAATCTCCCAACAGGTATAGCGCTACTATGCTGCATTTTGCAGGATTTACAGTATTTTACAAATTGTTATACTTGAAAAACTAATGCACGGAATTTAATAAAACTTTAGATTCAGTTAGACCTCGATATAAATTGGTTGCTGATTCTTTTTAGTGTATGCGAAATCTGTGTGAGATAGAAGAAAGTTTTGGGATTGGCACATCCGACTAGTTTTTCTTGAAAATAATTACTACATACAAAATTGTATACGCTTCGAAAAACATTGCAAATATTGCTGTTTTTCGAAGCCGATTCTCGTTACAAACACACTAATATATTCATCTTTTCTTTCGACGACATTATTTTCATTTATTCGTAATTATTATATATCCTGTTTGTTTTCTTTTTCGGTTTAATTAGCGTTTTTTTTTTCTTTTCTTTTTTTTTTTTTTTTTTTTACTTTTTGTACACGCGCCGCGCATCCGCCGTCTGTCTTCATTAACGGCGTTAATGAAGAATGGTACGCAGCATCTGGAGAATGAAACACCGACTGACGGACAGTCACACCTTCATGGTCTACATCTATTTTTTATTTATTTATTTATTAGCACACGAGTTGCAGGTGTACGGACGCGTCTCAAGTAACAGATGGTTTGATAACTAGACAAGGTGTTAAAATGTGTTCCCTGCTGGATGGAAACAATTCCGACTCCTTCCAAAACTTTTTTACTTTTTTCTGTATTCACAAGGAGAAAGTACAATGTCCTCCATAAATCAGTCCACGTCTCAAAAATTCATAAAAATCCGTTAAACTTCCAATATGATGTCAGATTAGTTTTCTTTTTAATTCTCTAATGACGTCTTATTAAGTTGTTTTCTGTATTTACACATACTCATACTCATTGTATTATTGAGAAATGTTTGAAAATTTCCGTTTTATTACCAATATGACGTCCTATTAATCTTTTTTTCAATTGGTGAAACTGTTTATTTCATTTTCATTTTTCACGGCGAAATCTTTCAATAGAAAATTAATTGTTGCAGAAAGAATTTTATTGTGGATTTTTAATTGTTGGCAACTGCTATAACGAAAAATGTTTAAATTTAATCGGAAAAGGCTGGTAGATTTTTGATTTTTTATCTCTATCTATTCAAATAATACGATTTTTTCAAATTTTATGATTTTGAGCTTCATAGTAGATATTCAGCTATAAATACAAAAAAAATTATGCCTGTAAATTGTATAGAGTCTGAGAACCAGATCTGTGACGGACAGACAACGAAGCGGGAGTAATAGGGTTTCGTGAGATGAACGAAACCCAAAAAAATAATAAATTGTCGTATCGGAGTATGGTTTGCATCTTAAGTAACGTGTCAAATGGTCAGAATTTTTGTAGCAAATAATAGTTGAAATAAAATTTCAACTATTTTTTGCTAAAACCCGATACTTTGACAAGTCTTATGGTAATTAATTGTAAAAATTTCGAAAGAGTGGCTGACAGAAATTTTTAAGAGCCTACGCTAATCAAGTGAAGAAACTAGCACGCTTATGTTAAACCTATGGAAGCGTTCTTTTCAGATTTCTCGCTTGCATTTTAATATTTTTAAATGAAAACACATAGGGCGAAATGCAAATTTCACCTTGCTTTATTCATAAAATTCCTATATGAGACCCCGACAGATCCCACTGTTTAATTAACAGGTGACAAGACAATTTAACCCTTTCAGGGGCAAAGTACTTTCAGTACTAAAATGTTGAAATAAATGACTGGCACCAGAATTAACGAAGAAATTTATTTGTAAATAAGAAAAAGACAAAAAACCACATACATATTAAAAGGGAAAGATTTTAGCAAATTTCTGATGTCATTGCGGCCTTTTTGAATTAAAATTATGTGGTTTCATAAACATACCACTGCCCCTGAAAGGGTTAAAAGACACAAACAGATGTTAAAAGGTTGTTTAAAATGTTTAAAAACTGTCCTAGTACTTTCGGCCGGCTAGTCAGAAAGAATTTTCGCTCCCTGATGATGGCGGCGGTAGCCGGCCGAAAGTACTAGGACAGTATTTAAACATTTTAAACAACCTTTTAACATCTCTTTGTGTCTTTTAAATTGTCTTGTCACCTGTTAAGTAAACAGTGGGATCTGTCGGGGTCTCATATAAGAATTTTATTTTTAAATGATTTTTCTTTTCATGCAATACCTGAGAACGATATCTAATGCTGTGTGCGTTTGTATTTTTTCGATTTTGGTTGAAGTTTTTTTTATAAGGGCATTTTCACTTTCGGAACCAGTTCCAGTGAAAGTATTTTCACTAAAACAAACTTTAACCAAAATCGAAAAAGTAACAATACACAACGTTAGATATCAATCTCAGGTATATTGTACGCAAAAGAAATAATTTAAAAATACTAACTTGCAAGCGAGAAATGTGAAAAAACGCTTTCATAGGTTTAACATTAGCGTGCGAGTTTCTTCGCATGACTAGTGTAGGCTCTAAAGGAACTCGTTTAATATTAATAAAAGGGGTTTTCCTGAAAGTAAATTAATCGCATTTAGACCATTTAAAAAAAGTTGTGATGTTTATAACCATATATAAGGTGTTCTAAACAACTGAAATACCCTTTAATTTTTTACCTCTTGGAGATATGTAGACAATGTAAATTGCAAAATTCTTCAAACTAAATTGAAATTTTCTTGCCGTTAACTTTCCAATAGTTACACTTTAAAAAAATTATAAGGACTCTGGGTCTTATACGTAATGTTTAGAAAAAATGTCTCCCTGCTTTTGACAAATAAAACGGTAAAACTTCCATCTTTCTGCGGCCAAACTCTCCGACTTATAATACTTTGAATTTCATAAAATGTCGGAGCTTTCCTGCAAAAAAAAAAAAAAAAAAAAAAAAAAAAAAAAAAAAACGAGTTTTAATGTCGAAAAGCATTGAAATTTAATAAAATTAGCTTATAAATTTTTTCTCCTGAGAAATTTTTTTTATTTTTTATTTTTTCTGTGTACTCTTCTTCCTTCTCACCGCCGTGAACTGATATATCCGTTCACTATGCTGTAGGTTTCACTGCAATATTAGCATTATTTAAATTAATATTATTCTGCAAATATAATGTTAACACATTAAAAAATTAAAACATTAAGTTAAACATACCATATTACAAACATAAGTTAAACATTAAGTTAAACATAAAGGTTAAAATATTAAGTAAAAATTGATAGTCTCAAGGATTATTATCATATACGTAATTATTTTTTTTTTATATCATGTTTGAAATATCTTGTTTTTTTTTTTTTTTTTTTTTTTTTTCTGTTTTTTTTAGCATTTTAAAAAAATTACAGAGAAAACAACATTACAATTTTGCCCTTTTGCTCGGCGGTCAAAAGGTTTTAAAGCATGTATCTTTTTCCTTTAGTTGACAAAATATTTCTATAAATATATGCTGAATTTAATAATTTGTGTGTTAAAATCATAGAAAAATTGGCGAACTCTGTTTCCGACCACTTATATAATCTATAAGCTCGGTGTCGCGTCAATTCGTCGCGCACAATTCATCGCGGAACAATTCATCGCGCACAATTCATCGCGCACAATTCATCGCAGTTTCAATTCGTCGCGGCGACAACTTCTCGCAGCGTCAATTCGTCGCAACGAAAATGTTTTTGAAGGCTATGATGATAAAATAAAGACAATTTAGTAAAATTATTTAATAATAATTTGTTTTTCAGTTATAATATCGCATGTAAATTAGTAGTTATAATTCTCTATATCTAAAAACCTAATTATCATTAAACATTTTTACTAAATTGTCTTTATTTTATCATCATAAATCAATCATCAATCAATAATCAATCTTCAAAAACATTTTCGTTGCGACGAATTGATATCGCTACGAATTGAAGCTGCGATGAGTTGTCACCGCGACGAATTGACGCTAGGATGAATTATGCGCGATTAATTGTTCTGCGATGAATTGTGCGCGACGAATTGACGCAGAACCGATAAGCTCATTTTAAGCTTATGGATTGGAATAAATAATGATTTCCTTTTCTTTTAATTCGATAAGATAATTGGTGGATTTACATAAACCAGAAAATTCCCAATTAACAAAGCGTAGCGCAAAATCCTTGTCATCCGCGGAATAATATTTAACAGTTCAGAAGTTTAGAAGTCTGGAAATGACCGCCAGCTGATTAATGCAAGTGGGCGCAACAAAAAATCGATATGACCGAAAAGAATTGAAGCCATAACTCGGCAGAAATAACAACAAAGATGGAAGTGGTGAAGTGATAATACGTGTCATAACATAGGATTAAATGATGAGATTTCGATAAGCAGATTAAACACAGTTACCTTTAATTACCGGTTAAATTTCCGGATCAGGTGGTTGAAAGTAACCGTGAAAAAAAATCAAAAGTTTCGTTTTGGAAGTAATGAAAATAGAAGTTAGAAATATGTTTAAAGTTTTTAATGCGTTAAACCTTTTCCGGTAAAATTTTATTCTAAACCAAAACTGGTCGTTGGGAGCCACTGTAATACTTACCCATCATGGATATGCATAATATAAAATACGAAAATAAAACACATGTAAACTATTTATAAAATGCATTGCAATTCGAATAAAATCCTGGCTTGAGGACGTCATAAACTTTAAACGCTCTGTTACTGAATTGCGTAAAAGAAACATCCTTATAACTCCAAAATTGATAATCCTATTAACTAACGGTTTACCGCGTCGGATTAAGCGTCTCATTTCCAATTAAACTATATCGTTGAATTGAAATTTGAATGAAATACAGGGTCATGAAAAATCGAAGAGTATGGAAAATAGGATTACAAATATCTCAGCAACTAATAATCTAATCGACTTCATTCTTTATGCAAAATGTATGTTTGTTTATTGTCTTTTATATTCACTCCTTAAAATAAACAATTTGGAAATTTTTTATGTAACTTTTATCAGAACGAATATTTCGTGAGTCCGAAAAGAATAGTCCCATTTAATCGAGGTTGCTGAAATTCAATAAGCTTCTTTCCATTATTACATACTAAGTGCATACCAAATTTCAAGTCTCTATCTCAATTTGTTCGGGAGATAGAGTGTTTACAAACACACACACAGACAGGCGGACGGCAATTTTCTTTCTCTAAAAATATGTTTTTCGGAATCTCCAGTGTCTGAAAAGTGTAAATCCGTCAAATTTTTTTTTTCGATTTTCAAAACGATTACAAGACTTACCCTATACTACCGTATGCTGGGTAAGTAAAAGCACTTTCCCCGGACTTCCAACAAACGAGATTATACAATTATGATATGAGAATCATATATTAAATTTTAACAAAGGAAGGGGGAAAATATAAATTAAATAAAGGATAGGGTTTGTTAAAACTTAATATATGATTCTCATATCATATATTTCCCCCTTCCTTTGTCAAAATTTAATATATGATTCTCATATCATAACAATTCTATTGTATTATTTTTTTCATGTATGTCCATATTAAACTCCTGCGTGGATCTCATTATAATCGACCCGAACCCGAAAACTCTAATTCAAATTAACCCCAAAAACAACAAAAATATTTAAGTTAACCGGCAACCCCCCTATCTCTTAACCCTAGCCGAACCCAATATGAAAGAAAACTTTCGAAAGAAATATTCCAAGTTTTAAGACAATTATGCAAAAGTACTCTACAGTCTACAGTTATGTGTCTAATATCAATTTTATTTTTTCATTCATTAATGTTCATATACAGGGTGGTCATAAATAAAGTGACAGTATTCAGCATGCTCTGTAGCGATCTAATTGCGAGAATGAAGCCAATGACAAATGTATATGATGTATATACGACATACATAAGACGTAAATAATATGTGTATAATGACGTGTATGGGACATATGGGAGTGTTTGGAATATATATATGCGTATATAGGATGCATATATAAGCTTTGCGATGATCTTGGCGAAATCATAACTGCAACCTTGGCATAATCATAACTGTGGGGACCGCTATAATACAAATGTACGGTATTTTTATTTTATTATTTTTTTAAGCTTTCGGAACATTTTCCCAATGGTTATTGTAATTTGTTAAATTATAATTTTTTTTTTATTAAGGCTGTTTTCAAAAAATATTTTCCTCCGCTCAACAATACGAAACTTTCTAATACATTTTTAAACGCAAAAATATGGAACTTGCAGGCATAATTATTAGACTGATTTGTAATCGAACTGTTTTATTCTTTTCGATGATTGAATTGCAACTTGAGTTACAAGCGTTTGTTGTCTAAGGACGGCAGTTTTTTTCCTTCCATTGCTGACGCATGAAATTCGGTTCAAACCGCCAATTTTGACAGCATTTTCTTCTGAACACTTTTCAACTATGTTCGAAAGTTATAAAATGAAAAAACAAGCGGGTAAGTGTGATCGAAGATAGCACAAAGGGTTTCGTTTAATTTTCCTTTCAAAACACTTTATCCTTTCTTTAATAAATCCAAATAAATTTCATTTTCAAAAAAAAAAAAAAAAAAAAAAAAAAAAAAGTCGTTTTTTATAAAGTAAAAATTTATCGGTCTATTTTTTTTATTTTTTGGAATATCTAAACCAGCCCGATAGCGGGCGAAGCCTGCTATTATACTCTGTCATAATTATATCTGCCATGTGGACTAAATGCGATATTTAAAAAAAAAATTCAAATTAAACATGTTGTACACCTTTAAAATGTTAAAATATGCGAATATTTCCATAATCGGGTTTTTATCATGATTCAATACGTTCCTCAAACTCATATATTTACTATTCTTTATTACTCATATTGATACTCGCTTTGTATTATTATCAAACTTTTGAAAAATCCATTAAACTTCCGATATGACGTCAGATTAATTTTCTTTTTAATTCTCTAGTGACGTGATATTAATCTGCTTTGTGTACATACTCATACTCCTTGTATTGTTGACAAATCTTTGAAAATTTCCGTTTTATTACCCATATGACCTCATAATCTTTTTTTTTTTTTTTTTTTTTTTTTTTCAAGTGGTGAAACTTTTTATTTCATTTTCATTTTTCACGTGGAAATCTTTCAATAGAAAATGAATTGTTGTAGAAAGAATTTCATTGTGGATTTTTAATTTTTGGCAGCTGCTTTAACGAAAAATGTTTAAATTTAATAGGAAAAGGCTGTTAGAATTTTGCTTTTTTATCTCTATTTATTAAAATAATATGATTTTTTCAAATTTTCACATTTTGAGCTTCATAGCTCTTTCAGCTAGATATACTCAAAGTTTCAACTCTGTAAATTGCATAGTTTCTGAGAATGGCTCTGTGACGGACAGACAACGGAGCGGTAGTAATAGGGTTTCGTGAGATGAACGAAACCCTAAAAAAGATCCTTCAAGAAGACCATACAGAAACAAGAAGGTAAAAATTTTTATTTTCTGAGGAGAAAATTGAAAAATGCGGATAAATTCGAAGCCCATTAGCGAGAGAAATTTGTGGTCTGTGACTAAATAAAATGCTTTAAAACGCCGTCTCAGTCTGTCTCAGTTATTTCCTGAGACGTTTTACAACTCATTTACAAAACAATAGGGGGTCCGCAATAGGAAAAGGACGTGTATAATAGTTATTTTTTGACTCACAGTATCTCAAAATTGCACGGTTTGTTTTTTCTTTTGTCTGATATGTGTGTACTCCAACTACACGCGAAGATCTTTTCTGCGATAAAATATTTAAATTGCCTCATTAAATAGAGGCGTCCTCTAATACCGAAATGTAATAAAGCATTCAAATGATGTCATTAATCTATTTTTTATTAGTTAAAAAAATATTTATTATCGTGTTATTACCGCTTTTTAACGGGTTCTGTGAACTTCATAAAGAAAAAACAATTAGGAGATATGTTGAATGTAAATTTCGTATTTAAAAATGACTAACAAACAAGATCTCCTTAAAACGCATACTCAAAATATTTTGACAAAGAAAAGCTAATGAAACTACTCATATACGTTTTAAAGGATCAGTCGAATTTAGCTGCGAAATTCCAGTAGAAAATCTGTAAAAGAATAAAATACTTTCAAGTATTTGGCGCAAAAAGACGCGATTTGGCGAGCAATATTTTTTTTCTCGCCAAATGCCAGCGATTTTAATGCATTTGGAAATTGCTTGTAAAATGAGTGTTTAAATGCGCAGTACTTAATAAATGTAAACTTAAACGATGAAATAGTTTATTATTATTTTATAAACTTATATACTATATATATATAAGTTGCGCGTTGCTGAAGTTACTTAATTTTACATGGTTTCAGCGGCTGGATAAGTTTTAAATGTATATAAATTCTGATTAAGAACGCTGTCGTTATAAATTTCGATATTGAATATGTCGTTGTTTCCATGGCAACTGTTTTCTTGTTGTCTTCCACACTAACAATATCGAAGCCGAATTCACAGTGCTCAGAATCGTACCTTAATTTTGAGCTATAAACAATTTTAATCAATTTAAATCTTGTTCTAAATTATATAATATTTTATAATATTAAATTATAAATTATATGTTTTTTTTATAGCATACTGTTATATAACCATAATTTAACTTTATTCATAAAGAATTATGGATATATTATTGATATATTATTGACATATTACCATACTAGCTGTTACCCGTGACTTCGTTCACGTAACATTAAAAAAAGAATAAATGCATTAATTTAGCAAAGCATTTCATTCGATAATTAAAAACACATATAGTTAACCAAATCTTTATCACATTTTATAGGAGACAATACGGTATTTCTTTGCTATAGGGGCCTTAACATAACCCAGTCTTAAAAAAGTGAAATTTCATGCCAAATAATATATACAATCGCGAAAATGAAACTGCAACCAATGAAAAAAGAAAGGCCCAGTAAAATCGTGAAAATCGACGAATATGCCTCTTCGTAAAACGAAAAATAACACTGAGAGAATTCTTCTATACAACAGTGCATTTTAGGTGGTATTTGATGTGAAATTTGTATATGTATTCATTTATAAATGGGCATTATTATATTGTTTATTTGTATAGACATGTGTTATATATTTCTTACTACATTATTATTTTATGTCTTGTTTATGTATATATTAAATAAAGTGCTTCTCGCTAAGTGGTGTAAATATTAAACAAACTGCTTGTGGATTTTATACATTGATAGATATTTCATAAAGATATAACAATCTGATGCGATTCTAAAATGTAAATAAAGGTTGCTAGAAAGTACTTTAAATTCTGCCCAATTTAACCTCGATATTTTTTCTATCGCGTCAAGGACACTCTAAACAAATAACTACCGACAACACCAATCTGATGATCTAAATTTACATATTTTTGTTAGTATATATAGGATTATTTTAATTTACTTCGTGCGCTTGAAAATTGTTACGCTTTTTCTGGGGTTAAGTGTCGAATAAATGTACTTTCTTGTTATTTTATTTTGCCATTTCTATTTATTCTATTTTCCATTACATTCCATTTATGGATATTGATTTAATTTACATATTCGTTTCAAAGAATATTGTTTATAAGTTATTATTAGGATTAGGATAGGATAGGATTAATGTTAGGATTAAGATTATAAACTGGACGACAATGGTATGATTAATTCAGGTTTAAAGGATGAACCAGGATGTCTATATACATCATGAAGTAATAAGAAAATTAGAAAATTATCGTCTGATATTTTTTAATATGTTTTACAGTCATAGTTGGAATCAAAATGAGCGAAGAAATGATCATCTAAAATATCATTAAGTGTTTACCACGCAAAAACAAATCTGGTTACAACAATGTATTTAATTTTGCGCCAAATTTCACTTGATAAAAAAAAAAGCAAATTGGCTATGGACCCGATTACCGATCCCTAACCTTCCTATTCTCGGAAATTTTCTACCTATATGTGAAAACCTTTTCTACTATATACAACGCACTTTCACGTTTATAATATTTATGAATTGGCACGATCGGCTTGTTCAAGTTTACATAATTGGACTGGAAGAAAAGTTTCATTACTTTTTAACACTTTCCAACCTAGTTGAAAAGTGTTTATGACTTCGGTTGGTCTGGCCGTTTGCCGTCTGCCGTCTGGCCGTCTGGCCGTCTGTTCGTGCTCTAACTCCCGTAAATATGCTCGGATTGCTCTGCAATTTTTATATGTTATTGTCGTTATCTATAGCATGTTCCCTATTTCAACGGAAGTGTGTAGCACTTATAGTTTTTTTACAGGGACACTCAAAAGAATTCCGTTACATTGCGGTCTATGGGGAAAAATCATTTGCGGTTTATTTAAATAATGTTTCACTATTTTAAACACATTGAAATTTATATATATCACTAAGGTGCTTTAAAAGAAGCTTAATATGAATAGCGTGTGCATAGCACTTATAGTTACTTTACAGGGAGAGTCAAAAAATTCCGTTACATTACGTCTATGGAGAAAAATCGTCTGCGGTTTATTTAAATAATGTTTCACTATTTTAAACGCATTGAAATTTATATATATCACTAAGGTGCATTACAAGAGGCTTACTGCAGAATATTGTGTGTATAGCAGTCATCGTTCATTTACAGGGACACACAAAAGAATTCTCTACTGTTTGTTAACAATAATTCCTGGAATTGCGTTTTAAGTTACTGAACGCGATTTTAATTTTAACTCGCTTTTTGTCTATTACGTGGCGTGTATAAATTCTGTAGATCCTATACAGGGAAGCACAAAAGTTCGCGAACACATTTCCGTTTATTGACAGAAACTCCAGACGGAGAATTTTAAACTGTGCTACGCGTTTCCTAACTGAACTAAAATTTAGCATCCTATGTAGTATATATACAAATCTATAAATCCTATACAGGGCTGAATAAAAGCATTCGGATATTTTTCCGAACACTGTATAGGTTGGAAATTCCGGAAATTATGTTTTTAAATATGTTATGCGTTTTCCAAATTGTTTACTTAGATGTTATCTTTTAGCTTATTAAACGGTATGATTTGTAAAATTATTTTGGAACCGTTGGAAAGTGTTACATAATCTATACTTGACGCATGATTTTTCGTTCTTGTTGATTTCTTCTTTGCTTTTGTATTACGCGAATTTGTCGGTAAAATTGATTTTCGTTTCGATAACATTGTTGTTTTTTAAGTTTTAAAAAATATTGTAATTTTACTTAAACATTGCTTTAAAATCTATGCCATTTTTCTCAACCTACAAGACTTTACAAAAATCTATTATGAAACAGAACTTTAAAAAAAGCTATATTTAAAAATGACAACAAAGTTTTTACTATTTTAAAGCTAAAAAAAAATGTAAAATTAAATTCCGGTTCGAAACGTCCATTTACAAATGTGTTTTGATAGTGGGAAAATGATAGAGGAAAAATGCTATTACTTCGACGCAATCATATTAAATCTATAGTTTTTATTAAAAAATGAAACTTTCTTTTAAAAAATAAAGTTATTTTTATTAAGATTTTCTGATTTTCTATACGGATAATTTTGCGGTGTATATTATTGACATTTGCCGTCCAATATATATTTTTTTAACTTTTTGAAATTTTAATTAAAAATATGGTGGTATCTTTATGTTAGCCGTGTGCAGACGATAAACCGCCAAGTATTATTCCTATCACCATCATTCGCATTGAATTCGTATTAAAATATAAATCTTTCACTCATTTCATTTAAAACACAGAACTTCAATTTACAACACATACATTTAAAATAATTCATTTCATGTGAAATGTAATATACAGGGATGTACAAAAGAATTCAAATATGTTTCCGTCTATTGGTAGAAACTGCTGAAGGTGAATTTTCAACTGCGTTATGTGTTTTCTTACTAAACTAAATTAGAACATACTTTATAGAGTATGTATACAAACCTATAGATTATATACAGGTCTACATAAAAGAATTGGAGTACTTTTCTGGCTATGGTCTGTAATTAATGAAAACTTGTTTTCACATATGTTTTGCGTTTTCTAAGATTTTTACTTAGGTAAAAATCTTAGAAGGTTTCTTAGATCTTAGTAGGTTAGGTTTTGCCTTATTAAACGGCGATAGTTTGTTAAAATATTCTGGAAGTGTAGGAAGATGTTTCATAGTTTATTATTGATGCAAAATTTTACTTTCTTGTTTTTAATCTCCTTGTGTCACCAAGCGACGATAAATCGCCAGAAAAATGAAATTTTTATGATTTTTCGAGGCTATATCGAGGTTCCCCGGGATTTTTTTTTTTTTTTTTTTTTTTTTTTTTTTTTTTTTTTATGGTCTTATATAACCTTATGGCAAGACTATTCTGCAATTTTTACGAAAATTTCTGAGTATGCGCTTATGGAGATCTTGTTTGTAAGTGAAAGCCCATCCAATAGGGTGTATCCTCTTTAATAAAAAGGTACGTGTTGCTGACGACTGGGATTTTCGATAATCGTTGCCACAGATTAATCTCGGAAAATGAAACGTTTGGAATTATTGAAAAAATTAATTGCTCGAAAAGTATTTGTCAGAAAATTGTTAGAGAAACTGCGTTAGAAAGGTAAAAAATTGTATTTTTCTTGATATAAATTTCAAATCCACTGATTGTGCCGTTTTTCAAATATTGAATTTAAAAAATTACCAAATTTCACAATGGAGTACTATAGCGAAAACTTCACGCGTATAAAAATAATAATAACAGCAATGTGTCAGCACGAGTCACAAATTATAGTAGCCGTATTATTCTGTTAAAATATAAAAGTGAATTATGATGTCACGAGTGCAAGATTTTATTTAATTTCTCGACAAATACTAGATGCGCCATTTCTTTTTAGTTGTGAATAATATAGGTCAATTCACGTAATTAAAAAATGTAGCTATAAAACATATAAATCAATGGAAAACAGTAAGTAATAAATTGTAAACGTAACAGTAAACCGTATTAAAAAAACACAACTTAGTGAAATAAATATCCGTTTTTATGTTATTTTAGGATATTCCAGGAAAAGGTACAGATTACTTTAAAATACATGGTTAAATTTACTGATATATTTTGTTTCGATTCAAGGTTCTTTTGGAGAAACCGACCAGCGCAGTGGGCGTAGTCTGCTAGTGAAAAAATATTTAAAAACAGGCTAAATTAGAAATTTTTGTACTTGTATTGTCATCGGAAATACAACTGTGAACATAATATTTATAATTCTAGCCTACCAGGAAGTAAGTGAAAAATCGATTAAAAATTCCATCTTTACATACAAAAATCAAGTTGAGTCAAATAAGAGATTTAAAAAAAGCAATACCGAGATATGAAGATGGAACTTAGTTCACAAATCAGTAAAATAGCCAAAAAAAAATTCTTGTGAACTTTCTGCAGAGTTAGAAAAAAAGTATTGAAATTAAAAACTTTTTTATTGCACAAACAATTAAGAAAGGAAACGGTAATGATGTAGTGTGCGATCTACCTCTTTTTAGTTAGTTAGTTTTTTTTTAGATGACGCCACTGAAATTGGCTAATGATATTGTTTTTTATCGAGTCATAGACAGAAAAACACTTTTTAAATAGGAAAATAGAACAAATAATTAAGAATAAATAAACAAAAATGTTTCCATTAATTAATTTAATAACTCATTATTTTATTATTCCAATTTTACAAAACAAAAGCAGGAGTGGTCCTTAAAAAAGCCGTTTTTATGAGTCGTTCAGCCATATACATTACGTAAATAAAGAAAAAGTAATTGAAATATACGCCAATAATGAAACTTATAAAGGTTTATGCATTTCTAAATAATATAGACCTAAATGTATAGAAATACCCATGCATACTCGTATATGTGAACCTGACTCTAGTTATAAGTGAAGATACTTAAAAACTGTACGTTGGACTATTAAATAAATTTCTTTTTTTCAAGTTTATTAACTTTTTACTACACAGTATCCAATCATCTATCTATTTATTTAAAACGCTAAGCGTTTTCTTTTGACAATCCGAGAGAACAAACTACTGCATCAAATTACATCATTCTTTTTTTAAATGAAAGATATTTAGACACAGACTTGTTATCGTGCATTCGTTTGTTCGAAAATTTAAGTAATTAGCCGTAATTTTCAATTAAACTTTTTACTTCTGCTAATGGCGTCATAATCGGATAACGCCCACTGTTGCGAGGCACGCAGTTTATTCTTTAAACTCTGTGGTTGCCACTGAGCTCGGAGCTAAGTGGTGGTTACGAGAATAAAAGATGAATAATAAATATTAAAAGCACGTGGCTTTTAGGCCGAATTTTTTAATTTGCACGTTAATTTTCGGTAAAAATATTTATCCGCGTGTTTTATAAGCGAATAAAAATTCATATATATTGTGACATCACGGGAATATTGTCCATTGGGTTTACTTTATCATTATGAATTATAACTTAGTTAATGCCATTTTTTCATTACAATTAAATACAAAATATATTTTTATTTGTATACATGATGTTTAAGCATTAAAGTAACGTCTATGAAGTACGTGTGAAAAGTTTGCGCCGGTGAACATGACGTTATGCTTAGCTTGAAATGCATTTTAACATTGATAAATCTAAATAGAAAAATGTATATAATTGCGTCAACATGACGTAATTTTAACTGATTTTTTCCTTCTTAATTATAAAGATTAGAATTGGAGCCGTCGTTGATTGCTTCATCTTGATTGTATACCTTGATTACATGTTACCAACTACTTTTTTTTAAATTATAGGTTAGAAAATTTCCTTTTTTAATAAAAAAAATCACAAAAGCAAAGGATTTCAGGAAATTTAAAATTATTAAAAATAGTGTTATGGTAGAAAAAAAACCCTTGAAATATTGATTGTATTTTTAGCTAGAATAAACAATGTAAGACTAATATTTTATAGGAATTATTTTGGTAGGTTTATTATAAGTTCATTTAACAGTTCCTTATTAGCGCAAAGTCCTATTTCTTTCACTGTGAATTTCTCTTTCAATGTCAATAAATGGTTTTCTACTTTTGGACGCCAACCAAAATACAGTGGCAATTTTTAGAAATGCACAACCGTTGTGACAACAAACGGCGCTATCGCTTTAGCTTTCATCGCGCTTACATGACTTCTAAATACTAATAATTTCTATTTTTTACTATATTTTACGATTTCAATTTTTACATCATCAATTTAGAAAAAAAAATTAGCTTTCGAATGAAATTTATTTGAAAACTGCCGCTTAATTTAACGACTTTCTAAATATTTTTCAAGCATGAAAAGTTTTTCAATTCTATCTTATCAATTACCATCAGTTTGCTTCAATAATGTGAAATAGCCCCTGGGAAAGTTGCCACAATTGAAAATAGATTTGCCTAACCATCATAAAAAGTGAATATTAATAATAACAATAATAAAAACAGTGATAAATCATAAGATCAGATTATCCATAAGATAGCATTTTGCCGCTAAACGAAAATTATTTTCAGTTTATGTTCAACATATAATATATATGTTGAATTCGTTGATGTATATATTCCAGCAGATATCAGAATATGCTAGGAATTATATATTTTTATTTTTTTTTAAAGATCCATTTGCCAACTGTATAAGAGGGAAAATTTCCCCGACTGTGATGGAAAAGGGATAATCATCCTGATTATGTAAATGAACCGAAGAAACTATACAAATAAATTACACTTGAAAATATTAAAAATCTCCCTCATCTGCAGATTGATTTATTACTATAGAAAAATTCTTCATCTTTACATAAAAATTGATTAGCTTAAAATAATGGATGTGTTTTAGAAGATATGGATTTATAACGAACAATGATTAAAGAGGACATTTTAAAACTTTTAATTTAAACATTTAAAAACCTTTTTAACATCGAATTTCGACAGTGCTTTTGGGCAGATTCAATGCACATGTGAATAGGAGCTCATTCGGTTGCATTATCACAGGGGGGGGGGGGGGGATGTGTGCTTTATTTACTATGTTCTTTTATTTACTGAATATGAGATGAACGTAGGAATATACTATTTGTATGATACTTCATAGGTCCATGAAATATTTTCTTTCCGTGGAGAATATGGCGGTAATGTCAAACTGATTTGCATTATATAGTTGTTTTCGGATTGTTTGTTTGGAGTTTGCATCGGAAATAGTACTGTATTTGATTGGGGAAAAACTTTTAAAATAAAATTTTTGTAAGACTGTTTCATACGCACCCCTTCTTAAATAATAAAGAAGATTATTTTACTGATATTGTTTTAACATTTTTTCCGTCAAGTTTTGACGGGTTTCATCAAGTATATATTATTTCTGTTGTCAACATCCCTTCTTCTATGCCAATCAATCACTAAAGTCGGATCTGTAGGTGGTTTCCACCAACATATAAGTTGGTAGACCAGTTCCACTTTAATATGCTAATCGAGTTCTGTATAATCCTGAAATTTCAGCCATGAACTCGATGAGGTAATAATTTGTGCAGCCGCCGCCCGCACTACAATGATCAAAAGTTTTAATTCTGTTTAATTCTGCTTTAGTCGTTGGATTACGATCTAAGCGGCGATATAGTAGTACAATGCCAATATACAACTTTCAATACTACCTCACTCAATTTGTATTTTTTGTATTTGTAAGCTTCCTCTTAGGACTTGGCAGTGGAACTAGGAAGAAAACTGAACGATATTCACTTCTGAAAAGTAATTAAAAATTACATTAATTGCAGCACCATCTATTAGCAATATTTGCAACTAATTTTGCAAACCAATGTATTTTTGACCTGCTCATTAGTTATATTGTTTAATCTCTCTGTCTATCAATGTTGGGTACCCTTTCTGAAACACTTGTATCGAATGTTTCCAACATACACATGACATGATTACACATGACCTGAATTTTATGACATATACATTCATAACACATTTTATTACAGTAGAATTTGTACAAAATGGAACATGTTTAAACAACAAACCTCCATCGTTTTGCCGAAAAGAATATACTTATAAAGAATACATACATTGTACGCATAATTACAACATATGGCGTACCTGCTCAGACAGATACTGTAAAGCAGGTAATTTCTTTCTGGTCCCTTGTGATCCCATCTTAGCATGTTTTATTGTATATGTATAAACGTATTTAAAAATAAGACATCACTAGCGATATTTTTCTGTCGATCCATTACTTAAAGTTATTTATCATCCCTAATCGCTATTATTTCAACTAGAAGCACGGACTTCACCTTTGTAAAACATGCACCTAAATCATACACCTACCTCCACTCGCATTATCTATCCATCTATAAAGGGATAAGAGAATCATTGGTCCGGAAGTTAATTCGATAAAGCATTATTCGTCTGGTATAGAATGAAAACAATCAGCCGTGTCGCATCGATTCGACAGAAGTTCGATCGCCTAATGAGCGGCAGAAATAGCTTTTGTTCGCCAGTCTCTCTCTCTCTTTTTTTTAACACTCAACCCTTTTATTGAATACCATATGCTTCTTCCGATAAAGCGCTATATGCAATAGACACAGATTTGTCGCACGTGACAGAAATGAACAAACTGTGGTCTTAAGAAAGCTCGAGTTTTCAGTGTAAAATATTGCAGTTGATCACGCAATGATTTGTTGCATACCAAAATAAATGCAGAATATTTCACCTTACATCCATGTTATAAAGGTAAAATTTGTCTACATAAGAAAATAAAAAAACCAGAAATAAATAATTTTATAAAAATAAATTTATATTTTTCAAATTTGATGCGTTGAGTAAGGTAAAATATTAACTACTATCAGGGGTCGCCAGCTACGTTGATCGGTTTTTCTAAACAAACTTGAATCAAATGAAAATCCTTGAAAAATTTCCTAACTGACAAGTCCCATAAAAATCGGCTTAACAGAACGTGAGATATAAGTGTTCGGAATGAAATTCCCATTCACATTTCATTATGTTGCTACGAGTGGGATGTCGTACTTTGGTGTTTGGAGGTAAAAAGAACTACAAATTTTTAACATTTTTAGGTTTTAATAACTATTCTAAATTATATACAAATTATTTACAAAGGGAATTATAAAGATAGAGGAATTCGTGGGCTTATAACAAGACATTGGAGCAACTCTCCGTAAAACATCATACGTCGAACGAGTACAAATCTCACAAACTTACATCTTAATCTCGTCCCATCTCCGTAATTCTGCCTCACACAATACTTTTACACCACTACTTATAGTTCTAAGAACAGCTGACTTCGCTGTTTTACTCAAAGAGGAGTTAGTTCAACTCGGTTAGTCCGAGTTAAGGGAATTATCTTAGCTTGCATTGCACCATTAACTGCCATTTCGGCGCCATTTTTGTGTCCTGTCAGCGCCATTCCTAAAGAAAGGGTTTGACGTCACAGTGGAACTGCTGACTAGATCTGTTGTTATGGCTTTTGATCTCTATTGTGTGTATCGCTGGTGCTATGAACTGCAGTGTCATTCAACGATATTCATATATATATAGTAGATAGACATAGAACTTTCCCCCATAACTCTAGGACAAAGCAACGTAGAACGATGTGTTATACACAGTAACCTCCCCCAAACATTAGCTAATTGGCACTGTAAATCCTATAAAAATCCTCCCATAAAACTTAAGTTAAAAGCGTTACGGAATTAAATTCCCTTTCATATTCGGGTTGTCATTATTATAAAACTTTCTCCCATAGTTTATATAAGCTTAACTAAGCTCAAAAATAAATTAGCAACCGGCCAACTAAGAAAAAGCAATTAAAGCAACAAGACGCACTGAAGCCACATCGGCCTATAAATTTAACAAACACATCTTTCGCCAAGCGGAAAGCTGGCGAATCCTCGCCCCGTTGCCAGGTATCAACTCGTTAAGCTAAGCAAAAGCCTGGCAGATAGGGGCCTGGTCAGCGGTCTAAAAAAATATAATCTATAACTAAGCAATGTGTAGAACGATGTCATACGCGAAAACCTTCCTCCATCCATTACTTAACTAACGATGTAAGTCCCATAAAAATCCGTTTCTCAGAAGCGTTCGGAATGAAATTCGAATTTGCTTTATATACTATATAGCAGATATAAAGTCAAAAAATTTCACATTTCAAAAAATCTTAGCTCTAAAAGTAATTGAGGCGACGCAATAATTTTATTTTGCAAAGTACTCGGCGATTTTCTGAGATTTGTTATGCGTAACTGTTTCACAGCCGTGACTTTCATACGATGCGCAGAAGCGATGTGCGGTCAATTAATCATGAAATGGGTCCGGTTTTTTTTTTCGATCACCCTGTATGTGCGAAAATATTAAATAAAATGTTATAATATAAGCTAACTTTAAATGTTCTTGTTAATAAAAATGTGCTTGTCAAATTATTTTAATATCTATTTTTTCTCTCTTTTTAAAGTTTCTTTATAAAAGTACTACTCCCTTTTACAAGCCTACAGAAACTGTTTTCTTATCGTGATCAATATGTTTATCATCTGTGTCCTAAACTGTGTTCAGACCGAGTTTTCTGCAGCGGTTCCTTTGTCGGGTTTTTTTTATGAGGTCAGTGTTCTGAAGCACTGGGAGAGTTCCACGCATGACACTCGCTGACATGTTTATCACCTCCCTTTTCTTTTATTGAAACTTGCCTTCTTTTGTTGATGACCACAGAACCTTTAGAAAAGAAAGACCAAAGAAATAATTTATGATTTTTTTAAGCTGATTTTTCAAAATGGTGTCTAAACGAGTCTTATAGAGTAATCGAAAAAAGTTGGACACATTTCACACCTCTTTCATCGCACATCGCTTCTGCGCATCGGTTTAATGTCGCAGCTGCTATAAACAGTTACATACAACAAATCTCGAAGAATTTCTGAGTACTTTGGAAAGATAAATAAATAAATAAATATTGTCTTTCTTAAATTACTTTTGGAGTTCGGATTGTCTTTAATTTATTCAACCTTTTTCGGTGATCCCCTAAATGCAAAAGATAAGATTATATATATGTTTTAATAATCTCATTTAATCATAAAAGTTAAATTATTTCTAGCTAATGAAACATCAATTATTTTAAATATTAAAACTAAATAAATAAATAATGCATGGATAATATAAGCAGAAATCTAGTGATATTTCAGAAACGGAATGAGATCAATTCTTAAATAAATGAGACTTAATATAGAGAAGTATATATAGGATAACGTATTGTTACGTAATTCTGGTTCGTGTGATTCTTAGTCGAAGAAAAACAGCAATTGGAAAGTTACACTTATTTTTTTACGAACATTCCAGAATAATGAGAATAGTAGCAATAGTAAAATGTATTAAATATACAACTACAGACTCACAAACGAGTGGAAATCAGCTGGTCTAAAACGTCAGAATACAACAGAAATTTCTGGTAATAACAGGAATGAATTTCAACACCAATATTTTAAGTATCTCAAAACACTACCAAGGCAGCTACAGAAATAACAGAATAACAATAAACCGAGCAGACTCAAATCACATTCAAGCTTATTTACTATCACTTCAGACAGTTGATATGATTCTACTCACACCGCCTCATTCATAACTTATATTTATACTCTTAATCGGAGCGCTCGAAACATACAGAAACATCTAGAATAGCCCGCTTAATCCAATACAAAACGAAATAGGCGGCGTTCTATGCACTACCTACTGTATGTAACGATACTTCCGTTAATTTGTAAAATCTTGATAGAACTAAGTATTTTCGAGGCACACCTGTGGGCCTCTCACGGCACGCCAGTGTAACGTGACACACCGGATTGAGAGTCACTACGGTATTTCATACAAAACCCTAAATCCTATGTTGTAAATAATGGTGTTTAAATGTTTAATCAAGATCATAATTTAAGTATTTCAAACTTAAAGTTTAGTCCTATAGTCTAAAAAAATATATTTCATGATAAATTTAATTTCAAAAGCTGATATAATTTCAATTAATCGGAATTTTTCTTGTTTTTACAGTTTTTTATTTAACAATTTGGTTCATGTATGTAAAGATGGTGTTTGGGATCGATTTTTCACTCGCTTCCCGATGTGCTAGAAAAAAAATATATATATAAACACTTATGTTTCTAATGGCAATAAAACATGTTAATAATTTTAGTACTTCACTATAAATTCATAAATTAATTTTAAGGTATTTTTTCGTTAGCTGGGAACAGGTGATAAACAGCCAAATATTCTTTATGTTTACAAATGTATACGAGTTACAACAATAATGGAGTTAATGATGCATTAAATCATGTTCACCTAAATAGGTCAACTGGGCTGTGAAGCTGCATCAACGAAATATTTTAAGCTCTAAAAAGTATAGAAAATAAAATAGAAAATAAAAATAAGGAATATAATATATAATTTTTTAAATGTTTATCAATTAATAATATAATATTAATTAAATTATAATTATACACTGAGAAAAAAAATCAGAAATACCGATGCTTTATAAATATTTTTTTTAGGTGCGTTCGTAATTATATAAATACGTAGAAACTATAGTCGTCGTATGGTCCGTCCGTTTGTCCGCCTGTCTGCATATAACAGCGCAAAAACGGTCCAACCGAATGGTTTGAAATTTAATATATATAATCGTTGCAGAGTTTTGTCGAGTCATTTCAAATTTTAAGAAAATCGAATCAAAACTAAAAAATATTAATAAAAGTTTGCTTCATTCTATTACATCCTATCATACGTAATTAATTAATTCAATGATATCCCATAATAAGTAATGATTCTAAGCTGCCATGGTGATTATGTCCTACTTAAGATGGAGTCCTATTATTTCCGTGTTGCTGAATTTTAAAACCAAATTTGTATACTAAAACTGTTGAATTATACACTGCAAAAAATAATTGTTGATTTTACAATATAAAACTGGCATCCCAGCTGCCAGTATTATACCGTAAAATTAACAGTATTAAACAGTAAAATAAGCAGTAATACGCTGCTGCGCGGCAGCGTACTTTTACGGTATAATACTGGCAGCTGTGATGCCAGTTTTATACTGTAAAATCAACAATTATTTTTTGCAGTGTAGCAATCCTATAATCTACCGACAGTTTTTTGGATAGATGTTTCCGGAGAAATATTAAATGGAAAAATAGTCTAAAAATGGATTTCAAGTTCTGAAATTTTTCAAAGCAAGGCTTAAATTTTCATTGGATTTTTCAGTAAATGTCAACAAAAGATAAAACGTTGCCAACTTAAAATGTATTTATTTTATTACAAAAATTAATCATATCATATTAACATATTAGTAAAATAATAAAGATGATATCTCTTTACATTGTCTTGTATTGGATATTTGAGCATAGTATAATTTTAATGTAACTTAATTTTAATTAATTGTTTGTAAAAGTGTATTGAAACTTAATTTCGTAAAATAAAATTAATATCTTATATAGTATGAAAATATGCACATAAAAAAAATTTGTATTTATGCATTTGTGCATAAGAGTGCAACAAGCGGCACCAAGGTCTGAATATTTATAAAATTAGTTATAGTACGAACGCACCTCATTTGTCATGTTTAACGTACAATTTCCAACTTGTTTTTCTTTTCTTTTGCCGTATCTTAAAAAGAAAGTAGAGCAAAAATTATATATATTTTATAACAGATTCACCAGTCCTTTCTTATAGAGTGTTAATTTTGCTTTCTATCAAGCGTAAATTAGATCAATGAATTTTCCCTAATCGGGATCCATGGTACATTAACTTGTTGTAACGAGATTTTTTTTAACACTATGAACTGCAGTCATCAAATTAGGTGTGATTTTTAAGATAAAGATTGTATGTGCTTAAGAAAGAGTGTTTAAAAAATATATTTTCTATTTTATTATAATTATGCAACGTATATATATTTAAAGCGAAAAGCGCATTCTGTCAAATCCACACTCTCTTTTCCACACGAAAATCGTCTCTTTGCGCATGTTTCAACGTTTTTTGGAAGGCTTCTACCCTCAGAAACGGGAACCGTGTTTAGCCCTCACTTGTTTAGCCAAGGAGGATTGAAAAGGGTTGGATGAAAACAGACGGCGTAATATGACAATTGCTTTGAAAGTTTTTTTTTAAATGAAATAACTCACGTTTTCACTGCTAAATATGCATATTTTTTCATAAAATTTTAAAGAGAGCTTGGATACAGTTACATTTATAACCGATTGAAATTTCAAATAGTTCGGAAGATGAGAACTATTTTTTATTGCTATGTTAAAGGAACCGATGCGAAAACAAACAAACAAACAAAAAAGCGAGAAGAAAACATTTCTTTTACAACTAGATAACAATATTTTTTCACGAAATTTTTACACAGGCTGTAAAACCGTTTTATTTATAACCAATAAAGATTTCAAAGAGTTCGGGCAAAAAATAACAGCGCTTTTATCACTAAACATTAACATTTTTTCACGAATTTTTCATTTTAAAATATAATTTCATACAAAATCGGGTTAAAGATATAAAATAATAAAAACTTGATTAAAAAAAAAATTATCATCATGGGCCCGGGGAACGCCGTGCTGGTCAACTAGTATTTATCTACCCTATATATATAAAATCCTAATGAAACGAATTTGTGAAACGATTTTATGAAACGAATTTATGAAACGATTTTATGAAACGACTGATTAAACGACTGATTATGTTTCAGGGCTATTTTTAATAAAATATTAAACGCTTGATGGTGAAATTAATACCAATTATCCATAAAAATCCGCGGATGTCAAAACTGGTAATAGAATTTTGAAATTGGAATTAGTTTTCGAGATATTAATTTTTTTCTAATTTTAATGACATTTCTGTAATGATGGCGACTAATTACTTAGTTTTTTTTGTAACAAAAAAGTAAAAAAAATCAAAAAGGATCCCGATAGGGATTATTGATTTATTTTTATTAGTCATTTTCAAATTGAAATTGAATTTATCTTTCATTTCAATTTATAATGAAGACAAGATTGTGATTAAATTATGTTTTTCCGGAAAATTTGAAAAAAAAAATCACATTTCTATCGTCAGGATTCAATCGTCTGTCAGCATTTAATTTAATTTATAAACAGAAAATATTTTGAATAAATTCGTCCAAATGACGTCATTTATGTAAATACGTCATTTATGTTTATACAATTTGTTTAATATAAAGAAGCCATTTATTTATTTTTATGTACAAAAAGAGGTAAATTGAAAGACAATAATAAATAAATTGTATATATACATATAAATACATGTATAAACAAGCATAAAAGTTCGGTGCTTTTCCAGTATATGGGGCCTTGACGAAACAGAGAAAATAGCCTTGGCGGAAAAGAAAATTTGGCAACATACTTTCTGTCAACCTATTCACTTTGTCATTTCGTATACAGAAGCATTTTTCAATATTTATACAATTTGTTTAGCGTAAAATGTCATTTATCCTATTTTATATATAATCAGAAGTAATTTGTATAGAAAAAACAATAATAATATACGTATAATTAAAATACGCATATAAACAAAAAAAAATCGTCGAATTTGTTTCCATGGCTGTTTATGTCATTTGGCACCAAATCTCACTTTCTGATGCCCGAATTGCGCCAAACTTTAAAAAAAGCGTCAAGACCCCTATAATAGAAAAGAACCAACAGTTCATTGGGTTTGCTTTCATAACTTTTGGCAACAAATATATGTATATTAACGAATCTATCCCTTTTTGAAACTCGAATTACGACAAATCTAAAAGCAAAGGATCCTATACTGGAAAAGTACCCGATTTTCTTATGGACAATATTCAAGTGACATAACATGGTGTAAAATTATCGCGGATAGCAAATTTGTTTAAATATCTCATCAATTGATGCCGAATAAATGCAGGCATGCATGCACAAAATATTTAATTAATTTTGTATGATAAATAATTATTAGAAAATTCGTATATACATATTAATTAAAATAAATAATTTACATATTTAAAATAACATGAAAATATGCATGATGGTGCACTAAAATAGAGAGAAAATTAAAACCTGTTACTGAAAATGTCTATAACATAGTACTTTTCAATACCGTGGTTCTTAATGTTATTCACAAGCAGATGGAATTTTTCTCATCCTTAAACGCAAAGGAATAGAATACAGATCGTTGTTATAAAAGTTCGAAAGGTAGCCACAATTTAAACCTAACCATTTTATACAAGCTGGTTTTCAAGGTGTAATTGATTTTACTTATCAATCCCTAAAACAGTCGCCAGTTGTCGCAACAGCTGTGTATGAGGCCATGATAATAAAAAAAATGCCCCATTAAAACGTTAAAAGCATAGCAACCCAATTATAGATTTACCAATATTTTTAAAACGAAGCACGCTTTCATGCTTTTAGAGGCCTCGAAGTCTGAGCGGGGGTTGGCGAGCGTAGCTCGCAGGGGGTAGGCCCCCTAGTTTATTATAATTATGGTATGTTAAAACCCCTGCGCTAAAGTCTTACACGTAATTATTGCAGTAATGTAGGAAATGCATTAGGTGTGATTTTTAAGATAAACATTGTATGTGCTTAAGAAAGAGTGTTAAAAAAAACCATTTTATGATAATTATGACATACATATATTTATTTATTATAATTATGGTATGTTAAAACCCCTGCGCTAAAGTCTTGCACGTAATTATTGAAGTAATGTAGGAAATGCATTAGGTGTGATTTTTAAGATAAACATTGTATGTGCTTAAGAAAGAGTGTTTAAAAAAAAAAATCCATTTTATTATAATTATGGCATACATATATTTATTTATTATAATTATGGTATGTTAAAACCCCTGCGCTAAAGTCTTGCACGTAATTATTGAAGTAATGTAGGAAATGCATTAGGTGTGATTTTTAAGATAAACATTGTATGTGCTTAAGAAAGAGTGTTTAAAAAAAAAAATCCATTTTATTATAATTATGGCATACATATATTTATTTATTATAATTATGGTATGTTAAAACCCCTGCGCTAAAGTCTTGCACGTAATTATTGAAGTAATGTAGGAAATGCATTAGGTGTGATTTTTAAGATAAACATTGTATGTGCTTAAGAAAGAGTGTTAAAAAAAAAAATCCATTTTATTATAATTATGGCATACATATATTTATTTATTATAATTATGGTATGTTAAAACCCCTGCGCTAAAGTCTTGCACGTAATTATTGAAGTAATGTAGGAAATGCATTAGGTGTGATTTTTAAGATAAACATTGTATGTGCTTAAGAAAGAGTGTTTAAAAAAAAAATCCATTTTATTATAATTATGGCATACATATATTTATTTATTATAATTATGGTATGTTAAAACCCCTGCGCTAAAGTCTTGCACGTAATTATTGAAGTAATGTAGGAAATGCATTAGGTGTGACTTTTTAAGATAAACATTGTATGTGCTTAAGAAAGAGTGTTTAAAAAAAAAAATCCATTTTATTATAATTATGGCATACATATATTTATTTATTATAATTATGGTATGTTAAAACCCCTGCGCTAAAGTCTTGCACGTAATTATTGAAGTAATGTAGGAAATGCATTAGGTGTGATTTTTAAGATAAACATTGTATGTGCTTAAGAAAGAGTGTTTAAAAAAAAAAATCCATTTTATTATAATTATGGCATGCATATATTTGTTTATTATAATTATGGTATGTTAAAACCCCTGCGCTAAAGTCTTGCACGTAATTATTGAAGTAATGTAGGAAATGCATTAGGTGTGACTTTTTAAGATAAACATTGTATGTGCTTAAGAAAGAGTGTTTAAAAAAAAAAAAATCCATTTTATTATAATTATGGCATACATATATTTATTTATTATAATTATGGTATGTTAAAACCCCTGCGCTAAAGTCTTGCACGTAATTATTGAAGTAATGTAGGAAATGCATTAGGTGTGACTTTTAAGATAAACATTGTATGTGCTTAAGAAAGAGTGTTTAAAAAAAAAAAATCCATTTTATTATAATTATGGCATACATATATTTATTTATTATAATTATGGTATGTTAAAACCCCTGCGCTAAAGTCTTGCACGTAATTATTGAAGTAATGTAGGAAATGCATTAGGTGTGACTTTTTAAGATAAACATTGTATGTGCTTAAGAAAGAGTGTTTTAAAAAAAAAATCCATTTTATTATAATTATGGCATACATATATTTATTTATTATAATTATGGTATGTTAAAACCCCTGCGCTAAAGTCTTGCACGTAATTATTGAAGTAATGTAGGAAATGCATTAGGTGTGATTTTTAAGATAAACATTGTATGTGCTTAAGAAAGAGTGTTAAAAAAAACCCATTTTATGATAATTATGACATACATATATTTATTTATTATAATTATGGTATGTTAAAACACCTGCGCTAAAGTCTTGCACGTAATTATTGAAGTAATGTAGGAAATGCATTAGGTGTGACTTTTTAAGATAAACATTGTATGTGCTTAAGAAAGAGTGTTAAAAAAAACCATTTTATGATAATTATGACATACATATATTTATTTATTATAATTATGGTATGTTAAAACCCCTGCGCTAAAGTCTTGCACGTAATTATTGAAGTAATGTAGGAAATGCATTAGGTGTGATTTTTAAGATAAACATTGTATGTGCTTAAGAAAGAGTGTTTAAAAAAAAAATCCATTTTATTATAATTATGGCATACATATATTTATTTATTATAATTATGGTATGTTAAAACCCCTGCGCTAAAGTCTTGCACGTAATTATTGAAGTAATGTAGGAAATGCATTAGGTGTGATTTTTAAGATAAACATTGTATGTGCTTAAGAAAGAGTGTTAAAAAAAAATCCATTTTATTATAATTATGGCATACATATATTTATTTATTATAATTATGGTATGTTAAAACCCCTGCGCTAAAGTCTTGCACGTAATTATTGAAGTAATGTAGGAAATGCATTAGGTGTGATTTTTAAGATAAACATTGTATGTGCTTAAGAAAGAGTGTTTAAAAAAAAAATCCATTTTATTATAATTATGGCATACATATATTTATTTATTATAATTATGGTATGTTAAAACCCCTGCGCTAAAGTCTTGCACGTAATTATTGAAGTAATGTAGGAAATGCATTAGGTGTGATTTTTAAGATAAACATTGTATGTGCTTAAGAAAGAGTGTTTAAAAAAAAAAATCCATTTTATTATAATTATGGCATACATATATTTGTTTATTATAATTATGGTATGTTAAAACCCCTGCGCTAAAGTCTTGTACGTAATTATTGAAGTAATGTAGGAAATGCATTAGGTGTGACTTTTAAGATAAACATTGTATGTGCTTAAGAAAGAGTGTTTAAAAAAAAAAATCCATTTTATTATAATTATGGCATACATATATTTATTTATTATAATTATGGTATGTTAAAACCCCTGCGCTAAAGTCTTGCACGTAATTATTGAAGTAATGTAGGAAATGCATTAGGTGTGACTTTTTAAGATAAACATTGTATGTGCTTAAGAAAGAGTGTTTTAAAAAAAAAAATCCATTTTATTATAATTATGGCATACATATATTTATTTATTATAATTATGGTATGTTAAAACCCCTGCGCTAAAGTCTTGCACGTAATTATTGAAGTAATGTAGGAAATGCATTAGGTGTGATTTTTAAGATAAACATTGTATGTGCTTAAGAAAGAGTGTTAAAAAAAACCCATTTTATGATAATTATGACATACATATATTTATTTATTATAATTATGGTATGTTAAAACACCTGCGCTAAAGTCTTGCACGTAATTATTGAAGTAATGTAGGAAATGCATTAGGTGTGACTTTTTAAGATAAACATTGTATGTGCTTAAGAAAGAGTGTTTTAAAAAAAAAATCCATTTTATTATAATTATGGCATACATATATTTATTTATTATAATTATGGTATGTTAAAACCCCTGCGCTAAAGTCTTGCACGTAATTATTGAAGTAATGTAGGAAATGCATTAGGTGTGATTTTTAAGATAAACATTGTATGTGCTTAAGAAAGAGTGTTAAAAAAAAACCATTTTATGATAATTATGACATACATATATTTATTTATTATAATTATGGTATGTTAAAACACCTGCGCTAAAGTCTTGCACGTAATTATTGAAGTAATGTAGGAAATGCATTAGGTGTGACTTTTTAAGATAAACATTGTATGTGCTTAAGAAAGAGTGTTTTAAAAAAAAAATCCATTTTATTATAATTATGGCATACATATATTTATTTATTATAATTATGGTATGTTAAAACCCCTGCGCTAAAGTCTTGCACGTAATTATTGAAGTAATGTAGGAAATGCATTAGGTGTGATTTTTAAGATAAACATTGTATGTGCTTAAGAAAGAGTGTTAAAAAAAACCCATTTTATGATAATTATGACATACATATATTTATTTATTATAATTATGGTATGTTAAAACACCTGCGCTAAAGTCTTGCACGTAATTATTGAAGTAATGTAGGAAATGCATTAGGTGTGACTTTTTAAGATAAACATTGTATGTGCTTAAGAAAGAGTGTTAAAAAAAACCATTTTATGATAATTATGACATACATATATTTATTTATTATAATTATGGTATGTTAAAACCCCTGCGCTAAAGTCTTGCACGTAATTATTGAAGTAATGTAGGAAATGCATTAGGTGTGATTTTTAAGATAAACATTGTATGTGCTTAAGAAAGAGTGTTAAAAAAAACCCATTTTATGATAATTATGACATACATATATTTATTTATTATAATTATGGTATGTTAAAACCCCTGCGCTAAAGTCTTGCACGTAATTATTGAAGTAATGTAGGAAATGCATTAGGTGTGACTTTTTAAGATAAACATTGTATGTGCTTAAGAAAGAGTGTTAAAAAAAACCCATTTTATGATAATTATGACATACATATATTTATTTATTATAATTATGGTATGTTAAAACACCTGCGCTAAAGTCTTGCACGTAATTATTGAAGTAATGTAGGAAATACACTTTGTTCGTCAAATTACATTTCAGGCAATTCCATTTCAGATAGCGAAATGAAAGTCGTAGTATTTACGAAATGCAAATAGAGAATCAGAATGTGACATTCTGTAAGGATTAAAACATTTGTAAGCCGTGGCTTCGCTTGCACAAACGGTAATGAATCACAATCCGTGAAACATTCTCATCTCTCCAAATGGAAAACTGAATGAATCCTAAGGTATATTTAACTGCACCAGCTGTTAGTGTCCGGAACACGAGAGGTGATTATTTACGGATCATGCGCGAACTGGATTATGGATATTTTAAGGAGAATTGCCCATTTTCGAATCTAATGATAATGTTGAGAAATCTTTGTCCTATTAGCACGCTAAAGGAGATTTGTAAATAAACTCCCAGGTACATTTGCTTTCTATACTAGTAAAAGAATATTGTATAAAAGATTTTATTGAGGGATTGTTCTTAAAGGATTATTATGAATAAAGTATTGAGATAAAGTTCAATTAAGGCATAATGATAGTTTTTGGGCTTAAAAAAAAATGCATTTTTAAATGAATTTACTAACTTGCGCTTCTACCAAGCGTAAAAAGAAAGTTGTGAATTTTCCATAATCGTGTTCGGTATTTACTCCAAATTAACATATTGTAACGATGTTTTTTTTAAAATCAGGAATTGCAACCATGATATTCCCAGGTCGAAATTCATGCTACTACCAGCAACAAAAAATAGGCTAGTTATTGCTTTGTATGCTAGATTTTCATGCTATTATATGTTTTATAATGCTAATCAGCATCAAGTGGGTCAATACACACCATGACTTGCTGGTAATTCTGGTGGAACCAGCAAATGTTTATGCTAGTACCAGAAACAAAAATAGGCTAGTTGTTGCTATTAATGCTAGCCAGCATCAAGTGGGTCAATACACACCATGACTTGCTGGTAATTCTGGTGGAATCAGTAAATGTTCATGGTAGTTTATACTATTTTATTGCTGGGATACAGCAGTTAATGCTAGTCAAGCAAACAAATAACAGCATGAATTTTGACTTGGGATAAAGAGTGATTTTCAAAATAAACATTGAATGCTTATTAAAAAGTATATTTAAAAAAAACTGCTTTTACTATTATATTTAGATAATATTTGATTGTAATTATGGTGCGCACCCGCACATAACTATGTTTAAAACCCTACGCTAAAGTCTAGCACGTAATTATTAAAGTAATACATTTCGCTCGTCAAATTATATTTCAGGCAGTCCCATTTCATAAGCCGAATTCAAAGCCGCAGAATTTACGAAATGTAAATGGTGAATAAGAATGTGCCATTCTGTAACGGATTAAAATATGTGTAAGCCGCGGCTTCGCTTGGACAGACGGTAATGAATTGAAATCCGTGAACCATTCTCATCTCTCCAAATGGAAAACTGACTGAATCCTAAAGTATCTTTAACTGCACCAGTTGTTAATGTCCGGATAACGACAGATGATTATTTACGGATCAGGCACGAACTGGATTATGGATATTTTAAGTAGAGTTGTCCATTTTCGAATCTAATGATAATGTTGAGAAATCCTTGTCCTATCAGCACGATAAAGGAGATTTGTAAATAAACTCCCAGGTTCATTTACTTTCTATAGTAGTAAAAGAATATTGTATAAAAGATTTTATTGGGGGGTTGTTTTTAAAGAATTATTAGTATGATATAGAATCATATATACTTTATGTTTTATTCTAAAATTTAATTTTCCTATCTTAAAGTTTCTCTATGTAAATTAATTTCTGTATTCAAAATCTTTTTATTCTTTAATCCGAAAAACAATCATTTCTTCCTAGCTTAAAATGTTCCCAGATATTTCTTTGTAACATTAAATGTACGTTTCTCTCATGCGGTTTCAATTCGAATATTAATGTACTGCAGATGACCGTAACATATGTTGTTTTGTCTTTCTTCGTATCTTGTGTTAAATGCAGGCACCGTTTTCATAATTTGACTGCTGCAAAAATATGCACTATAAACTCTTTTCGTTAGATTGTAATAACACATGCCTAATTTTCCCAAAACAACGCTCGGGTGTAAGTTAAAAAGTCACAAAAATTGATGTTCCGCCAAATTATGGCATCCTTTCATTTCTTATTCAAAAATGCTCAATATTGGTTTATTGCTAACTGTCAAAATTTGACGGTTCATGCCTGGCTAGAAATGTACGGATTGGCATGTTACATCTAATATGTTGGCGATAATGTATCTGTAAAATTAGATCAGATCTGCTCTCGCTTTTGTCGGATAAAGATGTAAAATTTTTGGTAGAATAAGCGAAGGCCACCCTCTCTGTTTTCTTGTGTCGATGTGTTGGTTTAATAAAAATAATTCCATGGATAACAAGACTTGATTTCATCTAATGCCTCTTGTATGGATTAATTATTTTAACAGGAAAAGAACTTACGATTATTGCAGCACACGCATTGCACCATTATACATCGGCAATTTTTAAGAAGAAATGTTCCTTACGATATATCGAGACTTTACACTATAATTAGAAATAAAATATTGATATAAATTTTAATTAAGAATAATAGTAGTTTTTCGGCTGCAAAAAAATGCAGTTTCTTAAATGAATTTTCTAATTTGCGCTTTCTACCAAGCGTAATGGGAACTTTCCAGAAACGAGTTTAGTGCTCAGGCCAAATTAACATATTGTAACGACTTTTTTTTTTTTTTTTTTTTTTTTTTTAAATCATGAATTGCTATCATGACATAAAGAGGGATTTTTCCAGATAAACGTTGAATGCTTATTAAAGAATGTATTAAAAAAAACTGTTATTATTATACTTAGATAATATTTGGTTGTAATTATGGTACGCACATAACTATGTTAAAAACCCTACTCTAAAGTCTAGCACGTAATTATTGAAGTAATACACTTCGCTCGTCAAATTATATTTCAGGCAATCCCATTTCATATGCCGAAATGAAAGTCGTAGAATTTACGAAATGTAAATGATGAATTAGAATGTGCCATTCTGTAACGGATTAAAATATGTGTAAGCCGCGGCTTCGCTTGGACAGACGGTAATGAATTGAAATCCGTGAACCATTCTCATCTCTCCAAATGGAAAACTGACTGAATCCTAAAGTATCTTTAACTGCACCAGTTGTTAATGTCCGGATAACGACAGATGATTATTTACGGATCAGGCATGAACTGGATTATGGATATGTTAAGTAGAGTTGTCCATTTTCAAATCTAATGATAGTGTTGAGGAATCATCAACTTTTCGGAACGATAAAGGCGATTTGTAAATAAACGCGCAGGTTCGTTTACTTTTAAAATCATACTAAATATTGCACAAAAGAATTTTTCTTCTTTTTTTAGGGGTTGTGCTTAAGGGTTACTCTCCCTTCACGCGAAAACACTCTCTCGCTAATGTTAATCCTATGGGGCAGTTATTTTCTAATATCTCGTTTGCATTTCAATATTTTTAAACGATTTTTTTTTTCATTAACCCTTTCACGCTCAAGGGAAATATTTTTCCCTTCTACAAAAATCGTTATCGATTGTTCAATTATTATTGAATCGATATTTTTTTTACTGAATGTCAAAATAAATAGTATGTCCAAGGCGGCAAATGTGTTTCTGAACGAATAATAAAAAAAAAAACTGTCAAACTTTATTGCGCCAAAACCAAAGCATTCGCGGGCTGAACTAATAATATCTTGAAAGTGTTTTGGACTTAAGAAAATTAGAATACCATAACTAACTATTTATTTTACTTTTTTGATAATTTTTATTATGTTTTTTGTACTACAAAGCAATAAATAAAATACCGATATAATAAACCTAACTCTTCGTTTATTTTCTTTTATGGTCCATAGGGAAAAATATTTCCCATGAAATTATAGGAAACCTATACACTCTGCTATGTTTCTCTGCACTGTAAAAAATGACGAATGTTTCTGAATGTAAGAAAATATAATATAATTATGAAAGAATTTATCGTGTTCATTTATGCATATAGAAGAGTTTATCGTGGGAAGTAAGTTCAGGGGGTGATTATTGAGAAGATGTCAAAGTTGGCGAATCCTTTGAAAAACCTAAAGGATTTACTTTTACGGAGTGAAATAATTTGTTAAAACAAGAAGGTATAGTGGCACTTGGTTGTTTTGGCAATCCGCAGAGTGCGTTTCCTGGGTACTGAAGTACTAAACTGGAGTGTAGTTTTCCCTTTTATTTTGTATGGTGAAGCAAGGAAGACGAAAATCACATCACTAGAGTTAATGTTCTTTAATTGGAGAAAGATGTCACACTTCACAATGTTCCACAATAGTGATATTTTGATTAATGAAAGTTTCAGATTTTTTTAAATGAATCTGATGAATATTGGTGAGGTGACATTTTAAATTTAAAGTCAGGGGTGAAGAACACAAACATAATCCAAAGAATAATCCAGAAATGCTGTTGAACGGGTCCGATCAAGTTCACGTAATCCAAAGAGTTTTAAGAACATCAAGGTGATTTTTCGTTATAAAACCAAAGGGTGGCCAAAGGGGCCAAGACATTTTTAGATGTTTATGAGATGAAGATCAGAGGGCAAGTGTTCTATCCGATATGAAAGTGGGCGCAAGGAAAAACACGCCAAGCGAGATACATTTCAAGCCAAGAGAATCGCATTTTTTTGCGTGGGAAATGTAACCGTTACTTATATACATATCAACTTCATAATTGACGTCATTGGAAGGGAACAATCTTTTGGCGAAGATTGCACTTTGGCTAAAAAGAGAGATTAAGAATTTTACCGTTAATTATTGTTTTGGGAACAGGGCTTTCGAGGAATGCAGCAAAGGCGCCGTTTAAATGTTATAGACATCTGGAACAATATGCGAGACAAAGCTGACCATGAAAAGGAAAACATTTTATGCCTTGTATAATTTCATTTCTTTTGATATGTGGGAGACCGAATAAGTACGTTAATGATAATTTAAAAACAATATGCATGATTTTGACTAAAAGTCTTTCGTTGAAAGAGAAAGATAAAAAGGGTGCGCTTTTTAACAGCCGGGAATGTATATGAATTACGATTATGCAGAAAGGGGAAAATATATTTGATAAAATACATAAAATATAGATTGCTTTAATTTTTTGAAAGGAATATATATGGTATCTTTACCATATATATATCACCCCTTCACAAGATTTTGAAAAATTTAGAATGTCACCCTGTAAATATAATACAAAATATCAAAGCAGAAAATAATAATAAAAATAAAATAAGTATGCATACAATAATGTAAATAATAATATGTAGTACTACAATAATATCTTCATATTAGTATAATAAATGGCCATACATTTTTCAAATTGCAGCAAAATATACTTTTAAAGTCTTTGAAAAGTCTTTTATCCATATTAGAACTAATGTTAGCTGCAAACATATTTTTTTTGGTTTGTTTTCTTGCAAGTTTATTCATTTTACAATATGATGGTGCACCTATATAAATAAACTCTTAATTGTTCATTTTTTTTTAACACAGTCTTTAAAAAGAGTTCAAGAATGAAAAATTACAGCTGCATTTTTCTTTGAAGGTTTTCTCACGTGATTTTATTTATCAACAAACATGAGCATGATAAATGAGTCTTTAGTGCACAAAATTTTTTTGTATTTGCTTAAAAAGTTCACAAGTTTGCACTATATTATTAAAAATCTTAAATGAAATGTAAATACAAAAATTTCAAAATAAAAGAAACACAATTACAATTATACAATGATAATATAGAGATTATAAAGATTATAAAGATACATATATAAAATATTAAACGTAAAAAAAGTTTTCGTGTAAAGACACAGGAGAGATAATAATGATGCAAGACATGGGCATCGAAAAAAATATCTCCCCTTAAACTTGCTGTAATAACAAGGAAGAGACCGCAGTTTAGGACATTGGTCATATTCGGGACAGGGCGTATTTAGGGAGAGGGGTTTATTTTTGGTAAACCCCCCTTGCTCCGCACATATTTGGAAACTCCGCCTATGATTGGAGCGACTCAGGTTCATCTACGGGTTTGAAAAAATAGTAAAATTGGGTATACCAATTTTAACAAAGTTTTGCTCTCATACACAATGGAATAAAGACCCCCACATGGGTAATAATTTTGAACGGGGCTTATTCCGCAAGGGCGAATAAAAACTAAAAAAAATGCAAAATAAATCAAAGTTTTTTTTGTTCAAAAACCTAAAAATCCTTCCATAGACACGTTCTAGAGCAGTGGTTCCCAACCCTTTTTGACCGCGCCCCACCAAAGCATCTCTAAAATGATGATGCCCCCCCCTCCCTCTATAATATATAATTCTTATAAAAATTTAAGAGAATGAATCCCTGATAGAGTAAAAAGCATTTAACATTGATCCTGAAACGTACCGAAGGTAATGGATGAATCAAATATTTTTTATAATCATCTGACACTACTCGTAGTTTAAAGTATCGTTGGCACACAAAGGGTTAAGACAGTCAGTTTTAATCTCTTCGCAACGGTCGCTATGTATGCGTGATGTATACAGTACTCAAAATCCTTTATTACACCAATCAATAATTTTGAATAAAACATTTTTGTCTTATTTAATCAGAGAATTTCTGGTATTAAATCACGCAACATTTTTAATCACAATAAAACGTGATAAAAGATTCTGTAAAGGAAGGTCGTCAAGTAATTGTTAAATATACACTTGAATAGCTTCATGAGTAAAATTTATTTTCATGTAACATATTGCAGTGAAACTCATTCAATAAATAGTCAAAAAATTTGTTTAAAATTCTAAAATACTTATAAATCAGGAAAATTATAAAGAATTTTTAAATATATAAAAGTATCTAAATATCTTTAAAAGTGTTTCCTATAATTATTCTGGTAAGTATTTAAAACTGTTGAATGGATCCTTTTTAAAAATTGAATAAAAAACTTATTTTTTTCATTTTGTTTTTTTAAAATTTGAATGTGTAACTTTTATTTTCAGTCTACAACATTACTATTACAAAACAATTCAGAAGGTATGGGTTCACACAAATCTGGTATTGCCCCCCAGAAAAGTCAAATTGCCCCCTTGTGGGGCGTACGGCCCCCGTTGGGAATCACTGTTCTAGAGTGAAGAGAGCATAAAGTCATAATCGGGATATTTATATATTGTTTAAAAATTAAATTCTCAAAATAATTCATTTATTTTCAGTTATTTAAAAATTCAAAGATTAAATTAAAAGGAAAATGAGTATTAAATTCAAATGAGATAATTAATTTGATTTTTTTTTTTTTTTTTACAAAATGCTAAGTATACTTACAAATGCAGAGAGTGTTAATAGAATTATCAAATGTTTAAATTTATAACAATACCTATTATTCTTAATTTATATTATCTATATATTTTATTTATTTATTTATTTATCCATTTATTTATTTATTTTTTATTTTTATTTTATTTTTTTAACAAGATTTTAAATTATACGAACTTGCTAAACAAGAATATGGGTGGAAAAAAAATCTTTTGCCAAATAAACAAGTTCTGCAGTACTGCTACATAACACATAAACAATGGACCAGCCATATCACAATAAAAACAAATAATACAATACTACATAACATGCATGCATAAATACACCTGTTACCATGGATAAGGAGCATTTATGAATCTGGCAACAGAAAATTTTATATTCATATTAATATTTTATCACCTTTCGAGGACGTAAATTATAGGAATGAGCACTTTGTTCAATATTGTTATTACTAGGAGTATTGTTATGAACATTATGATAATTTAAGTCAAATAAATGGTTATTTCTAGGAGGTGCAAGTAAAAGTCTGTCTATATGAACTCTGAAAATTGAATTGTTAATATGAGAATTCAGTTGTTGAATTGAAAAAGAAACAGGTGAGTGTTTCTTTACAACTACATAAGGTCCTGTATACCTTGGCTTAAATTTATCTGATGATTTTAGGTATACAATGTCTTTCTCAGTAATTGGCCTGAGTTTTGCCTTTTTTTTATGATATTCGTTTCTTTTAATTTGAGATGCTTTTATGTTGTCATAAGCTTTGTTGTAAATACCATTTAAATCATGAAGGAGATTGTAAAAGTCTACATTTTGGTCTAGAAAGGGTTGATTAGCATTTAAATCATATGTATCAAATATTAGAGATAATTCGCGTCCAAAATGTAAAAGATTCGGAGAGAAAGAAGTAGAAGAATGTTTAGAACCATTATAGAGATTTTTATGAATAGCAATGGCATTTTCAAAGGAATGTCCTTCTTTCATTAAAGTATTGATTGAGTATTTAAGAGATGTGTTTATCCTCTCGCTTATAGAATTGCTAGCTGGGTGTGAGACAGAAGAGTGATTTATTTTAATACCTAGAGTATTATTTAAAGTATTATACACATAAGAACGAAATTGGGGTCCAAGGTCTGATAATACGCAGGCAGGGCGCCCGAAAGTTGTCATATAGGCAAATAAACACTTTACAATTTTAGGTGGAGTTGTATTGTAGAGAGGGTACAGTTCAATATGTCGAGAAAAATGATCCGTAACTGTGAGAATAGTTTGACCGTTTTTAAAAGGACCAACAAGGTCAATTGAAATGGTGTTTCCTGGTTGTTTAGGGGTATATGTTGGTTGAAGTGGGGCATTAGGTATACGATGATGTTTAGCCTGAAGACATAATAAACAAGAAGATACATAATTTAAAGTATCGGTGTACATACCTTTCCAACAATACCGTGAAGAGAGGAATTCATATGTTTTAGCTAAACCAAAATGAGATAGATGGGATATTGTTAAAACTTTAGGTTTTAAAGAATTGGGAACCATAATTACATACACGAAAGTATTATCCGCAACATTACTTTTTTTTAACATTAAAACTTTAGAATCAGGATGAATGAAATAAGATGGAAAATTTTTTGAAGAACCTGATTTTAAAATCTCTTCATATATTGGAGCTAATTGTGAATCTTTTAATTGTTCTTGGACAAAAGTTTCATTAGAAATTTCAAGCAAAGCATCTTTTTTATTTTTACTATTAATGATTAAGCAATTCACAATTTTGTTGTTGTTATTTTCCTCAAAATCATTTTCAACAATAGGTAATGCCTGTTTATCTTCAGAAATGAGATTAGGATTAGAATTCAAAGTTTCAATATTTTCTTCAGTAAATTCGCATCGGGATAAATAATCTGCTAGAACATTAGAAACACCTGGAATATGTTTAAAAGTAAAAGTGAATTTTGATAGCTGCATGAGCCAGCGAGTGGTGATATCTGCCGGATTAGTGGTTTTTTTGTATTTATCAAGAGGTTTACTGTCCGATAAAATTATGAAAGGACGATTATAGATATAGTAATTGAAAGCATTTACAGATTTTACAATGGCCATAAGTTCTAATTTTAAAGCTGGATATTTCTTTTCGGAGGGTTTGAGAGATTTTGAGAAGTATGAGACAGGAAGCAACTGATTATTATGCTCTTGTAATAATACACCAGAAATAGCGATACCCGAAGCGTCCGTGTTCACGTAAAATTCTTTGTCCCAATCTGGTAGACGTACCATTGGTGGTTGAAAAAAGATTTTTTGAATATTATGAAACACATTTTGATGCACCTCTGTCCATTTAAAAGTTGAGGATGGTTTTGATAAGTCTATGAGGGGCTGAATAAGTTTAGAAAATTCTGGAATTAAACTCTTATAAAAAGTAGCTAGTCCTACAAAACTTCTTACCTGCTTTTTTGTTTTTGGAACAGGAAATGACTTAATTTTTAGAATATTAGCTTGAATTGGAGAAATAGTGTGGTTATGAATATGAAAACCAAGATAATCAATATTATTCTTGTGAAAAGAACATTTAGAAGGTGACAAAGTCAAGTTGTATTTTCCTAAGATTTCAAGAATTTTTGTTAGTTTATCGTACGTTTCCTGAAATGAGTTAGAGCCAAAAATTAAATCATCTTGATAGGCATAAATTCCTTCTAACTGCATTTCATCCAATAAACTATCCATAAGGGCTTGAAAATATGCACTTGCATTTTTTAATCCAAAACAGAGTCTTTTATATTTAAATGAACCGAACATAGACGTGAAAGTGACCTTATCCTGATATTCTGAAGGAAGGTCAATTTGATGGTAGGCCTGTTGGAAATCAAGGGACGTGAAAAATTTATATTTAGATAAGTTGGAAATAATATTTTGTATTTTAGGGAGAGGGTATGAAGAAGATTGTACAACTGTGTTTAACATCCGTAAATCCAAGGCAAGACGAAATTTTTGTGTACCTGATCCATCAGGTTTTTTTCTGACTAGAAGGATTGGACAAGACCATTCCGAACATGAGCGTTCAATGATACCTGCATCAACTAATTGGTTTATTTGTGTTAATGCTTCTTTTTGAAGTGCTTGAGGAATTGGAAAAGGAAGTGTTTTAATTGGGAAATCGTTAATAAATTTAATGTTTGGTTTAAATTTATCAGTATGACCTAACGTTTTCATAGATTTTGAGAAAACAGCAGAATTATTCAATAATAACTCTTTCAATAGTTTAGCTTCAGTATTCGGTAAGTGTTGTAAATTAAAGTCATCTTGTGAGAGATCAAGTTTTCGTTGATTTAAAATATCAGTAGAAGCCTGAATGAAATTTACAAATTGTTTGGTTTCTTCTTTGAAATTGCTTTTAACAGCCTCTAGCTGCTGGGCATCTTCCACAATCTGGTCAATTGGCGTTAAGAAACCAATATTTGCTCTTTTATTTACATGAACATTTTTCGTTGTCATATTTTTTACATAAATTTTAAATTCATGTGGGTTTGATTTATCAGTCTGAATAATCGAATCAAAAGCAAGAATGTCTTTTACAAGCATGTCATTCTGAAATAAATATGGGGTATTATGAGAAATTTGTTTTGCGCGTACAGAAATACATTTTACCTCATTTGGAGAAATAACCAGTTTGTTTACTAGACAAACATTATGAGAGATATCAGTTTGTACATTTACGTTATGACATTCCGCTGATTCTGAGTTATCATCTATGTAGATAAAGGGAATTCTCAGATTATCAAGTTGCATTATTTTGTTACCTAGATCTAATGTGATGTTAAATTTCTCAAGAAAATTTAATCCCAAAATACCATCAAATTTATACTCTTTAGGAATGTCAACAATGTAGAAGTAATGCGAAAAGTGTTTTTGTTCAATTTTGAATGAAATTCGAATACATGCTGTAAAATCTATCTTAGAATTAACTGTAGTTAAAGTCACATTAGTCCCTAAACGTTTATACTTAAGCACATGTTTAAGTTTATCAAATAACTGTACAGATAAGAGGCTAGTTGTACTTCCAGTATCCACAAGTAAAAAGGTATCTTGTTTTGCGATGGAGGCCTTTATAAGGGGAAGTGTGGGAGAGTACTTATTGACATTCAAAAGAATTTCATGAAAGGAATTACCGGTCGGTGTTGTATCAGTGACACTGTGAGAATCAATAGAATTTTGGGGAAAATCAGTTTGTACAGCTGTTGTATTTGCAATGGAAATATGCTGAGAAGTTTGAGAACCTGTTGAATTAACCAGTCTCTCAGCCGACAATTTTGGAAGAGAATTATCAATGTAAAAACATTTATCACTGTGTGCTGACTCATTTTCACATGCAGACATACACTGGTCAGCCTTAGCATACGTCTCTAGGGGTTTAAATTTTTGTTTTGTGGAAACCTGTCATTTCTATCACTGTTATATTTACTAAATTTTTGATCATAACGCGCGTTCGCTCTTTGCCATCTGAAACATTTCTGCGCTATATGCCCAAAACGAAAACATAACTGGCAACAATCATTATTTCTGGCCCAATTATTTTGTCTAGTTTGTGGCGCTCTATGAAATTTTGACTTATAACGAGCCTGAAAGTTTTGTCTGTTGACATGTTTACATTGTTTTGGAGACTCCGATTTTCTTGATGTTTGAGCAAAATTTAAGTTATTAATTTTCTCTGTTAATTCCTTAATTTTACTTTCTAATTGGTTGCATTCTACATGCGCCGAACTGCTAGCAGACAAAACATTGTTATTTATGAAAATCTCTTGTAGAGATTGTCCCCTGTCAATTGCTTTATCATATGTGTTGATGCCTTCTTCTTGCAATTTAATTTTAATGTCCGAAGGTAAACAATGCATTAATTTAACGTATTTTATTTTATTTAATGCATCCCTGTCATGAATGTCGGGATATACCTTTGATACGAGGACATTGAGTCTATGAGCAAAATTTTTTACTGTCTCCTGTGGTAATATTGTTAAACAATTTAAATCATTTAAAGTTGCAGCCGAAGAATTCTGTGAAAAGAATTTTTGAATGCGATCGCGAATGAACACAAAATCTTGTGCGTTATATAGTACAGGGTCTTCCAAATAATATTTTTTGGCGGGACCTTTCAGTTTAGTCTTAAGATAATCGATAGTTTGTTCATTAGTTATTTCCTTAATTTTCTGATAAGTTAAAATTTGGTTAAAGAAATGGTTAAGTAATTCGGGGTCGCCGTAAAAATCATCAACAACGTATTCAAAATTCTTAGAATTAGCCATGATGATATCACCTTAAAAGTTTAACTTTTTTTTTTTTTTTTTTTTTTTTTTCTTTTTTTTTTTTTTAGACACAGGTAAAATATCATAAAATAAGAAAAATAAAAAGAGCAACAATTTAAACAAGCCAACTTGATAATTTATTTAAAAAAATCATTAAATATTTAATCATAGAAAACTTCAAGAAAAATTAACTATTAAAAAGATTGGTTTTAAATACTGAAAAAATATAAGATAGTAAAATAGAGCATATGAGAAAAACATATTTTTCCGTCATAAAATTGTCATATAAAATGCACAATAAAGTCTCTATGAGTGTAAAAGAGCACTTTTATCTTACCTGTACCTAATAAAACTTATTATAATCTATTAAAACCTTTTTAAAATATTTACAGTATAAGATTTTTATTAAATAATTAAAAGTTCAATTTCTTTTTTTTTTTATCAACCTTTTACAAGAAAAATTCTTACCTCTGAACATATCCATGCGCTTTTCTGCAAATAATATCAATATAAAAAAAAAACACTGCAAATTCTTAACAAAAACACTGAAAATCCTTAAAAATAAAAGAATGATATCTTTTATATTAATCTTTCATTACCGCGTATTCTCAAATCACTTTTAGTATTCTTTCTTTGAGTCAGAAACAATAAGAAAAACTACGATGAAAAATATATTGTGGTTAAGTAGTATTTGGAACACATGAAATCATTTGATGAATGAATAAGCGTCGAAGACTAAAGTTCTTCCCAGATAATGATAATTCTAGCTAGCACAGCGTAATTGGGAATCGAATTATTCAGTATTCTTTTAGTTCACAGTTACACGGCAATTTGAAAAAGTTTTTCGATGATTGTGGAAAGAATAAATAAAAAGAACATAGTAGAAGTTCACGATAAAATAGGATATTCAATGTAGATGCGGGCGCAGATTTTATGAATGAAAAATCACTCATTGAAGAAAACCACATGTTCAAAAGCACTTGTTGAAAGGCCTAGATTGCAGGTTCTCGAACTGCCGAAGAAAAAAAAGCACAAAAATGCACGTCTTATACGATGAATATATTTCACAATAGTACTTTGCGTACACCTTATGGAATAAATGATTCAGGAAAAAAAAGGTTTCTCATCCTAAGAGCTCGGATATCTTTAGTTATATGATCCACATTTGCATATCTCACGGAAAATGGTTAAGTTTGAAGATAGTAACTTTTGATGATGAGTAAAAGAACAATCACAAGCAGCCTCCAACACAAGCATTTTCAGAATGAAAAAAATAATCAGAAAAGTTGCAAATTAAAAGTTTTGTTTTTTCGTTTTGTGGCCCCAATGACACACCCTTTAGAAATTGTCGTGCGAAAACGATCACATCCAGTTCAAAAGTCCGGCACCAATGCATATGAAAGAGTTTATCGTTGGAAGTTTATGCATATGAAGAGTTTATCGTGGGAAGTAAGTTCAGGGGGTGATTATTGAGAAGATGTCAAAGTTGGCGAATCCTTTGAAAAACCTAAAGGATTTACTTTTACGGAGTGAAATAATTTGTTAAAACAAGAAGGTATAGTGGCACTTGGTTGTTTTGGCAATCCGCAGAGTGCGTTTCCTGGGTACTGAAGTACTAAACTGGAGTGTAGTTTTCCCTTTTATTTTGTATGGTGAAGCAAGGAAGACGAAAATCACATCACTAGAGTTAATGTTCTTTAATTGGAGAAAGATGTCACACTTCACAATGTTCCACAATAGTGATATTTTGATTAATGAAAGTTTCAGATTTTTTTAAATGAATCTGATGAATATTGGTGAGGTGACATTTTAAATTTAAAGTCAGGGGTGAAGAACACAAACATAATCCAAAGAATAATCCAGAAATGCTGTTGAACGGGTCCGATCAAGTTCACGTAATCCAAAGAGTTTTAAGAACATCAAGGTGATTTTTCGTTATAAAACCAAAGGGTGGCCAAAGGGGCCAAGACATTTTTAGATGTTTATGAGATGAAGATCAGAGGGCAAGTGTTCTATCCGATATGAAAGTGGGCGCAAGGAAAAACACGCCAAGCGAGATACATTTCAAGCCAAGAGAATCGCATTTTTTTGCGTGGGAAATGTAACCGTTACTTATATACATATCAACTTCATAATTGACGTCATTGGAAGGGAACAATCTTTTGGCGAAGATTGCACTTTGGCTAAAAAGAGAGATTAAGAATTTTACCGTTAATTATTGTTTTGGGAACAGGGCTTTCGAGGAATGCAGCAAAGGCGCCGTTTAAATGTTATAGACATCTGGATACAATATGCAAGACACAGCTGACCATGAAAAGGAAAACATTTTATGCCTTGTATAATTTAATTTCTTTTGATATGTGGGAGACCGAATAAGTACGTTAATGATAATTTAAAAACAATATGCATGATTTTGACTAAAAGTCTTTCGTTGAAAGAGAAAGATAAAAAGGGTGCGCTTTTTAACAGCCGGGAATGTATATGAATTACGATTATGCAGAAAGGGGAAAATATATTTGATAAAATACATAAAATATAGATTGCTTTAATTTTTTGAAAGGAATATATATGGTATCTTTACCATAATCATGACGCATAAATTTATAATATAATATCATCCTTGTTAACCATGATTCTGCACAGTGTTTCTTTATCTTTAGAAACCTCAGACATCAATGGCATTTCGAGATTTAAAGAATCATTTAGAAAAACAATTTTTTTTAGCTGCCCGAAATTTCCGGAAACGTTTACGAGTAGCTTTTAAAGTGTATTAATCAGTTTTCTAAGCCCGGAATATAGTTTTTTCCGGATGCTATCCATTCTCAAGTAAACATTTTCATGTTCAACAAATATGTTTAACAGACAAACATTCAAAATTAACAGCGTTAACATTAACATTAAAATTAAGATTATTTCTTTACTCTTTCATGTATAAATTAACTTATGCAGCTGAAACGTTTACTTGAGAATGGATGACATTCGATAAATAGGTATTCCAGGCTAAAGAAACTGATTAATACACAATAAAAACTATTCGGAAACGTTTCTGAAAAATACGGGCAGCTACAGAAATTTTGTTTTTATAAATAATTCTTTAAATTTTGGAAATGTATTGCTTTCTGGGGATTAAAAATACAATGGAACACGCTTTTCGGAATGTCGGATAACTCAGAAGATTATATTATATATTCATTCGTGGTTATAGTATATTTTCATAAAATAAGAAACATTGATCATTTTTTACAGTGTGGTAATATTCTCTTACTTTACACCCACAATAGCTAAAATATTGTGTTGTATTGGCATATTTAGTCTTGGACATCTTATGGTCCTGTAAGGGTTAAATAGCTGAGATCGATCTCTATTTCCGCCGTTAATTACTTTTCGGTATTGTTTCAGGATTTTTTTTTTTTACGAAGATATATCTTCGTATACCGGTTTATAACATGCCATTATAGTAAAGGTGTGGCTGAATTCATAATGTATCTTACGTATACATTTAATGTGATTAGCGTTTCAGCATTTGTTTCTTTTAAATTCGTTTGAGATTTCTTTGTAAGTATTCGACGAATTTTTAGATTATACTTGTGACTTTAGATTATACGGCTTATTAATCGAAATTTAAATACAAGGTTTATCGAAACAGTTCTTAAACGAAAATAGAGTGACTGGCGCTATTATTTGATCAGTTAAGTAAAAAAACTACATAAAAAAAAATAATGGGTTATATATTCTAACTTTGGTTGTTAGACAATATATCTAACACCTAAAGAAATGCCTTTTTAACACTTTCCAATATAGTTGAAAAGTGTTAATGAATTCGGTTTGTCTGTTTGTTTGTCTGTTTGCCGTGCTCTAACTCGCGTAAATATACTGGGATTGTCATGCAATTGATATTATGTTATTGAGGTCCGTTGTGGCTCGTTCGGCATTGAAAATGAAGTGTGTAGCATTTATAGTTCATTTACAGGGACACTCAAAAGAATTCCGTTGTATACATAAAGTGATTAACCTCATGAAAACAGCTATGGAAAACAAGTTTTGTTCCTTTTTACACTCTTTTAAACACTTTCCAACATAGATGAAAAGTGTTTATGAATTCGGTTTGTCTGTCTGCTGTATCTCTGCCGTCTGAACTTTACCTAACCCTAAGTGCTCCATTCCATTTACCGACACGACCCCGATAAATCGTACACGATTGTCGTTATCCGACATCGATTGCACGCAAAATGCATTGCTATACACTATGGCGACAAAATTGTCATGGAATCGGTAAGTAAAAAAGCGCGTAGTGTATATGAATGCATATTGCGTGCATCGATGTCGGATAACGACACTCATGTACTATTTAACGGTGTCGTGTCGGTAAATGGAAAAGCGATCTAATTCGCATAAATATATCCAGATTGCCAAGCAATTGATATATGTTAATGGGTCCACTATACAATGTTCAATATTGAAAATAAAGTGTGTAGCATTTATAGTTCGTTTACAGGGACGCACAAAAGAATTCCGTTACATTACGGAAATCATTTTTGGTGCATTTTAACCATGTTACACTATTTCAAACATAATGAAATTGACATATATCACTGTGGTGCACTACAAGATGCTTACAATAGAATAAGCTGCGCGTAGTATTCATCGTTCATTTACAGGGACACGCCAAAAATTCGGTAATAGCATTGTCTATCGATAATAATTGAATAATAATTGCTGGAAGTGCGTTTTCAGTTGTGGTACGCTTTTAAATTTATCTTATTTTAGCATATTACTTGGTTTATATCAATCCTATATATCCTATTAAAGGGCTGCACAAAAGCGCTCGAGTACATTTTCGTTTATTAGCGAAATTTGGTGTATGGGAATTTTTAACTATGCTATACATTTCCTAACTGTAGTCAGGGCCCGACTTAGAGTATCTAAGTCCCTGGAGCAAACATTATTCCGGGAGAGGGGGGGGGCGCCTTTCCATCTATCCATATGAAATTTTCGTGAATTATGCTGAAGTGAGTAAAATATATGCATAAATTTTGTACTAGGTACTATTCATATTTGTATACCATCATAAGAAAACTATGAGATGATAGAATATACTTCTTTATTTTGTATAGGAATATAAGGGCTTATGTGAGCCGTTGAAATATAAATACAGGTCTTTCTGTCATTCTTGACTATTTGTCATAACATCATACGTATGTCAGAAGATGTCTAAAAGAAACAAATGACCCCAATTGGTCATGATTAAAAGTTTTAATTTGCCTTGTTACGAGAATAGATAATGTCAATAATGAATTTCTTTTGAAAACAATGAATTACATGGTTGTTACAATAAAATTTTAATCATCAGCTTTCTGATGATGTAGTTTTTTTTTTCGGGGAAAGGGGGGGGGGGGATTGGGTACAGAAGCTGAGGAGCAAGGCCACCCCCGCAGAAGTATTTACAAAAATTAGAATTTTGGTCAATTTTTAACATATGGTTGACATCGGCTTTTGCATTATGAATATCCTGATGTATATCACTCATGTATTTTTGCGCTTTTGGACTTTTTAAAAGCGCGTTATCCAAAAATCGACCTATAACACTTTATGGACTTTGGAAAACTGTTCAAAAGGGTTGTGACAAAATACAGCTAACAAAACTTACAAAAGACATTATTTTCATGCAAATTACGGTGTAGAAAGTACACTGTAAAAAATTTTCGTAAAATTTCAGTAGATGTACCGTAAATTAACAATACTTGTACCGTTTTCACTCTTCACGGTATGAGTACCGTACTTCTAAGGTATATTAAGCGTAAAAGAAACCGTATATGTGCCATTTCGAATATAAGCGGTATTTATACCGTAAAATGATTGTTTTTCAGTAAAAAATCTCTATTTATACCGTAAAATAATTATTTTTCAGTAAGGAAAAAGCTGGTAGCCCCGCCTCGGTGTACGGCAACCCCTGAAGTGATGCTCTTGCTCTTGTTACGTAATGCGTCTGAGGAGAGGGGGGAGTGCAGCCGGTACATTTACTTTAAATATTTTATGGTACATATATGATACAGTTAAATTACGATATATATACTGGTCACAAAGTTGCCAGCATATGTACCGTAATTGTTGACCAAATTTTTTTTACAGTGTGGTTCTGGATAAGGGTTACCAAACTGAACATTTAACACACGAATTATTTATAAAAAAATATTTTGTAAGTTCTATGAAAATGATTTAAAGAATCTGCGAACACCCTCTGTATACAAATCCCTCAATAAGAAATAAAGAATAAATAAATCAAAATAAAAAGAATGTGAATATTAACATAGCCATACCCGTAGCGGATTTGTGTATTGTCAACACGAGTATTATCGGTGGATTGCGTGATCACTCTTTTTTACAATACCCAGAAACTCTCCCCATTTTTTATTCTTTACGATGAAAGAGAAAAAAAAATAGTATTAGATGAAAAGATCTGGAAACGTCTCCATTAAAAATAGTAGTATACAACAGGTTTCGTGCCAGAGTGCACGATATACAGCAGAAACTATTATTGTTGATGCGCTAAGAGGCATTTAAAGCAAAATCGAGTTAGACAAAGTAACAATCCATCATCGGTCATAGAAGTTTTTCCCAGAAGAAAAAAGAATTGAAAATCCGTTTCTTGTATGCAAAGTACCCTCATTGATGATGTTACATAAACTCTGATTTGGTGATAGGAAATACATAAAGTGATTAACCTCATGACAACAGCTATTACTAAAGCAAGTTTTGTTCCTTTCTACCTTCTTTTATTTAACTTAACTTGGTTTATGAATGTAAAGATGGCCTTTTTAAATCGATTTTTCACTCAATCCCTAATATGCTAGAATAATAAAAAATTATGAACACAGGAGTGTTTACGATGGCAATATAACTTTTTAATATTTTTAGAACTTATTTATAAATTACTAAAATTAATTTTAAAGCATTTTCCCGTTAAATGGAAATCGAAGTAGACAAAGTAACAATCCATCATCTCTCATAGATGTTTTCCCCCGAAGAAAACAGAATTGAAAATCCGTTTCTTGTATGCAAAGTACCCTCATTGATGATGTTACATAAACTCTGATTTGGTGATAGGAAATACATAAAGTGATTAACCTCATGACAACAGCTATTGCTAAAGCAAGTTTTGTTCCTTTTCTACCCTCTTTTATTTAACTTAACTTGGTTTATGAATGTAAAGATGGCCTTTTTAAATCGATTTTTCACTCAATCCCTAATATGCTAGAATAATTTAAAAAAAATTATGATCACAGGAGTGTTTCCGCTGACAATACAATTTTTTAATATTTTTAGAACTTAATTATAAATTACTAAAATTAATTTTAAAGCATTTTCCCGTTAAATGGAAATCGAAGTAGACAAAGTAATAATCCATCATCGGTCATAGAAGTTTTTCCCAGAAGAAAAAAGAATTGAAAATCCGTTTCTTGTATGCAAAGTACCCTCATTGATGATGTTACATAAACTCTGATTTGGTGGTAGGAAATACATAAAGTGATTAACCTCATGACAACAGCTGTTGCTGAAGCAACTTTTGTTCCTTTTCTACACTCTTTTATTTAACTTAACTTGGTTTTAGAATGTAAAGTTGGAACCTTTAAATCAAATTTTGACTCCCTCCCTTATGCTAGAATAATAAAATATATGAACACGGGAGTGTTTCCGATGGCAATATTAACTTTTTAATATTTTTAGAACTTAATTATAAATTAATAAAATTAATTTTAAAGTATTTTTCCGTTAAAGAGAAATAGAGTTAGATCGGGGTCTCCGAGATGACGCTGTGTGCTTTTTTTTACCGGGCCTGCTACAAGTATTAGTGACGTCACAAACGAGAAACAGTTCGGTCAATGTATCCCAAGAGAAAGATTTAATAAAGAGAGATGTTTTGAATTTCCTGTCTTAAAATTTGTCATTATATAAATAATAGTACCAAATTTCATAATCGTGAAATAAAAGGGAGTTAATAAACGTTTCATAAAAGGAAATTAAAGTTTTAAATTTAAAAAATGGTAAGATTAACAGATCTGCTTGAATACATTGATTTATCTTTTCCTAAAAACACTATTTTACAATAAATACACGTATAAAAAGTATAATAAATCTGCCAAAAATTTTACAAAATCAATCCCATCCCCCTCTTTTACCACTACATACCATAATTTAACCATCAAAACACAATAAATGTCAAATTAAATAGAGAAATCGATATTTTTCAACTATAGAGACCTTGGCACTTTTTTTCTTAAAGTTTAGCGCAATTCGGGATTCAGAAAATTAAATATGTTTCCAAATTAAATACACAATTATGAAAACAAACCTAATGAACTTTTATGCTTATTTAGATATAAAATTATTTATATATACAGTTCTGTTCTATCTGTATATAAAAATATATAAATGAGTTCGTTATATTAAATAAATTGTATAAATATTGAAAAAACTGCTTATTTATATGAAACAGCGAATAGGTTGCCAGAAAATATGTTGCCAAATTTAGATGTTCGTATTGAAAATTTTGGAATTTGGTACAATTTCGATATGAGGATGATCCCTAAAGACAATTTTTGTAACATACATTTAAAGAAGACATAATCTCCAGTAGCATGGCTGTTTCTGTGTTTTGGGGACATTTTAATTATTAAAATGTATGGGATATTCTTTTATAGGGTAACGTAACTCGAAAACTATGGAACGCAGAAAGTTCAAACTTGAAAGACTTATAAAGGCATACACATATTTATAGATTATTAGCTATTCACAAATATGTTTTTAGGTAAAATTTATGGTGCTAATTAAGTTACTTGAAATATATATATATATATGTATATATATATATCGTGTGGGTTATTGTTCGAAAGATCTCGTAACACCAAACTCAAAATTATATATTTTTTTATTATTTTAGATATTATATTTTCAGATATATTGTCAAAAATGTACTGAAAAAATATGTCCCCCCCCCCTCTATTACCGAATCTACAGAAACTAAAATTATGAAAAAATTAGTAGGTAGTAGTAGTTTTTTTTTTTGTACTTCTCTATTATCCCGTCGACCACTTTTCATAAAAAAAACTATCGCCAAACTGTAACGCCAAATAAACGGGAAAACGTTGCCATTGGAATATCAAAATAAATAAATAAATAAATAAAATATAAGAATTGTAAGGGCACAATTGTTATTTTAAATAACGAAATAACTAATAAATCAGTAAAACATAATGAAAAATACACGCAAATGCCGAATTAAAAACCACTTGATGACATAACAAACACGTATAATGCTTCTGACATCAAGTAAATGGGACTGCATTTTTGGTGTTTAATCTTACAGTTTGGCGATAGTTTTTTGTTATGAAAAGTGGTCGACGGTATAATAGAAAAGTACCGTTTTTTTAAACCTTGCAGGAAAACTATAACGATTATCCTAGATCACATAGTTTTTGAGAAAAACGCATTTTTGCGTTATTAGCGGGGGGGGGGGGGGCTCAGCGAGGGAGTTGCGGGACGCTCGAGATACCTATCCACGCGAAATCATCCAAGGATTGTTGATAAAGATTTTCGAAAAAAAAATTGTCGTGCATTAGTCGAGATATTAATTGAAAATCTATCTCGCGGCACGGACCAAGGTAGCGTTGCAACTTTGCGCGAGATCCTTTCGAAGCGCGCTTGGCACAATGCTAAGTTTAAAATTTGTACAAGGCCTTTGTTTTAGATAAGGCGAATCATAGTGATAAGTAGGCAACGTTTTCCATTCCAATTGACTAATTAGTAGTATCATTAGTTAGTAATTAGTTAGTAATTAAGAGTTACTATCTAATGAATTTATTCTACGGAATCCAACGGAGTTAAACTCACGCTTGACGCTTTTGTTTCGGAGGAGGGGGCGGGATTGGGGGCAACTGACCTGAAAAAAAAAACAGAAGGAAAAAGAAATCAATATATTCTTTCGACTAAGACGGAAGGATGTGATAGTTTTTGATTTTCTTTTTAATTAAAAAATTATTTGTCGTTTTAAAATAATTCATAGATGTGTTCGTAATTATATACCATAGCACCTATATTCGCCGTTTGGTCCATCCGTCTGTCCGCATGTAACAGCGCAAAAACAACCTATTTGAAATTTAATATATAGGTAATCGTTGCAGAATTTTGTCGAGTAATTTCAATTTTTATGAAAATGGAATCAAAATTTAAAAAGATACTAATAAAAGTTTTCTTCATTCTATTAAATCCTATATCATACGTAATTAATTCAATCATATCCCATGATAGGTAATGATTCTAGGTTGCCATGGTGATTACGTCCTAGTTAAAACAGAGTCCTATTATTTCTGTATTACTGAATTTAAAAACCGAATTTTTATACTAAAATTGCTTGATTAAAGCAATCCTATAATCTACCAACAGTTTTTTGGATAGGTATTTCCGTAGAAATAGATATTAAATGTAAAAAGAGTCTGAATATGGATTTCAAGTTCTGAAATTTTCAAATCTAGGCTTAAGTTTCCCATTGGTATTTTCAGTAACTCTCAACGAAAGATAAAATATAATCATATCGTAATAACAGACGATATAATTCAATTAATTCATTTCTTCAGTAAAATAATAACGATGCATAATTTTAATCTAATAGTATAATTTTATTCTAACAGAATTGTAATTAATTGTTTGTAAAAGTGTATTGAAACTTAATATCATAAAATAAAATTAACATCTATAATATGAAAATCTGCGCATAAAATAAATTTTCCATTCATGCATTTTTGCATAAGAGTGCAACAGCTATTGGACCAAGATCTGAATATTTATAAAACTATTTATAGTACAAATGCACCTCATTTGTTACTTTTAACGTACAATTTCCAACTTGTTTTTATATTAGCTTTGCGGGTTTTTTTTTTTTTTTTTCGTTTTTTTTTTTTTTTTTTTTTTTTTTAACAGAAATGATATTACTTTAAATTAAAATAATAATAATAATAATAATTTTCATATTGATGTATTATTTATCAAATTTAACTTGTAATTAATTTTTAAAATATGGTTCTATGCACAAAATACAAGCTTGCATGATTTTCTGCAGACTTTTCTCGATGAGTTTAAACGTTTATTTTGAGCATTTCAAGCAAACAGCCCATAGAAATACTTAGACAAACAGATTGTCATATAAAAGAGTAAGCTCCGTATAGCTGAATAATGGACAGCTAGCGTGCTGCTTGAAAAAAAAAATGTCCTATCTGATTCTCATGTAGACGATAGACATATATTGTAGTATATGTTCTTTTGGAAATGACGACAAAATATTTGCAGTTTGTATATATAAATAGGATAGGCAGTTCAATAGCTCATTTCGTAAAAGCTGTTTGTGAATGGAATAATTTGGTACACGGAAGCAAGTGTCTTTTAGTGAATTGTCTATTGGATGTTTTAATGTATTATTGCATAGAATGCGTTTCTAAGCTTTCAATAGAAGTAGGTAAATTCTGAAAGCTCTGTGTTTAATTTTCAATTTTGACTGTGGGAAATAGTCATACGACAAAAGACAACTGTTTGCTACTGAATATTGTCAGTTTTCATAAAAAAAGGAGACCTTTTTCTTTGTTACCTTTGACCCATATAGCGGTAAAAAAAAGTCTATGTTTCTTTGGGTTAAAAAATTAAATGGCACATATTAAACATCGATATAAAATCAAGTAATTGATGTACAAGTGTGCGGTTTGGATTAAAGTACTTCCAGTGATGAAAAGTTTTGTTTAAGTGTATAAAAGAAATTACATATAAAGATAGAAAATTCATTTAATGGTACATAAAAATAAGAACAATTATATGAACTTGTAAAATTTAATTATAACTATATATTCATAAAATCAACGTTTCGACCTGCAACTGCAGTCGTCTTCAGGATGTAAAGTTAAAGCGAACTAAAAGTCTAGAGATAAAACATAAAGTATGAGAGACAAAGAATTGAATTTCGGCTATTAACATGATTGGGAGGATGTAGTCGCGCCATCTACTGAATACAACAGAAAGGTTAAAACGAAACAAAAGTATAAAAATAATCGAAAGTTCGATTGAAGAATATTATATGCTGCCGTCTATGAATGGGGAAACGGGTAAGTAAACATTCAAACAAGTTCATGGTGAAAGAAGGAAAATGAAAGACTTCAAAAATATAAAAATTAAGAGTTTTTTAACATAATGTGCCAAACTTTAGAGATATTAAAAGATAAGTTATATTTGCAGGTATGATGTTGACGTGCAATAATTGCGACTGATTCTCTGATCATGCTTTCAAATGGGTTATTACAAGGAACGATGATTTCCGCCTCATCAAACTTGTTTAAACGTTTACTTAGCCCGTTTCCCCGTTCATAGATGGCAGAAAAAATATTCTTCAATTGAACTTTCGATTATTTTAAAACTTTTATTTCGTTTTAACCTTTATTCACTAGATAGACTAGATTTTTATTCACTAGTATTCACTAGATGGCGCCACTACATCCTTCCAATCATGTTATTGGCCGAAATTCAATTCTTTGTCTCTCATACTTTATGTTTTCATCTCTAGACTTTTAGTTCGCTATAACTTTACATTATGAAGACGACTGCAGATGCATGTCGAAACGTTGATTTTATGTATATATATAGTCATAATTAAATTTACAAGTTCGTATAATTGTTTTTGTTATGTACCATTAAGTAAATTTTCTATCTTTATATATAATATTCCATAGTGCAACTGTCCAACATATATTATTAAAAGAAATTATTTCCGAATTTTGCCGATAGATAGCTTTTTTTTGTTTGCACTTTTTATAACAATTAATTTGGCTATTTTATTTGATATAAAATGCTGGTGCGAGAAGTTTTCATGGGCTCTGACCTGCTGAATTTCCTTTCGTTAAATTCGGACCGGGTTAGGCACGGACTAGAGTTCTGCACGGGTTGGGTTGTACCCGACTTGAAACCACAAATTCCATTCGAAATAAACCCCGAACCCGACAATATAATTTTCGGCGACCAGCAACCCGTTCCCCAGGGATCGTTGAATAGAGGTCTGCATCAGGTCGGGTTGTCTCTAATTTTCTTATTTTGGTTGTGGTTAATTTTCTCTCTTATTTTCTCTCCTGATTTTCTTTCTGCTGGTCGTGTTCATTTCTTGCGGGTCAGATTTGGGTTTTTAGCAAGTCGGGTTGTTGGAATTTTCACAAAAACTTTGAACAGAACTATATTTCAGATGAAAATAAATACGTATTTGAATATGGATGAGTGTATATTCAATTTATTGCATGAGAAATAAAATGTATATAAGAAACGTGATCATGCATCAAAAATACATGTGTCGTGTTTGTGATAGTTTAAGCACAGATACACGTGTTACGTGTGCGTAGGTTGGGAAGTGTTCACTATTCAGAAGTGAAAGCGTACAAATATATAAGTGTGTTACGAATTGAAAAAAGGTTCGTTAAATAGAGGTGTTCGCTTTTATGAAGTGTTCGTAATGAAGGTCTGATTGTATATAGATTTTTAATCAGCAAAAATATTTTGAACATTCTTTTGAAAAATTGGGTCAACGCGACCCCTACCCGCAAGATTCAAAACATAACCCGAAACAATAAACGTCAACCCGACCCAAACCCGACCCGTAGCAAAAAAGTAGAAGTCAACCCGACCAGAACCCGAACAGCACCGAAAAAATATAGCGCCAACCCGAATCCGCGGGTCGGGTCGGGTGCGAGTTAAAGCCGGAAGCCCGGCCCCCGATACAGGACTCAAGCATGGAGTTACTCTTTTTTCTGCAAACTGGGGCAGAGGAGGGTAATTAATGTAATTGCCCAAGTAATCATTAATATTGTAATTCCGCATTCCATGACTTTCGAACATATAATCTGGAGACTGCTGTATAGTTTAAATTTTTTGCATAAATATGTATGCAATATTTTAAAAAGAATTTTAATAGTAGGATAATATTGATTAAAACATATCCACATTTTCTTCTTTTATAAAGAATTTAATTGGACCTGATTTAAATTTTTGTGATCATTCCGGACTATGAATTGCAAAAATAAAATAAAATAAATTAAAATAAACTGTTATTCCATTTTAAAAACCTCAGTCCATTAGTACAATTTCACTAGTCCTAAAAAAAAGTTTCAATCATGACTTGTCAAACATGGCTGCCATTATGGTGCTGTTAAATGAATCCTAATTACTTTTCCTCTTAAGTGAAAAAGTACTTGATATTCAGAAGCAATGCAGATGCAAATGGGTTCTTAAAATGGAGATCTTTTCGCATTCGTGGGACAAATGTCAAAAACCTTTCACTCACTGATCTTAAAAGAGTGTTTTAAGGTTTTTCTTTCCTTTTTTCTTTCTTTCTTTCTTTTCTTTTCTTTTTTTTTTCATATTAAACGTGACTCACAGATTTATAATAAAAATCGCGTTAAGAGGGAAAGTGTCTAAATACACTTATTTTGTATGTTTACTTTTAAGAATTGCGTATCAGGCTTCAACTGAAATGTCTCAAGCATTAAAAGAAACTAGAGCATTTGAAAATTCTGAGACAGTTTTAGATTTTTTTTTTGCCTCACTATTCTAAAAAAGTAGTAACTATAACGCTGTTGCCGTAAATGAATTTTTTATGACCTTTGTTCAAAATTGGTAGTTTTAGAGAGAAATGATCGATAAACACGTTGAAGCAGACAGCTTTTAAATCGAAGAATTATTTTAAGAGTTATTTAAATGTTGAAGTCCGGCAGAATTGTAACATTAAAAAAGTTTTATAGCAACAAAAATTATGCATAAGTAATTTCACTGCAACTGTTTTTTAACATTACCAATTGTTTAGGGGTTTTTTTTCAATTTTTTACTCAAATTTTTATTATTATATATTATTATTATTACATTTATTTTTCAACATTAGTAAAATTGAATTTGGTTTCAGACTGTAATGAATATAGCAGCTATTGTCCTTCTTGATTTTTGAATTTTTAGCAATTTTTAGTGTGATTTTTAGCTATTTTTAACGTTTTGCGGCGATTTTTTGACATTCGTAAAATGTCACAGTTCAGTTACAATATTTTAGCCCACTATAGTAAATTTTATTCTCTGAGATTTTTAATGCACTTTTTTACGTTTTTCGCGTTCCGCAGCAACATTTTGACATTCATGAAAGGAATTTGCTTTCAAACTTATAGCCTAATAATAAATTTTGTCCACCGCGGTCTTTGAATTTTTAATGATTTTTAATGCGATGTTTTGCGTTCCGTTGCGATTTTGGAACATCCGTAAAAAGAATTCGGTTTCAAACATTTAGCTTATTATAATAAATTTTGTCTTCCACGACTTTTCGCGTACTGTTGCGATTCTGGGACATTCGTAAAAAGAATTCGGTTTCAAACTTTTAGCCTATTTTAGTAAATTTTTTTCCTGCAAGATTTTTGATGCGATTTTGACCGCGAGTTTTACCGTTTATTCGCATTTCGCATCGATTTTTGACATTCGTAAAGGCATTCCGGTTACAAGCTTTGAGTCCACAGTAAATTGTGTTCTCTGCGATTTTTTTTTTTTATTTTTAGCAATTTCTCATGCGATTTTTAGCGAGTTTATTATTATGATTATTATTATTTGTATCGCGGCGATTTTTCTACATTAGTAAAAGTAATCCGGTTTTTACCTTTTAGTATTATTAATTGTAAATATTGTAAATTTTATCCTCTTTTCAATAAAGTTTATTCGGAATTCGTACAGCGATTTTAAAATTTTTCGCGAATTGTTTTGTGCAATTTTTAGAGTTTTTTCGCGTTCCGCGGCAATTTTTCGACATTCATAAGAAAAATGATGTTTTTATCTTTTAGCCCAATATAGTAAACTTTGTCCTCTGCTACTTTTGAAATAAATTTTCGTGATTTTAGCATTTTCTCGCGATTCGCTGCGATTTTTCCACAATATTAAAAATAAACCTATTTCAATCTTCTGGATCAATATAGTAAATGTTGTTCTATTTTCAGTAAGCTTTATTCGGAATTCGTGCAGTGATTCTTTTTCGCGTTTTGTGCTATTTTTTGACGGGAACGTGTGTGTTTATATGTTTGTGTATTTGTATGTGTATTTATATAGACATTTATTTATTTATATGTTTGTATATGATTATGTATATATGTATAATATTTATAAGTTTTAAAAAGTTTTACAAATTAAAAAAGTTTTAAAACTATTTTTCAAGTTTTAAAAAGGAAAAAAATATATATACATTATTAGGAAAAGTTTTACAAAATTTAAAAGTTTAAAAATATTTGCAAGTTAATATATATATGTATGTATTTGTATGTTTGTATACGATTATGTATAATATTTATAGGTTTTACAAATTAAAAAAGTTTTTAAAATATTTTTTAAGTTTTAAAAAGTAAAAATATATATATATACATTATTTTAAAAAATCTTACAAAAAGTTAAAAAGTTAAAAAAAAATCTTTAGAAAAAAGTTAAAAAAAATATATAACTTAACAATAAAAGAAAATTACATTATTTAAAAAAGTTTTACATTAATTAAAATAGTTACATATTATTGAAAAATGTTCATCAAAGTTAAATCTGTGAACATATTGTTTTTTTTTTTTTGTTTTTTTTTTTTTAATAATTCTAGCATATGAGGAAGTGACTGAAAATTTTATTACAAAACTCCATTTTTACCTACAAAACCAATTTGAGTTAAATAAAAAAGTGCAAAACGGTTCAAATTTAAGATGGTAAGATTTATGCATCGGGTTACAAACAAAGGGTTGGAAAATAACGCGTAATAGATATTTTTTTTATATTATTGTTCTTTTTAATTCCTTTTCGTTGCGTTTGCTCAGCTTTTTTGACGAATAGTCATTATAATGAAGAGAAAAATCTTGATAATTCAACATAACCACGAACAGGCAAGATGAATATCATTTAATTTAAGCTTAGAGCAAACTAACATGCATTATCTACAGAAAGAAATATTTTTTCTGTGTTTTTTTCAATCTTAGACAAATGAAATCTTCTACTATATTCTTCTATAAACAGACTAACGAACTTGATAAACTAATGTAAATGAGGACAAAAATTGTAGAAAAAAAGAAAACGTGTATTTACACAGCTAATATATTCTTGATTTGTTCAAAAAAAGACAATTCTGGATGAAGAAAATGATTAAAGATATTTTTTCAGTTAATTAATTAGGTAAGATGTGTGTCAACAATGTCTTCATCTGAACACTAAAAAAGAAAACTTTTAAAACATTTTGCTCTATTTTTTTTATGCATCCATAAAGTTCTTTTTCTATAGTTTATTATACAGTTCTTCAGTACTGTATAAAAACACAGTCAGCTTAAAAACATCAAAAAGTAGCAGTAGAAAAACTATCAGAAAAACAGGGTAAACAGTAAAACGGTAAAAAAAAAAAAAAAAATACTTTTTTGTGATTTTTATTCTGTGAAGGATTTTGAACGGATAGAAAAAAGAAAAAAGGAAAAAATACACTGAAAAATTCACAATAGAACCAAAGATGTAACAAAAACAATTTGATTATGGTCTTTAAAAAATGCAGATAATTCCAACTTTAATCTTTATTTTCTGAAATCTTTTATTTTCATGACTATCCGTAAGATTTTATATATCTATTGAGTGTATACCTAAAATTATCCCTGTGTGTATATGATTGTATTATAATATAGAATGAATAATATAAGTGAAATAATTAAACATTTTGATTATTTTTAATGATTTATTAATTTTATTTATTAATATTTATTAATATTTAATTTTGAATTTTAACTATAAATTCAATATATAATTTTTCGTTTTTTTAAAATTTGAACAAGTTTTAAAAACACTTTTTCAAAGGATTACTATATTATTAATTCATTCTATACCGTTTTGATATAATTTTAATACAAGTTGTACCCCAATACCTTCATTCTGAACTAAATTATCTTACGGATGATGAGACAACATTTATTTTTATTCATTTTTTTTTTTAATTGCATGAACCGAAGACATAACCGAAACAATTTTATTATTCTTAAGAAATATAGCAGCTAATTCTAACTTTACGTTTTATTTTCTGAAAACTCTAATTTTCATTACTACATCTGTAAGATTTAAAAACATATAATTAATTAACTTACATTAAATGGATGGACCAAAAATTTTTCCTGTAGGTATATGATTATATTATGTATAGAATGAATAATATCATTAAAATAATTAAACATTTAGATTGTTTTTAAGGGTTAATTAATTATCATTTCGATATTTTTTTCCTTTTTTCAATTTGAATAAGTTTTAAAAACACTTTTTAAAACTTTTAAAACACGTTTTAAAGCACTTTTTAACAATCCTTTGAAAAAGGATTGCTACACTAATAATTAATTCTAAAGAATACAGTTTTGAGATAATTTTAAAACAAGTTGTATGTCATTGTAGTTGTATGTAGTTGTATGTCTTCCTTCATTATGAACTTAATTATTTTACGGATGATGAGAGAACATTTAAATATACTTTTAAAAATTCTATTGCTTTAATTGTGCCTTTTTTTGAAAAATCTATTAAGATCTAAAACATAGTTGAAAAGTGTTTAGGTATTTAGTTTGTCTGGCACTGCTGTAACTCGTATAAATATACCCGGACTGTTATATAACCAATGTATGTTATTGCGATTTATAATGGCATGCTCGGTATTGAAAATGGAAAGTGTAGTGCTTGTAGTTTATTTACAAAGACACTCAAAAGAATTCTATTACATTATGGTCTGTGGAGAAAAACTGTTTACAGTGGATTTTAATAATGATGTTACACTATTTCAAATATATTGAATTTGATATACATCACTTAGATCCACTAGCAAGATGCTTACTATAGAATATGGTGTGCATAGCATTTTTCGTTCAGTTACAGGGACACACAAGAGAATTACGTTACAGTACTGCCTATAATTGCTAGAAGTTCGTTTTCAATTGTGGTATGCGTTTTGAAATGTGAGAATTTTTTTTGCATATTACTTAATGTTACATCGTATACATCATATACAGGGCTGCACAAAAGATCTCGAGTAAATTTCTTCTTATTGACGGAACTTGGAAAAGGGGTATTTTCAACTCTGTTAAGCATTTCTAACAGAACTAAATATTTATATATTATGTGGTATATAAACAAATCTATAGGTGATATTCAGGGCTTCACAATGGGATTCGGATAATTTTCCGACTAGAAATGGCAAGTGCTTTAGTTTGGATTTCATATGTATTAAGCGTTTTCCAAACTGTTCACTTATATATCATCTTTCAACTTATTAAACGATGAAGTGTTGTTACAGTATTCAAAATGTGTTGGAAAGCGTTTCCTAATCTATGCTTGACGCATGATTTTTTTTTTCTTGTTTTATAAGTTTCTGAGATTTAAAACCGGTCTTGAAATCTGAAAAAAAAAATCAATATAATTTTAATAACTATTTAAAAACTTATAGTCAATTGAAGCAGACACCTTTTTTACATGCATTCAGAATCCTTAAAATACACGAGACCATTTAAAAGTGTTATTATGATCCCAAAGAGAATTTAGAGAGAGAGATCTTTCATATTTTTTGTGCTGACTCCCATTCCATATAATAACAGGACTTTTGTTATTATATGAATGTTGATGAAATATTATATGAATTATATGAATAACCCAGTTACTTTTGTGCTATATCACTAGATACCTACTCATGCATATATGGCATATTCAAATCTGACTGTATGTTTGTATTTCACAATAATTCCTTTCCTGGGAATATGGCGAGCTGAAAGAAGTATCAGTTATTCGTGAGGATCCAAGGATATCATAACAGATGTCGAAATTTAGAAATTTTATTTTATTTCTAAGTTATTAATATTAACAGTTTCCAACAAAGTTGAAAAGTGTTTAAGAATTCGGTTTGTCTGTCTGTCTGCCCGTGCTCTAACTCGCATAAATATGATCGGATTGTCGGATATAGAATGCAGTTTTGACATCATTTTAGTTTATCTCATTATCTTTCCATTCTAAACTAAATTTTCTTACGGATGATGAAACAACATTTAAAAATTTCTGAAAATTTTATTACTTTAATTATGTTATTTAAAAAAAAAGTTTTGAATCTATTAAGAATGCTTAATAGCACTTTCCAAATTAGTTGGAAAGGGTTTAGGAATTTGGTTTGTCTGGCCGTCTGTCTGTCCAGGCTGTAATTCACATACATATACTCGAATTGCCATGAAACTTTTATATGTTATTATATATAGAATGTTCTATATTGAAAATTCAGTGTGTAGCATATATAGTTTTTTTTTACAGGGACCTACAAAAGAAATACGTTACATCACGGTCTATGGGGAAAAATCGTTTGCGATATTTTATTCATGTTACGATATTTCAAACATAAGGAGATTGATATACATCACTGAGATGAACTAGAACACGCTTTCTAAAGCACTTACAATAAACAGCATAGTTCGTTTACTGGGAAGTGCAAAAGGATTCCATTACATTATGATCTGTAAGGGAAAGGTACTTCTCTATTATCCCGTCGACCACTTTTCATAACAAAAAACTATCGCCAAACTGTAACGCCAAATAAGCGGGAGAAAGTTGCCATTGAAATATCAAAATAAATAAATAAATAAAATATAAGAATTTAAGGACACAATTGTTCTGAAAATGTAAGGGAAATGTTATTTTAATAAATGAAATAACTAATAAATCAGTAAAACAGAATGAAAAATACACACAAATGTCGAATTAAAAACCACTTAAGGACATAACAAACACGTATAATGCTTCTGACATCAAATAAATGGGACTGCATTTTTGGCGTTTAATCTTACAGTTTGACGATAGTTTTTTGTTATGAAAAGTGGTCGACGGGATAATAGAGAAGTACCAAGGAAGAATCGTTTGCGGTGCATTTTGAAGGCGTTATGATAGTTCCAACATAACGAAATCTTTGGAGTGCACTGAATGTTTTTTATAGATTATAGAGTGCATAGCATTTATCCTTCATTTACAGAGACACACAAAATAATTCTGTTAAAGTACTGACTAAGATTGATAATTGCTGGAAGTGCGTTTTCTTCTGTGGTATGCATTTTTAAACTAATTTTGAGTGCATTAGGTGGTGTGTATATAGATCGTATACAGAGCTACATAAAAAAGACTTCGCAAACAATATCGGATATGGACAGCAATTTCAAAAATAGATTTTAAGTTTTTTTTTTTTTTTTTTTTTAAGTTGCTTATTTAGCTATCTTATTTTATAGTATAAAAAAAATAACTTTCTTAATAATATCCTGTTAGTGTTGGAAAGTGTTTCATAATATATGACTGATGTATGATTTTTCGTTCTTGTTCAATTTGTATGAAATTACTGCTATGAAATAAGCAGGGAGTAATTATTCCATTGTTGGTCGAATAAATTGGAGGGGAGGGATTATTATATCTTCATTGATCTCATTTTCGTTAAAATTAAGAAATGCTGTGCACACTCGCAAATACACACACACACATACGCACGCACCTCCCTATGTGTGCGGCCTTAATATCGAACACGTAGGATTTTCTGCGATTGCCACCCTGTCTGTACTCATACAATTCTGCCATGGGTAATTTTTTATGAATCACCATCTCTTTTAGCAGCGTCTATCATCAAAAGTGTGTGTTCAAATAATTAATCTCATGATCGACTTTTAACAAGCCGGGCACGTTCGATCCCTTTACGAATTCAATCGCATTACGAAATCGAAGAGAGAAAGAGAAAAAAAAAACTGCCCAAACATGGCCGGACTGTTTAATTCGGTGAATGGGGCTCTTCCGTCATTAACACACTCAACAATTCGATAACACACCGTCCAAAGACAATGGCCAACGCCCGGGGCTAGTCTCAGCTCCAACTTTCCCATGGCCTTGAGAGACCAAAAATATATTAGAGATGGCGATGCTCGCGATAAAAAAGTGACCAGTTACGAGTGGCGTGCAGTGCAGACCACCGGTTGATGGATACGGCAACATCTGATATAGAATGGGGGATTGTTTCGCTTTCCGTCGACACTGAAACAACCTCGGGCAGCAATTAGCGAGTGTGAAACTCGGAGCAAGGTCAAGTAGCCCTGTCTATTCATTGGGGGATTTTTAAATGCAAATGCAAGCGCTCTAAAGTACTTATTTTATTTCGTAGTGGAATACTATTAAAATGTGGATTAATTTTCGTCCATTTTGGGTTCGGGTTAGAGTCTTGCGAGGTCAACCCAACCCAAACTCGAAAATTCATTTTAAGTCAACGCGCAACCCGACCCGAACCCGACAAAATAATTTTCGTCGACCCGCAACCCTACCCAACTCTGACATATTTCAACCCGATACCCGAAATATTTGAACCTGAATCCGACCAGCAACCCGAAATGAAAGGATATCAATGCATGTTTTAATGCCATTATGTAAAGTAACCTTCAATTATATCTTTAATACTATTTTTATCTTATTTCTACAGAAAAATGGACATATTTATGCTCTTAATATTAAAATATAGTAAAACCACTGAATAGCGGACACCTCGGAATCATTGAAACTTGAGGATCCTACATCGGGTCGAGTTGTCCCTAATTTTTGTCCCTAGAATGCGCATCTTATTTAGCAGTGGCACAGCAAAGGAGGTAGTGGATCAGGGTCGTAACCAGATTGGGGGCAGCAGGGGCTGAGCCACCCCTGGGACTTCTGAAGCCCCCTCGATACATTGTAATCTTTTAACAATTAATAGCATCCATACTACATTTTAAAACTGTTACGTTTTGTAATCAAAGGTGTAATACTTCTGTCTATATCACCATCTATCTTATTTATTTATCATTAAAGTGAAAGAAAAAAGATCAGACGTCAATTAGCTCCACACGAAAACTTTCAATGCCCCCCCCCCCCCCCCCCGACTTTGCCGGTTGATTACGACTCTGTAGTGGATTCAAGGTTAGGACTAGAGTTCTTCGCGTGTCGAGACCCCAAAATCCGATTTCAAATTTTCTCAGACCCTAATCTGACACACTTCAATCCGAACTTCGACACAATCCCCGACCAAATCCTTAATTCCTAACCCAAAATAGAAGAACATTGATATATATTTTAATACAGTTATGTAAAAATATTCTATAATTATATATTTTTTATGATGAAAAATTAACATATATATGTATACTCATTAATGTTCAAATAATCTGTTTTTTCACCTGAAAAAATATTCCAGGACTTTTCTTGAAAAACTGGGTCGACCAGACATCGAGATTGTTTTTACGCTTGGTAGAAAGCGCGAGCTAGTGAATGTTTTAAACTATAATTTTTACTCTGTTTCTTTTTAACACTTTCCAACCTAGTTGAAAAAATATTATGACTTCGGTTTGTCTGTCCGTCCGACCGTGCTATAACTCTCCTAAAAATACTCGAAATATCCTGAAATTTTCATATATTATTGACGTTTATGTTCATATGTTATTGAGGCACGATCCCTATTGAAAATGGAGTGTGTAGCATTTATATTTGGTTTACAGGGACAGTAAAAAATATTCCTTTTTATTACAGTCAATGTGTAAACATCGTTGCAAACTCATTTTGATGATGTTACGCCATTTGAAACATAATAAAATTTATATGCAATTATGAAGCTCACTAAAACATGCTTTTTGTAGAACATGAGATGCAAAGCATTTATTATTCATTTACAGGGTAACACAAAAGAATTCTGTTACACAATGTTCTATGGGGGAAAATCGTTCGCAGAGTAATTTAACGATGAAACACTATTTCCAACATAATGAAATTTATATGGAATACTGAGATGCACTATAAATTGCTCACTGAAAAGTATGGTGAGCATTGCGTTTATCGTTCATTTACACGGACACACAAAATACATCTACGGTCTACGTGTGTTAGTTACAGTTTATGCGTGTTAAGTTCGTTTTCGACTTTGGTTTGCGTTTTTAAGTTTAACTAAATTTTTTGCATAGTACGTGGTGTGTATAGATTCTGTTGATTCTATACAGGGCTACACAAAGGAATTCGTAAGTCATCAATGAGGGTACTTTACATACAAAAAATGGACTTTCAATTCATTTTTCTTCAGAGAAAACCTTATATGACTGGTGATGGCAATTCGTCACCTGTGGCGGGCTAACGGAAAGATGCCATAAAATTAAGTTATTAACATATACACCCAGAAAAAGGAATTGATTAAAACTACAAGACATGTTTTGTTGTGTACATTTTGGTTGTTTTAGCAAAATTCAAGTAAAATTGAACCATTTTACTTGAGTTAACAAAGCATTTTTTGCTGACGATACAAAATTTTTTTTTGGAATTGCAAAAAATTTTTTTTATTGTTGATTCAAACAAAATTTCCATTGACCTAAATTTAAACAAAAATTTTGTCTAAATATAGGTCAATAAAAATTTTGTTTGAATTAAAAAAAAAAAAAAATTTGCAATTCCAAAAAAAAATTTTGTATCGTCAGCAAAAAATGTTTTGTTAATTCAAGTAAAATGGTTCAATTTTACTTGAATTTTGCTAAAACAACCAAAATGTACACAACAAAACATGTCTTGTAGTTTTAATCAATTCCTTTTTCTGAGTGTAATTAAGTTCTAAAAATATTAAAATGTTGTATTGTCATCGGAAACACGTGTTTGTATATAACTTTTATTATTCTAGCACATCAGTAAATGAGTGAAAAATCTATTACAAAATTCAACTTTTACATACAAAAATCAAGTTGAGTTAAATAAAAGAGTGTAAAAAAGCTAGTTGGAAATTGTACGTCAAACGTGACAAATAAGGTGCGTCCGACCTATACCTAGTTTTATAAATATTCAGATCTTGGTGCAATAGCTGCTGCACTCTTGTGCAAAAATGCACGAATACAAAATTTATTTTATGTGCAAATTTTCATAGTATGGATATTAATTTTATTTTATGAAATTAAATTTCAATATACTTTTACAAACAATTAATTACAATTCTGTTACATTAAAATTATACTATGCTCCAATATATAATACAGGACAATGTAAAAAAGTCATCGTTATTATTTCACTGAAAAAATGAATTACATCGTCTGTTATTATGATATGATTCATTTTCGTAATAAAATAAGTACATTTTAAGTTGGCAGCATTTTATTTTTTGTTGCCATTTACTGAAAATTCCAATGGGAAACTTAAGCCTAGCTCTGAAAATTTCAGAACTTGAAATCCATATTTAGACTCTTTTTCCATTTAATATTTGTTTCTTCAGAAATATTTATCCAAAACACTGTCGGTAGATTAAAGGATTGCTGTAATTAAACAAATTAAGTATTCAAATTCGGTTTTTAAATTCAGTAATACGGATATAATAGGACTCCGTCTTAAATAGGACGCAGTCACCATGACAACCTAGAATCATTACCAATCATGGGATATCATTGAATTAATTACGTATGATAGGATTTAATAGAATGAAGAAAACTTTTATTAATATCTTTTTAAGTTTTGATTAGATTTTCATAAAATTTGAAATAACTCGACAAAATTTTGCAACGATTATGTATATTAAATTCCAAACCATTCGGTTGTGTAGTTTTTCCGCTGTGGTATGTGCACAGACGGACAGACCAGACGACGACTCTAGGTGCTACGTATTTATATAATTACTAACGCACCTAAAACTAGAAAAGATATTAACCCTTCTTTGCATGAGTATTTCTTTTACAATTGTGTTTTTTATACATATATTAAATATTAGACACCAGAAATTTTAAGATAGATTTTTAACTTTGTTCAGCAATATAGTTCACGGGAAATTTACTGGATTAATATTTCTGTATAAATATAGTGGTGGCGAAGAAGTTGATTCATTTATTAAAAGTTAAATAAACAGTGATGGAAATTTACATCACTATGCAATTAAGGGTTAAACCACATCTTATCTAAGTGTGTCCTTAATCAGTAATTTCTAAATATTCTTTGATATTAAATTTCCATTCACATATATTTTCACTGTCAATGCATGCAAGGGCGCTGAACGTATCACCTCAAGTCTAAAAGGGCGTGTGGGGCCCATAGAAGTCACGACACTCTGTCCCGCGGGACGCACCGACTCGCCCATTTGGATCACAGCCATATCCGTATGGGAAAAGACAGAAAACAAGGCAGAGTCACAAAAGCTTAGGGTGTATGCGCTCAATCGGTGGAACTACCTACGTCCAAAATGTCTTTTTTTCTTGTTGAGAGAAGGAGAAAAGCCGAAAAGGCGATCTTTTTGTCTTTACAATAATCTTCACACGGATATAACCATTGTAATTAAAATTGAATGCGTTTTACAATTTTGATACGAGTTGGTGGCATTAGCTTTCACTATTTAAATCTCTTACAATGCTGCTGTGTGATTCGCTAAATAGCCCATCGACCATTACTGTATTAAATAAAGGAGGAAGAGTTTTTTAGGGTGATAAAATACAAGGTTTCTTTAAGGCGTTTAATATAAATAAATTTGGCGTAGGTGAATTTCATTTGGTTGCGCATCCTACATATGTCTTTTGATTAATTGAATTCATTAAGATGAATGAGAAGAGAGAACGTAGTATTTGATAAACCTTTTTTAATAAATATTTCATAATGTCATCGTCAGACGGTCTTAAAACTAGAAAAAACATTCATATAAAATAACACCTTAAATATTACATTTCACTACAAATTGATTTAAAACACACTAAAATTATTTTTGTGAATAAAAATAAATAAATACAATCAAAAACATATTTATATTTGTGAATAAACAAATTTCCCAAATAATTTTTATATTTAAAAGTAAAATTTAAAGACATTAGCACCACCTATAGGTAAATTAAAAATATTTTTTACATTTATTTGACAAGAAATGTTCTGCCCTCTGTAAGAAAAATAATTATACAAAAATTAAGTTTGATTTACACATTTTTTATTTTAGCTTAAATAATATATATAAATATTAATAAAATAATAATATCATTGTAGTTTTTACATTAACATCAGACATAATCCAATATATATATATATATATATATATATATATATATATATATATATATATATATATATATATATATATATATATATATATATATATATATATATATATATATATATATATATATATATATATATATATTACCATCAACTAATCCTTCTGGATCATCATCAAAATAATACATATTGGAAATCTTCTCATTTTTTTTTCAATTTTGGGAAAAATGTTATTCATTATTTTTCGCTTGACTACGTAAAACAAAATAATAACTCAGAGTATAAAATAGCAATGACATTACTGCAGAAATAAATCTTGAAATAATTAATTAATATATATTTGCAAGATTGGCGCGCAATCAATTCTTTTTTAGACACACAAAATTGCATTGGAAATCGAAGAAACAAGGTTTAATCCAAAGAGAAGAGTTCATTTGGGGAATATCAACTAACCTTCATACAATTTTGATGCTGTATTTCAAATGGTTTGGGAAATTTCACTTTTTCTGTAAAATTTGCGCCCGCGCGCCTGCTGAAATGTTAGCGACTGTGTGAGACGTGATAAGTTTTAGCGTTTATTATTGTAGATTCAAAAATATACAAAAAATATACAATATTTTTATGAATAGGGTCTTAAAAACATCTTAATGTGTGTTAATATAGTTTAATTTGTGAAACAAATATGCTAATTTTTCGTAGTGAAAAAAGAATTTAAAGATTTTTTTTTAAATTATTATTACAGTAACGCATACGAAATTTGCACTTCCTCACAAATTTAATGAGTAAACTAAGCTGGAATCAAACAATATATAAACTAGTCGTTGGGGGCCACCGTAATACTTACCCATCATGGATATACATAACATAAAATATGAAAATAAAACATGGGTAAGCTATTTATAAAATGCATTGCAATTCGAATAAAATCGTGGCTTGATAACGTCATAAACTTTAAATGCTCTATTGCTGAATTGCGTAAAAGAAACATCCTTATAACTCCAAAATTGATAATCCTATTAACTAACGGTTTACTCCGTCGTATTAAACGTCTCATTTCCAATTAAAATATCTTTGAATTGAAATTTGAATGAAATACAGGGTCATGAAAAATCGAAGAGTGTGGAAAATTTGACATACAAATATCTCGGCAACTCATTATCCGATCGACTTCATTCTTTATGCAAAATTTATGTTTTTATATTGTCTTTTATATTCACTCCTTAAAATAAACAATTTCGAAAAATTTTATATATCTTCTATCTGAACGAATATTTCGAAAAAAAAAAGTCCGAAAAAAATAGTTCCGTAAAATCGAGGTTACTGAAATTCAATAAGCTTTTCCCATTATTACATACTAAGTACATACCAAATTTCAAGTCTCTATCTCAATTTGTTCGGGAGATAGAGCGTTTACAGGCACACACACAGACATACAGGCAAACGGACGGCAAATTTATTTTTCTAAAATATGTTTTTCGGAATCTCCAGTGTCTGAAACGTGTAAATCCGTTAAAAATTTTTTTTTTTTCAATTTTCAAAAACGATTACAAGACCTATAGTACATATGATGGGTAAGTAACAATAGCAAACGTTTACAGATTATAGCTTCTGTAATTACACAAATCTGTGCAAAGGATTAAGATAATATTTTTGAAAAGATCGAGAACTGAAGACACTTTTTTATTCGCATGCGGTGAATTTGTAAACACAAGTCCATCAAGTTCAGTGGAATTGATCAATTAAAGCATTCGCGCTTTTGTTTCAGCCCAGTGTTTTTTTTTCTTATTTTACTCTTCCAACGATTAGACGAGATTATTAATAAAACATGATAAAAAATTTAACAATAGAGCTTTGTAAAATCCCCTTCCCATTTCATAATTGCATGGAAGCGGTATCGAGAATCAATATGGCGCTAAAAAACGAACAATGAAAAAAACAAGATCGATATCTTTTGAAACAGTAAATATAGTCCAAAAGAACCCTTTGACAATAGATACTACTTTAGAATATTTCTATTGTGCGTTGATAGCATCAAATTTAACACTTTCTCTTTTAAAATTGTAGTAATGTCTCTTATTACCCGACTGTGGGTTACACTGTGAAAAAGGAGGGTAATGTTTTTGACCGTAGAGAATGTCATATCCTTTATATTCTCATAAAATAGGTTGGTTGATTACGGGCGCTACGGTCATCTTTTGCACACGAGGACTAAACAGATCGGGATAAGGGGAAGTTCTACTTATTTGGGTGAAATTTTTCGATTTCTTTTATTTTGAATTTTTGAATACTTTAAGTGTATAGATTGTTGCACTAAAGCAGTTTCGTGATATTCTAATACCTTATGCAATATTTTTTGCTCACTGAATTTAACGCCACTTGTTAAACGTAACGCTCGCTATTGTAAAACTGTCAACTTATTTTTCTCGAAACTTTGTTTTTCCAACTAAGCGCTCCTTTTACTCGACAACTATTTGACCGATTTCCTCCATTTTTTTATATGAAAGAAAGCTAATCCTTTTTGCTGGAGTGTATACCACCAAAGAATATAATTTTTATTGATTAATTATTTTCTCAAGCTCGCGAAAAGTAAAAAGTCCTTCCGGCCTGTACCGGGAGGAAAAGGTAGCTTTCCTATATCTTCGTTTTAAAATTTTAGCAAATGTTACTCGAAAACAGCAAGCTAAAATGCAAAGAAACCGTTTACAAAAGATTCGTTAATACTGAATTTGAATAAGAAATTCGGCAAATTATTGAGCTATAGCCAAATTGGCTTCATTTATGAAAACTTATTTTGGTCGCCAAATTTGGCGATATTTCGCCAAATGTCGTCAAGTTTGGCGAGAATTTGGCGCTAACGGATATGAATATATAGTTTTATGCGTATGATTGGGAAAATGATTACAACAATGAAAGATAATAATTTGCGAGAAGTCGCGTTCACTAAAACTTATAAATTAATCGTTGGATTTTTGTAATATGCTATCTTGTTTCAAAAATGTCTGCCACCCTAGAATTTCAAACTACTGTATCTCAGCCGTTCTTTAAGATAGAGGTAAAACAAAAAATACTCCGGAATCCTTATATCAAGGCGTAACACTTAAGCAAAAAATAAATTTGAATTTTTAACTTTTTGTATATTTTATTTTAGTTTTAAATTTTCGAATGGTCACCAACTTGAAACAAAATGGCGGACCAAGCTGGCCAACGAACTCGGTCGAGACATTGGTGAGCTTAATACACACAATTAGTTTCATCGAAATTGATTTGTAAATACGAGTGCTATCGCATGACATAGATCAGATATATATATGGATATGTCTCTATATATAAAACAACATTTGAACGGAGGGTGGTTTCGGGGTCTGGGGGTCATGATCGGTGAAAATATATCGAAATTTTCCGGAACTGCTTTCCTCCGAACGGCTGCAATAGGTAGCTTTATACTTTTTTGTATTGAAAGCTACCTAAAAATACAGGCGAAAAAAATGACCATTTTTGTTTAAATGACCGCTATTTTGTCAAACATTAACTTTTTAAACTAAATGTTGGTATATAAGCTCCAGAGAATTTAATACATTTTCATAATTTGGCAACGCAATTTGCTTCAGACTATTACTATTATTTTTTATTATTTGGTGCAACTCGGTTTCACGTATTAACGAAGGGAACCGCGTTATTGCGATTGTCCTTTTTACGATCACTAAGTACCATAGCGAAGGCAATAGGACCCCCATCAGTAGGTTCATCTGCATATTACATTGAAGATAATTTTAGATATATTTAAAGTAATCCCGGGATTCACCAGGCGGTTATGTTAGTTTATGATAAAAAAGGCCCGATTAAGTAAAATAAATAAATAAATAAATAAATAAAAACTATTGTGTTATTGATTAGGATTATGCAACGCCCTACTAATGCTTTTCTTTTATGAAATCTGTTAAAATTTTCCTTTTATTCATTCGTATTGAACTTGTATTTGCGGTGGCATCAATGCATTAAAGAGTCCGTGCCCTTATCTAAGCCGAATCTATATTTTCTTTCTCAAACAGTTAGATGGGATTGTTCTTAAGTTCTGAAGTTAATAACAGTGTTTCGAGAGTAGTTTCCCTTCACTGTTTATAATTGCAGGAAAGAAGTATCGAGAATCAATATAACAAGAAACAATAAAAAATAAAATGCATATATATATTTTTTTTTTTTTTAATTTGTAAATGCTGTCGAAAAAAAGTTCATGATAAGATATACAACTTGAGGATGTTTTCATTGTTCACTCCTTGATAGTATCAAAGCTGACAGTTTTCTATTTCAAAATTCTTATGGCAACTGTTTATAAAAAATGTTATTAGGAAATAACTGTATTTTATATTTGCTTTGATATCAATTACATAAAACGTAAATAGTGGAGTTTTTGTTTAAAAAGGAGGGGTTTATTTTATAAATATGACACTTTCAATTTTTTAAATATTTCTCCACTCGACAAAGCAAATCATAATGATACATTTACGAATTCGTTTGAATTCTTATATGCGTGAAAGTTTCAGGTATCCTGTTTCGAATGCAAAAGAGTCGAGAAAAAACTTTTATCTATTCATCTTTGGTTTTTGTCAATTCTTAGCGTATGGTCACTTTTCTGGTGATAGTGTCCTTTGATTAATCGGTGTGTAATTTGCGCCGCAGTTCCGACACTTCTTTATTTTTAATGAATATTTAAATGTTAGGTAGATCCCACCGGAGCTTATAAATAATGCACACTAAAGCCTACCAGAACATGTATGGGGTATTTTGTTGGTTGGTAAATAAAAGAAAAAAATCCTTGGCGAGTAAGATTTTCTGAAAACTCCTCATACCTGATTGTAAATGTTTTGGCTTGTTGCTCATTCATTAGATTTTATTGTATATAAATGCGTATGGGTGTATTTAACACATTTGCAGCGGTATATTTTTGGGAAATCTCGGTTTTAAAACAGTAGAAGCTCCTCCCATTTCTGAAAGTCTTTCATAAATTGGTTTCCTGGATAGGTTTCTTAAATTTATGCACCAGTAAATATCATTCAATGTACGTATTTAATATAAAATGTCTTACAATCTAAAAACATATGGGCAACATAATATAAATGCTTTTTTCTGTATGGCAAAAGCCACGCTCTTTAGTCAATGATGTTTTTTGAATAAAAACGAGAATTCTCGTTTTCGGATGCGAATATGTTGAAATTTTCTTTTGCTGAGGGAAAAATTTCGGTACTTCTCTATTATCCCGTCGACCACTTTTCATAACAAAAAACTATCGCCAAACTGTAAGATTAAACGCCAAAAATGCAGTCCCATTTACTTGATGTCAGAAGCATTATACGTGTTTGTTATGTCATCAAGTGGTTTTTAAATCGACATTTCCGTGTATTTTCATTATGTTTTACTGATTTATTAGTTATTTGATTAATTAAAATAACAATTGTGTCCTTAAATTCTTATACTTTATTTATTTATTTATTTTGATACTCCAATGGCAACGTTCTCCCGTTTATTTGGCGTTACAGTAGAGAAGTACCAAAATTTCTTTAAATTTTGAAAATAATGTATGAAATACAAATATGTGAGTGGAGAAGCCGGCAGGGGGTGGGGGAAGGTAGTTACAATTACGGTCGTTAGTGCTGGAGAATATTAGTGCTTCGATGCTTTTTTTTTTTTTTTCAGAAATTAAGCCCTTGCTCTAATGAATACTTTTCAATTTTAAATAGTTTGTTTGACAATAACTTTGAGCACTATTGAGTGAAATATTTAAAATTATTATTGAATAAAATAATTAAAATGAAAGAAAATTGTTTTTGTTTATTGTTTATAAATGAGCATCATATAGTATTAGTAAATTGTTTTTCACAAAAAAAATAAATAATGATGATGACTACAAAAGAAAAAAAAATATGTTTGAATACTTATTTTAAAACCAGTTATTATATATTTAGATATGTTTACTGTTTTTCTTGCTTGTATATTGAATTACCAAGCCTCAACTGTATTTTTATAAACATGAATAAATCAGATTTTTATATTTACTAAAACAGATTTTAATGTATACATTAAAATTTGTTTTAGTAAATATAAAAATCTGATTTATTCATGCTTTTAAAAATACAGTTTATAAATGTAAACTATAGTTTACATCACAAATTAAGAAATGACATATATTTGCTTTCATCTCATTCTAGACTACGATCAAACTAAACACGCAAACAAATCCCAAAATGACACTTAGCGGTAAACGACGCCCAAGTGAGAAATTTGGGTGTAAAGAGAATAAAGAAATACAGTTATGGTTACCTATACAAAATTGCTTATTAAGCTATTTAATAAGTTGTTGTTTAACCGCCAGCCTTGTAATCAATTCCCTGGATAGTTATTACAAAGAAAGACACAATTGACTATTTAAGGGTGTTTTTTTTTCTTTGAAACGTAAATATTTCTGACATTGACATATTTTGAAACTCGTGTTCACCCTATTTCACCTATAACTATTAAGAAGATTTAAGTACTAAAGAAGTTAACAATGTTCCTTATTTTCAGGCTACGCGGTAGAGCAAGAACGAAAAATTATGCGTCAATCATAGATTATGAAGTGCTTTTCAAAGCATTCAGAATACTGTAACAAAACTTCATTAGTATTTTAATACGATAAAAGCACTCTAAAAACGACATTTTCAAAACTGTGCAAAAAATACTCAAATCTGAGTATGTCGCATAGTCAAAATGGCTCCGAATCAAAATGACTCAAGTTTGAAACATGTATACACTCATTTCTGAAAACATACACATACTCAAGAATAAGACATCAGTGCTCCTATTTGAGTATGTCCATGTTTCAAAAATGAGTTTAAACTGATTCTAATCATTTTTGAGCATGTCCTTGTTTAAAAAATGAATGAGTAGGAACTGACCTGTATGCGCTCAGTTTTGAGCATGGACATGTTTCAATATTCTAAGTATTTCTAGTATTTCTGAATTGAAAGCATTGTGGCGTCCTATTTGAAAAAAAAAGTTTCATAACAAAATGAAAACATCGATTTACGCAGATTTGAAAGCGTCCTTTTGCTCAGTGAGATGATGTCTAAATAAAAAATTTGGGCATAACATATATTAAACGCATAACATATATTTGAAAACCCAATTTCGGCAATTACCATCAATAGTTGGGAAAATATCCGAATTCTTTTGTGCAACCCTGTATATGTTATATAGATTTGCAGATATGTTACATAGTATGCTAAAATTTAGTTCAGTTAGGAAAGGCATAGCACAGTTGAAATGCCTCTTCAGCAATTTCCGTCAATAAACGGAAATGCACTTGAGATTTGTACAGTCCTATATATGATCTACAGAATTTATACAAGCCAAGTATTACGCAAAGAATTTGTGCAATTTAAAAACACCTAAAACAACTGAAAACGCATTTTCAGCACTTATTGTTCACAGACCGGATTATCCGTCTGTTAGCCGGATTCTTTTGTGTGTCCCTGTAAATGTGTAAATGAAAGATAAATGCTATGCACATTGCTTTCTACAGAAACCATCTTGTAGTGCAACTCAGTTGTATGTATCAATTTCAATATGTTTGAAACAGTGAAACATTATTAAAATACACCGCAAACGATTTTTCCCTTAGATCACAATTCGTTCCGGAATCCCATTCGTTAGCCGTAAATCTTCGTTAACCCTTTGATGGGCGGTTGTTTATTATTTATATCACGTAATTTTAATCCCTCTGTATGCTCTCTGTTAAATATTTAATATTTTTTTTTCTTATTTTATGTAATTAAAAGTATCTTCTGTAAATAATTAATTATGCACAGTATTCTAAAATTATAAATATAAGGACTTTACGTTGTATACTCAAATGTGAAAACAAAACAATAAGTTGATATCCAACGTACACTTTATTCCGAGATTTTAAACGAAGATGTAAAAATAAAAATCACAAAATAAAAAAAAATCTCGAAGTTTCGATTAATCTTTAAAACCATCATCAGAAGTCAATTTTCTTAAACACAAAACAGCAAAAAATTATTTGCATGTTACACATTACCATATTACATATACGCCATCTCTTATCTACAACTAAATTAAAACAACATTAATGCAAATTAATATTATGCAAAATATTAAAGTAAAAAGTATGACCCCACTGAGTTTATTTTAAATGTTTTTTTGAAATTTCCTTTACTTCCTGATTCTTTTCAGTTTAAATATAGATTCGATAACATAACATGCGAATAAGTTTTTGCTGTTTTGTATAACAGAAAATTAATTCCAGATGATAGTTTTAAAGATAAACCGAAAAGTCGTGAATATTTCTTACTTTTGTCATTTTAATTTTTACATCTTTGTTTAAAATCTCGGAATAAAGTGTACGTTGGATAGCAACTTATTGTTTTGTTTTCACATTTTAAAATAATTTAAAAGTGCATGAAAGCAATGCTCTTATTCATAAAAATGTGAAGTAAACGAAAATGGTGTCCAAGATGCCCGAGTAGTAACACGAGGGAAACCAAAATTTGGGTAAAAACATGGGCTGAAAGTTATTTAATAAAACAGTTTCAAAACTAAAATAAGTTAAATAGAGAAAAAAAAAATTCTTGTCCAGTGGGTTCTGCTCCGACCCCCCCCCCCTTTTCCCCGTATTATAGATTAAAGTAAAAATGTATTGACATTCTAACATTGATTTCCCGCTCAAAAGTATAACAAGAAACATTTAATTGATTATTTATTTAGGAAAATAGCAAAATTATTATCAAGATACCCAAATGAAATATATTTTAACAAGAGCAGTGTTTTCGAGCACTTTTAAATTATTTTAAAATACTGTGCATAATTTAATATTTACAGAAGGTACATATGATTACATAAAATAAGAAAAAAAATGTATTGAATATTTAACAGAAAGCACTTACTTTCAAATCTTAGATCTAATTTTCTTTTCACAAATATCTATATCACTCAGCGCACAGACTGGACCACGACTGCCTATGAATATAGGAAGCACTTATTACTCATAACAATAATGTAACCTTTACGCATTATAATGGAGGCCCAAGACATAGTTCTTCTCGAGGAATAAAAATCTAATATAATTTCCTTATTTCCAGGTTAAATTGCATTGTTTTCCTATTAATGAACATCTTTTATCCCGTCATGAATGAAATAAATCATTACAAAATACAAAATTATCGTTTCACTTAAGTTTGATAACATGTGATGTTTGAAAATTGAGAAAAAATAGGTCATTTTTTATCCAAACATACTCAATTCAATATGAGTACATCGGTATACTCATTTTTGAGTACTTCGTTTTTTTCAGTGCACCAGCAAATACTATTTTTAGCGAACATGATGTCCAGCAAAACCCGGAACTAACTTGCAAAAAAAGATTTTTTTTAAAATGAGAATTAACCAGACACAGGCTTCTAAATGGGTTTCCCCTATGAATTAAAAAAATGACAGAAAATAGTGTATTTCTAAGTCCTGCAGAAATAACCATTTCGGACGATGCAGCGATAATTGTTCTCTTCAGGATCGCCAATCAATAAACCGCTCATATTTATTATACTTGGATCCCGACAGCGTTTATAGAGCAATTATCTGTCCTGTCTTCATAAACTGCAGCCTTGCGATCCATCAGGAAAAGTTATATTAGAAGAAATTGCTTTCGCTAAAAGTAATGTTAGACGAATCGTGTAATGCATTTATTGATACAATAAAACAGATAGAAGTAAATAAAACACACATTTCAGGGGTAGTTGGAAATATTTTTTAGACAGACACTAGCGGAATAAATTGTCGATTTATCAAAACTATTTTTTTTCAATTCGGAAGGATGTAAACAGATATGGGTTCATTAGGCTCAAATCCTCCACAAATTAATATCTAAATACAAAAACTCAGTTTGGTTTCGTTAAATATCATTTTAAATTAAATATTGCACATTACGAGTAATATGTAATATTAAGTTTTTATGTTGCTGAAAGATGAAACTCGGTATTTACACCTTGGCGCAATATTCTGCATCATCATTGTAATTATATATATTACTATTAAAGAGCGATGAAGAACTGCTAAAAAAAACAAAATTTTATTATAAAAAAAGAAAAAAAGCGGGTTTCATGCAATTAACAAACTTATTTACACACCATCATAAATAATACATTTATCATTTTATTTACACACTGTCTCCTCATACATGGCAAATCATTGTTTAGTACCATCTTCTCATTTCATGTTTACAACTATCTAAATTTTATTTACATCCCTTAGTCTTTATCACTTTTTAAATTCTATTTACATTAATTACTACTTTGTTTAAAATTTAGTTTAGGCCAAAGTTGTTTGTAGTTCCAACCTTTCCTTTATTCATTAGTGGTAGATGGCAGTAACAAACACTTTATTTTTCTTTCATCATATATTTTAATGCAATGACTAAGCGTTTTAAGCCATTTTGTGTTTCTTGGTGAAATGAAATGTAGCAGTTATTTTGCAAAACACTTCTAATCCTGCTCTAATATTTTTAACTTCTTAGGCGAGTCTATTGCTTTATGATCTAATTTCCATTGCTGTTGAATAATGGATTATTTATTTATTTATTTGATCACTTGTGGTTTTTTATTTTGTTTTGTTTCTTATATATGCTATAAGGGAGCATAATATTGTCATTTCTAGGCTTAATGCAGACAATATTTGAGGAAATAGCATATTATTTATTATGAATTATTCTTATGATGCTCCTATAAGATATTCATAGTATTCCATTTTTGATTTTCCATTTTATTAAGTTTAATTCTTGCAGTATCTTTCCCATTGATTTTTATAATATCTCTTCCTATGTTTTTCATACATGTGATTTCATTTTATATATATATTCACTAATTATAACTTCTGTTTATATAATTCTGTTTATGTTAATATCTTACTAAACTTTGTTCAAATCAATCTAAAGTTCAAAATTTAAAATCAGTATATGAACAAGCTATTCATTACGGTTATCCTACGCATCGCATTAAATCAATATTACACATTTATTTTGTCTATTTCGGTATGAATATTTCCGTTTTTAACATTCAACGAGTAAAAATAAACAAGTGGGTAAGTGTGATCTAAGGTCACACAGGGGGTTTCGTTTAATTTTCCTTTCAAAACACTTTATCCTTTCTTTAACAAATCCAAATAAATTTCATTTTCAAAAAAAAAAAAAAAAAAAAAAAAAAGTCATGTTTTTTATAAAGTAAAAATTTACCGGTCTATTTTTCTGTTTTTTTCGAAAATCTGAACCGGCCCGGTACCGGGCGAAGCCCACTATTATACTTTGTCATAATAATATCTGTCATATAGACTAAATGCGATATTTAAAAAAAATCAATTTCATAATTAAACATGTTGTATAGAGACCTTCAAAATGTTAAAATATGCCAATATTTCCATAATCGGGTTTTTATCAGGATTCATTACTTTCCTCAAACTTCATATATTTAATTATTCTACATTGCTCATATTAATACTCTGTTTGTATTATTCTCAAACATTTGAAAAATCCGTTATGATATCAGATTAATTTTCTTTTTAATTATCTAATGAGGTCATATTAAGCTGCTTTCTGTATTTACACATACTCATACTCCTTGTATTATTGAGAAATGCTTAAAAATTTCCGTTTTACTACTAATATAACGTCATATTAATCTTTTTTTTTTTTTTTTTTTTTGTTCAATCGGTGAAACTTTTTATTTTATTTTCATTTTTCACGTGGAAATCTTTCAATAGAAAATTAATTATTGTAGAACGAATTTTATTGTGGATTTTGAATTGTTCGCATCTGCTATAAATAAAAATGTTTAAATTTAATAGGAAAAGGCTGTTGAATTTTTGGCTTTTCATCTCTCTATATTAAAATAATACGATTTTTTCAAATTTTATGATTTTGAGCTTCATAGCAGGTATTCAGCTGTAAGTACACAAAGTTTCAACTCTGTAAGTTAAATAGTTTCTGAGAACCGGCTCTGTGACGGACAGACAACGAAGCGGGAGTAATAGGGTTTCGTGAGATGATCGAAACGCTAAAAAGAAAGTTTCTGTTTATTCCGGGAAAATTAACGATTTCCACTCAAAATAGAAAATTTTCGTTAAAAGACAGAAATTTCACAAAAAAACATGTGTATATATACTTTTTTTTTTTTTTTTTTTTTGTACAATGCACAGCATACTAGTTTCTATTAACACTTTCCAAAACATGTAGTTGAAAAGTGTTGAAGAACTCGGTTTGTCTTTCTGTCTGTCCGTGCTCTAACGCGTAAATATACTCGGATTGCCATGCAATTGATATATGTTATTGGGGTTTACAGTGGCATGTTTGAAATTGAAAACGAAGTGTGTAGCATTTATGGTTTGCTTACAGGGACACTCAAAAGAATTCCGTTAGATTACGGTATATGTGCACTCTGAAAACGACATTTTCAAAACTGAGCAAAAAATACTCAAATCCGAGTATGTGGCATAGTCAAAATGGCTCCGAATCAAAATTACTCAAGTTTGAAACATGTATATCCTCATTTCTGAAAACATTCACACACTCAAGAATGAAACATCATTTGCTCTTATTTGAGTATGTCCATGTTTCAAAAATGAGTATGAATAACTGACTTCTATGTGGTCATTTTTGAGTACTTCCATGTTTCAAAAATGAGTATGAACTGACCTCTATGTGCTCAGTTTTGAGTATGTCCATGTTTCAATATTCTGAGCATTTCTGGTATTTCAGAATTGAAAGCATTGGCTCGTCATATTTGAAACAAAAAGCTTCATAGCAAAATGAAGACATCGAATTACTCAGACTTGAAAGTGTCATTTTTCTCAGTGTGGGCGAATTTTAATGATGTTACACTATTTTAAACATATTCAAATTGATACATATCACTGAGGTTTCACTACAAGGCGCTTACTGTAGAATATGGTGTGCATAGAATGTATCGAAAAAAGTACACTCAAAAGTATCTGCTTACCGTACTGTCTATGAACAAATTGCTAGTAGCTCATTTTCAGTTGTGGTATGACTTTTTAAATGTAACTAATTTTTTTTTATATTAAATGGTGTATATTCATAAATTCAATTGATCATATACAGTGCTGCTCAAAATATCTCACGTACGTTTCCGTTTATTGACGGAAATTGCTGAAAGGTAAATTTTCAATTTTGTTAAGTATTTCCTACCTGAAGTAAATTTTAGCATACTGCGTAGTATACATACAAATCTATAGACCATATACAGGACTGCACAAAATAATTAGGATATTTTGTTCGACTATTCGTAGTAATTGCATAATTTGGGATTTCAAATGAGTTATGCGTTTTCTTTTTATACTTGTTTACTCTAGTATTATTATTCATTCATTATTGTTCATTTAATACTTACTTCTATCCAATATTATTATCTACTTCAGCATCATACAGTATTATTACATGGCAGTATTATTGCTGTATCACATAGTATTATAGTATTATTTAGTACTGCTAAGTATGATTGGTAAATTGTATTTTCAGAATTATTTTTTCGGAATTTTGTAATTACATAGAATTCGTATTTCAGTATTACATAGTATAATTATTGCTCAATATCGCAAAGTATTATTTAGTATTGCTCAGTATAATTTGTAAAAATTTTTCTCACTTATTAAAGCATCAAAATCTGAATTTTTGGAATTTGTGTTTCAGTTCTACTTCTCTAATCTCATGGTGGAATTTGATTTGTGTTGATTGTTTTCACTACATGTACATATTCTTATACAATCATTTATGCCATTCCCTAATATTCTTAGTACTAGTACATTGCTGTACTTAACTTGTGTTAACTGTTTACTGTAAATACCCCTATCTAATTATTCAAGTTTTTCCCCATATGTGTTTTTATACACTCGATGCTACTATTCAAACTATGATTACTTTCTTTGACATTATCGTTTTTATTAATTGTTTATCATTCAATAAGTTAGCTATTAGTATTGTTTTGTATTTATTGTTTTCTCTCAACTTTAATAATTATCTTGTAAGGCTTTGCCTCATAGTAAACAAACCTACTGGGTTGGGCTAGTTGAGCTAAAGCCGAAAGGTAGATCTCCCCGCCCGGGTTGACCTTGAGCTTGTTTACTTAGTAAACTGTGAAGTTTTGTTACAGTATCCTGAATGTGTTGGAAAGTACTTCATATTCTATGCTTGAAGCATGATTTTTCTTTCTTGTTTAATATCGCTCTCATTTTTTAAAATCACAGTGGAGATATTTTTATTTGACGGCAACGTGCTAAACCTTTCATCGCGAAATTCTGTCAAACGTCTGTAGTCCATATATTTGGACGGGTACAGAAAGCCAGTTTCTACTTTTCTTTCTTTATCGCTCATATACACTACTTCTAAATATCGCAAGTTTTCAATTTTTACATCATCGAATGGGCGAAAAAACACGTGCTTGCGAATTAAATTTTTTTGAAAACTGTAGCTCTTAGTGACTTTTTATGACTTCTTCAAATAGTTTTCAAGCATGAAATTTCATTAAATCCAACATAGTTGAAAAGTGTTTATGAATTCGGTTTGTTTGTCTGTCTGGCCGTGCTCTAACTCGCGTAAATATATTCGGATTGCCCTGAAATTTATGTTTATTATTGTCGTTTACTATAGCATGTTTCCTATTTCAACTGAAGTGTGTAGCACTTATAGTTTTTTTGAGGGACAGTTAAAAGTATTCCGTTACATTATAGTCAATGGGAAATAATCGTTTCAAGGGCATTTTCATGATGCTACGTCATTTAAAACATGATGAAGTTGATATATAATTATGAAGCGCTATGTTCTAGAATGTTCGCCATTGAAAATGAAGCCTGTAACACTTATAGTTAGTTTACAGGGACACACAATTCCGGTAAATTATGATCTATGAGGAAAAATCGTTTTCTATACATTTTAATGATGTTATAAAACTTCAAACATAATGAAAGTGATGACTAAAGCATGCTTTCTCAAGAGTATAGAATAAGTAGCATTTATAGTTCGTTCACAAGGACACATTAAAGATGATGATACACTCTAAAAACGACATTTTCAAAACTGAGCAAAAAATACTCAATTTTGAGTACGTCGCGTAGTCATGGTTAATGGCTAGGTCGTGGATAAAATGGTTCCGAAACAAAATTACTCAAGCTTGAAACACGTATATACTCATTTCTGAAAACATGCACACATTCAAGAATAAAACATCATGTGCTCATTTTTGAGTATTTCCATGTTTCAAAAATGAGTTTGAACTGATTCTAATCAATTTTGAGTATGTCCATGTTTCAATATTCTGAGTATTTCTGGTATTTAAGAATTGAAAGCGTTGGGTCGTCCTATTTGAAACAAAAAGTTTGATAACAAAATGAAAACATCGATTTACTCAGATTTGAAAGTGTCATTTTTCTCAGCGTACATTATGATCTATGTTGGGAAATCATTTGCTATGTATTTTAATGTTGTTATGATACTTCGCAAACATAATGAAATTAAAAAGAATAACTGAGGTACACGATAACATGTTCTCTATAGATTATGGAATGCATAGCATTTGTCGTTCATTTACAGAGACGCACAAAAGAATTCGATTACAGTACAAACTGTAATCGATTTCATTGTATGAAAAAAATCATTTTTTTTTTAATAACATTATGTTTGTGTTGGAAAGTATTTCAAAATCTATGCCTCATGCAGGATTTTTTGTTCTTGTCACAAATTAAAAACTCTATACTTAGCGCGCAACAAAATCTACATCGATTTTCTTTCTTTTCCTTTTTTAATTTTTAAAAATTAATCACATACTTGCTTTAAACTTTATTCATAAAATATACTGCATTTTAAGTGATAATTACATAACGATAATGTGTTCGTGAGATTAGTTTTGATTTAAATTAAGAGTCAGAAAGATATGAATTATTCGACTATATTTAAATACTATTATGAATTTGAATCAATAAATCCAGTAATTACTTTAAACGATTTCGAAAGCTAATTAAAAAGTTTTTTTTAGTTCTTTTTTTTGTCATAATTCGTAAAAAACGGAATTTTAATTAATTACTCGTTAGTGAATCTACACCAAATCCTATAAATTAATGCGAAATCGATTTTCGATTAATTAAGGATTTATCAATATCAATAGAGCATGTTAATCATTTGAATTTGTGATAATTGCTTTTCGATAAAATACAGTTAAAATGGATGGAAATATTAATTTTCCAATCATTCTCACGTTAATCTAATCCAATTTAAAATGGATTGCGTGTAACTTCAGCATTGTTAATTGATCTTTTAAAAGCCTATGCTACTAGTAACACGAAGGAACTCGCAAGATAATGTTAAACCAATGATAGCGTTTTTTTTTTTTTTTTTTTTTTTTTTCAAATTTCTCGTTTGCATTTTAATATTTTTAAACAATATTTTTTTCTTCTTTTTTGCATAGTATATCCTTAACGGAGGTATACATGTATATACCTCCGTTACGTGTTACGCCTAATTTTATCTATTAGCACCTGTTTTGTGAATTTAATAAATATATTGTATTCATCAAATAATGTATTTTCTCTCTATAAATACCTTTATATAAATATTAAATTTTATTATGAAATAATAATACTATTTAAAAAAATATACGTTTGAACTACTGTTACAAGCCTTTCTCGTATTCTGCATTAGAATAAAATCCTATGCTATAATTTCCAAAATATAATAGCATTCGTCACCTAATAAAATTATTCAGAAGCAGAAAACTTTTTGTTTTTGTTAATTTCAGTTGTTAGCCGTAGATGTGCACACTGTCATGTTTGTCATCAATTTAGCATTACAATGAAAAAACATGAATAGCTTATGGATTCGTCAGAGGAGTTTCATAAGACTAATTCGCAGTAAATATATGTTTTTCGTCGAATATTGTCAGCATTAAGCCTAAAAATGACAATATTAAGCGCCTTATAACATATAAAAACTCCAAAAAAAAGTGAAACGAATAAGAGTAAACGTAATAGATAAAAGACTAAATAAATCCAGTAAATTAAAGAGTGGAAATGATTAAATAAGATTTTAAAATATTATCCATATGCTAGCCATAATTTGAATCCCTAGCAAAACAGAAAAGAGTAATCATAAAAAAAGAAATGTCTGGTGCTGCCATCTAGCATTAAATAAAAAAAGGAAATCCTGGAACTGTAAACTAAAAACATATCTTAAAACAAAGAGGAGCTTTTGGCTTAAGATAAATTACAGACAATGTAGTAATACATGTAACCTTTTATACTAGTTGTAAACTATTTATTTTAACATTATAACCTTCTCAGCGTCATAAACTGATATATCCGTTCACTAAGCTGTAAGTTTTGCTGCAATAGAAGCATTATTTAAATTAATGTATTTCTACAGATATACGGCAGTTTCAAAACATTGAGTAATGATTGATACTCTCGAGGATTATATTCGTATACGTAATTAAGTTTTTTATATGTTGAAAAAAATCAATCTTTTTTTAGCACTTTGAAAAAATTATAGAGAAAGCAACATTACAATTTTGCCCTTTATCTGCGCGGTCAGAGGGATCCAAGACTTCTTGTGACGGTATATTTCTTTTAAATACTAAAAGGTGTATACACCTTTTAGCATTTAAAAGAAATATATTATTACAAGGTGTTATAATTTATTATATTCTTGTGATGGTTATAAAAATTTGTTTAAAAATTAAGATTTTTAATCCTTATAAAATTTATGCAACACTTTTTGAATCAATGATTTTTTTGTGTAAAAAATGTACATACATACAATAAATGTTATATATATATATATATATATATATATATATATTTGTTATTGTGATATATATATATTTTGTATTTTTTTCATTGCATTTTTTTACAAAGAAAAACTAATACTTTATTTAATATAAGCACATAATCATTTTTATCAAAATTTTTACATGTAACTAAAGAAAATCTAAAAATGACAAAAAACAGAATTGAGTTAAAATCTTGGTGTGTATAAACCCCAGAGTGCAGTTCTCATTATATGCACAGATAATGTGAAGTCCTAAAAATAAAATGTCTCGAAAATATTGCTCTTTTCTTTCGAAAAATCGATTTTATTTAGATTAAAAGTCCCACGTCCCCCTAAATAAAGAATTAATGCGTTATCTCCCGGATCACGTGATCCCTTACCTGAGATAATCCTGCAGGCAGGAATCGCAGAACTTGTGGCAACAGGTGGATATCCTTACGGGTTCCCGCATGGGCAGACGGCACATCGGACAGCGCAGTCCGGTTGGATAGATCCGGAAGCGAATAGATCCATATCCGGGCATGATCCGCAACCGTCGCGATCCGCGCGGACACTGGAACACGTGTTTTTTTCATCCCATCGATTTTTTGGCGTTCGGATGGCTCCAACTTGCGGGAAAATTTCTCTGTGCGCAACAGAGTTTATAGGATGGCGGGAAATACTAGTTACACCGAAAGCTGGTGTGTAGAAATTTACTTAATTCACTAGTTAACCAATTTTAACTTTTAAAAAAAAAAATTCCTACTATTAGCTCACACTCTCTCTATATATATTTTGTTCAAATTTTCAATCGTTAATAAAATATTTTCTATTCATCCACTCAAGTTCAGATAATTTTTTTAAAACTTGTAGTGGATGACACTGGATGTTAATACAGTTTTTTCAAATATTAATTTATTCATTAAATTAAATTAATTAATTTTAGTTTTAAATGGGAGACAAAAATTCCTCCCATTGTTTCCATAAACGAAATGAAAGATTTATCTCAAATTAGTGATGCCAACAAAAAATAAAATACCGCAACGATGATTATAAAATAATGTTCAATAAAGATAACGTGGGACATGAATGCTGCACGGGTTTATTTTATATATTTATGATTAAAAAGTAGGAATTGACTTTAAATTTTTTTTTATATTACTTGTTTCTTTATCTGGCTTGTAAATGGGTGCATTTACTTAATTTTAGGGTGCTGAATTCGGTGTAAAAATCAGTTTCTCTCAATCACGTTACATTTATTAGATACACAGTAGTTACGTAAATTCAACAGTGAAATTTCTGACACAAAATTGATCGTTTGTAACACATACAAAACATAATATTCATCAGTAAAAATGTTTTCTTGATTATTTTACAAAAATCTACAAACTCACGAAACTGTTGCACAATAATCCATAATGTTAATATTAACAATGTTATTTTTCAAAATAGGATTATGTCTTTCTTGATGTCAGAATACATCCAAATAAATGTTTTAACCTCTATAGTTATTTCCACATTACTTGACTACAAAATGTAAATTATAATTTACATTTCATGATGTATTTTAACATGTATGTAAAAATTACATTCTAAAGTTTCATAAAACCCTTACGTGATAGAGAATTTCTGGTGATAGAAAATTTCTGGTGCTGTCGTTGATAGTGTATATTTTACGAGTTGTTCCAAATCAAACGATTTTCGTGAAAGCTGACCTACTCCTGATATGGTCATACAGGTAGTCATATCAAGTATGCGCCATGCAAGACTAGGATAAAGACATTTTTTATTTGTTCTAAATGCGGTAGGTAATTTGTTTTAACAAATTTTTTTAAACTCTAAAAGGATTTTACCTTTTTTCTAAATAAAAACTTGAATTGTAATGCCAATTTTATAAACAACTTCACTTTTGATGAAGAATCCTGTTTCAAATCCACTTTTGAACAACAAAAAGAAATATTGAGTATCATGCTTATTTATTTTGCACTAAAATTATGTAATTTAGCAGAACAGTATTTTTAAATTGAAGAAAATCACGATTTGTGAATCGTGTAACAATAAGGGCCATATTATGTGCACATGCTCCTGATATGGCAACTTGGTAATCTTTTGGAATTCCGGGTTTTTTTTTTTTTTTTTTTTTTTTTTTTTTGACTAGTAAAATTATTTTCATGAGGAATGTAATATTTTTTTATGAAAGTCCATTAACTGGAGAATGTAAAAAAAAAAAAAAAAAAAAAAAAAAAAAACAGTTTTGATTTTTTCAAAATGACGGCAGAGAAAATTATTTAACTTTAGCATGGCCATATCAAGGACTTTCATCTTACGTGATATTGGATCCTTGAGATGTGCTACAATATGTTTTCTATGGATTAAGAGCCTACACTAGTCACGGAAAGAAACTCTCAAGCTAATGTTAAGTCTATGGGCAGATTTCTCGTTCGCATTTTAATATTTTAAAATGATTTTTTTAATGCATAGGGTAGATAAGGTCGATCACTAACGTTGTTAGTTTTTACTTTTTCGATTTGGGTTCCAGTTTTTTTTTATAAGCGAACATTTTCAATTTTGGAACCGGTTCTGAAAGTGAAAGTAGCCTTATATAAAAAAAACTGGAACCAAAATCGAAAAAGTAAAAACTAACAACGTAGGGATCGGCCTCAGCTATCCTATGCAAAAAAACATCATTTAAAAATATTAAAATGTGAGCGAGAAATCTGACAAGAACCTTCCCATAGACTTAACATTAGCTTGAGTGTTTCTTCCTGTGACTAGTGTAGGAGTGTTTGAAATGAGTGTAGCTCTTAAGGAGTGCACAGCATTTTTCTTCATTTATACAGAGACGCATAAAAGAATTCGGTTAGAAAACTTACTATGATCGATTTCATTGTACGAAAAAATGAAATATCTTAATAAAATTCTGTTAGTGTTGGAAAGTATTTCATAACCTATGCCTGATGCATGATTTTTCATTCTTGTTCACATTTTTATACATTGCGTTTTCCATTTAGTTTCTTAATGCAAGCGAAAATTTTTACTACTTCATTAAACTTATCTAACCGGGTAATTTGAATTGGGTAAATAGGCTGTTTACCAGTAATATGGCATCCTGGTGGCGCTGATTAGAAATCCCCCGGGTAAATCAACATAGTACAACTATATATACTACAAATGTACGCTATCTGCATTATATACAGAGAGCATAGAAAAAATTGATGAAATGTCTGATCTCAACCTACCTCCTCCCTGGAATATTATTTGTTGCACTGATGAATGTAGAAAACTTTTTCCGGGTGAAAGAGGCCCCCAAAATGATACTGTACTTCTAGATTCCGAGGGCACCACCAGTGGTTGAGAGTTTCTGCTCTCAAAGCTGGTTGACCGGAGGTGCTGGGTTCAAACCCCTGTCGCGCTCGTCGACCTAACCGTTCGGAGTTTTCCGTGGTTTTCTCCTAACCTTGCCGTAAATACGGGTTAGGATCCCTTAAGAAGACCCCCACGGAGGGCACTCCTCCCCCCCCCCCTATGACTTATATCCCTCGTGTTGATAATTGGCCATCATAAATCAATCCAACCCAACTCTAGATTCAGATGTTAATCGCGCCTAGAGTACATCATGGAGTTCCGAGGGGTATTTGCACTTCCAGACCATTAATATACAGAAAGTTTCACTTTATTGAGCGAGGAATTTTTTTTTTTTTTTTTTTTTTTTTTTTTTTTTTGAGAACAGCCTTAGTTAAATTCCCATGAAATATTTAACACTATTTATTTTTCTTCTTTACAATCAGTTATAGAGTGTTGAAAATTATTTTTCTTTTTCTTTCTGATATGTCAGGGATAAAGATTTTTAGCAACTTCGCGTATTGGGTTACCATCTGTTCCACGCAAAGCCCACGGAGTACACGACAAATGATCCGTAAGTGTTGTATGTTTTAGGCGTAACTGAGGCACGACCCTTCTTCATTCATATGTTCCATGACATCTTTTGAAAAAAAAATTTACCGAAGTGTCTTTTTTCTTTTACTTAAGGACCTTTTTTCTAATATTTCAATATTTAATAATACTTTTTTCGACATTCAGTCGAGCTCGTTTAATAAGAGCACGGCTAAAATGAAGAAATAGTTAAAAAGAGCAATTTAAACATTAAGAATGGTTCATCCTCTAATCCCTTGGGGACGAGCGACACGTATACGTGACGCATAAGGTGATCAGAATCCTCGATTATTCCCACCAGTAATTTTTTATTGTAAACTGTCTTATTTAATGACAGCATTTCTGAGATTCAATTAGGCGAAAATTTCTGTTTTGAAAAACCGGTGGCAAAAGATTAAAAATTCTGTAAAGGACGCTCGTCGCGAAGGGGTTAAAGGGAGGTTCTGCTCCTTTGGTTTAAAATTCGCGTGATTTTTACGATTTTTTTCGGTTACAAAGAAAAGGAATATCCCTTTTAGACTTTTTGCACTATAATTGAAATTTCATTTATATATTTGAATTTTGGTGTGTAAAAAACATGAATAATATGCCTTTTGTGACGGGGAGTACCGGGTTTTTATAATATACGTACTTCTATTTGGAGCTATCTGTAGCTCGAAGGAATAACCTGAATGAAACCAAAATCGGTACACTTACTATTCGAGAAGGGGAAAGATGAATGGAATAATAAAAAAATAATTGCAATAATCACCGACAGATGGCGCTATTGAGTGTGAAATGTAATGTGTAATTCAAGAACAAAGAATTAAGGCGTAAAACCGGATGGCATGCCTAATTTACTGGAAAATGTCACAGTGAATGTGATTACGTTTTCGCATGGCGGTGCCGATCATATTCAGGTTCCACATAGCCATTGTGCTGGAGGACACAATCCAGGCGGTGCACGACGTGCTCAACTGTGGAATGTAACGCATCAGGAGTGATGTTTCGCACATGTTGTGATACGCGGTAAAGTCATTGAGGTTTGACAATATTACACATTACATGTCACACTTAAAAGCGCAATTTGAAGGTGATTATTGTAATTTTTTATTGTTCATTCTTCTCCCCCTTTCTCGAATAGTAAGTGTATCGATTTTGGTTTCATTCCGATTATTCCTTCAAGCTACAGACAGCTCCAAATAGAGATACTTATATTATAACCACCCTGTACATGCGCTGTGAACTTCTAATCGGGAAACCGTTTTTCTCCAGTCACAAGCGTCTGAAATGAAAACAAATCGGATTTTTAAAATATGGATTTTTAAATTATACGAACATTTAGTTTTAAAAGTTCATTTTTAACAAAATGGCGATCAGTTGAACAAAAAAGTGTCATTTTTTCCCTATCCCCCTCTTTTTTTAATACCCCTTACGAATTTGAAAAAATAATTAATCAGTGAAAATTATATTTTTCGGTGGTATAAGCTCCATTAAAACAATTACCGTTTTCTTTTCTTTTTTTCTTTTTTTTTAATGAAGGAAATCAGTCAAATAGTTCTCGAGAAAAAGGGTCGCCCAGTTTGAAAAACGTGGTTGTGAGAAAAACAAGTTTTCGAATCCTGATGTGCTGATTCGAAATCATTTCAATGTGATTTCCTGCAAAAAGAAGTAGCGAAAAAAAATCACTTCCTTTTCGGACTCTGTTCTTGAAATTTGAAGATTTAAAGTACATGTTTGACATTAAGAACAGTAGAAACAGTATACTGCAATTAAAAAGTTAATATATTGAATATTTGATGAGATATGGGCATTTCTATGAAATAATTTTTAATGCGCGAACCATACCAAAGATTATTTTTCATGATTTGGTAGTCAATTCTATAGAGTAACACATTTAAAAAGACCAGTCAAATATCGTGAAAACTCAGAAAGATACCAACAATACAGTGAGCTAATTAACAAGCTGGTATCTTTCTGAATGTTCACGATATTTGACTGGTCTTTTTTAGAGTTACTCTGTACAATTGACTACCAAATCATGAAAAAAAAAAAATCTTTGGTATGGTTCGCTCATGCGCAGTTAAAAATTATTTCATACAAATGCCCATATCTCATCAAATATTCAATATATTAATTTGTTAATTGCAGTAAACCGTGTCTACTGTTCTTGAAGTCAAACCTGTGCTTTACATCCTCGAATTTTCAAGAACAATTTGTCACGAATTTCAGTAGATACTCGACAAACCGTGTAAAAAGCGAAAGCGTCCGATCACTACACCCCTTAAGAGACTACTTCACACAGACGAAAACACGCGCTCGCTAATGTTAATTCTGTGGAGGAAATATTTTAAGATATCTCGTTCGCATTACAATATTTTTAAATGATTTTTTTTTTTTTTTTTTTTTTTTTTTGCGTTGAATAGTTGAGGTCAATCTTTATGCACGCTCCTTTTTACTTTTCGATTTTGATTACCCGCTTGTTTTATTAAGATACTTTCACTTTCGGAACCGGTTTCTAAAGTGAAAGTATCCCCAATAAAAAAAAAAAAAACTGCAACAAAAAGTAGAAAAAGTAGAAAGGAGCGTGAATAGAGATTGACCTTAGCTATCCAATGCAAAAAAAAAAAATCATTTAAAAATATTGAAGTGCGAACGAGATATCTTAAAATATTTCCTCCATAGAATTAACATTAGCGAGCGTGTGTTTTCGTCTGAGTGAAGTAGCCTCTTAATTTTTGGACATTAGAATAAAACCTCCATAACGGACACTCCCAAATAGAGGACACCTCTGTTTAGCTAAAACTTTTTCAATTCCTAACACTTATATATTTGGACGCTTTTACCTCTAAATAGTGGACACTTTCGAATCTACGCACCTGTAACGTGTGTATAAGCATAAATTAACACAAATACGATGTTGTGCGAATCAACAACGAAATGTTGGTAATATTGTTCATATTCCGAGAGAAGAAAAAAATAATTCTAAACTGTACCATAAAGAAAGTATTATCCATTATCACATTTGTTATATACATTTTATTTCGCATGCAGTAAATTGGAATATGCTCATTCATTATTCAAATATATAATCTATCTTCATCTGAAACATAGTTCTATGCTCAAACATTCTAGAGTGAACAAAACCCGATAAAAGAAAATTAGGTAGAACACGTCTCGATACAGAGCGCTATTCAACGATCCCCAGGTGTCCGCTATTCAAAGGTTTTACTATAATTGAATATTAAAGAATGTAGATATGTTCATTTTTCTATATAAAAGAAAAAATAAGTATTAGATTTATAATTGTATATTACTTTTCGTAATTGCATTAAACAATAAATTAATGACCTTTCATTTCGGGTTCGGATCGGGTTTCAGGGCGACAAAAATCACTTTGACATGTTCGGGTCGGATTGCGGATCGGTGAAATTTTGTTTTCGTCGGGTTCGGGTTGACTTTAAATGGAATTTTCGGGTTCGAGTCGGTCCGACTGCAGGACTCTAGTTCTTATCTCAGTACCGGCAGTGTAAAACGTCCACAAATTTATTCCATTTAGACAATTTAATGAAATGTAATGGGTTTATGAAAGAAAGTCCATATTTTACCAAAGAAGAAGAAGAAGAAGAAAAAAAGTCAGGTTTGGGTTTACATCAAATATAATTTTTGGGTTTTGGATGGAAGTGTGACTGAGTCTATATGTAACTTTTTATTTTTTTTTTCATATGTAACTAAATTTCGAACTCCGAAAAAAGAGAAAGAAAGAATGAAAATAAAAGAAAACAATAATATCTCATTTTGGTGATGTCCACCCGTTTCTTATTGGTCTTAAAGTTTTTATTTTGTTGATGCTGCCAGCTGACGACAGATCTAAGAAACACTGCAATATTGTTATATTGTTCAGTTTGATTATTTTTTTTTTTCTATCGAAGGTCCCTTTATTTGTTTATATCTTTTATTTAATTTTTTTTTAAAGAAAATCGCTCTTTCAAATAAAATACCAGTCTCTCATAAAAAGACTCAAGGTCAGGTTCCAGAACTACGAAAAATATTTTGTCGGCGTCTGTTTGGGTTTCGATTTGATTTAAAAGTAAATTATTGGATTTGGGTCAGACCCCATGTGCCGTTTTCGAGTTTCAACTGAGGAATCTTTCATATATAACTAAATTTCGAGCTCCGAAAAAAAAAGAAAGAAAGAAAGAAAGAAAAGAAAAGAAAACAATAATATCTCATTTTGGGGGTGACCAACTGACAATGATGATTCTTATTGGACTTAAAGTTTTTATTTTGTTGGTGCTGCCATTTGACGACAGATCTGAGAAATGCAATACTGTTCGGTTTGATTATTTTTTCTTTTATCGAAGGTCCCATTATCTGTTTATATCTTTTATTGAAAAATTGTTATAAAGAAAATCGCTTTTTCAAATAAAATACTAGACTCTAATAAAAATCTATCAAAAGTTAAAAGATGTTCAAGTACTGGGCCAGTCGTGCAATGAAAGCCAGTTATTCAAACACTCGTTTTTGTACGGCGAAATATGCGATTATTTTATTTTATTTTATTTTATTTTTGAGTGAAATCTTTCTCTGAATTTCCATTGGAAAGTATCAGGATTGCAGCTATTGTTTTTTCCTAAATTATTTTTTCTGAAAAGTGAGAGAAAAAAGCGTTGCTTCTTTGACGAATTTGGAAGTGGTAAATTTTAGCTTATGGTGCTGCCATCTAGCCGAGTTTGTCAAAACGTTTCTTTCTCAACGATAACAGTGTATTATATATTTTTTTACTAAGATACTGTTTTTTTTTTTGTTGTTGTTGTTGTTTTTTTTTTACTTTAATTAGCTATTTTTTTTAATTATTTTTAAATTATGAAAAATCTAAACTTCAATGTTTAACTCAGCTTAACTTTTAAGGTGGTTCTCAAATGACCAGCTCAACAAGGCGAAACTTCCTGACACATTTTCAGGCTCAGTTTTAAACGCAAAGGCATAATATTGGCAAGCCTGACTATTGAATTGATTTGGAATTGAAATGAGTTTTCCGTTTTATGAAAAATAATTTACTTACCAGTGGGACCCGTGCGAGGATTTCGCACTGCAATTCAAATTTTTTAGCATTGTAGTATTTTTTTAATATAGATTTAAACTTCTAAAGAAACATTAAGAATAAAAATACCCGTAAACTACATTGGTACAAATATCTCAAACACACCGGGTTTTCTTTTTGGCGCCACAATGGCGATTTCTTGCCTGGCGGGGTAACCTGGTGACTTATGCTTTGTATGGCAAGTTGATATTTTATAATAAAATGAAATGTGTATGTAAATAAATTAAAAATAAAAAACTATAAAAATAATTATACTTGGTTTTTAATATGTATTTAAATATGTGTAATAAAAATAACGTGTGTGTTAAAAAAAACTGTGTGTAATAAAATAAATAAATGAGTGCATTTTAAAGTAAAATTATAATACAATTGTATTATAAAATAAAACTAACAGGTTTTCGCAGGCTAGGGCTAACAGGCATTCGAAAATGGGGATTTTCCGCCAAAATGGCACCACAAAAAATTGCGCCAACCGCGGTGCGTTCGCGATATCTGTTCCCTAACATTAATTATTCAAGCCAGAATATCAGCTCATTTATTCCATCAAACTTACAAAAAGACAAGCACGAGAAAAAAAAATAATAACAATCGTATTTTAACTGCATCAAAAAAAAAAAAAAAAGGTACAATCCATGGTGTCTTTTTCTCCTAAACCTTGCAATTTCAATTTTGCTTTTTAATCATAAATATAAAATAAACACGTGCGGAGATGTCACACTTTATCTTTTTTGTGCTATTTATTTTTTTATAATCATTGTTGAGCGTTATATAATCCGGAATTTTATTTTTGTGGCAGCGCTAATTTGAAGAAAACATTTCGTTTCATTTATGAAAACAATGCCGATTTAATTTTTAATTATCAGCAAATTTTAATAAAAAAACATGTTTTAGGAAAAGGTAAGTGTACTATGTCAGAAGCCTGTTCAAAAACCTTTCATATGGTATCTCATTCGTCGTTCTGCGTTTCTTATTTTCTTAGAAGAAGGGATGTTGACAGGAGAAATAATATATATGATTGAGTTATATACTAATGGATTCGTGTCACGTGAGTGACCACACTTGTTAGGTGCGTTCTTAATTATATAAATAAGTAAGACCTATAGTCGTCGTCTGGTCCGTCCGTCTGTCCGCATATAACAGCGCAAAAACTTCCCAACCGAATGGTTTGAAATTTAATATATATAATCATCGCAGAATTTTGTTGAGTCATTTCGAATTTTATGAAAATAGAATCAAATCTTAAAAATATAATAATAAAAGTTTTCTTCATTCTATTAAGTCCTATCCTACGTAATTAATTCAATGATATCCCATGCTAGGTAATGATTCTAAGTTGCCATTGCGATTACGTCCTATTCAAGATAGAGTCTTATTATTTCCGTATTACTGTCTTTTAAAATCGAATCTGTATACTAAAATTGTTTAATTATAGCAATCATATGGTCTACCGACAGTTTTTTGGATAGATGGTTCCGGAGATATAGATATTAAATGGAAAAAGTGTCTACATATGGATTTCAAGTTCTGAAATTTTCAATGCTAGGCTTAAGTTTCATATTGGAATTTTCAGTAAATATCAACAAAAGGTAAAATGTTGCCAACTTAAAATGTACTTCTTTTATTATGGAAATGAATCGTATCATAATAACAGACGATATAATTCATTTCACTGAAACTAGTTACAGTACGAACACACCGTACCTCACTTGTCATGTTTGACGTACGATTTCCAGCTTGTTACTTACCCATCCTACGTAGTATAGGGTAAGTCTTGTAATCGTTTTGAAAATCGAAAAAAAATTTTTGACGGATTTACACGTTTCAGACACTGGAGATTCCAAAAAACATATTTTTAGAAAAAAATTTTTGCCGTCCGTCTGTGTGTCTGTGTGTGTGTCTGTGTGTCTGTAAACGAATCTCCCGAAAAAATTGAGATAGACACTTGCAATTTGGTATGTACTTAGTATGTAATAATGGGAAGAAGCCTATTTCATTTCAATAACCTCGATTAACCGGATCTATTTTTTTCGGACTCTCGAAATATTCGTTCTGATAAAAGGTATATAAAAATTTTCGAAATTGTTTATTTTAAAAAAATGAATATAAAAGACAATAAAAAAACATAAATTTTGCATAAAGCATGAAGTCGATCGGATAATTAGTTGCTGAGATATTTGTAATCCTATTTTCCACACTCTTCGATTTTTCATGACCCTGTATTTCATCCAAATTTCACTTCAAAGATATATTTTAATTGGAAATTTGACGCTTAATCAGATGCAATAAACCGCTAGTTAATAGGATTATTATTTTTGGAGTTATAAGGAAAAACCTCTTTCAAGCAATTCAGTAATCGAGCCTATAAAGTTATGACGTCATCAAGCCACGATTTTATTTGAATTGCTATGCATTTTATAAGTAGTTTACACATTTTTGTTTTAATATTTTACATTATGTATATCCATGATGGGTAAGTATTACGGTGGCCCCCAACGACTAGTTTTCCTTCGCAACGTCTGTTACTTTCTTACTTTATTATTACAAGTAAAAGAACGAGTACTTTGCACTGCAGTCTTTGAGATTATTTGTTGGTATGTTTTCTTTAGTTAATTTTTAACATTTCGATAACGGATTATTTTTTCAATAATTGTACCACATCTCTCTCTATATATATAAAAAACTAACGATTTGGAAATGGACCAATGAAAATCTGCGTAGATATTCCGGGTTATTCTCATCGCTTTTTTTGCTAAGGACTTTTTTGAGAAGCGATTTTTCTAGCCATCCTACGGATTCAAAAATCATACCACCAGACGTGAAATATAACAAGCTTTCAGAAATTCAAAAAATTATTGTGGTCGGACAACAAAGCTCAAAAAAGTCCCTAAAAATCGAATAAAAAATCTTTTATTGAAAAAGTCACTTTTTTATATTGTTGCCAATATCTAAATCAACGTAAAGAATTATGTTTTATCTCAAATAAAAAATGTATTTGCGCGAGACTATTAAAAACAATGATGAAAGTTTAAAATAATAATTAAATGATCACGTGTTGAAAACAGAACGGGGGTTGGTGAGCGTAGAGAGCAGGGGAAAAGCCCCCTAGTTTTGCAAAAAAAAAAAAAAAAAAAAAAAAAAAAAATGTTGGATTTCTTTTGAAAATATTCTGGTATCAGTTCTGTATGGCAAAGAATATTTTTCAAACAGCGGTACGAATATAATTTAAAAAGAATGAAAAATCGAGCACCGCGGCATAGATTATGAAACACTGTCCAACACTATCGGAATATTGTTAAGAAATGTCATTTTTGTTCATTCAATGAAATGAGATGTCTAAATGAACATTACAAAATAACCACAATACAGTAAAAATTCATTTTAAGAAATTGCTGGCCATAGCCGTTAATGTGTGCTAATTCTATATCGTGCAACCCCATATATGAAATACACACCTCATAATACTCTAATAATAAACATTTTAAATGCATAGCACAGCTTAAAACTTAAATTCACTGTTATGGCTCATAATCAGTTCTGTAACCGAAATCTTTTGAATGCCTCTGTAAAAAAACTAAATATTCTACGCACCCAATAAATCTACAAAAAACATGCTCTAGTGCACATCCGTAATGTGTATCAATTTCATTAAAATACACTGTAAGCGATTTTACACCATAGATATTAATACAATGGAATACTTTTGTGCGTTCTTGTAAACGAACTATAAATGCTACTTACTCTATACTCTATATGAATCATGTTGCCAGCCTCCTCAGTCACGCATATAAATATAGTTATGTTTAAAACAGTATAACATCATTAAAATGTACTGCAAACGATTTTTCCCCACTGACCGTAATGTAACAGAATACTTGTGAGTGTCCTTGTAAATAAATTAGAATTGCTACTTTTTCTATACTCTATCGAAAACATGTTGTCGTCTACCTCAGTGACGCATATCAATTTTGTTATGATTGAAATAGTGCAAAATTGTCAAAATGCACTGAAAACGATTTCTCCCCATTGAATCGCTGCTTCAAAAAGTTATTTATAACTTTTTAGAAGAATTTTAAAGTCGCTTCTCATTTTATTTTTTTTTCTATTTGGGAAAAAAGAGGACAAGCTATATATACATATATAAAGAGAAAGTACTGTAATGACTTTAATAAATCCAATTCAAGCTTAAATTTTAATCTGTGTACTCTGTGTTGTATGATTTTCGTATTCTGATACATTACTTCCTCTTTCGATTAATACAGAAGTATGATATCTTCATCCAGTGTTGAATTCAGGGGGTCGCCCGAGGGGGGACATCTCCCCCCCGGACGATTAAAATCCCCTCCCCGGAAGATTCGAGATTTCCTGCTTTTATATTCAAAAAGTGCAATTTCCCTCTCGGAACTCTATAATGTCCCCCCCGGATGGTTGGTTGGTTGATTTATGACGGCCAATTATCAACACGAGGGTATAGGCCCAGGGGGGAGTGCCCTCCGTAAGGGTGTTTATAAGGGATCCTAACCCGTATTTACGGCAATGTTAGAAGAAAACCACGGAAAACTCCGAACGGTTAGGTCGAGGAGCGCGACAGGGGTTTGAACCCAGCACCTCCCGTCTACCAGCTTTGAGGGCAGAACCTCTTAGCCACTGGTGGGGCGTCCCCCCCCCCCCCCCCCCCCCCCGTCCGCGGAGCCTCAGAAATCCCTCCCGGAGAAAAATGTTTGAATTCAACACTGTCTTCAACAGTCACAAAGGCACTTTCATTTAGTTATATCAATAATTTTTAGCTTTTAATATTTCTTTAAATGCTGCATCAGATATTTGCACATGATTGTCGACTGAATTTCTCTGGTTGTTTTTTCTCTCTTTGTAAATTTCTAACCATTATTAGCATTGTAATAAATTATAACACTTTGTAATAGTATATTTCTTTTAAACGAAAAAAGCTGTAAATTAACAACATAAAATAACTTTTATTATAGGTTGTTTGACGTGTTTCGACTCACTCTGTGTCATTCTCAAAAACAAATGAGAATACTCCATAATTGCATGGACTTTGAAAATATTATTTAAAATGCTATCATTTAGTTTTAAACAAGAACGAAAAATCATGCGTCAAGCATAGATTATGTAACACTTTCCAACGCTTCCAAAATAATTTTACGAATCATACTCTTTAATAAGCTAAAAGATAACATCTAAGTAATCCGAATACTTTTATTCAGCCTGTATAGGATCTATAGATGTGTATATATACTACATAGGATGCTAAATTTTAGTTCAGTTAGGAAACACGTAGCACAGTTTAAAATTCTCCGTCTGGAGTTAAATAATACGGAAATGTGTTCCCGAACTTTTGTGCTTCCCTGTATAGGATCTACAGAATTTATACACACCACGTAATATACAAAAAGCGATTTAAAATTAAAATCGCGTTCAGTAACTTAAAACGCACTTCCAGGAATTATTGTTAACAGACAGTAGAGAATTCTTTTGTGTGTCCCTGTAAATGAACGATGACTGCTATACACACAATATTCTGTAGTAAGTCTCTTGTAATGAACCTTATATAAATTTCAATGCGTTTAAAATAGGGAAACATTATTTAAATAAACCGCAGACGATTTTTCTCCATAGACGTAATGTAACGGAATTCTTTTGACTGTCCCTGTAAAGTAAGTATAAGTGCTATGCACACCCTATTCCATATTAAGCTTCTTCTAATGCACCTTAGTGATATATATAAATTTCAGTGCGTTTAAAATAGTGAAACATTATTTAAATAAACCGCAAATGATTTTTCCCCATAGACCGCAATGTAACGGAATTTTTTGAGTGTCCCTGTAAAAAAACTATAAGTGCTACACACTTCCGTTGAAATAGGGAACATGCTATAGATAACGATTATAACATATAAAAATTGCAGGGCAATCCGAGCATATTTACGGGAGTTAGAGCACGGACAGACGGCAGACGGCAGACGGCCATACGGCCAGACAAACCGAAGTCATAAACACTTTTCAACTAGGTTGGAAAGTGTTAAAAAGGACATGAAAATCAAATGATAGCATTTCAAATAATATCTTCTAGGACCGTGTAATTATGGAATATTCTCATTTGTTTTAGAAAATGGCCCGGAGTGACTCGAAATATGTAAAACAACCTAATAAAAGTTATTTTAATTTGTATTATGTTGTTAATTTACACTTTTTAGCATTTAAAAGAAATACATTATTAGCATTATAAATAATTTCCGAATTCGTTTTCAGGAAAATTAGAACGCGAACTGTATAAGACAGCGAAAACTAGTCATGCACACTTTTAAATTTTGTTTTAAATTTAAAAGTTATATATGCAGGAAGAAATCCTACATTGTTCAAATCTTTAAAAAATATGTTAGCGAAATATTTAAATAAATTTAGTATGTATAGCATTTCATCCTACAAATGTTAAATCGATTATTAAAATTATTTACTTATTAAACATCTATATCTACATGCAATTTTAAAACCGTGCAACCGATGTTTTTTATGAACGTTGAAGTTTTGCAATTATTCCTCAATACGAATAATAACAGTACTCCTCTTTTACAAAAGTAAAACACGTCCTCTTCGTCTAAATTACAAATTTAAACTACCGAATGCTTGGGCGAAATATAGCCAAATCTAGAACACCCAGATCTGACACGAACTCAAACCAAAACTTTTACGATATGAACACGTGAAGTCAGCGAGCTTTTTTTCATCTGTACTATTATATAAAGAGAGAACGCCTGACTGATTTATCAACAACCAGCTGAAACGATTATATTCAAGATGACGAAATTCGGAGAGCAGATTGCTGTTATGACCTACGCAAGCAGTAAGAAAGGATTTTTGAAAATTCCCCTCCGCAGGGGTTAAAGGGAGTGGGAGGGGGGGGGGGGGGAGTCAAACGTTTTAGGTCATTTCGCCAAATCTCAGCAGCAGTTTTTGCTAAAAAATTAGTTAAACACTTATTTCAGCGATTTTAGAAAATCACCCACTAAGGGGGTTAAATGGGGGGGGGGGGGTCGAACGTTTTAGGTCATTTCGACATATAACAGAAGCAGTTTTAGGATCATGAAACTCATGACAACAAATCTACTAAAAAAAAATAGGAAACACTTATGTCTGTGATTTTAGAAATTCATGCAATAAGGGGGTTAAATGGGGGGTTGAACGTTTTAGGTCATTTCTCCATATCTCAGAAGCTATTTTAGGTAGGAGCATGAAATTCAGGATAACAAATCTACTAAAAATATAGTTAAATACGTATTTTAACGATTTTAGAAATTCAGCCATTAAAGGGGTTAAACATTGGATATGAATCCGATTATGGAAGATTAGACGAATAAGACAACTACTGCAGGTTTTTGATTAGATATTTTGCCAAAAATATTTTTAAAATTTTTTATATATATATATATATATAAAGCTGAGGGATTTAGTATGCTTGCGTCAAAATAACATACGTTTTCTCTGATTGTTGTCATTTTGACGGTTTATGGACGCGAATGCGTTACTGTGATCGGCGTATATTTAGGATATTGCATTTTTATTTTTGTTTCCCGGAATGCCAAGGTTAACTCGGACGAAGTCGAATCGTTCTGCTATATTAAAATAAATTTATTAGTTTCTATATGTACACAAACAGAAAAAAATTATTTATCACATTTTTACAAACTTTTATTTAAAGTTTAAATTTTGTAAGTGCTGCCATTTTGCCCCACTCCCGCTTTTATCCGATTTAGAAGATTTTTTTTTTTTCCATCATTACCCTACCCTACATTGTAGTCGACACATTGTCCACCCGTGAGAAGCCGGGATGGGCCGATAGTCTTAAATAAACAGATAAAATCTGTTTTCATAATGGGCTGATACATTTCTAGCCTTTTTAAAACGAAAAATGTGATTTCTTTTAACTTGAAATAAACGAAATAATCTATTAAAAATTCTTAAAAATAATAATAAAATAAAACACATCTCGTAGAAAACAGTATTATTGTCTTCAATCTCATTAAAGGAAAATTTATTATTCTGCAAAGATGTTCACTTTTCAGTGCGATAACAATCAGAGTTTATAAATGTAAATGTTTTTATGCTGCTATTTGTTACTGAGTAGATTTTGTAGCTTAAAAATAATTTTTAAAAAGTGACCTTTCGTCTATGTTATTATTTTTTTAAATTATATCCTTTCAAAATTATGCTTTTACTTAGGTGAAATTATTAAATGTAGAGAGATAACTCATTAGCAAACTTTCTTCAGCAAACTCGCTTCATATTTGATAATTGTTTAAAAAAAAAAAAAAAAAAAAAAAAAAAAAAAAAAAAAAAACATTTGACAACCACAGATTTACAAATCGCAAAAACTCTGGTAGCCAGCAAACATTTGTGTGCGTATGGGTGTGCGCGTGGGGGGGGGGGGGGGTTAATTCATTTCATTCATTAGATAATTTCAGATGCGTTACTTAATAATTAACTGAATTTATGGATTGTAAATTTTTAATGTATAACAACAAATTTAAATGATATATATATTTTTAATGATATATATATAGTTAATTACTATTTATAAAGGAATGCTAATGTGAATTGTTTATTATATTATTATTATTATTTTATTTTATTTTTTTGCTTATTTTTCATGGATTTATTTATTTTTTTTTTACTTTTTTTTATAATATTTTAACATATTAACTAATAAGAGTTTTATGTAATGTAATTAATTAATAAACTTAATATGTTTATTAGTTAATTACATGTCAGTTACTCATTATTTTTTATGATGTTTCATCTTATAAGCTAAAAAATAATTTTACATGTTAATTACTCAGTATTTTTATAATATTTTATCTTATTCGCTAATAAAGAATTTCATATAATGTATTTAATTAATTAACTTAATGTCGCTATTAATAAATTACATGTTAGTTACTTATTATTTTTATAATATTTCATTTTATAAGCTTTATGGTAAAGATACTATATATATTCTTTTCAAAATTAAAGAAATTTATATTTTAAGTATTTTATTAAATATATTTTCCCTTTTCTGCATTATCGTATTTTATATATATTCCCGGCTGTTAAAAGGCGCACCCTATTTTCCTTTTTATCAACGAAATATTTTAGTCAAAATCATACATATTGTTTTCAAATTATCATTAACGTACTTTAATCTGTCTCCCACATATCGATGTAAATGGAATAATACAATGCATAAAATGTTTTCTCTCTCATGGTCAATTTTGACTTTCTAAAACCGGCCAGATGCTCGTCCGTCTTTCTGGCGTCTTTACAACATATTTGCAAAATGCCTTTCCTATCATTTTCCCAAAACAAAAAACCGTCAAATTCTAAATCACTCTCTTTTTAGCCAAAGTGCATTCTTTGCCAAAAAAGATTTCCCTGCCCCTAACGTCAATTACGAAGTTGATATGAAGTATCCGTAACAGTTACAGCAACCCATGCAAAAATGCAATACTCTTGGCTCAAAAAAATGTAAATCGTTTGGCGTGTTTTTTAACGCACGCTGTCATATCTCGAGAGACACTTCGCCTCTCACCATCGTGCTGTCAACATGTAATTAAGATGCCCTGACCCCTTTGGCCACCCTTCGGAACTCTCCAGAATCTCTTTGATGTACTTCAATTACTTTGGATTATTTTATAAACTCTACTATGCAAGCTCGAAACTCCTTATTTTGACTTCATACCCCTGACTAATTTTCAAATGTCACCGTACAATGACTTTTGTCATATCATAAAAAAGTGCATTTCATGTGCTTGTGAACTTATTGCTTCTGTGGAATATTTTTGGATGTGACAATTTTCGTCAATTGAATAAAAGAATGACTTCAACAATTTTGCTTGACTCTTCATAAATTAAAATAGAAATCATCCAGTTCGGTGCAGGATATCGTGCTGTTGGTTTTTGCGTAAATAACATGTGCACACCACTATACATCACAATTCGATAATTATGTCATCGAAAAATAATTCCTCCCGTGTTTCGCGATGCAAAACTTTTCAGTGTTAGCCTACACGATGTAATTAATAAATTAAAAATGTTTATTAATTAATTACATGTTAATTACTCATTAACATACATAATTATGTATAATAATGTGTATTATTTAATGCGCCTGGCTTTTTGCATTAATTTCTAGTAGGATTCCTTTATTTTGAATTAATCTTTATTGTAAGATTTACTTCGTAATCATAAAACTTTCGAAAATGCTTATATTCTTATTCATTTTATTATTTGCTTGCTTTAATTTATTTTAGGATTTTACGTTACGTAATTAATTAACAAACTAAACATGATAGTTAATGAATATCACTTAATGTTACAGACTATTTGCTTTAAATTTGTGAAGAGTGCCTTTCAAACATATTGTTTTCAGCTACACTATAAAAAGCCATTCGTAAACATAACGTTTATAAAAGTTGGAAACTTTTTATTTCAGAGCCTATTTCCTAAATCCCGGTAACTTATAAGTTTCTGGAGGTTTTGGTTGAATCTTACCAATGTCTTTTGAAAATAAGACAGTTCTTCTGAGTCGTGGGTTACTTTGAAGTCTTACAGAAGGATTTTCAACGACTGTGCCGCGAAAATTTTAAAATCCCATCAATTAATTATCTTTAAGTAATTTTTAAGAATAAATTTCCAAATAATGCAAAAAAAAAAAAAAAAAATTATAGATTTTTTTTTTAACTAGGGGGCTCTGCCCCCTGCTCGCTACGCTCACCAACCCCCGTTCTGATTTCACAACCTCTTAAAACCTGGTAATGTATCCTGTTTTAAAAAGATGATGATGATGATATCACGAACGGCGACCATCTTCTGTAATCAGGTTATAATGCTCTTTCATTTAACTGGTTATAATGCTTTTTCATTTAATTCATCTTTTTTATTTTTAATATTCATGTGTAAACACAATTTTTATGGCGTAATTTTCTTTATTTCCTGCTTTCAACACGTGATCATTTAATTATTATTTTAAACTTTCATTATTGTTTTTAATAGTCTCGCGCAAATACATTTTTTATTTGAGATAAAACATAATCCTTTGCGCTTATTTAGAAATTGGCAACAATATAAAAAAAAATCAATTTTTCAATAAAAGATTTTTTACTCGATTTTTAAGGATTTTTTGAGTTTTTATTGTCCGACCGTGATAATTTTTTTAATTTCTGAAAGCTTGTTATATTTCGCGTCTGGTGGTATGATTTTCGAATCCGTAGGATGGCTAGAAAAAAGTAATCGCTCCTCAAAAAAGTCCCTAGTAAAATTGCGATGAGAATAACCCGGAATATCTACGCAGATTTTCATTGGTCCATTTCCAAACCATTACTTCTTTTTATATATAGAAGGATTCTCAATGTTATATTCGTTTTAAATATTTTTTTCTGTAGTAGAGACTGCTTAAAATAAAAATCAACGACTTCTAGGATGTTATCTGTGAAACGTTATTTAACAAGTGTTCAAATGAATACTTCAGTCAATCAAAGAAAGCATTCTAAATATATATAAAGCTCAGCTATTTGATTCAAAGTTAATGTAATAAAAATAAAAATAAATAAGTTTGAAATAAAATTCAATTGCTATGTTTTATTACAAATTTTTTATTGCTGTTTTATTGTTCTTATTACTTTGTTACTTTAACTGTTATTGTTTCATTTACTTGTTATTGTTGTTATTTACTGTTGTTGCTCATTATTTTTATTTACCTATTATATTATTATAATGTAATAGGTAAATATTAATTTTTATATAAAAGTTTTAGTAAAATATAAATATAAATTATATAAATTTAATATTATATAAATTATAAATATAAATTATATAAATATAATATTATATAAAATATAAATATAAATACAAATTATATAAATATAATATTATATAAAATATAAATATAAATACAAATTATTTAAATATAATATTATATAAAATATAAGTATATATTATATAAATATATAATATTCAAATATATCTCATATAAATTATATAATATAAATAAATTTATAAATATATTAGTATAATTTTTTATTTTATTTACCTATTATTGTTTCAGTTACCTATTTATTGTTTTTATTTACTTATTATTGTTACTTTACTTGTTTCTGTTTGTCACTTTATTGTTTACTGTTACTTTGTTGTTATTGTTACATTATTATTCATTATTGTTTTTATTACAAATCCTTTATTGTTCTGTCTTTTTATTACAAATTCTTTATTGCCCTTTATTATTGCTATGTTTTTATTTCAAATTCGTTATTGTTCTTTATTATTGCTATGTTTTTATTTCAAATTCGTTATTGTTCTTTATTATTGCTATGTTTTTATTTCAAATTCTTTATTTTTCTTCATTATTGCTTTGTTTTTATTACAAATTCTTTATATTTTTAATATTTTGCTATAATGATAAATTATGCTTCTGTAAATGTAAACTATGCATGTACTCAAACTAGTTATACAGATTTATAGTCTTATTTTTATTAACATAATTTAAGTGTGCCGATGAAGTTTAATTATAGGTTCGAGTGGGTCGTAAAATATAAATTTTGAATAACTCGGTTTTCCACAGGATTACATTTTAAAAAAATTGTAAATATTTCTTTTATATTAGGAGACTTGTATGCAATTTTTTACAATTCGTTTAAAATTATAAAGCCTAAATGGTATTTTTAGGGTTCCATACTTAAAAAGTAAAAACGGAACCATTATAAGATCACTCCTGTGTCTGTCAGTCCGTCTGCCACCACCTTTTTTCTCGTAAGCTATGGGATGTAGAAAGTTCAAACTTGTGAATGTTATAAAGCATTTTTACCCACATATTTTCATATTATTAGCCATTCACAAATATGTTTGGGGAAAATTTAGGGGACTAATTAAGTTACTTGGGGAAAAAAAGTTTTATTTTTATATATCATATAGGGTATCGTGTGAAAGCTCTCGTAATTTTGAACTAAAAAATATATTTGTTTTAATTTTAGATATTATATTTTCAGAGATATCGTCGAAAATGAAATGCAAAAATATTTTCCCCATCCCCCCTCTATTTCCAAATCTACTGAAACTAACCAAAAAAAAAAAAAAAAAAAAAAAAATAGTGATAAAAATTTTGTTTAAACCTTGAAGAAAAACTATAGAGATTTTCCTAGGTAACGTAGTTTTTGAGAAAAACGCATTTTCCTGCTACACACAAACTTTAATTTTCGAGCGGTCAGTGCTTAACGGACGCTCGAGATATCTATCGACGCAGAATCATTCAAGGATATTTGATAATGATTTTCGAAAAAAATTTCGGTAATTAGCCGGGATATTAATTAAGTTACTTTTTAAAAAACTTTCTTTTTATACATCGTGTAGGATATCGTTCGAAAGATCTCGTACTACCGAACTCAAAACTATATTTGTTTTAATTTTAGGTATTATATTTTCAGAGATATCGTCGAAAGTATACTGGAGAAATATGTCCCCCCTCCTCCTATTTCCGAATTTATTGAAACTAAAATTCTGAAAAAATTAAGGATTGTAGGAGTTTATTAATTAATAACTTTAATGTACGGTACCCTTTGAGCGCGAGTTATACTCGTACTTGACCGATTTATATATATTTCATTGAAAGATTAATAGTTGGAAAAACAGGTAAATAGTTTGCAAGTTTTTCAAAGGTTGTTTTGTGATTTAACCCCTTCGGCCCTGACGTCCTACTAATACGACATATCTTTTATTGAGTATTATTTTGTCTTAAACATTATTTTTATTAATTCCAACACCTAATAGTGATAGTATAAATCTCTACATTTCCTATTATGATTTCACTTATGTTTAGCATTTAGTAATAATAATAATAACAATAATAATTTTCATAATTATTAGCAAGCCGTTGGCATTTCTTTTAATTAAAACATACGTTTCACTTTTTAAATTAAAATTTGGGAATCCTTTTCCGAATTGGTAATTTGTGATAAAAGATAAAAAATATTACTAAATTTTTATGCTTGTTTAATTTAGTAGTAATACGACATTCTTCAAAAATTCTTCCTTAGACTATTGTTATATGAAAAACACGCAAAATAACTACATTTGTGAGGTTTTGGTAAAGAATGCATTCGTTAACTTTCATTAAACCCTAACTTCTGTGATTCCGATAGCTATTTTTAATTTTGTTAGCATAACAGTAATTTTTTCCCAAAATTGAGAAAAAAAAAAAAAAAAAAATCAGGGCCGAAGGGGTTAAGAAAACAAAATAAATTTATTTTTCATCTATACTAATATTATAAAGGAGTAATTCTTGTTTGTTTGTTTGTAGGGGGTAATCTCTGGAACTACCGAACCGATTTCAAAAGTGATGGTGGCAAATTGATGGTGACAACCCCTGCTCCAACATAGGCTATATTTTATGTCGGTGCCACTAACCCCAGGGGGTGCAGGAGCAAAAAACATTCTAAAATTGCGATTTTTCAGTTATCACACTGGCTGTCAAGATCAGAGAGCTTGGCAGCCGGTTCTGTATGTATGTATGTATGTACGTAATGCGATAACTCTTCATAGAAATATCCGTTTTCCTTCAAATTTTGTTTATAGGTTCACTGTGTTAAGGCTCTTCCCTGATTAGTTTTCGGGATTGATTGGTTAAGTATAAAAGGGGGGGAACAAGGGGCTAATTCCCCCACCCCCTTAATTTATATAAATGGGTTTTTCATGCAGAATTATTCCGTTTTCCTTCAAATTTTGTTTATAGGTTAACTGAGTTAAGGCGCTTCCCTGATTAGTTTTCGGGATTGATTGGTCAAGTATAAAGGGGGGGGGGGGAACAAGGGTCTAATCCCCCCCACCCCTTAATTTATATAAATGGGTTTTTCATGCAGAATTATTCCGTTTCCTTTCAAATTTTGTTTATAGGTTCACTGAGTTAAGGCGCTTCCTTGATTAGTTTACGGGTTTGATTAGTTAAGTATAAAGGGGGGGATCGGGGGGGGATAGGGGGGGGGCTAATCCCCCCCTTAATTTATATAAATGGGTTTTTCATGCAGAATTATTCCGTTTTCCTTCAAATTTTGTTTATAGGTTCATTGGGTTAAGACGCTTCCCTAATTACTTTTCGGGATTGATTGGTTAAGTATAAAGGGGGGGAAACAAGGGGCTAATTCCCCCCCCCCCTTAATTTATATAAATGGGTTTTTCATGCAGAATTATTCCGTTTTCCTTCAAATTTTGTTTATAGGTTCACTGTGTTAAGGCGCTTCCCTGATTAGTTTTCGGGATTGATTAGTTAATATAAAGGGGGGGGGGATCGGGGGCTAATTCCCCCCCTTAATTTATATAAATGGGTTTTTCATGCAGAATTATTCCGGTTTCCTTCAAATTTTGTTTATAGGTTCATTGGGTTAAGACGCTTCCCTGATTACTTTTCGGGATTGATTGGTTAAGTACAAAGGCGGGAACGGGGGGCTAATCCCCCCCCTTAATTTATATAAATGGGTTTTTCATGCAGAATTATTCCGTTTTCCTTCAAATTTTGTTTATAGGTTCACTGTGTTAAGGCGCTTGCATGATAATTTTCGGGATTGATTGGCTGAGTATAAGGGGGGGGGAACGAGGGGGGGGGGCTAATCCCCCCCCTTAATTTGTATTAATGGGTTTTTCATGCAGAATTATTCCGTTTTCCTTCAAATTTTGTTTATAGGTTCACTGAGTTAAGGCGCTTCCCTGATTAGTTTTCGGGATTGATTAGTTAAGTATAAAGGGGGGATCGGGGGATAATTCCCCCCCCCCTTAATTTATATAAATGGGTTTTTCATGCAGAATTATTCCGTTTTCCTTCAAATTTTGTTTATAGGTTCACTGAGTTAAGGCGCTTCCCTGATTAGTTTTCGGGATTGATTAGTTAGGTATAAAGGGGGGGGGATCGGAGAGCTAACCCCCCCCCCCCTTAATTTATATAAATGGGTTTTTCATGCAGAATTATTCCGTTTTCCTTCAAATTTTGTTTATAGGTTAACTGAGTTAAGGCGCTTCCCTGATTACTTTTCGGGATTGATTGGTTAAGTATAAAGGGGGGAACGGGGGGATAATCCCCCCTTAATTTATTTAAATGGGTTTTTCATGCAGAATTATTCCGTTTTCCTTCAAATTTTGTTTATAGGTTCACTGTGTTAAGGCGCTTGCATGATAATTTTCGGGATTGATTGGCTGAGTATAAAGGGGGGAACGAGGGGGGGCTAATCCCCCCCTTAATTTATATAAATGGGTTTTTCATGCAGAATTATTCCGTTTTCCTTCAAATTTTGTTTATAGGTTCACTGTGTTAAGGCGCTTCCCTGATTAGTTTTCGGGATTGTTTGGTTAAGTATAAAGGGGGGGGGGGAACGGGGGGATAATCCCCCCTTAATTTATATAAATGGGTTTTTCATGCAGAATTATTCCGTTTTCCTTCAAATTTTGTTTATAGGTTCATTGGGTTAAGACGCTTCCCTAATTACTTTTCGGGATTGATTGGTTAAGTATAAAGGGGGGGGGGAAACAAGGGGCTAATTCCACCCCCCCCCTTAATTTATATAAATGGGTTTTTCATGCAGAATTATTCCGTTTTCCTTCAAATTTTGTTTATAGGTTCACTGTGTTAAGGCGCTTCCCTGATTAGTTTTCGGGATTGATTAGTTAATATAAAGGGGGGGGGGGGGATCGGGGGCTAATTCCCCCCCTTAATTTATATAAATGGGTTTTTCATGCAGAATTATTCCGGTTTCCTTCAAATTTTGTTTATAGGTTCATTGGGTTAAGACGCTTCCCTGATTACTTTTCGGGATTGATTGGTTAAGTACAAAGGCGGGAACGGGGGGCTAATAACCCCCCTTAATTTATATAAATGGGTTTTTCATGCAGAATTATTCCGTTTTCCTTCAAATTTTGTTTATAGGTTCACTGTGTTAAGGCGCTTGCATGATAATTTTCGGGATTGATTGGCTGAGTATAAGGGGGGGAACGAGGGGGGGGCTAATCCCCCCCTTAATTTGTATTAATGGGTTTTTCATGCAGAATTATTCCGTTTTCCTTCAAATTTTGTTTATAGGTTCACTGAGTTAAGGCGCTTCCCTGATTAGTTTTCGGGATTGATTAGTTAAGTATAAAGGGGGGATCGGGGGATAATTCCCCCCCCCCTTAATTTATATAAATGGGTTTTTCATGCAGAATTATTCCGTTTTCCTTCAAATTTTGTTTATAGGTTCACTGAGTTAAGGCGCTTCCCTGATTAGTTTTCGGGATTGATTAGTTAGGTATAAAGGGGGGGGATCGGAGAGCTAACCCCCCCCCTTAATTTATATAAATGGGTTTTTCATGCAGAATTATTCCGTTTTCCTTCAAATTTTGTTTATAGGTTCATTGGGTTAAGACGCTTCCCTGATTACTTTTCGGGATTGATTGGTTAAGTACAAAGGCGGGAACGGGGGGCTAATCCCCAGCCTTAATTTATATAAATGGGTTTTTCATGCAGAATTATTCCGTTTTCCTTCAAATTTTGTTTATAGGTTCACTGTGTTAAGGCGCTTGCATGATAATTTTCGGGATTGATTGGCTGAGTATAAGGGGGGGAACGAGGGGGGGGCTAATCCCCCCCTTAATTTGTATTAATGGGTTTTTCATGCAGAATTATTCCGTTTTCCTTCAAATTTTGTTTATAGGTTCACTGAGTTAAGGCGCTTCCCTGATTAGTTTTCGGGATTGATTAGTTAAGTATAAAGGGGGGATCGGGGGATAATTCCCCCCCCCCCCCATTAATTTATTTAAATGGGTTTTTCATGCAGAATTATTCCGTTTTCCTTCAAATTTTGTTTATAGGTTCACTGAGTTAAGGCGCTTCCCTGATTAGTTTTCGGGATTGATTAGTTAGGTATAAAGGGGGGGGATCGGAGAGCTAACCCCCCCCCCTTAATTTATATAAATGGGTTTTTCATGCAGAATTATTCCGTTTTCCTTCAAATTTTGTTTATAGGTTCATTGGGTTAAGACGCTTCCCTGATTACTTTTCGGGATTGATTGGTTAAGTATAAAGGGGGGAACGGGGGGATAATCCCCCCTTAATTTATTTAAATGGGTTTTTCATGCAGAATTATTCCGTTTTCCTTCAAATTTTGTTTATAGGTTCACTGTGTTAAGGCGCTTGCATGATAATTTTCGGGATTGATTGGCTGAGTATAAAGGGGGGAACGAGGGGGGGGCTAATCCCCCCCTTAATTTATATAAATGGGTTTTTCATGCAGAATTATTCCGTTTTCCTTCAAATTTTGTTTATAGGTTCACTGTGTTAAGGCGCTTCCCTGATTAGTTTTCGGGATTCATTGGTTAAGTATAAAGGGGGGGGGGGGAACGGGGGGATAATCCCCCTTAATTTATATAAATGGGTTTTTCATGCAGAATTATTCTATTTGCTTCAAAATTTGTTTATAGGTTCATTGGGTTAAGACGCTTCCCTGATTAGTTTTCGGGATTGATTGATTAAGTATAAAGGTAGGGGGGAACGGGGGCTAATACCCCCCTTAATTTATGTAAATGAGTTTTTCATGCAGAATTATCCCATTACCTTCAAATTTCATTTATAGGTTCACTGTGTTAAGGCGCATCCCTGATTAGTTTTTGGGATTGATTGGTTAAGTATGAAGGGGGGAACAAGGGGCTAATTCCTCCTTATCTATACTAATATATAAAGTAGTAAAGATTGTTTGTTTGTTTGTTTGTAGAGGGTAACCTCTGGAACCACTGAAGCGATTTTAAAAGTGATGGTGGCAAATTAATGGTGACAATCCCTGCTCCAACATAGGCTATATTTTATGTCGGTGCCACCACCCCCAGGAGGGTGCAGGAGCGAAAAACGTTCTAAAATTTCGATTTTTTGTATACTGAAGGAGATAGAAGCATCAAATTTGGTATGGTAGTTACTTATAACATGTAAATGCTCTCTAAGAACAAATTATAAAAACATTCGAAATTTAAAAGGGTGAGATGAGGAAGAAGTGTTCTAAAAACATTCTAAATTACAATTTCTATGGAATCTCTGAAACTACAGAACCGATTTCAAAAGTGATGGTGGCAAATGGATGGTGACAGTCCCTGCTCCAACATATGCTAAATTTTATGTCAGTGCTACTACCCGCAGAGGGTGCAGGAGCGAAAAACGTTCCAAAATTATGATATTTTCAATACTGAAGGAGTTAGGAACTTGACATTTTGTATGGTCGTTACTTACAAGATTTAAATGCTCTATAAGAACAAAGTCTAAAAAAATTCGAAATTTAAAAGGCTGAAATAAGCAAAAAATTTTCTAAAAACATTTTAAATTACAATTTCTATGGAATCTCTGGAACTTCTAAAGCGATTTCAAAAGTGATGGTGGCAAATGGATGGTGACAATCCCTGCTCCAACATAGGCATATTTTATGTCGGTGCCACTACCCCGAGGGGGGTGCAGAAGCGAAAAACGTTCTAAAATTGCGATTTTTGCGATGCTGAAGGAGCTAGAAACTTGAAGTTCGGCATGATTGTTATTTATAAGATCTAAATGCGCTCTAAGAACAAATTCTAAAGAAAAATGATCTAATGATTCTGCGATTTTTCAACTATTGAATTTCTAAAATTACCAAATTTCACCATAGAGTACCATAGCGAAACCTTCACGCGTAGAAAGATAATGATAAGGGCGACGTGCCCTGACGTGTATATTGGCTATAGCACGAGTCACAAATTATAGTATCCTTATTATTCTGTTAAAATATAAAAGTGAATTATGAAATGTCAATATTTTGTTTGATTAAAGGTTCGTTAAGAGAAATTGACCAGCGTAGCGGGCGTAGCTTGCTAGTTTAAGAATAAATTTCTTTAAAAAAAAAATTCATTATTTTACAAATTGATAAGCAATTTTAAAGAAAACAAAGATATGTATAAAAACTTTAAAATAGCAGTGTATTTCGAATGTTTTATAAATATTAAACCAATTTAAAATGTTTAATAATTTTATCAAAGCTAACACATAGGTGAGAAAAGTAACAAAAGTAACACAAATGAATAACACATTTCAATGCAGTAATAACCATTTTCCTCCTTTATAAACAGTGAAATATTCGAAAATATTACAAGAGTGTCATTGGTGCTTTGTAAACTTTACTAATGTATACAATAAAATAAAACGAAAAAATCGCTGTAATTTATTAAATAGTATAAATATTGGGATTTACATGAAGATTATGCTACGATTAAACTTTTAAATAATAAAATATTTAAAAGTTTTAAATTTAATAAATGTTTTAAAAATTTAAAAATACACAACAATATACAGAATGAAAAAGACTGTGTAATTTTTTAAATAGTAAAGTAATTAAAAGTATATTAGGCTATGAAAAAAAAAATGCTTAAAAGTTTTGCATTTCATAAATTATTTAATTTTTTATAAATTTTACAGAAAATATAAAAATATAGTTTTAAAAAAAATCTGTGCTGTTCTTAAAATGATAAAATATTGAAAAACATTAGAAAACTTCATTGAAATTAAGTTTAAAAATAATAAAATACTTAAAAGTTTTAATTTGATAACGATTTTATAACTTTATAAAATTATGAGGAAATGTGGACTGAAAACAAACAACTGTATAATTCTTAAAATAATAAAATATTTGAAATCATACAAGATACATACGTGTTAAACGTCTCAAAACAGTAAAATGATTAAACAATTAACATTTTCTAAAAAGATTTAAATTTTTAGGTGCGTTCATAATTATACGTATATAATCTACCAACAGTATTTTGGATAGATCTTTCCGGAGAAATAGATATTAAATGGAAAAACAGTCTAAATACATATTTCAAGTTCTGACATTTTCAAAGCTAGGTTTAAGTTTCCCATTGGAATTTTCAGTAAATGTCAACAAAACTTAAAATGTACTTATTTTATTACGGAAATGAATCATATCATAATAACAGGCGATATAATTCATTTCAGTGAAATAATAACAAAGATTTTTTTTACACTGTCTTGTATGAGATATTTGCGCATAGTATAATTTTAATGTAACAGAATTGTAATTAATTGTTTGTAAAAGTGTATTGATACTTAATTTCATAAAATAAAATTAATATCTATAATATGAAAATCTGCACATACAATAATTTTTGTATTCATGCATTTTTGCATACTTGTTGCCGCTAGTCTATGTAAAATGTTAAAAAAAAAAAAAAAAACTTGTGATTGTGAGTTGGGTTTGAGATGCCGATCAGAGAAGTTGTGTAAATCTCGGCTCTCGACCATTTTATTTAGTGTTGTGAAAAATTAAAAGAGTTACAGCCCGCTAGTAAGTTATTTTATTGAGATTGTGTGTTTTTCTTTTGTAGTGCTAAATATTAACTGAGTTATCGGCGAATCCATAGTATTGGTCTCCTCTCGCCGGAGAAAGAATAAAAGGAATTTTTCGATGTTTATGTTTTGGTAATCGTCTGTAGAAGATAAAATGGTGTTTGGAATTCTATCAAGTCATTAGAATGAGTGAGACTAAAATTAAATCATCGTATTGTTTATATTAAGTACAAAATATTGTGATTCAAAATTCCGATGAATTTTTTTTTTTTTTTTTTTTTGATTCCAGAAGAAAAATAATTTTGATTAACATTGAGAATTTCGTAATACGAAAAAATAAACTGTGAATGTGTTTACGCAGAGAAGAACTGATATTCTTTATTATTGAACTAATTTGAGAATAGAAAAAGTGGATTACATCTTTTCAATGTGGAATTATCCGATTTGGAGATTTATTAATAAATAAAGGTACGTCAGTTTTATTTATTTTATTGTGAATTGTATTTATAATACAATGTTTAAAAGTGCAAAAAAGGAAGATTATCAGCGAATTGCTGCTGAATTAGACATAGATATATCAGATTCCAAATTAACTATTTATGATTTAATAAATTTAATAAAGTAAAGTTCGAAGTATAAAGCAGATAATAAACTGGTTGAAGACATAGCAAACAGTTTTATTGAGAAAAGAAAAAATGAGGAATCAAAATTACTAGATCTTGAGAAATTAAAAATTGAACATGTAAAGTTAGAAATTGAGTTGGCTAAGGCCCGTGCAGAAACCAAAAATGATAATTTAAGTGATCTCGAAAAAAAAGATAGTATAGAATCTTTAGACTCTCTGATTAAAAGTGTACAAACGTTAACGATTAAAATTCCATCTAGACCAGACACCAGAGGGTTGGGGTTATTTTTTTTAATCGTTAGAAAGAGCCTTTATTTGTAAAAATGTCCCAGAAAAATATAAATCGGAAATTCTACTAAATCTGTTAGGAGAAAGGGCAACAAACGTTATTACATACATTAAAGATGGGGAATTAGAAGATTATTCAAAAGTAAAGGCTATAGTACTTAGAGAATTTGAGACAACCCCCCAGACTTGTTTAGAACATTTTAGGAAAGCACAACGTCAGCCTAATGAAACATATGTACAATTTGCATCCCGATTAACAACGAGTTGGGATTATTATTTAAAATTGAGGAATGTGACAGATTTCGAAACTTTAAAACAGTTAATAGTTTCTGATAAGATTTGTCAAACGCTTGATAAAGATGTCATGTATTTTATAAATGTTAGACAAGCAGAATCGTGGTTTTCTCCCATTGAATTATCTCGGAAAATTGATTTATATTATACGTCAAAGGGAAAACCCGTGGTTGACAATTCTAGAGCGAGCAATAAAAATACTTATTATTGAAATGTTTCTAAAGTTTTTCTAACTGACGTAAAAAATTCTAAATGTATTTTGTCATGTAGTGAAAATCATCCTTTGCATAAATGTCCTGTTTATAAAAACATGTCAGTGGGTAATAGAATTGAGCTTGTAAAATCCAAAAATCTTTGTTTTAACTGCCTTATGAATCATAAAGTGATTGATTGTAAATCTAAATTCTCTTGTATTATTTGCAAGAGAAGGCACCATGTGACTTTGCATTTCCCGCGTGAACAAAAAATAAATAAAGTTGAAAATCCAGAAATAATTTCACAGGAAATGAGTTCTAAAAACGAAGGCGGTAGTAAATGCTTCGGCTCCAGTATTCCAGCCTTTCCAAGCTAATAACCAAAGCAATTTATTTTCAACGATATGTAATTTGTCTAACGAGTTAAAATCTGTGTTACTTAGCACATTTGTTTGTTTAATAAAAGATGAATATGGTAATTTTTATGAAGCACGTGGTTTATTAGATGTCGGTGCAAACTCTACTTTTATGAGTAAAAGGTTAGTAGATAAACTAAATTTGAAAAGAGAAAAGACTAATATTTCTATTTCAGGAATAAATAATTTGTCCCTTAATGTTAGATCTAGAGTTAACACAACTATTTCGAATAGAGATAAAGATTTTTATTTAAAATAAGATTTTTTAGTCGTTCCGAAAATTACGGAATTTACGCCCTCTAAACCGCTTGAGACTTGTATTCCATCGTTAAATAACATCAAATAAGCTGATGAAAGGTTTAATGTGCCAGGCTCTATTGATTTGCTTTTGGGTGCAGAAAATTTCTCTGAATTTTTAAGGCCAGGTCAAATTTACCCCCAACCATTAAATACTAGAATAGTGTTACAAAACAGTGTTTTCGGTTATATTGTTAGCGGAAGCCTTCCGGCTAAGGGTGAAAGTAATATACATTGTGGGTTGATAACAGATAATTTGGAGTTAGAAAGGGTAAATCGAGGTTTTTGGGAAATAGAAAACATTGAGAGAGAGTCTGAAGTTTCTAGAAACAAGGAATCAGAAATTTGTGAAGAACATTTTCTGAAAAATTATTCCAGAACTGCAACAGGGCAATACATGGTAAAAATGCCATTTAAGGAAGACCCATCTTGTCTTGGAGAATCAAAGAAAAGGCTATGAAAGTTTTAAATTCATTATGGAATCGCTTAGTTAGAGAACCTAAATTTAATGATCTTTATAAAGTCTTTATGCAAGAATATTTAAGTATGGGTCATATGGAAGAGGTGATAGAATCTGAAGAACCAGATATCACTTATTACATACCCCATCATTGCGTGTTCCGTGCTGAATCAAGTAGCACACCATTAAGAGTTGTCTTTAACGCTAGCTCCTTAACTTCTACCGGAAAATCTTTAAATAGTTTGCAGTATAACGGAGGAACAATCCAAGATGAGTTATTTAGTATAATGTTGCGATTTCGAAAGCACAAATTTGTTTTTGTAGCAGATATTAAGAAAATGTACCGTATGATATTGATACATCCGAGTCAAAGAGATTTATTGAGAATCTTGTTTAAACCTGAGGTACATGAACCAGTTAAGGTGTATAAATTATGTACGGTGATTTATGTCACAACTAGTGCCCCTTTTTTAGCAACAAGAACCCTTATCCAGCTAGCTAGAGATGAAGGAAAGGAATTTCCTTTAGCTGCAAATGTATTATTTCAAGACGTATATATGGATGATATTTTGACAGGTGCTGATGATCTAGACACAGCTAAAGAGATCCAACAACAACTGATATCTTTGTTAAAAAAGGGAAGCATGGATCTTCACAAATGGTCAGTAAATAATTCTTCTCTTTTGTGTAATAATGCAATATCTGAATATTAATTTTCCAATGAGACAAAAACTTTAGGAATATTGTGGAAGCCGCAACCAGTTTTGGATTTAATTTAATAATAGAGCAAAGTGAAAGGTATACCAAACGCTCAGTATTATCACAAATTGCCAGAATATTTGACCCGTTGGGTTTGATAGGTCCAATAATTACGAGGGCAAAGGTTTTCCTCCAAAAATTATGGTTGCTGAAAATAGATTGGTGTGATTATCTTCCAGTGAAAGAAAATATCGAATGGACTAATTTTCTTACTTCCTTAAAAACTGTAAATATGATCAATATCCCAAGATTTGTATTTGTAGAACAATCTAGTTGTGTGGAATTGCATGGTTTTTCAGATGCTTCTGAACTTGCTTATGGTGCTGTCGTTTATGTAAAATCTATTAATTCTTATGGTGATTCTGCTATCAAACTGCTCACTAGTAAATCTAGAGTGACTCCTCTAAAGCATATTACTATCCCTCGTCTAGAACTTTCTGCCGCAGTCCTATTATCTAAGTTGATGCAAAAAGTGTTAAGTGCTCTAAAGCAAGAAGTTTCTAAAACTTGTTTTTGGACAGATAGTAACTATTGTACTTGCATGGTTAAAAAAGGAGTCGAATGATCTAAAGATATTTGTCGCAAATAGAGTATCGATTATACAAAGTTTAACTTCGATTGATCAGTGGAATTATGTACCTTCCAAGCAAAATCCTGCAGATCTCATTTCTAGAGGCCTAGATCCCATCAAGATCCAGCAATGTGATTTATGGTGGTTCGCTCCATCATTCCTACAACAGCCTGAAATTGTGGAGTCTCCTGATATTATTTCTGTTGAAACCAGTGAGTTGTTTATCCGTGAATTGAAAGCACCATCAGTAACTCAAGTATGTACCTTAGTTAACACTGTTGAGCCTTTAGACATCATTAATAACAGTTCTTCATTCATAAAACTGCAAAGAGTAGTAGCATGGTGTAATAGATTCATCCATAACAGTAGAAATCCCTTGTATCCCAAAGGTGGAACTTTAACCAGCAGTGAACTCTCTCAGTCCTTATTCTGTATTGTAAAAAACATCCAGAGAACTTCATTCGTGAAGGAAATGCAGTATTTAGAAAAGGGTACTGCAATCCCTAACAGTAGTAAACTGACAAACTTGTGCCCGTTTTTAGATGATAATGGTGTAATCCGAGTTGGTGAAACTGAGAAACAGCAACTTAACTGAGCATCAAAAATATCTAATGATTATTCTTTCAAACCATAATTTTACTTTTTGTGTTATTAAATATTTTCATAATTTGTATTTCCATGCAGGTGCTGAGACAACTCTTTCTCTCATCCGAAACAAATTTTGGATCTTATCTGCTAGAAATATAGTTCGTAAAATCCTTTTCAATTGTATGACTTGCAAAAAGGTAAATTCTAAGAATTCAGAGCAACAAATGGCTGATTTGCCAGCTTCTAGAGCATTGGTCACCAATTATTTTTTCCACGGGTCCGTTTCAAAACATAGTCAAACTTACGCGGTCCGGAACATTTAAGTCAACCCGTACTCCTCCTCCCCCCACCCCATCCATCACGATTTCAACCTTTTATTAACCTAGGCCACCTACTTTGCTTAGTAAAGCTTTTCTTTGAAATCATTTGTTATCTTAGATGCATAACACAATACATACCAGTGAAATGAAGTGCATTAATACCAAATCAATCTTTTATTATGATTTTTAGAAATCAAGATGATCAATACAAAGTAGGTATAAATTCAAAATGATTGATCACAAAAGTTCATTGTGGTTACTGTTCAATGAGAAAAATATCATGATTTATTTTGCACAGCTTGCCTGAAATTTGGGGTCAAGTTGGTGCAACTGATTCTCAACAAGGTGTTAAAGTGGTCATCTGTGAGTCGAGATCTGTACCGATGCTTAATGAAGTTCATTTCTGAGAATGCTGCTTCACACACATAAGTTGAGCAAAACATGGTACCCAATTTTATAGCTAAAGATTTTAGTTCGGGATACTTTTTTTCACACACATTTTTAATCCAAAATTGGTCACTTCCAAGAGTTTTTGTAACTTCAGCATAACTGTTCTTTAAAACAATATCTTCTTGGAACTCAATTATTTCCAACTGTAGGGCAGATTTGTTGCTCTTGAAAACATCCGCCGCTTCATTCCTCCATATGAAATTAGGCATAAGTGAAAAAGAGTTGTTGACCAGCTGCACGACGTTCTCAATTTTTCCGAAATCAGAAAATCTGCTTTGAAATTCAGATTTGTTTTCCCAAAAATTTTTCGAACTGGTTGATGTCAATACATTCATTACTATCACAAACTGACTTAAGGTGTGGAAAATGTAAACGTTCTCCTCTAATATCTTCGGAGAAGAGGTGAATCTATTTTGAAAAACATTTTAATTCTGAGAGAAGTTCACATGCAAGTTCAGTTTGCCTTGTAGTTTGAGGTTTAAGAGATTCGGGTGCCAAAATAGATCAGTCAAAAATGCTATGTACGTTTTCGTCAACGTCATTGAAGAAACCTAAATTCTCATTTGCTACTTTTTGATCAGTAGTTGAAAGAAACTCTTTGATTTCCTCCAGTACTGCGAAGAATCTTTCAAGCACCAAGCCTTTACTTAGCCATCTCACCTTCTTGTGAAGAAGGAAGCTGAGCATCAGTCTCTTCACGAAATGATTTAAATTGACGGTGCTTAAGAGATGACTTTGACCGTATGAAGTTAATTATTTGTATCACAGTTTGTATTATTTTGAAGACTGGGATTCAGAATGCAACCCAACACACTTTGATGAATGATACAGTGGTAGGATATCAAATTTTCACTGCATTTTGGATCACTGCTAAGTCGCTGAACCAAGCCCTTCCTTCACCCAAGCATTGCGATGCCCCGTCTGTTGTTACCGATATAACATTTTTCATGTGCAATCCAGCTTGGTTGAAATACTCTGTAACAGGCTTGTACAAATCTTCTCCTGTAGTAGTTCCTGACATAGGCACAATAGTCAATAGTTCTTCAAAAAATTGTTCACGGGTTCTGTCCAGATAGCGTACAAAAATAATTAGCTGTGCTATATCTGTAATATCGCAAGATTCGTCCAAAGCCAATGCATAGCAATCTGTTTTAGCTGAAGTTTGTTTCAAAGTTGTAAAATTTTCCCCTGACAAAACTTGTGTATTCCTTATGCTTGAAGAAGCAGATAATGGAATCTGTCGAATAGTGTCAACGATATCCTTTCTGTTCTCAAATAACGCATTTCCGGCATCCAGCATGCACTCGTTTAGAATATCTGCATCACTATATATGGCTTCATATGTTTCGCTAGAACCCAAGAAATGCATAACGAAGCGTCTGAACATTTTTCTTGCTCAGTCGTAGATCGGTTCATGATTTTTGTCGATGGTATGTAATCCGAACATAAACTCTGAATTTTACTTTTCCGGAGGTTACTTCCTATCGGGTATTTTTCGCCAAATGTTTTGTGTTTTGTCTTATAATGTCATTTAATATTTAAACTTTTAATTATAGCTACAGTTTGCTGACACATAATACAAACTGGTCCTGCTCCAACTCTGTTTGGAAACGTGAAGCAATATAAATCAATCCATTCTGGTAAAAACTGTTTGTTTTCCAATTTAACGTGCCTTTTCTTCTTTTCCATCGTAATGCGAATGCGAATTTAACTCCGAAACAAAGGAACGAAACGTTAAAAAGAGCTCTGAATAAGAACGAAGTGAATACACAACGCTTAAGCTGATGCAAGAGCTGGACCAGACTAAAAGAAAAAGAAGGGGGAGAGAGCAAAATCAGATGTTGTTCATACTTTAAGATCAAAGCCGAACTGTTTTGGAGGGGGGAGGGGTAGTATTAAGGAAAGTTATAGAGATGAGTTCAGACACTTTTTTGGAGCCCGGACCTGCCCGGCCGCAAGATTTTGGGTCATCAGAGCTCGAGCCCGAGCCCGATATCGAAAATTTGAAATAGAAAAAAAAATGCATAATATTTAAAAATTGTTTCAAAAGTAATATATCATTTTTAAACAACTTCTTACATAGAAATAACTGTTAATACCCATTACACAATTAATTTTATGAAAATGTACATTCAATCTTATCAAAGGAGAAGTTTGTTATCAAATGAAATATACATAATACTTGAAAGATTTCTCATTTTTTTTCTCCCGCAACAAGTAAGTCGGATGAACACATTAACGAAATACGTATTATGAATAGTACGCATGAAATTGTCAGAAATTACTATTTATATGACGAAGAATCTAACAACGTTTTCCCATTTCTTATAACAAGAGTACATTTTAAAATATAATTAATTCCTTCCTCATAACAAATCTTTGGGGATTGTCATGTCCCTGAAAATCAACTCATACCTTTGAAATCGCTATCTGAAAGATCCGATGCTTTCATAAGAAAAGAGAAAACACTGCTCGATTGCTTTCTATCCGAATTATATCTATTTACGATTGAAAGTGACTTCGTGGATGTGCAAGACAGAGTTCATAATGAAAAAAATATATAAAAACCACTAACGTTATTTTCTTATGAAGCATGATTCGTACACAATATTAAAATTCGCAAACCTCAAGCTAATTCTATTTTGACTAAAAACAGAAAAAAAAAAATATTTTCGCGTTATATCTCTAAATTAAATAATAAAATTAGTGAACCAATTAAAAAAATATCCTACTGTTTTTTTGTCACAAAAGAAATCACGATGGCGCCCAAAGCGGTACAAAGGCTTTGGTGGCTCCTCTATATTGGCGCCATCTCAACAGGTAGCCACCATCAATGTTTGCAAATAATTCAAATATTTTTTTAAATAGCATTTTAGTACTAGAATAGAAAAACACGACTTTTATTTTTCTCTTCATTCTGATCAAAATATCATTAAAATGACTGGCTGACAGCCAGCCAGTGAAACATTATTACTTTATGTTATTCACAATTTAGCCGCGGTCCGTACAAAACTTGCCGGCGGTCCGAACTATATTTGGTGACCGCTGTTCTAGAGTAACAATGGCCAGAGCATTTATGCGTACTGGATTGGACTACTGTGGTCCCTTTGAAGTAAAAAACTTCGTAGGTAGAAGTAAACAGGTAAAAAAAGTATTTATTTGTGTATTTGTTTGTTTTACTACAAAAACCTTGCATTTTGAAATAGTAAATGATTTAACAAGTGAAGCATTCTTAGCAGCACTTAAATGCTTTATAGCAAGGCGGGGCAAACCTTCTGATATATATAGTGATAATGGTCGAAATTTCGTTGGTGCCAATAAAGAATTAAGAGCAATTCTCAGATCTTTATTTAAATATAAAAGTGAGGAGGAAATAGAAAATTATTTAGCTAATGAAGTTATTAACTGGCATTTTAATCCCCCTTCAGCTCCTCACTTTGGAGGTTTGTGGGAGGCAAATATCAAATCCCTTAAATACCATTTAAAACGTGTTGTAGGTAAAACTATTTTAAGTTACGAGGAACTTTTGACTCTTATTACTCAAATTGAGGCAGTTCTTAATTCTCGGCCACTCTGCCCCCTTTCAAATGATCCAAATGATGTTGAAGCTTTGACACCTGCTCACTTCCTTATTGGTTCCTCTTTAATGGCCTTACCAGAACCAAATTATACAGAAATTCCTATGAATAGGTTGAGCAGATGGCAATTAGTTCAAAAACTAACACAACATCTTTGAAAAAAATGGTCATCAGAATATTTGAACAAGCTTTTAAATAGACCTAAATGGTACAAGGGAAGGATAGAGATAAAAGAGTGAGATTTAGTATTAGTAAAAAATTCTGATAATTATTGCCCTTTAAAATGGCATTTGGCCCGAATTATTAAAATTCATCCAGGCCAAGACAATATCATAAGAGTTGTCACCTTGAAAGATAAAAATGGCACATATAAAAGGCCAGTCACAAAAATTGTTGTTTTGCCATATGTGAATGATGGTTTATTAACTACTTAAATTCATACATTTGTTTTATCTACCATATATATATAAAATCCTAATGAAACGAATTTGTGAAACGATTTTATGAAACAAATTTATGAAACGATTTTATGAAACGACTGATTAAACGACTGATTATGTTTCAGGGCTATTTTTAATAAAATATTAAACGCTTGATGGTGAAATTAATACCAATTGTCCATAAAAATCCGCGGATGTCAAAACTGGTAATAGAATTTTGAAATTGGAATTAGTTTTCGAGATATTAATTTTTTTCTAATTTTAATGGCATTTCTGTAATGATGGCAACTAATTACTCAGTTTTTTTGTGACAAAAAAGGGGAAAAAATTGAAAAGGATCCCGATAGGGATTATTGATTTCTTTTTATTCGTCATTTTCAAATTGAAATTGAATTTCTTTTATTTCAATCGATAATGAAGACAAGATTGTGATTAAATTATGTTTTTCAGGAAAATTTGAAAAAAAAAAAAAATCACATTTCTATCGTCAGGATTCAATCGTCTGTCATCATTTAATTTAATTTATAAACTGAAAATATTTTGAATAAATTCGTCCAAATGACGTCATTTATGTTTATACAATTTATTTAATATAAAGAAGCCATTTATCTATTTTTATGTACAAAAAGAGGTAAATTGAAAGACAATTATAAATAAATTGTATATATACATATGAATACATGTATAAACCATCATAAAAGTTCAGTGCTTTTCCAGTATATGGGGCTTTGACTTCACGAAACAGAGAAAATAGCCTTGGCGGAAAAGGAAATTTGGCAACATACTTTCTGTCAACCTATTCACTTTGTCATTTCGTATACAGAAGCATTTTTTCAATATTTATACAATTTGTTTAGCGTAAAATGTCAATTATCCTATTTTATATATAATCAGAAGTAATTTGTATAGAAAAAACAATAATAATATACGTATAATTAAAATACGCATATAAACAAAAAAAATCGTCGAATTTGTTTCCAAGGCTGTTTATGTCATTTGGCACCAAATCTCACTTTCTGATGCCCGAATTGCTCCAAGCTTTATAAAAAAGCGTCAAGACCCCTATAATAGAAAAGCACCAAAAGTTCATTGGATTTGTTTTCATAACTTTTGGCAACAAATATATGTATATTAACGAATCTATCCGTTTGTGAAATTCGAATTACGCCAAACCTAAAAGCAAAGGATCCTATACTGGAAAAGTATCCGATTTTCTTATGGACAATATTCAAGTGATATAACATGGTGTAAAATTATCGCGGATAGCAAATTTGTTTAAATATCTCATCAATTGATGCCGAATAAATGCAGGCATGCATGCACAAAATATTTAATTAATTTTGTATGATAAATAATTATTAGAAAATTCGTATATACATATTAATTAAAATAAATAATTTACATATTTAAAATAACATGCATGATGGTGCACTAAAATAGAGAGAAAATTAAAACCTGTTACTGAAAATGTCTATAACATAGTACTTTTCAATACCGTGGTTCTTAATGTTATTCACAAGCAGACGGATTTTTTCTCATCCTTAAACGCAAAGGAAGAATAGAATACAGATCGTTGTTATAAAACTCCGAGAGGTAGCCACAATTTAAACCTAACCATTTTATACAAGCTGGTTTTCAAGTTGTAATTGATTTTACTTATCAATCCCGAAAACAGTCGTCAGTTGTCGCAATAGTTGTGTATGAGGCTAAAAAATGCCCCATTAAAACGTTAAAAGCATGGCAACCCAATTACATATTTACCAATATTTTTAAAACAAAGCACGCTGTCATGTTTTTAGAGGCCTCGAAGTCTGAGCGGGGGTTGGCGAGCGTAGCTTGCAGGGGGTAGGCCCCCTAGTTAAACTATATACTTTTCCTGCAGTGTATTACATTCTTGTGTTTATATTTGTAAATTTAGTATTTTATTTAGTGTAGTATTTTTGAGAAGAGATTGTGTTTTTTTTTAGATTGTATTTTTCACTTAGAGATTGTGTTTGAATTATATTGCATTTATATTATTGAATGTTAGCAACATTCAAGGCCCGGCGGTATGTTGCGCGCTAGAAGCGCCGTCTATGTAAAATGTTAAAAAAAAAAAAAAAAAAAAAAAAAAAAAACTTGTGATTGTGAGTTGGGTTTGAGATGCCGATCAGAGAAGTTGTGTAAATCTCGGCTCTCGACCATTTTATTTAGTGTTGTGAGAAATTAAAAGAGTTACAGTCCGCTAGTAAGTTATTTTATTGAGATTGTGTGTTTTTCTTATGTGTGGTAAATATTAACTGAGTTATCGGCGAATTCAATACTTATAAAACTAGTTACAGTACGAATTGTCACATTGTTTAATTGTATTTCATTTGTCACGTTTGATGTACAATTTCCAACTTGTTATAATTTTGCAAAGAAAATATAAAGAAGTATAATGGGAAGAAAATCTGAGTAAATCTTAAAATGATAAAATATTGGAAAACATTTCAAAATTTCATTGAAATTAAATTAAAAAATAACAAAATAGTTAAAAGCTATAATTTCATAACGACTTTATAACTTTATAAAAATATAAGGAAGCAAAATTTCGAAAAGAGGGTCGAGTTAAAATTAGATCTTAAAATAGTAAACTGATTAAAAATTTAACAATTCATACAAAATTTGAAACTTTATAAAAAAAAAAAAAAATTATTGTTCCAAGGAAATATCTGCGTAATTCTAATTATTTAACTTTAAAGCTATGTTAAGATAAATTTTGGTATAGTAAAATGCTTAAAATTTTAATTTTATGTATATATTTTTTAAGTTTAATAAAATATTTGAGAATTTTTTAATTTAAATATATTTAAATTCAGAAATTCTCAAATATTTTATTATATTTCATAATATTTTATTATCCCTATAGAGATTAAAAAGGAAAGAAAAAAAAAATATGATGAAATGTATAAAAGCAACTGCTTTTAAGTTAATAAGAATGGAAACATGAAAAGATTAAAAAATAAATAAATTTATAAAGATGCAAAGAAGTATAAATCTATATACATATATTAAAGTTACGATTTTTACAACTGTCTTTTAATGTGACAACCAAAATAATAAAGTGGTTCAGAGAGTTTGGAAACCTCCATTTGTTTTGCGAGTATTTTTGCTAAGTTAAACGGAAATAAAAAGAAGGAAAGGAGAAGAAGGATTTTCTTAAAAGACATTTCAGAATCGGCTATTGTTCCGAACCTGTGATCATCGGTCCATTGTGGCCAATGTGTGAGTCACTGGTATAAGTGACACACCCTCGCCGGAAATAAAAAGAAAATGTATGTACCCATATCCATATATGAACTTTTAATGATTCTTAATTATGATTTCATGAAAAACTTTTAATGATTGTTAATTTTGCTAAGCATCGGCCACAATCGATCATATTGCTACTACACAGTCATTCCACCCAGACAGTGCTGGTATGGAACCAGCGACTTTCGGCACAGGCTCTTTATTTTGTGGCCAGCGTGTTTGGAAATTGTACGTCAAACGTGACAAATGAAGAGCGTTCGTACTATAACTAGTTTCAGTAAAATGAATTATATTGTCTGTTATTATGATATGATTAATTTCAGCAATAAAATAAGTACATTTTAAGTTGGCAACATTTTATCTTTTGTTGACATTTACTGAAAATTCCTATGGGAACCGAGCTTAGTTTTGAAAATTTCAGAACTTGAAATACATATTTAGACTATTTTTTCATTTAATATCTATTTCTCCGTAAACATCTATCCAAAAAACTGTCGGTAGATTATAGGATTGCTATAATTAAACAATTTTAGTATACAAATTCGGTTTTTAAATTCCGTAATACGGGAATAATAGGACATCATCTTAAATAGGACGTAATCACCATGACAACCTAGAATCATTACCTAGCATAGGATATCATTGAATTAATTACATATGATAGGATTTAATAGAATAAAGAATGTGACTATAACTTGGTCAAAGAGGTTATAAAATGTCATATACGTCATATATGACTATATCGTCATACATGTCAGATAACTTGGCGATACATCTCGGTCGCTTGACGATTAATCCTAGGAAGCTGCTATAACAAGGAAGCACTGATTTTCAAAAAATGCAAATTACTTAGTAAATATTTTTATTAATATCCTTTTAAGTTTTGTTTCTATTTCCATAAAATTTTAAATGACTCGACTGAATTCTGTAACGATTATATATATTAAATTTCAAACCATTCGGATGGGTAGTTTTTGCTCTGTTATATGCGGACAGACGGACGGATGGACGGTCCAGACGACGACTATAGGTGCTATGTATTTATATAATTATGAACGCATCTAAAATATATATATTTCCAATTATAAACTTTTAATGATTCTTAATAATTAATTAATGTTTAAAAGTGGTTAAGTCCAAAGTATGTATGGACTTTTTCTTGGCGGTTTACAAAGTCCCATAGATAAGGAAAAGTAGGAAAAAACTATGAATTGTTCTAGTGCTTAATTTTAAATAACCAAAATTCTTTTTTTAAATTGAGTGGCTCATATTAAAATAATTTATATTTCACTAGCCATTAATCCAATGTTCATTTTTAAAAAACTGGTGTTTCCACATTTTACTTATGTATTGGATTTAAATATGTAATAAAATAATGTTGTTTCTAACGAACTTCATTCATTCTGATACGTTTCATTCATTTTTTACGCTTATTTATATCAAGTGAATCGTTTACTAATTGACTTTTTTTTTAATCAATTAAAACTAAGCCCGGCGTGCTTTATACCGGAATTTGGGAAAAACAAATTCATTAAATTATTTGAAAAAGTGCTTTACACGGTGGTACAGAAAATACATTTCATACAAGATGTAAAAAACTTAAGCGAAAGAAATCGATGAAATTCGCAGACTTGGCGATTGTTTTCCGGCAGCCTTGGCTACTTCCTTTAATGTAGCACCTGGCTTGCAAACCTGTAGAGAGACGTAATGACCATCGGAGTGATCGCCAGATCATACTTTTGCTAGTTTCCCGTAGTGTTCTTACTCTGAATATTTACAGTTTTTATATAAAAATGACGAATCGCTTTGTATGTAGTGGCGTAACGCAAAAGCCTATACGCTTCAAAGTGCAGATTGGAGACTACTCTAAATATGCTTGTAAAGGATATTACACTAGTCCTGAATTTGGTGATGATGATTGCGAAAGTAAGTGGAGTTTACTTGTTCATGTTTACGATGGAGCTGATCACGAGAACTTTATTGATGTGCGGCTGCAAAGGCATGATTATGAAACCGATGTGCAAACTGTTAGCGTGAAAACGTCCATCGTCAATTGTTTTGGATTCAATGCGTTAAAAAATGAGAGGAAAATTCTGTTCGAAGGTTCAAACGAAGCTCGAATTTTATCTGTAGCTAAAACACAGTTAAAAGGTCTGAAAAATAAGTTTTATCTGCCTAAGGATACGTTGACTCTTCAGTGTGATTTGTTGATACATAAAAGCAGCGTGTCAGCGTATACAAACGAAGAAAGCTTTCTAAATAATAAATCTCGTTCTGATAATGATATTTCAGAATATTTTGCTCGAAGTCGCTTGATGATAAAAGCGGAAGATTATTTCGTTCGAAAGATTACAGATTTTTCAGTACAGTCTTATGGAGGTCGCACCATTACCCCCAAGTTCAAAAGTGAAAATTTGGGAGGTAGTTGGTATTTTGTTGTATGTAATACCACTGATTATAACTCTTTGGAATGCCTGGATATTTGTCTTATGCGTGAAGAAAGCTACGAACATCAGCTTGTTAAAGTAAACTTGTCAATTATCGATCCTTTAAACAAGGAAATATTATCGAAAGAAAAGTTCGCCTACTTTAGTAGTTCAAGAGAAGTTCAACTGCTATCTCCCACTGAAACAGTGATTTCGAGCTGGTATGGGCTTAGAAAAAAGCAGTTAACACCAGATGATACGTTGACTCTACGTTGCAAAATGGTTTTATATGAACAAATTGATGATACTTTTGACAGAAAGGAAGATTTTAACAATGGTGTGAAAACCTCTGGCTATGCACCGATGCAACTTTCTCCATACCTTGTAGCCATTTGCTTTGTGCTACCTATTATATTACATATTTTTTATTGTCTCTGTCTCGCTACACCATCTTTTATCTGGTACACTATACTATATATTTTTCCAACCACAATCTGGTACACTATACTGTATATTTTTCCAACCATAATCTGGGCCAAGTCGATATTATTTATACTTGTTGTGTATGCAATAGCAATTATGTTTTGCTACTTTAAACTCAAGGCTGCAGCTATCAAGCGTAGGGAAAAAGCCAGAGAAATTAATATGAAATTACAAGAAGGAAAGGAAAAGATGATGCTTGACAACTGTCATGAATATGGTATTGATAGTTACAGGAAAAATGACTTTCAAAACCGCAGAAAACTAAACTTCTCTAATCACGAGAACACCTTATATTATAACTGAAAACCAAATTACTCTAATGGTTGATATCTCAGTTACTCGAATGGGAGATATCCCACTTACTCTGATGGAAGATATCTCAATTATTAATCTGTTTCTACAGAAAACATTTATTTTTACACTTTTGCTTTTCAATTAATATTTCTTTTTTTTTTTTTCCTACTTTTTTGTGAGATTTATTTTTTAAAGAATTATTATATTTAGTTATTTGTAATGAAGTAAATCTTTCACTTTAGATATAAAGACAATTTTGAACAAATTAATTAAAAAATCTAATGGATTAACTTGTTATTTTTTAAAATACTGCTTAACTCTCAACCTTTTACTTTCCTTTTTTTTCTTCTTTCTTCCTTTTCTTCTTTTTTCTTTTTAATGTTTGAAACATATTCATTGATTATAAACTAGAAGATTTGATTGTCATTTATTTTAAGCAATTATCCTTTAACTATATTATGCATCGTGAATGCATTTGCTTTTGTAATTATTGTCTGAATTATTATTATTGTTACTGTTACTTACTGCTTTTGAAAAAACTTATTTGTTCAAAGTATTTAAAATTTTATAATTTTTGCTTTTTTTCTAAGATATGATACTTTGTTTCAGAAAGGTAGTTATAAAATTCTTGGAAGTGAATTTTTTTTTTATTTAAGTTTTTGGAAATATTTAATTACGACAGTACTGAAAGATAAGCTTCAATCAATTTTACATTATTTTTTTTTAAAAGCCCTGAGCCCTTTTCTTAGGAATGGGGGTGGACTATTTTTTATAGATTATGAATCATATCTATTAAATACTAATCGAATGTAAAGTCCCGCATCGTGTCGGGTTGGAGCTCTTTTTTTTCTGTTTCATTTTCTTTTTTTTTTTATTTACCCATCATACGTAGTATAGGGTAAGTCTTGTAATCGTTTTAAAAATTGAAAAAAAAAATTGACGGATTTACACGTTTTACTGGAGATTACGAAAAACACATTTAAAAAAAAAAAGTTGCCGTCCGTCTGTGTGTCTGTAAACGCTCTACCTCACGAACAAATTGAGATAGAGACTTGAAATTTGGTATGTTCTTAGTATGTAATAATGGAAATAAGCTTATTGAATTTCAGTAACCTCGATTATCCGGAACTATTTTTTTCGGACTCTCGAAATATTCGTTTTGATAAAAGGTACATAAAAATTTTCGAAAGTGTTTATTTTAAGGAGTGAATATAAAAGACAATTAAAAAGCATAAATTTTGCATAAAGAATAAAGTCAATCGGATAATGAGTTGCCGAGATATTTGTAATAATACTTTCTACACTCTTCGATTTTTTATGACCCTGTATTTCATCCAAATTTCAATTCAAAGCTATATTTCAATTGGAAATGAGACACTTAATCCGTCTCAGTAAACCGTTAGTTAATATGTTTATCAATTTTGGAGTTATAAGGATGTTTCTTTTACGCAATTCAGTAGTAGAGCATTTAAAGTTTATGACGTCATCAAGCCACGATTTTGTTCGAATTACAATGCATTTTATAAGTAGTTTGCACATATTTTATTTTCATATTATATATTATGCATATCCATGATGGGTAAGTATTACGGTGGCACCCAACGACTATTTTTTTTTGTGTGTGTGTGTGTGTCCAGTCGGGTTCACTTAAATTGTTTCTAGTTTGGGTCAGTTTCTAGTTGGCTTTTCACTCATACACGTCGGATCTACAAAAATGTTATTTATATTCCTTTTAGCTTTTCACATTGTTAAAAATTTTAACTTCGCTCGTGTAGTATTTGCATTATAATTACGAAAAAAAAAACCCCATCAGTAAAAATTACGTTTCTTGAACACAATAATAGGTTTTTGTTGTCGTTTTTTCAATTAAAAAAATATAGGTACTTCTCTATTATCCCGTCGACCACTTTTCATAACAAAAAACTATCGCCAAACTGTAGCGCCCAATAAACGGGAGAACGTTGCCATTGGAATATCCAAATGAATAAATAAATAAAATATAAGAATTTAAGGACACAATTGTTGTTTTAATTAATGAAATAACTAATAAATGAGATAAACATGATGAAAAGTACACGCAAATGTCGAATTAAAAACCACTTGATGAGATAACAAACACGTATAATGCTTCTGACATCAAGTAAATGGGACTGCATTTTTGGCGTTTAATCTTACAGTTTGGCGATATTTTTTTGTTATGAAAAGTGGTCGACGGGATAATAGAGAAGTACCAAAATATGTTTCAAAATAGACGTAATGCTATTTTCAACGGCGAAAACTTTTCGTAGTACTTCTTATTCTGGATCCATATACCTTGTGAAACATATTTTAACACGCAATATGCTATTATTTTATATATTTCCAGGAAAACGCACATATATATATTTTTTTTTCCTTTGAAAACTTTGCATACGCATTTTCACTCATATTTGCACTACACAGACACCTTAAGTAGGCCTTATCCAGTGGCATAGCAATAGCTAGATATTCAGCGACCTGGAACAAATATAATTTGTTCCAGGAAAACAGGAAACATTTTCAGAAAAAAAAATGAGGTTGAAAACACATACATATAATAATAGAGTAATACTGTAAAAACGGAATATTATGAACTGTATAACAACTGTAAAATCTGTAATTATAGTAACTGTGTTATAGCAACTATAGTAAGTATAGTATAATTATAGTAACTGTATAAAATAAACTGTAAAAACTGACTATAATGGTATCCTACTATAAACGGAAATTTTTCATGATGTTGATAGAAGGAATTCCGTGTGTCTCTGTTAAGACTGAAACCTGTCTAAGACAGAATTTCTCCCAGTCTCTTGCGATTCAGTGTTAACAGGCTAGGCTTCATTGCAATTATTTCAAATTTGTATAATCTTTTGGCTGTAAAACATAAGTTGTAATTCACATGTAACTGCCCTCAGTTGTGACATTCTTTACAATTTTTACAAATTCTAAGGCATAAAATATTAGATTTATAATTTATGTTATCTAAAATTTAACAAAATGTCACTTTCAAGTTATATTGTAGTTTCAATTATCTATTATATATATAAAAATATATATATATATTTATATTTATTGATATGATTTATATATATATATATATATATTTATATTTATTGATATGATTTATATATATATATATATATTTATATTTATTGATATGATTTATATATATATATATATATATATACAATAAAATCTGCTAAAATATAATCGCAAAACATTGAAGAAAAATTTCATTTTAGATAGCTATAACCACATGGGGATCAGGAAAATTTTGTGTTAAAGACAGGATTCCGCTTTCACAGGTGTTACTGTATTTTTTTTTCTTATCACTATACATAAAATATTATTTTTACCAGTATTTATTTAGATCTCTTGTAATTTTGCGCCCTTTTGATTCTCGCGTCTGGAGCAATGCGCTCCAATCGCTTCACGGTAGCTACGCCCCTGTCCTTATCTCAGTACCAACAGAGTAAAATATCCTAACATTTACATGCAATTTAATGAAACGTATAGTTTTATGAATGTAAATCCATGTTTTAGAGAAATGTGTGTGATTTGGGTCAGGTTTCAGGTCTATGAAAATCATTTTGATGGATACGGTTTATGTTTTGATTTGATTTAAAAGTAAATTTTTGGATTCGGGCCAGAACCGATCTGTGCCGTTTTCAAGTTCCAACCGAGGAATCTTTCATCCGTAATTAAATTAAATAATAATAATAATAATAATAATAATAATATCCTAATATTCCGCTTTGTTTCCACCTGACAACCATGGTTCTTATTAGATAAATATTTTAATTTATTTTGGTGCTGCCATCTATCGGCAGATCTGGGACACTGTGCAGTTTGCTCACACCCCTACCTTCCTCCCCCAAGTTTAAATGGAATCCTTTATTCAAAAAATTACTGAAAATAAAATTCGTCTTCCAAATGGAATGTTATTTTCTCATAGAAATCGAAATATATCAAGTACTGGGCCGGTCGTCCAATTAAAGAACGGTATTCAGATTCTTGTTTTTGTACAGCGAAATACGCGATTATTTTAATTTATTTTATTTTTCAGTGCAGCACTTCTCTCAACTTACTTTAGAAACTGTCAGGCTTGTAGCCGTTCGGTTTTTCCTAAATTATTTTTTCTAAAAATTGGGAGAAAGAAGTGTTGCTTCTTTTACGAATTTAGGAATGGGAAATTTTATCTTATGGTGCTGCCATCTAGTCGAGTTAGTTAAAACATTTCTTTCCCAACGATAACGGTTGATTATCAATTGATTTTTACAATTATTTGTAAAATATTACCAATTTAAATGAATTAACTTCACTTTTACGGTATATTTTTATAATGTATCTTTTACTAAGCTACAATTAGCTATTTATTTATTTATTTATTTATTTTAATATATTTAACTAAATCAGTTAACTTTTAAATCTCAGATAAAATATCTAGATTTAAAACTGTTTTTTTTTCGTAGCGCGAACTTTTTGCGCTGCAGTCTTTGAGATTCTTTGCTGATGCGTTTTGTTTAATTAATTTTTAACCTTTTGATTATGGCCAAGACAGGCGACTATTTTAATTTTCAACCATGCACATTTTATCAAAAGAGATTATTTTCCAAACAGTGGCACGAATATAATGAAAAAAAAATAGTTGCTGATACGTATGGTGTTCCAACCCCATAATCAAAAGGTTAATTAAATGCATCTCTTAATCAAATAACTTATCTTAACAGTTGGTTGGTTGATTTTATGACGGCCGATTACCTAAACGAGGGATATAGGCTCTAAGGGGCAGTGCCCGCCGTGGGGGTCTTTCTAAGGGATCCTAACCTGTATGTATGGCAAGGTTCGATGAAAACCAAGGAAAACTCTAAACGGTTATGTCGACGAGCGCGAGAAGGGTTTATATCTTAACGAAATGAGAGTCTATTATGTCAGAAGTCGGATCAAAGACCTTTCGAATGATATCTCATTCATCGTTGTATGCTTTGTATGTGCATAGAAAAGGGATGTTGACATCGGAAATAATATATATGACTTTTAAGATGGTATAATGTAAGATATGCGGTTCGGCAGAGAGAGTTTTAATACTGAATTTACTGTCACAGATTGTAAATTTATTATACTACAAAAAAAAAAAAAAAAAAAAAAAAAATCTTAATTTTTTTAAACTAAACGGTTTTAAATAAAAACTGTAAAAATTGTAAAAAAAAGGTTTTAATAAACTGTTTTCATGGTTCAGTTCCGCTGGAGTCCTTATAAAAACAAATAAGAATATTCTATAGTTGCATATAGTTTGTTTTTATATTTAAAAAAATTTTCATCAACTCTAAACATACAAAGACGCAACGATTCCATCGAAGAATGTGATACCTGTGATAGTTAATCTGCAATTTCATTCATAAAAATTAAACATATTACATCCATTGTATCAAATAGATGTACTTTTCATTTTTATTTTCAGTCTAGACCAGCCGTACTCAACCTTTTTATCTCACGGGCCGCATGCATATACTTGCGAGGTTAGGCGGGCAGCAGCACACTTAAACAAGTGGGTAAGTGTGATCGAAGATCGCTTAAAGGGTTTAGTTTAATATTCCTTTCAAAACATTTTATCCTTTCTTTAATAAATTCAAATAAATTTCATTTAGCAAGAAAAAAAAAAGTCATGTTTTTTATAAAGTAAAAGTTTACCGGTGTATTTTTTCGTTTTTTCGAATATCTAAACCAGCCCGATGGCGAGTGAACCACGCTACTACATTTTGTCATAATAATATCTGTCATGCGGACTAAATGCGATATTTAAAAAAATAATTTCAAAATTAAACATGTTGTACACCTTCAAAATGTTATGCGAATATTTCCATAATCGGATTTTTATCATGATTCAGTATGTTTCTCAAACTCATATATTTACTATTCTCTATTACTCATATTGATACTCGCTTTGTATTATTCTCAAACATTTGAAAAATTCGTTAAACTTCCAATAGGACGTCAGATTTTCTTTTTAATTATCTAATGACGTGATATTAATCTGCTTTGTGTACATACATATACTCATACTCCTTGTATTTTTGAGAAACCTTTGAAAATTTCCGTTTTATTACGACTATGACGTCAGTCAATTTTACTTCATATTGATCTTTTTTTTTTCAATTGGTGAAACATTTTATTTCATTTTCATTTTTCACGTGGAAATCGTTCAATAGAAAATTAATTATTGTAGAAAGAATTTCATTGTGGATTTTTAATTTGTGGCAACTGCTATAAACAAAAATGTTTAAATTTAATAGGAAAAGGCTGCTAGAATTTTGGTTTTTTATCTCTATTTATTAAAATAATACGATTTTTTCAAATTTTAATATTTTGAGCTTCATATCTGGTATTCAGCTATACTATAAACACAAAGTTTCAACTCTGTAAGTTATATAGTTTCTGAGAATGGCTCTGTGACGGACAGACAACGGAGCGGGAGTAATTGGGTTTCGTGAGATGAACGAAACCCTAAAAAGGGTAAAAAAAGTAATTAAAATAGTAAGATACAAAAGTAGTATAACAAAGCTGTATAGCAAAGTTAATATTTTCAGTAGTGTTGAACATTTGTTGCGGAAAAAATGTTGCCAAAAAATTTTAACACTAGTATTTCAAAACAATAAACTTCGTGGTAGATTTTTACTGCAAATGTAGTAGAAATATGCCTCGAAGTTTGTTGTTTGGAAATAGTCTTGTAAAAATAGTTTGGTTCCGATTTTTTCCCGCCACAAAGGTCCAACCCTAAAAAAGCAGTATTAGCGCTATAAAAAGTATAAAAAGTAACACTATAACAATGCAGAATTTTTAAAGAAAAATAAATCAGGGTATTTTCTCTAATAAATCAGTAAGCGCTCAATGCAAAAACTTTGTATTATTTTTTTAATTTTAAAAATGTATATTACACATTTAATTAATTTGAATAATTTTTGGTTAGTGTTGAAAACTAAGAAATGTATACACCACTGTAACACATATAAAACTACATGTAAAAAAGAACTTTTGACTAAGAAAACGGAATTTAAGATATTTAAACACTACTTTAAATTAATTATAAGTAACAGGGCAGGTTTTGTCTTCCCATGAAAATAGATAAAACAACGGTGAACGTCTTAAATATTTTTTATACACATCTCAATTAATTTTATAAATATGAATTAATGATTATGTGTCTGGGCCGCACATAAAAGATCCCCGGTCCGCAAGTTGAGTATGGATGGTCTAGACCAGCGGTTCCCAACCTGGGGTACACGTAATGATATCAGTAATGGCGGTAATCACAGAAATGGTATAACTGAAAACACATAAAGAAAGTTAATAGTTTTGAATTACAAAGTTTAGCCTCATGTGTAACTATGTTACACTCAAAATGCTAATAATTCATTGATAATTCAACGTCATTAGCTTCGCCCACTGCTATTCATATTGCATGAGTACTTATATATTTCCCCCTATCTTCGCGAAAACATCCATTGATCATTATACAACGTTCCTTTCCCACCTCTTTTTCCTTATTGTTTCTTTTTAATAATAATTGCAAAACGCCTAAATTACGCCAGAGCTGTTGGTTTTAATTTTTAATTTTAAAAGAGTTGAAAATCAGGCCCTTATTTTCGTTTTCGAATAGGCGGAGTTATATCATTAACGTATATTAATTGGAAAGCTTCCTTCCTTTTAATGAGGATATAACTTGAAATGTTTACTTATTATTTGAATGATTTGGTTTTCCGTTTAAAATGGATAACTCGTTGAAATCCGGAATTCTTAAGAGTTCTGCAACTGTGATTGAAATTCAACCTGATGATTATGGGAAATAAAAGTTATTCGAAACAACTTAAATTCGAAACGAATTATTTAGAAATGCAAGAGAACCTGGGCGTAGCTGTTATAAAAGGCCTGTTCTGATAACTAATAAACGTAATTCTTTAAATAAACCTGAAAACAACAGTGCTCCCTTAAGAGCCTTACGCTAGTCACGCGAAGAAACGCTCAAGCTAATGGAATCAAGCTAATCAAGTCTATGGGAAGGTTCTTGCGCGATTTCTCGCTCGCATTTTAATATTTTTAAATGATTTTTTTTTTTTTTTTTTTTTTTTTTTGCAAAGGATAGCTGAGGTCGATCTATAACGTTGTTAGTTTTTACTTTTTTTGATTTTGGGTACAGTTTTTTTTTTTTATAAGCGGACATTTTCAATTTTGGAACCGGTTGGAACCGGTTCTGAAAGTAAAAGTACCCTTATATAAAAAAAAACTGGAACCAAAATCGAAAAAGTAAAAACTAACAACGTTAGAGATCGACGTCAGCTATCCTATGCAAAAAAATCATTTAAAAATATTAAAATGCAAACGAGAAATCGCGCAAGAACCTTCCCATAGACTTAACATTAGCTTGCGCGTTTTTTCGCATGAATGATGTAGGCTCTTAATGAATAGGAAATATAACAATGCATAATTCTTGAAATGGATTTTCATTTATGGGAGATGAAGATCCTAACAATATGTGGGGGAAGATGGGGGGTGGTGGGTATTAATGATAAATAGCGGGTACTCCGTAATTAAAAGCCTAAGCAAGGGGTACGTGAAAGAAAAAAGGTTGGGAAGCGCTGGTCTAGACTAAGATTAAAGTCCCACATCACAATGGTATGTTTTTTTTTTTTTTTTTTTTTTTTACTTTACTTTCATCACGGATAAACAAAGCAGTGAAACTATTAAAAGTGCTAAATGGCGAAAATTCGTCATTGAAACTGAATTATTTTTAAAAGAAAACGTGTATTCCCATACATGAAATTTGAAGCATTTCATCTACAACTGCAAGAAATGAAGCGCTGTTGGTCAGTCAGCCCCCCAATATCCTCTCCCCAATTTCCCCATGGGGTTAAACCCATGGGTGTGCAATGCATTCGTATATAAACTAACTTTGTAGAATATAATCGAAAGGATAGATTCACTTTTGTTTACTACATAAAATATGAAAACATTCATGAAAATAATTCATTTAAATTTACTAAAATAGATGTTTGATGAAAAATATATACAAAGAGGTGTTTAAAAACTTTAAAACCCTAGATGTTAACAGTATAAAAACTCTCTCCGAGCGCTTTCGGCTAAAATCCAAGCCATTATCAAGGAGGAAAAAATCAGCGGAAAATAAAGTTCGATGTTGACCAAGTCTAGACGCTGGACGACAGGAAACGCTTTACAACCTTTAGCAGGTAGACGAAACCACTATTAGTGAGGGATAGAAGTCGAAAGGAATTTGGGGGTAATTCTGTTATACTTAGACAGCTGTAAAAATCTATATATTTAACACGAAAAGCGCATTCTGTCAAATTTTCCGCACGAATATCATCTTTTTGAGCATGCGCCAACGTTTTTTGAAGGCTTCTCCCCTCAGCAAGAGGAAAGCTGATGGATTAGCCCTCACCTGTTTAGCCTAGGGGGCTTGAAAACTGATCGAGTCACCATTGCATTGGAAGCATAGACCTTCAAATATATTTTTGCTCTGGGATTGAAAGCTAAAGCTTTTTTTTAAGAGCTCGTGTTTCCACTACTAAATATGCATATTTTTTCGCAAAATTTTAAAGAGAACTTGGATACAGTTATATATTTATAACGGATTGAAATGTTGGACAGTTCGGAAGATGAGAACAATTTTTTTTATTGCTATGTTAAAGAAGCCGACGCGAAAACAAACTAACAAACAAAAAACGAGAAGAAAAACATTTCTTTTACAACTAGATAACAATATTTTTTCACGAATTTTTTACACGGTCTGTAAAACCGTTTTATCTATCCCCAATAAAGATTTCAAAGAGTTCGGACAAAACTAACCTTTTATTTTAAAACTATGAAACGACTCTACGTAAAAAAAAACAAGAACGAAAAATCATGCGTCAAGCATAGATTAGGTAACACTTTCCAACGCTTCCAAAATAATTTTACGAATCATACTCTTTAATAAGCTAAAAGATAACATCTAAGTAATCCGAATACTTTTATTCAGCCCTGTATAGGATCTATAGATTTGTATATATACTACATAGGATGCTAAATTTTAGTTCAGTTAGGAAACGCGTAGCACAGTTTAAAATTCTCCGTCTGGAGTTAAATAATACGGAAATGTGTTCGCGAACTTTTGTGCTTCCCTGTATAGGATCTACAGAATTTATACACACCACGTAATATACAAAAAGCGATTTAAAATTAAAATCGCGTTCAATAACTTAAAACGCACTTCCAGGAATTATTGTTAACATACAGTAGAGAATTCTTTTGTGTGTCCCTGCAAATGAACGATGACTGCTATACACACAATATTCTGTAGTAAGTCTCTTGTAATGTACCTTATATAAATTTCAATGCGTTTAAAATAGGGAAACATTATTTAAATAAACCGCAGACGATTTTTCTCCATAGACGTAATGTAACGGAATTCTTTTGACTGTCCCTGTAAAGTAACTATAAGTGCTATGCACACCCTATTCCATATTAAGCTTCTTCTAATGCACCTTAGTGATATATATAAATTTCAATGCGTTTAAAATAGTGAAACATTATTTAAATAAACCTCAAATGATTTTTCCCCATAGACCGCAATGTAACGGAATTCTTTTGAGTGTCCCTGTAAAAAAACTATAAGTGCTACACACTTCCGTTGAAATAGGGAACATGCTATAGATAACGACTATAACATATAAAAATTGCAGAGCAATCCGAGCATATTTACGGGAGTTAGAGCACGGACAGACGGCAGACGGCCAGACAAACCGAAGTCATAAACACTTTTCAACTAGGTTGGAAAGTGTTAAAAAGAAAAAGAAAAAGAAAATGAGCCTTAAATCTCCTCTTGATCTCTTCACTTTTCATATCCATATCCAGAATCGAAAGGACAAAAAAATAATAATAATAAAATTCCTGTCGTCTAGCGTCTAGTCTTGGTCAACATCGAGCTCTCCGCTGATTTTTTCCTCCTTGATAATGATTCGGATTTCGGCCGAAAGCGCTCGGAGAGAGTTTCTGTACTGTTACATCTAGAGTTTTAAACTTTTTAAAACCTTTTTGTATATATTTTCATCTAACACTTATTTTAATAAACTTTAATGAGTCATTTTGATGCATGTTTTCATATTTTATGCATTCGTATATTTTAAATATCTCCTCAGGAAATTAATATTTTTAACTTATTTTTTCCTTGTACTCTTCTTAAACGAGGTCTCTCTCTCTCTCTCTCTCTCTTTTTTTTTTTTTTTTTTTTTTTTTGTCAAAATATTTCTAAAATATATACTTAATTTATTATTTTACATGTTAAAAGCTGGCTAGCTGTGAGTAATATTTTAACATTTCAAATAAAATTACGTATATATTTTAGAAATATTTTGACAAATAAAAAAAATGGAGACAACCTTTAAGACGAGTACACAGAAAAAAAGAATTTAAAAATATTAATTTCCTGAGGAGATATTTTAAAAATACGGATACATTCCATTCCCACGGATTTAACATTAGCGAGTTGACTGAACAACAGCATTAAGTCTCATAATTCTTATTATAAGAACCAAAAGGGTGCATATGTCTAATCTATATAATTTTTTAATCAATCACAATTATTGGTAAAGATTGACGGAAATTGCAATTAAAGGGTAATCTTCTATTCGGAATCAACTACTCTTCAATCGTCAGATAATAATAAAGTACTTTAAAATTGCAGTAAACAACTTTAATTATCTCGTCGGAAAAACCCATTCATAAACTGTTTTCAACTCAGCTAAGTACATGGAATAAACGCCCACGTGAAAGAATGATTATCACGTGCTATCATGTGCTTTTCCCAGTGACGTCATCCAAGGCTATCAAGAACTGAAAACTCTTTAGACTTTAGTCAGTTGTTGTGTGAATTTCTTTTAAAATGTAGCGTGTGAAAATGTCAGAGCGATGTAAATGCTCTGTTAACTTGTAATCAAGATACCGTTAAATGTTTAAATATAATATAAATATAAAGGTGAAGAGTACTTAATTTAATTAAAACACATGTTAATAAACATTTTAATTTCAGCAAAGTAATAAAGTTTCAGAAATGAGTAATGTGCTGATCATCATCGATAATCATTTGGATTACATTTTGAATATGGAAACTCACAATGTGCTACGATATAACCCAATGGATAAACTTAAGGAAGGTTTGAACTTACAATCAGGTAAGCGAATGCATGCTTACTTAACTCTATTTACGAAGTATTATTTATACAATTAAAGAAACTATTTTACACGTTAAATAAACTGCGCTGCCGACAGATTATGAAAGACTGATAGTATGTATTAAATAAAAATTTTAAGCACATTAGCTATATGCTGAAAAAACTCGCTTTATAGAAAATAAAAACGAACGCAAAGAAAAGCGATTCGTATTAAATTAAATTGAATATCTTTAAAAATAATTAAAGATAGAAAATAAAAATGGCTACATTTAAAGAAAGCCAATTCATCGAGAAACTAAATTCGAGCAATTATTCCAACTGGAAATTTAAGCTCGAAATGCTTCTCATTAAAGAAGACTTATTCGAAGTAATAAGTGATCAACCGCCAACTCCTTTAAATGAGGATTGGAACAAAAAAGATAGAAAAGCAAGAGCTTTAATTAATCTAAGCATAGATGATGCACAAATTGTGCATGTAAAAAATTTTACCACAGCCAGGCAAACCTGGGAAGGTCTCAAAAGTACGCATGAAAGAGCAAATTTGAGTAGCAAACTGTATTTATTACGAAAACTGTACAGTACTAAACTGCCCGAAAACGGCAATATGATTACTCATATAACAAATATTCTACAAATAGTAGATAAATTATCCGCCATAGGCGAGAATATAAATGACTCACACATATCTGCACTATTTCTATGCTCATTACCGCCCAGCTACAACACGCTTATCACAGCATTAGAGGCAAGGCCCGAAGCCGAATTATCCCCAGATTTTATCAGAAGTAAACTCATAGATGAGTATAATCGCAGACAAGAAATGTCTGAACAAAACAACAGCTCTGAAAAGGCATTTAAAACACAAAGAAAACACACTTATAACGACTACAAAAGAAATTCAAAATATTGCAGTCACTGTAAGATGACAAATCATAATAATAGCGAGTGCTATCACCTCAAGAGCAGATACACACAGCACAACAAAAACAAACACACATATCAAAATGTGAATAACTTTAATAATAAAAATAAAGCTAAACCTTTTTCATCATCACTATGCTATGAAAACACAGAGAATTATAAAGAGAATACTGACTGTCACGATAACGCGAATGATCAGAAAATAAGCTCAAAAACTAATCAATCAGAAGATCGCGTACTAATAACAGAAAAATTAGGAAAACAAAACTGGATACTCGACAGTGGCAGTACCTCACACATTGCAAATGATAAGAGGTTATTTGATAAATTTAACAATTTTGAAAAATCATCAGTCACCATCGCAAACGGCAACAAACTCGAAGCATTCGGTTCAGGCGACGTTTTAATAAAAACGAAATCCCCAAATGGAGAAATAAAACTCACAAGACTACAGGAAGTCCTATACGTCCCAGAACTAGAATCCAATTTAATATCCGTAAGCAAAGCAACTAAAAATGGATGCAAATTAATCTTTGAAAATGACAAATGCGATTTAACGTTCGACGGTGAAATTTATATAAGAGCGAAGAACAAAAATAATTTATACATAATCGAACAAACAAACCACTCAGAAAATGCAGAAAACTATGCAAACGTCACACTAAGCTGTAATAATAATAAAGAATGTTTAGAAGTATGGCATCGAAGACTAGGACACCGTGATTATGAAGCAATCAAAACAATTGTAAACAAACAGCTAGCTACCGGAATAAAAATTAAAAACTGCAGACACAATAATAAATTATGCGAAACCTGCATCAAATCTAAATTAAACGACGCGCCATATCCAAAATCGGCTACAAATAGAGCAAACAAAGTTCTCGATTTAATACACAGCGACGTCTGTGGACCTATAAGTACACCAACACTAGGAGAAAAACAATACTTTCTCACATTCATCGACGATTACTCGAGATATACAACTATATACTTACTATCTAAGAAAAGCGAAGTAATTGATAAATTAAAAGAATACATTGCAATGGTAAATAATCAATTCGGTAGAAAACCAAAAGAAATAAGATCCGATAATGGAGGAGAATATAATAGCAACGAAATAGAGAATTATCTAAAGGAAAACGGGATATTACACCAATTCACAATTCCACACAACCCGAGCCAGAACGGCGTGGCAGAAAGGAAGAATAAAAGCCTACTCGATATGACACGTAGCATGCTTTTAGAAGCAAATTTAAATAAACAATTTTGGGGAGAGGCAATACACACAGCGACATATTTACAAAACAGATTACCAACAAGAGCGAACGACAAAACTCCATACGAACTATGGAAAGGTATCAAACCTGATCTCAAACACTTAAGAACCTTTGGATGTAAAGCATTTGTTTACATTAATAAAATACATCGAGGAAAACTAGATAATAGAGCGCAAGAAGGTATTTTTCTAGGTTACGACACACGTTCCAAAGGATATCGCATACACACAAAAGACAAACAAATAATAATTGCCAGGACTGTAAAATTCATAGAACATGAAATAAAACACTCAAACAACATTGAGGAAGATTCAAATCTCGAAGAAATCTCCACTGATGATAGAAATCAAGAAGAGAAGAATAAAAATTACATTGAAATTGACATTAATGATAATGAAAAACAACCATGCGAGTCCAAACAAACACAAATAGAACCAAGAAGGTCAAATAGATCTAACAGAGGAGTACCACCAGATAGATTTGTCTGTTTAGTTAAAGACACACAATCAAATGAACCAAAGAATTGGAACGATATCATGGAAATGAAAAATCCACACGATAGGGAAAATTGGCTCAAAGCCACCGAAAATGAAATCAAGTGCCTAGCTAAAAATAAAACTTGGACATTAGTCGATCCGCCACCAGGCAAGAAAGTGATAGGTTCAGAATGGACTTTTAAATTAAAACGCGACAACCTAAACCAAGTGCAAACCTATAAAGCACGACTCGTGGCACAGGGATACAGTCAGAAATTCGGAGTAGATTATGACGAGACCTTTGCTCCAGTTGTCTCTCATACCACAATCCGTGCATTTCTCATAGCAGCATTAAATCATAACCTTAAAGTTAATCATATCGACGTGAATACAGCGTTTTTACACGGAAACCTACAAGAAGAGGTATACATGAAACAGCCGGAAGGCTATATAGCTCCAAATCAACAAAACAAAGTATGTAAATTACAAAAAGCAATATACGGGCTTAAACAAGCCGCCAGAGCATGGCACACGAAAATCTCCGAGAGTCTTAAAGCATTAAATTTTATACAAAGTACATCTGACTCATGTCTTTTTATACGCGAAAATGGTGAAAACTCGACATACATTATAGTATATGTGGATGATTTGTTAATCGCCGGAAAAAACGAAGATATAATTGAATTAATAAACAATCTCAAAAGGGAATATGAATTGAAAGATTTGGGAGAAGTCAATAACTATCTCGGAATAAATATAAAAAGAGACGATAAAAATTTCTACTTAAACCAAAATTCAAAAATTGAAGAATTGGTAGATAAACTCAATCTTCAAAACGCAAAACCTTACAGCACACCTATGGAAGCAGGTTACAATCGACTCAACGATGATGAAAATCTATTACCTAACAATATTAAATTCAGACAAGCAACGGGAACATTACTCTACATCTCAACATTAACCAGGCCAGATATTTCAGCAGCGGTCAACATACTCAGCCGTAGAAATGAAACCCCTCGAGAAAAAGACTGGAAAGCAGTCAAAAGAATCGTAACATACTTAAACAACACAAAACACCTCAACCTGACGCTAAGTTCGAAAAATAAGCCTATTCTCGAAGTTTACGCAGATGCAGATTGGGGAGGTGATCCAGAAACTAGACGATCCACCAGCGGAAATATATTTATGTTAGGAAAATGTCCCATACATTGGACAACGAAAAGACAGACATGCGTTGCTCTGTCATCAGCAGAAGCTGAATACATTTCTGTAAGTAACGCAGCACAGGAAATACTATGGATGATAAAACTCCTGGAAGATTTAAAATTACCACAACAGAAACCCATAACAATATACGAGGACAATCAGCCATGTATAAAAATGGTTAAAAATGGTGAAAAACATACTCGAAAAAGTAAACATATAGATATCAGATTCCACGCGATAAGACAACTCAAGGAAGATGGAATAATAGATTTAAAGTATTGTCCCACAGAATTTATGACCGCAGATTCACTCACCAAGCCCAACCCCAAACCTGAATTCATTAAACACCGAAACAATCTGAACTTACTTCCTTATCCTACATAGAAGATTAAGGGGGAGTGACGGAAATTGCAATTAAAGGGTAATCTTCTATTCGGAATCAACTACTCTTCAATCGTCAGATAATAATAAAGTACTTTAAAATTGCAGTAAACAACTTTAATTATCTCGTCGGAAAAACCCATTCATAAACTGTTTTCAACTCAGCTAAGTACATGGAATAAACGCCCACGTGAAAGAATGATTATCACGTGCTATCATGTGCTTTTCCCAGTGACGTCATCCAAGGCTATCAAGAACTGAAAACTCTTTAGACTTTAGTCAGTTGTTGTGTGAATTTCTTTTAAAATGTAGCGTGTGAAAATGTCAGAGCGATGTAAATGCTCTGTTAACTTGTAATCAAGATACCGTTAAATGTTTAAATATAATATAAATATAAAGGTGAAGAGTACTTAATTTAATTAAAACACATGTTAATAAACATTTTAATTTCAGCAAAGTAATAAAGTTTCAGAAATGAGTAATGTGCTGATCATCATCGATAATCATTTGGATTACATTTTGAATATGGAAACTCACAATGTGCTACGATATAACCCAATGGATAAACTTAAGGAAGGTTTGAACTTACAATCAGGTAAGCGAATGCATGCTTACTTAACTCTATTTACGAAGTATTATTTATACAATTAAAGAAACTATTTTACACGTTAAATAAACTGCGCTGCCGACAAAGATTTCATACGAATTGATTATTCCGAACTGAGGACCCAGGAACTGAACCGAAGACCTTTGACTTAAATTGTCAATGCTCTACCTATTGAGCTACCTGGACCGACAACTGGCGAGAAAATTTCTCTCAGATAAGGTTATTGGCAATAGCATCTGGTCTGCCATGTTGACAGCTTTCAGTTAAAAATAATATAGTGTACTACGAAACCATAGTTTAACACTAGAACTACCATGAGCCGGCATTTTGACGGCTATCAAATGAATATATTCCGATTCGAACAAGAAATTTCTTTTCAAAATAAATTAAATAGCAAACTCCCAGGAATATGCTAAATGAATAAATTACATAGTTTTAAATAAAAATTCTGGTGTGAAATAGTTTTATAAAGCTTGAGTAAAATTTCCGTTAGTTCTAGTGTTAATGGAGTTTCATTACCAACGGTATATTCTGTGGTGCTGCCTAACACTTCGTATGTGCATATATGGTTTGGCCATTTTTGTTTTTCCCAAAGTTTAGAAGAAAAAAACTGATATTATTTGACTCTATGTGCTGCGGAAAAAAGAAAAAGAAAAAAAAAGGTGGAAATTGTGCGTTAAACGTGACATAGTAGGTGCGTTTTATATATTTTTAGGCTTAATATATCCGTAATAATATATCCTAGGTAAAAAAAGAAAAAGAAAAAAAAAGTTTTCACTTGTGTTCTGTAACGCGTCTGTCTCCTAGTTTATAAATATTGGACCTTTACCTAACTTAGTGAGACTACAGTAGGGATGTCTAAATAAATGTACAATTTTAAGAAAATTTTAAAAAAATGTAAAAAACAAGAGGGGAAAATTCTGCTATAAGACCGAATATAGATTGCCACACACGGTTTTTATTTAAAAAATAAACTAGCTGTAACTCAGAATAAAAACGCAATGACAACAAACAATTTTAAAATATCTAAATAACAAATAAAAATTCCCCTGTTAAAGTGTTGAGTTGTTCAATAACCATTCGATTTAGAAAAATATTTTTCTACCACTGAGCAATTTTTTTTAATGCAATTTAATTCATGTTGCTATGGCTGCAGACGATAAAACGATATCTTTGGAATAAGGGAATAAATAGAAGAAAAAATTTTGTTGATGTTTGTGATAAAATGATTTTCTTTATTTTTTAAAAATGTATATACATAATTCACTTTTATATTTTAACAGAATAATAAGTTTACTATAATTCGTTATTCATGCTATGGCCAGTATACACGATACACGTCGAGCCACAATGCCTTTATCATTATCTTTTTACGCGTAAAAGTTTCGCTGCGGTACTCCATTGTGAAGTTTTGTAATTTTTGAAATCTAATATTTGAAAAACGACATAATCATTAGATTTGAAATTTATATCAAGAAAAATACAATTTTTTACCATTCTAACGCAGTTTGTAAAACAATTTTGTGACAAATACTTTTCGAGTTATTAATTTTTTAAGTAACTTCAAATGTTTCATTTTCCGAGATTAATCTGTGGCAACGATGGATTGCTGTGACTTTTCATAAACATGAAAAATGATAGAGATTGAAAGAATAAGCCACCCTGTGTGTGGCTAAAAAAAAAAAAAAGTATATGTCATTTTTACACATTTGTTGAATTTTAAGCATTTTACTGAGGAAAATGAATTGAAACATTGCTACTCCGATACGTTTAAAGGAAAATGGATGAAATAGAAGGCCTTTTCACATATGTGTAATCAACGGACCTTCATGTAACTTCGCCACAATATAGTAGGGATGTCTAAATGCATTTTAATAAAAAAAAAAAAAAAAAAAAAAAAAAAGATAAAAAAGATACACTGTAAAAAAATTCACTTATTTAAGGGTGATTTTATGTCAATTTTCTGGCTTTTAATGGAAACTTTTTGCTTTGAGAGGAAATGGTAACTTTTCTCGGAATATCTGGAAATTTTAACGGAAAGTTTTATCATTCTTCAAGGAATGTTAAAAGCCCCACCAGTGGCTGAGAGGTTCTGCTCTCGAAGCTGGTAGACGGGAGGTGCTGGGTTCGATCCCAATCGCGCCCGTCGACCTAATCGTTCGGAGTTTTCGTGGTTTTCTTCGAGCCGTGGATTTATCCATGCGTAAATACGGGTTAGGTTCCCTTAGAAAGACCCCCACGAAGGGCACTCCTCCCGGGCCTATATCCCAAGTGTAGATAATTGGCCGCCAATAATCAACCCAACTCAACCCAAGGAATGTTAAAACCAAACATGTTCCTTTCGAGACGGACAAACGGAAATGTTCTTTTTCATTTATGAGAAAACGGAAAGTATGTAGCTAAATTTTCGTAATTGATCTTTTGGCCTATAACCATGTCGTTGGGTGTGGCCATGTGGCGTAGTAGGCTCTTATTTCTAAATTTTACATCCTTTTAGATGTTCATTATAAGATGACTTATAACATATGACGTATGTTCTTTTAAAATGAAAGCCAATGAGACGATATTTCGTGCTTTAACTTTAACCTCCTTTTGTTTCTATGTGCAATAGTTTAAAACTATAACGTCGAAAACATATTAAATATTTTAATTATTCAACTCCGCCCCCCAACTACCTTTTATGTCTAAACTACCTTTTATGTTTAAACCCCGCCCATCACTAGGGTGATATGCTTTCATTTGTAATGTAAACATTAATGCAGAAATTTAGCAATATAAAGTTTTTCGGAGTTCTGTCTGCAGTTCTTGCTAACTAGCAGTGTTAAAAATGTTAAGATTAATCAATATGTGGAATTCGCATGAATTTGATGGACTCTGTATGTGATATTACCTAATTCGCACACCACATTACATCCTACAATTTAACTCAGCTCGAAAACTCAATATATCACAAAAAAAAACAAAAAAAAAACATTAAACAAACGCTCAAAGACAAAAAATATATATCTGAATACTCCTATTCGCCCTATATCATATCTACAAACCACACATTTTATAGTACATAAATATCGATGATTTAAAATGGTGTAATATCGTCATTAAATCCTTCTCGAAAAAATTCCGAGCATAGACGATAACCACAAGCACAGAAAATATAACGTTTAGGGCGGAGCATCTTCAAGCTACAAAAGCAGAATTGTGAAGCTCTGTCGTTAAAAATTTCGCTTCCTTCTTTTTATGCATTTTTCCTCATATATATTTATGTAGATAATTTTTGATTGCACAATTCTGTTATATACCATAAGCAGCGTTGCCAAGTCTCCGGATTTTTACACACCAGTAATTTTTTAGAGAAAATGTTGTTCTCTTGAATCGCAAAATGCTCTGATTAAATAAAACAACATTTTCTGTACTAAATTACTGGTATCCAAAAAGCCGGAGACTTGGCAGGTCTGCGGCACACATGTTGAATGTTTATAAAAAAAAAAAAAAAAAAAAAAGCTAATTGCTCTATAAACGTAATATATTATATTAATTATCATATTTTTTGTCATTTTTATCACTGAAAGAATACTATGAAAAGAAAATTAAGCTTTAGAACATACTTTAAATTTATAGAATTCGTTGCAATGTTTTTGAAAAATGTGGCTCTATTTCGCAATTCAAATAATACGTATTTTTAATTTTTTTTAAATATTTGCTAGTTGTTTTTAAGATGAAATTTATTGCTGGCTTACCTAAGAAAACACAAAGCAACACTGCCAATGTAAAATGCACTGACTGTATTCATTTTCCATCGAGCAACTCTATAAACATAATATATTATATTAATTATCATATTTATCACTGAAAGAATACTATTAAAGAAAAATTAAGCCTTAGAACATACTTTAAATTGATAGAATTTAATGTTTAATGTTGCAATGTTTTTGAAAAATGTGGCTCTATTTCGCAATTCAAATAATATGTATTTTTTTTATTTTATTTTTAATATTTGCAAGTTGTTTTTAAGATTAAATTTATTGCTGGCTTAAGACTACCTGAGAAAACTCAAAGCAACACTGCTGATGGAAAATGAACTGACTGTATTCATTTCTCATCGAGCAACTTTAACTTGTTTCTTTAAGCTCAATAAATGTTTAAATAAGAATACATACAATAAAATTGACAGAAAATTATTAAGAAACAATAACTTTTAGCTTTAAAACTCACATTATTCTTGCGAATTGCAACAGTTCCGAAAATACAAAATCCATATATACGAAAAGAGGGACAGAACACATTGTGGCAGTTTTATGATTGAAAGGCTAAATTTATCTCTAATTTTCAGAGAATCCACTTTGATCTTGTAATTCGGAATTTTTCTTTCTTTTCTTTTTTATTTTTTATACCGCTAACCAGGCCCCTACCTGCCCGGCATGAATGCCTAGCTTAACGGGTTAGTAGCTGGGTGCGTGGCGGAAATCGCCTGATCACAGCATGGCTGTGATCCACCTGACTATTGATTTGTTTACATCGCTGCTGTGCTTGCTCTCTTGTGATTTGCTACCGTTATCTTTGTTTGCCGGTTCAAGGTTTCTGTTTAACTTTGTTGAATTGACAGATTTAATAGGTCTCGTAATTTAGAACCTTGATCAGGTGACGAGACCCTCACCTGACCAGGCACCCCCAGAGGTATTATTCACAGGTAACTTGGAGGGCTTTGCACCCACGACGGATTTTACATGCACCAGGTGCCATTAGCGTACATAGAGGAATTTTTCTTTCAAGATTCAACGAGGAGAACTTAGTACCACGCAGGCGCTCACTCGTTATTTTAATTCCCGATTTTGAAACTATCTGAAAATAATGCAACATCACACCACTTTTTCATCATTAAATGACTCATTAATTTTACTGGTATGAGCTGAATATTTTTATCCTGCTGTTGTTGTGGTGTTCTTATCCGTGTGCTTTCAAACGTAAACTCTAATATTCAACCCCATGTTGTTTATTTTAGTGTATTTAAGGTGCAGTAATTTATTATTATTATTATTATTATTATTATTATTATTATTATTATTATTATTATTATTTATTATTATTATTTTGTAAGAGCTGAAGATACAATCTCTTTCCATTTAATGACGAAAATCTCTTTTGAAAGTATTTTCAACGAAAAATCTTATGAAAATTCAACTGTTAAATATTCATTTGTGATTGCTTGAACAAACATGTTGATAAGAGGTGTGAAATTTCTGTAGGAATGCGAAAATAGTCTCTCATCTCCAGATTGACCAATAGCTTCAAAAAATTATAACAATGAAATTAACATATTTTTTCCGTATAAAATAGTTCATATCATCTTATTATTTTGTCTATAGTAATTTACATTTTTTTTTTAATTGTCGGTAATGCCATTTATTATCGGAATTTTATTCAAAAATTCAGAGGACTCAGGGATGTGAATAAATTTATTCAATTTCAGCCAATAATATGAAATTCCACAGTTGATTTATTATTATATTATATATTATCTAAAAAATATTTTTCAGAACAAAAATTATTGTTACTATTATTGATATATCTACGTATTATGGAAGCTACTTCTATTTATTTCAATAGTAAAAGTCATGACATTTATTTTCTTATCAAGTTATTAACCTGAATTATCGTCTCCCGGAAATCTAGAAATAATAATAATAATAATAATAACAATAACAATAATTGAACAATAGATGCAAATAACGCATTTTGGAACAATATAATTTTTTAAAAATGATATGCTTTAGGCATATGCACAAGGCGAAAGCTCAATCTTGTATGCACGAACTCAAGGCCGAAACAGCGAAAAAAACTCTTCGAGTTCCCACTTGACGATAAATAATGAAATCTGGCAACGGCACAGAGAGAGGTTTTTCTTTCTTTTCGTTTGGTGAGGTTTTGAATTCCTTCGACATTCTCCTCGGTAAAATATTTAAAAGTAGAATAAAAATAACATTTTACCCAAAATTTGGGAAAGTATTGCTACTTATCCCAAAATTCCCTGGATATTAGGAAATTTTCCCCAAATCACTAAAATCGTTTGAATTATAGTAGATCAGAGGGATTGATTAGGGATGTGAATATTCCCTATATATGAGTACGCGGGGTCTCACTACGTAAGCAAGACCACGGCCAAACTCGATTCTCTCTTCCCTCATACGGCCTTCACAATCACCCCTTAGTTTCGGAATCGTTAAAAGGCTGCTTCGCCGGTAGATGGCGCGATATACTTACCATAAATAATGCAAACATTATAAGTAAATTTCTATATTTATATACATTTAAATTCTTGATTACTTGAAACATTGGTAATTCTGAGCGTAAAATGCACAATAAAAAATTTAAAAAATAATTACTAGTTTCATAATAGTAGTAAGAAAATTAAGCAAGTTCGCCAATATCCGGCAATGAACTCATATCGATTTTTTTCTCTCAAAACATGGATTATTTTTACACGATTCTTAATTATTAAAAATATGTATATATATATGTATATTCAAAACAATTTTCAATAAATTTAATCATTATAGGTACTGATCTGAAATATATAAGCATTATATGTAACATATCTATCTTTTACTTCGGCGTTTTCTTTACTACAAACAGGAAAAACTAAAAGATTTAGAGATAAAATAACTAAATACAACGCTTTAAGCAATTAAAAATAGTTTAAATAACATCCTACTACAAAATGTAAAACAAACATTATAAGTAAATTTCAATACATTAAAATTCTGGATTACTTGAAACATTGATAATTCTGAGCGTAAAATACACAGCAAAAAATTAAAAAAATAATTACTAGTTTCATAATGGTAGTAAGAAAATTAAGCAACTTCGCCAATATCCGGCAATAAACTCATATCGAATTTTTTTTTCCTCAAAACATGGATTATTTTTACACGATTCTGAATTATTTAAAATATATGTATATATGTGTACATTCAAAACAATTTTTAATAAATTTAACCATTATAGGTACTGATCTGAAATATATAAGCATATAGAAATATAATAGAATTACATATAAAATTAAATATTATATTCTAGTTCTGGAAAGTCATGGTATAAAAGTATGTATATAAAAATAAAAATATACTTTCATGTTTCATAATATCAACAGAATAAGAAAACATATTTCGCCAATATCCGGCAATCAACTCACATCGCTTTTTTTTTCTCAAAACATGGATTATTTAACAAATTTATAATAATTTTTACAGGTTTTATTATTTTAGAGAATGAACAAGTTTTTTTTTTTTTTTTTTTTTTTTTTTTTTTTTGCTGTAGCATTATGTACTATGAGAGAATAGTTTTTGTGGAAATTTTAGAATATTGTGTAGTTACAGAAATTACAGAATATTTTTTCAGATTTTTAAAATATTAATTCATAAATCTATCCACCCTACTTGTATATATATATGTATCTATAGGTATATGCAGATTCTATTTCTTGATTAGACTTTAAACATTGATAATTTTTACAGTGAAATATACATTAAATATTATAAAATTAAAATTAAGTAAACTTTAAAATTTTTCTTGATAAAGAGTTCTTACATGCAGATAAATTGGTTTCATTTGTAAAATACCTTGCCATATTTTTTTAAATGATGGGCAAGAATTTTGCATATATTAATGAGCATATATTTATTTTATGCTCGTTTAAGTCACATTCCCCATAAGGGTTTTTTATTAGTCTTGGATATATCAATTCATAAATAGTTTTGACGAACGAAACGCAAAGATAAGGAAATTCTCCATTAGTAATGGTAAGTAATAGCGCCCCCTACGTTCTTCCGGGGAGAAACTCTTATTCCTCTTGAACAAAGGGAAAATGACTTTTTGTTACGGCCGTATAAAGGGAAGGAGAAAATCGAGTTAGGCCGTGTCATTTCAGAGTACCCCTTTAACAGAAACATGCCCCCACCCCCTTCCCTTCATAACGCAAACATGCTTTTTAACACTTTCCAACCTAGTTGAAAAGTGTTTATGACTTCGGTTTGTCTGTCGTCTGGCCGTCTGTCCAGGGCTGTAGCTAGATGTAAACAATAGGGGGTGCTCAAGAAAATGTAAGGGGGGCTGGTACTATTTCTCTCTCTCTGACACATGCACGCACAAACACAGATATATATGATCAAAGTATTATATAGAAAGATAAATTAGTGCATATTCAATTGTAGGCACTATGTTCCTTATTATTATTTGTTTCATGCTAATAATGGAAAACACTGCAAAATGAAAATTTTCTTTATATAACTAATGCAAGAGTCAATGTTTGCATCAGCAACAAGTTGCTAATTCTTAGTATGTGCAAATGGGCAGTTATATGCAGTTTTTAAACAAATACTTCAATTTAGTATTTATGCAAAATTGTAAAAAGCCCCCAAACTAATTTCAATATTTGAACAAAGTTTCATTCGGATTTTTGAAACAGAATTTCATTTGGTGGCCTTGGCAACTTTCCAGGGGGGGGGGGCTCAAAAATTTCCAGGGGGTGCTGAGCCCCCCCCCCCCCTGGCACCCCTCTAGCTACGGCCCTGCGTCTGTCCGTGCTCTAACTCCCGTAAATATGCTCGGAATTGTCCTGCAATTTTTATATGTTATTGTCGTTATCTATAGCATGTTCCCTATTTCAACGGAAGTGTGTAGCACTTATAGTTTTTTTACAGGGACACTTAAAAGAATTCTCTTACATTACGGTCTATGGAGAAAAATCATTTGCGGTTTATTTTAATGATGTTACACAATTTCAAACACATTTAAATTGATATATATCACTAAGGTGCATTAAAAGAAGCTTAATATGGAATAGGGTGCACATAGCACTTATATTTACTTTACAGGTACAGTCAAAAGAAATCCGTTACATTACGACTATGGAGAAAAATCGTCTGAGGTTTATTTAAATAATGTTTCACTATTTTAAACGCATTGAAATTTATATATATATATCACTAAGGCGCGTTACAAGAGGCTTACTACAGAATACCGTGTGTATAGCAGTCATCGTTCATTTACAGGGACACACAAAAGAATTCTGTACTGTCTGTTAACAATAATTCCTGGAAGTGCGTTTTAAGTTGCCGAACGCGATTTTAAATTTAACTCACTTTTTGTCTATTACTTAGTGTGTATAAATTCTGTATTTCATATACAGGGCAGCACAAAAGTTCGCGAACACATTTTCGTTTATTGAAAGAAACTCCAGAAGGAGAATTATAAACTGTGCTACGCGTTTCCTAACTAAACTAAAATTTAGCATCGTATTCATTTGTAAAATTATTTTGGAATCGTTGGAATGTGTTTCATAATCTATACTTGACGCATGATTTTTCGTTCTTGGTTAAAATTAGTAATGTACTTAATATCAAATACTGATTAAAAAGAAGGAAGCTTTCCTATTAATAAATATTAGTTAGTGAAATAATCCCGCCTATTCGAAACGAAAATAACGGACTGCTTTTCAACGCGTTTTAAAATACAGCTGTAACAATAGAAGCTCTAACATAATTAAGGCATTCTGCAATTATTATTAAAAACGAAACAATAAGATAAATATGGTGGGAAAGTAATATTGTTTAATAATTAATGTTAGTTTTTGCGAAGATCGGGTAAATATACAAGTTCTCATACAATATGATTATCGGTGGGCGGAGCTAGTAACATTGAATTATCAATGAATTATTATGTCTAGTGGTCATACCCCTCATTTTGAAAGTAACATATTGGACTTACACATGAAACTAACTTTGTAATCCAAGAAGCATCAACTTTCTTTATTTGTTTTCAGGAAAACAATTTTTGTGATTTCCGCCATTACGGATATTATTTTTACGTACCCCCAGCCACGGCCTAACTCGATTTTCTCCTTCCCTTTATACGGCCGTAACAAAAAGTCATTTTCCCTTTGTTCAAGAGGAATAAGAGTTTCTCCCCGGAAGAACGTAGGGGGCGCTATTACTTACCATTACTAATGGAGAATTTCCTTATCTTTGCGTTTCGTTCGTCAAAACTATTTATGAATTGATATATCCAAGACTAATAAAAAACCGTTATGGGGAATGTGACTTAAACGAGCATAAAATAAATATATGCTCATTAATATATGCAAAATTCTTGCCCATCATTTAAAAAAAATATGGCAAGGTATTTTACAAATGAAACCAATTTATCTGCATGTAAGAACTCTTTATCAAGAAAAATTTTAAAGTTTACTTAATTTTAATTTTATAATATTTAATGTATATTTCACTGTAAAAATTATCAATGTTTAAAGTCTAATCAAGAAATAGAATCTGCATATACCTATAGATACATATATATATATACAAGTAGGGTGGATAGATTTATGAATTAATATTTTAAAAATCTGAAAAAATATTCTGTAATTTCTGTAACCACACAATATTCTAAAATTTCCACAAAAACTATTCTCTCATAGTACATAATGCTACAGCAAAAAAAAAAAAAAAAAAAAAAAAAAAAAAAAACTTGTTCATTCTCTAAAATAATAAAACCTGTAAAAATTATTATGAATTTGTTAAATAATCCATGTTTTGAGAAAAAAAAAGCGATGTGAGTTGATTGCCGGATATTGGCGAAATATGTTTTCTTATTCTGTTGATATTATGAAACATGAAAGTATATTTTTATTTTTATATACATACTTTTATACCATGACTTTCCAGAACTAGAATATAATATTTAATTTTATATGTAATTCTATTATATTTCTATATGCTTATATATTTCAGATCAGTACCTATAATGGTTAAATTTATTAAAAATTGTTTTGAATGTACACATATATACATATATTTTAAATAATTCAGAATCGTGTAAAAATAATCCATGTTTTGAGGAAAAAAAAATTCGATATGAGTTTATTGCCGGATATTGGCGAAGTTGCTTAATTTTCTTACTACCATTATGAAACTAGTAATTATTTTTTTAATTTTTTGCTGTGTATTTTACGCTCAGAATTATCAATGTTTCAAGTAATCCAGAATTTTAATGTATTGAAATTTACTTATAATGTTTGTTTTACATTTTGTAGTAGGATGTTATTTAAACTATTTTTAATTGCTTAAAGCGTTGTATTTAGTTATTTTATCTCTAAATCTTTTAGTTTTTCCTGTTTGTAGTAAAGAAAACGCCGAAGTAAAAGATAGATATGTTACATATAATGCTTATATATTTCAGATCAGTACCTATAATGATTAAATTTATTGAAAATTGTTTTGAATATACATATATATATATACATATTTTTAATAATTAAGAATCGTGTAAAAATAATCCATGTTTTGAGAGAAAAAAATCGATATGAGTTCATTGCCGGATATTGGCGAACTTGCTTAATTTTCTTACTACTATTATGAAACTAGTAATTATTTTTTAAATTTTTTATTGTGCATTTTACGCTCAGAATTACCAATGTTTCAAGTAATCAAGAATTTAAATGTATATAAATATAGAAATTTACTTATAATGTTTGTTTTGCATTTTATAGTAGCGTGTTATTTAAACTATTTTTAATTGCTGAAAGCATGGTAATTATTTATTTATCTCTAAATCTTTTAGTTTTTCCTGTTTGTAGTAAAGAAAATGCCGAAACAAAAGATACATATGTTATATATACCTTTTATAATGAATAATTGCAAAGATTCTTGTATTTTTATGTATAGAAGTAACATTTACTAAGCATTATTTATGGTAAGTATATCGCGCCATCTACCGGCGAAGCAGCCTTTTAACGATTCTGAAACTAAGGGGTGATTGTGAAGGCCGTATGAGGGAAGGGAGAATCGAGTTTGGCCGTGCCCCAGCAGACCCGCCACGTACCCCAGTTTGGGAACCGCTGTTCTATTACATAAATCAGTTGCTGGAAAGTGCCAGCTACTGATTTATTAAATTTACTCACTTCTTTTTGTTAGGTAAACATCTGATTCTTTCTGTTTTTTCTTAAAAAATATTTCGAAGAAAAATTCTGGTGTGAGTTTAAGTTAAAGTAAATGTTATTTTTATGGTTATTTCTTGAAGGTCCTGAGCATGCATGTAAATGCACATGTACTGCTGCCAGCGATAGAAACATTCAGCATTTTTAAGTTGGTTCAATTATTAATTTAAATTTTAGCTTACCTAATTAATGTGACCTTGCCTTATAATGCTACACTTCGCTGTAGCATTCGCATATCAACTGGAGCAGGCCCTGACTATCGCATGGGCACGCGGGGCCGAAATTTCTGAGGGGCATGAAATTTTTCATAATTTCATCTAAATTTCCATTAAAAAAATCATTTTGTCAACATTTCTTTTAGGACTTTTGTCTGCACTCAGAATCAGCTTAATTTTATCATTTAATATCAATAACATCATTATTCTTATGACAGATTCTTATGACAGACTTATATCAGACTTCTTATCAGTATTTTCTAGTAATTGATGGTCTGTTTTTTTTTTCCTAGTCATTTAATTTTATCATATTGCCTATTTATTTGAAAAGTGACACAATTGAAAAAAATGTGATACTTGAGATTAAAATACGATAAGTATATAATAATAATACACTATATTGCCAAAGGTGACCGGTCACTTGCGATTTTAGACGTTTTGTTAACTATCTAGAAAAATACATGAGGAATTAACCTGAAACTGCAGGTGTGTAAACAGTATAGTATAAGTTATATATTTCCGCGAAGATTTTTTCACGAAACCCCATAGGGGACTGTCAACAAATTGAAAAATATTGAATATCTTTTGGATAACCCTGTAAAAACTAATGTCGCAAAGACGTTCAAACTCGAGATTATTAATAAGGGGATTATAGTAATATACTGTGTTCATTTTTATGAGGATAGCATGTATACTCGTAGAGAAATTAAAGTTTTTATAAAAACAGTCCCAAATTTCGCCTAGTTTTTTGCTTATAATTTGCAGAGTTCTTAATATAAAAAAAAGGTTCTTTTCAGAAAATATGAAAAATAACATTGTACATAATACTCTGTGATCAGAATTAAAAAAAAATAATAATTGGATGAAAAATGAGCAGGTTTACTAAAAAATGGTTCACTGCGCATGCGCGAATGCAATCAAAATATAATATACATAATGTATTAGCTAAGTATATAAAGCAGCTTTTGTGAAAGTCTCAAAATCATAGCTTGAAAATTCTTAAAATTATTGTTCATAGAATAAGCTCGAAATCCGTTGTTCCCAAAAGAAAGCAAAAATATGAGGGGTTGTATCCAAATTCTAGACACACGGCAGTGTGTCAGCCAAGTTCCCAAAGCAAAAAAGTCGACACACCGACCGTGAGTATATTTACACGAACCATTTCGAGCTGTTTTCGCCAAATTTCGGCACTCTACTACTGAAAATCTATTTGACCTACGTACTTGTAATTTTAAATGTGTAGTAAGGCTCCCTTATTTATCCAGAATCCAAATTTTTTTAAATAACGCATAATTAGTTTCCGAGATAATGATACTTGAAAATGTCTGATAATCGATAATTTTATTAGTGACTCACTCACTCATCAAAAAGATTTCATATATCTACTGCACTTACAGACTTAAAATTTGGTAAGAAGCTCGTTTACACTATAAGAAATGGAAAAAAAAAATCAAAAAATTCTGAAAATCGATTAATTACCCACTTGACAGTGTCCATTTTTACTTTAACGTTACGTCTATTAGGCGAAACTTTAATTTGCCAAAAAAAGCGCCAAAGTTGAATCCGGGTAAAGTAATGCGCATGAACTGCGAGAGATGGCGCCAGATGTTTAGTCTAGCGCAAAATAGGATGGTCTAGTGCAGGGGTTCTCAAACTATGGTACACGTACCAGTACTGGTACGACTGGTACGCGAAGGTCTGGCTACTGGTACGCAGAAGTCCGATACTGGTGCGTGGAATAAAATAAAAAATGCTGTATATTTTTATGGAATCATTAACTCGAAAATTTTCAAAAAAATTCCGAATGCGATTTATGATCTGTAAAAGCTTTTTATATTTTTTTTCTTACGAGAAATGTGTGTAATAGCAGACTTGCTGAAATTCGCACGCACCGCTTATGATACAATCAGTTTACCAGAATTATAAACAAAATTATTAGGATAAAAATGAAATTTTTAATAAAGACCTAATTTTAAAATTAATGAATGGAGTATTTTTAATTAGCGGAAGAACTGTTTTTAAACATGCTTTATAAATGGAATTATCTGAAGGTAAAGTCAGGATGCTTGAAAGTAGGTGTAGCTTGTGGGAGTAGGAGGAGTTAAAATCAAATAAAATTCAAAGTGTAATTTATAACACATTGTTCTCTGTGTACTAGAGCAGCTTCTAAGAGGAGTTGAAATAAAAGTTTTATTTCAAACATAATTAATAAATTAATTAATTCTGTTTATTGAAATATTTTTCTTCTCTTGTACAAGACGTGTTATAGTTTACTCCTATTTTATGGAGATCAGTTTTTAGCAGAGTAAGATTATTTAAACTGGTTGTCTGAAATCAAACAAAAACTGTGGTCGTATGCAGTGCGGATTTCAGGCATTGCTTTCTGCATATGTATTGAGTTGGTATATGTATAAATGTATGAAAAAACTTGCAAGTGCCTATTACTCGACATTATTGTCGCATTTAAATGTATGCAGATTATTAATGCAGTTGTATTGAGCGTGTGTTAAATGTACTAACTAAGCTTTGTAATAAAAAATTCGTTTCTCATTTGAGACATTATGCCACTGTATCTCACGAGAGAGGAAAGAAGTGAACTTATTCAGCTCCCCAATAATGTATTACTGGAGTCTTCATTCAAAAGGATGATTGTAACAGAATTTCACTAGCGAGAATATCAGAGTTCCGTCTCATATCGTTAATGTCTGCTTGTGTTTAGCACAACATATCTCTGTGAATGTGTTTTTTCTCCTTCGTTATATGAAAAACAAATACAAGAATAAACTAAACATCGAATTTGACTTATGACTAAAACTATCAAATATTGAGCTAGACATGAGGAAGCTGTGCTTTATAAAACAAGTCCACCCCTTTCATTAGCGATAGAAGCAAATTAGTGCAATTAGCCTACAATAACAGTATATGATCAATATAGGCCAATATGTCATTAAGTATTCTGGCCGTTTTTCCTTGACCAAAACACTGTATTTTGATATCATATGCATTATTAAAATTTAATGATGATACTACTTTTTACTTGAATGTTATTATAAAGCAGTCAATATAAGTACCAATTCTGTAATGTAATCATTCCTTTTTAAATACAATAAAAACCTGCTATGACGGAAACACAAAAGACCGGAGATATATTTCTTTTTAGACAGGTTCCTTTTTTACAGGTTTTTCTGTATTAGCCGCACGATTGTTACTTGGTGGTACGCGGAAATATGAACTTTGATTTAGTGGTACGTCTGTCTAAAAGTTTGGGAACCCCTGGTCTAGTGCATTATAGGATGTGGGATAGAATAGCCATAAGCAAAGAATAGGGCCTGGAGAATGCGATAGATGGCGCATCGTGTCCAGTAGAAGAGAAATAGTGAAGAAATATTTGATATGATGATGGAGGAGAGAGGAAGGGCTAGGGTAGTTTGATTTTAAGAAATATGAGAAATTGAAGTGTAAATAAATTTAATATGAAAAAGAAATATGTTAACTGTTCGAAATAACGTTTGCAAATGTATTTCGGTTGGTAAAGTGATGAAGTGATTACTCTTAAAAAAAAGGCGCCTTTTCAAAGCCATACATTTTAAAATATAAGGAATAAAATTAAGTATAGTTGTATTAAAAAATACATAAAGTTTTTTTCCCCCTAATGTATTATAATACATTAGATTTTTTTTGTGATTATGTTTTAATGTTATTTTCTATACTGTTTCATATTCTTTCTGGTACTTACGTATTATCCGGGCCATTCTTATATTATTTATTATGTTAGCTACCATTTATTATTTTTACTAAAATAATGTTATTTACTATTTTTTTAAATGTTATGAATTTAATAAACATGTATTACATTTTATTTATTTATTTATTTTATATTAACTACCATTTTTTAACAATGTTACTTGATAATGTTAAATTACAGTGTTTAAAAACATGATTGGCAACCATTTTTGGCAATCTATCTCCTGGCCCGGATAATACACTCATGTACTTAGATATTAAATACTGACTGTTAACATGAGTCGTACAATAGGATTGAAAGTAGGTGACACAGTCATTTTACACAAAGTGATTACAATGCCTCCCGATGGAAGTTGTCTTTTCCATTCATTTGCCTTTTCACTATTTAATTCTGTTGATTTACAACAAACAAGTAGATTACGAGCAGAAATAGTTGACTATGTTTGTCGTAACTGGCAAGACTTGAGTGTATGGACATGCAATCAACACGGTGAACCTTACTATTCTGTTGAAGCATATCCGGTGAGTATGCTTAATTCGACAACTTATGGAGCTGTTTCGGAAGGGGCAGCAGATTTGTATTCCATAAGAATCGAAGTGTATCAGAGTGGAAGTCTTTGTGGTTTGTTTGGTGAAGAGGGCCGTCCTACAAAATGTTTCAGTGCGTAAACGCAGGAAAAACGTGTGAGATTAATTAATATTAAATAATGGTAATTCAATATTAAGACTATTTATTTCAAAAAGGAAACACATACCTACTTACTTGACAAAAAGTAATGATATCCCATCAAAAACATACATGTGAAAGAAGGCCAAGTTCGTTAACGGTTTCGCTAATAAAAGAAGTGAGATCTAACTGGAAACCAAGTTCTTTCGAAGCTCCTTAAATCATAGCTCCTGTCATGCATAACGTCATGCTGTCATTGCTTAAAATGATTTGTTATATTATTTGCTACTCAATAGAGCGACTTGGCAAGTTTTCTCTTATTCAAATTTCTCTACTTGATTGATCGGAACTTTAAGTTAATCACTTCCTTAACATATCAATACCTGAACTTCAACATACTTATTCGAATACTTGATTGATTACATCTTTGCCAATGACATACTAGACTAAATTGTACTCAGACTCAAAGATTAAAGTTGGTGGGTGAAAACTTGCCAAGTCGCTCTATTGAGTAGCAAATAATATAACAAATCATTTTAAACAATTGAAGAACGTTATGCCTGACAAGAGCTATGATTTAAGGAGCTTCGAAAGAACTTGGTTTCCAGTTAGATCTCACTTCTTTTATTAGCGAAACCGTTAACGAACTTGGCCTTCTTTCACATGTATGTTTTTGATGGGATATAGTAGTACGTGCAATATTGTGTACGCTATCTTGGCACTAATCAACATATATTTGATACAACCCCTCATCTTTTTGCTTCTTTTTGGGAACAACGGATTTCAAGCTTATTCTATCGACGATAATTTTCAGAATTTTCAAGCTATGATTTTGAGACTTTCACAAAAGTTGTTCTATATACTTAGCTAATACATTATGCATATTATATTTTGATTGCATTCGCGCATGCGCAGTGAAACATTTTTTAGTAAACCTGCTCATTTTTCATCCAATTTTTATTATTTTTGAATTCTGATTGCAGAGTTTTATGTACAATGTTGGTTGTCATATTTTCTGAAAAAAACTTTTTTTTATATTAAGAACTGTGCAAATTATAAGCAAAAAACTAGGTGAAATTTGGGACTGTTTTTATAAAAACCTGAATTTCTCTACGAGTATACATGCTATCCTCATAAAAATGAACACAGTATATTATAATAAGCCACTTATTAATAATCTCGAGTTTGAATGCCTTTGCTACATTAGTTTTTACAGGGTTATCCAAAAGATATTCGTTTTTTTTTATTTGTTGACAGCCCCCTATGGGGTTTTGTGAAAAAATCTTCGCGGAAATATATAACCTATACCAGGGTCGGCGAACCTTTTCACATCCACGTGCCAATTTGTTTCAAAAACTTTTTTCAAGGGACCATGACGTGCCAACAACCCTCTCCCAACCCCCACCAAAAAAACTATAAAAATAATGAATAAAATTAGTACTTTTATTATTATTAGATTAAGATAAATATGGATAAAATACCTGCAAGTAATATCAATGTACACATTCAATTAAATAATGTATAATATTGAAAATTAAAACCAAAACAAATTTTCACATGAAAATATTAATTACTTATAGTAATAATTATAGAAAGAAGATAATATATGAAAAATAATTATAGTAATCTTTAGAATATATTAAAAACTTAAATCGAAACAACTTTCCAAATGACTGTAATAATTATGATAATACATAGTGTTCCCATTCAGATCTGTTGATTTTGACATTATAAGCAGGGTGGTGGTTTTATAATTGAGGTAATTTTATTTTAAAATAAACAGTGAGAAAATAAACTTTAAATAAAATCATTTACGAATCATATCTGCAAAATATTTGTTTTACAACTGCTATTAAATGAAAAAATTGTTATTTAAAAAATATATTACAATGCATAAGAAGAAATTAGCAAATATAAAAAAAGGGATCTAAAATGTCTGCAAAGACATCTGTTTTTCTCTTTGGTTTACGTTGATTCAATTTTATTTTCTAATTTCATAAGCATTGCAAAATCATCTTCTATTTTTTTGCAGAAGAAAATTAAAAGTTTTGTAAAGTACGTAATACAGCCACAGCGTTTTGGAATTCGGGTGTTAGTTTCTCTTCACCGAGTTCGTTATTACTCTCCTTTAACTCGTCACAAATGTTTGTTTCTTTTTTCAATTTGCAGCAGTCATTCGTAGGAAAAAAGGTAAATCATAAGCCTAAAATGGAAAGTTAACGTATCTCATATTTTTCAAGTCAATATTTATTACAATTTTTTCCGCTATTTCCTTATCTACTTGCTTGGTACTTTAAGAAACTGGAATAATATGCCGATTGATGCTTTAAGCGAGTGGCGGTTTAACAATGTCTTACTGTAGTTAAATTTTTAAAGTAATTAAAAAAAGAAGAAAGTAAAGTACAGAAAAAAATTAATGGGATTTCTGATCTTGAATGCCAAATGATTCATATCGGGCTCATAATTGTTTATTTGTAATAAAATGCATCATGAACTGTAGTCATCTGACATGTGGATTCGATTTGAATTTTTAATATTGTTTATCTCTGAAAATAATGATTCACAAGCATGAGCAGAGGAAAAAATTGTCAACATGGCAAATACCAACCACTTCAAAGAACTATTAGTGTCTGGAATTGAATTCCAAGTGTACATAAATTTATTATGAGCATGATGACTGATGACTTTCTTTTTTCTATCATCTCCAAATCCTCTCTCAATCTGACAAATTTCTGAACCCATATTAAAGTGGATTGGAAGTCGATAAGTTCCATTTCAATTTCCTAAGTTTCCAACCAATCGAATACAACCAAGTTCAGGTTATGAATTAGAATGACATTTGGATAGATAATAAATTCAAGTGTTTCCGAAATACTTTTGAGTTCACAAAATGTTTATGCAAACTCTTGGATTAATGCATTTATTATTGAAATAATATCTTCAGTGAGACTTGATTCGTCTATTTTTTCATGTAAATTAAAATCTCCGGCTATATATTTTTTTAAGTTTGGGAAATACTTACAGTTTTTGGATGCAATGTCTTTTCTAAATATTTGCAGTTTCGCTTCAAAACTTCAAATCATATCTATCATGATGATGATAACAGTGTTATTTGTTCCTAGAAGATTTAAATTCAATTCTTTTAAATGTACAAATCTGTAAATGACACTACACACTAATTTTACTAGCCATTTAACCTCCATCCATTGCGTATATTTCTCAATTTTACTTTCTTCATGTAAGATAAGCCGAATTTATTACAAACAATCAATGAATCTTGAATCTTTGTAGCACATCGCCGCGACTTAACCAGCGAACATTGTTATACATTAGTAATCCACTGTACACAGAGTTGACTTCATCTAACACAGAGTCAAACTTTCGTTTATTTAAAGCCTGTTACGATATGAGATTAACTGTTTTTGTGACTATAACCAAGATATTACCAAGAGATTCGAAATCAGTCTTTGCACACAGCACTTGTTGATGTATGATGCAGTGAAATCCAAGAATAATATGTCCAATGCGAGTTTGATATAAACTCAAAAAAACATTTATTTTATCCATCTTACTGGGCCCCAGTCAGTTGTAACAGAAACTATTTTAGACAAATATATTTCATTTTCAATAAGTGAAGTTATAACTGCTGTATAAATAACTACACCATAGGTGTAGTTGATAATAATAATGAGAAAAATTCCTCCTTAATGTCATTTTAAACAAAATTCCATACAAACACAGCTAAACGAGTAGATTTGGTTACATCTGTACTTTCGTCAAGACATAATGAGATATAAAAGGGGAATAATTTGTTGAATTATTTTATCTTTATTTTCAAATTTGTCTCGAAGTGATGGAGCGCATTTTAACCAGGCTTCCTTCAAAAACTCTCCATCGCAGAAAAGTTTACCATTCAGGGCAACGACATACGCAGCCGAGAAACTTGCGACAGTAGTTTGAGAATCCTTGCTGACATATTTAATCATAGATATCTATAGTTTATTTTTCTCTTTAATTGCACTGTCAATGAAGTTTGACTGAATTTTCATTTAGAACTTAAATCAACGGCGCACAGTGGATCAAAGTATAGCAGATGTCGAACATAGGATTATTACAATAGTATAAGCCTATATATAAGATTTTTTTTGTTATATTTAGGTTTAAATAAGTAAAATAAATTATATTCAATAGATTTGCATGGTTTTTATGAGCAATTTAATCTTTTTTTTGTTTAAAACAGGCCTTTTAGAGGCATACTGGATAACTAAATTAAATTTGAAAATCAAAGTAAAAGAGAAAGCTTAACAGACGATAATTTTACTACCTATCATGTTTTTACTTATATCTTAATGACATTGGCAAAATATTCAAAACATTTGTTTAATTTTTAATTGGCAAAATATGTAATGTTTAGATAACTTTTCAAAATCGTTCTACAAAACCGGAACATTCTTCTGCAACATTTTAGAGCATATTTCAGTGCGTATTTTTTAACATCGGGATTATAATAATAATCATAATAATATAATAATAATAATGTTATAAAATTATTTTGTAGTGATATTAATTTTAGCATATTTCTTTTTTATTTGAAGCAAGATTATTTCATTTTGCTTTTTTTTTTATTCTTTTGAAAGATGATAACAAACAGAGATTTGTTTCTGCATCTAAATAATTTAAATAATGGTTTTAGTTATGAGAAATCAATTTTTAGTTTTGTAAGTGCTGTTCTACTGTGGGCTAAGTGCTTCAGAAATTGATGAAGAAAATTTAAAGAAGCGTTTACGTGAGTTTTGTGTAGCTGTAAAAGATCGATGGCAGAAATCTCAACGAAAATTAGATCGTTTCAATACTAAAAACGATTCTTGGCTTTTGTGTTCCTTTAAAGTTGGTAATGAATTTAAACCATCTGAAGTTGAAAATTCGCAGAAATCAACATCTCGGAAATCTTTTTCAGATGTAACCGAAATTCATAAAAGAAAACTAACTCAACGTTTAAAAGAGGATACTTCTGGAGAAGCTCTTTTGCATTGCAGCAGAAGAAAAATTAGTATCTGAGGGTTTTAAGGATCTTTTGATATAGCACATAAAAATATAACCATTGATCACGAAATGAATTTAACAATGATTGATGGAAAAATTATTACGGCAATTTCAAATACATCCTCCTGTTCAACATGTCATATTTGTGGTGCAAAGCCTTCGGAAATGAATAACATTGATAAAATTGTTAAAAGAAGTGTAAACGTTTCCTCATACAGCTTTGGTGTATCTAGTCTCCATGTAAAGATACGGTCTATGGAATATTTGCTTCATATTTCTTACAATTTATCATTTAAAGCTTTAAGTGCTAGAACTGAGGACCAAAAGAAGCAAAAAGAAGAATCAAAGAGAAAAATTCAATGCGAATTCAGAAAAGAATTAGGTTTGCTAATTGATGTTGTTAAACAGGGGAGTGGTTTGACACATGATGGAAACACTGCAAGGACATTTTTTGCTGAGTTTGAAAAGACAGCTGAGATCACTGGATTGGATAAAGACCTTATTAAACGTTTTGCAATTATAATGCAAGTTATCTCCTGTGACAAAGCAATTAATGCCGAAAAATTTGGCGAATTTGCACTGGAAACAGCTAAAGAATGTGTTTCGAAGTACGGGTAGTATTGTGTGCCAGCTTCTATTCATAAGTTATTAATTCATGGAAAAAATATAATTACAAATTTTGCTGTTCCAATTGGCCAATTATCGGAAGAAGCTGGCAAAGCTCGAAATAAAGAGTTTCGGAGGTAACGGGACCCCCCATACGAGAAAAATAAGTCGAAGAGTATGTAACAAAGACTTGTTGCACCATTTACTTATAACATCTGACCCGTTGATTTCCAGTATTAGACGCAAAGTAAGAAACGTTCAAAGTAACAAAAAATTTCCAGAAGCATTAGAACTTTTACTTTAAATAACACTTTAGCACTCACACATTATGCATCCATTTATTAGAGTAGATTTAACCCTCTGAGAGTCTTTGCTCTTTTCAGCATTTTCATGTAAATATTTATCTAACACAAGATACGTATATATTGAATTTAATTTTATAGTTTAATTTTAAATTATTTTTTTACATTATTTCATCTTAGAAAATTCTTACAGTATAATATTTATTAAAAAATATTTTTGTCTACAGACAATTTACTATGCTTTCCGTTAATGGAAAATTATGCGATAGCCACTTAGAGTGTTTCAAATCAATTTATTTCAAAAATGCGCAGGTTTGCGCAAATATTGTCCTATACCACATTAAAATACAGGCTTTTAGGAACACAAAGATGTGTTTGAAATTTCACGCAACTTCATGCAATTTAAGTTACACAATTTTTAAGTTTCTGATACCGTTAATTTTATATGGGCTGTTCATAATGTAAAATGATACATAAAATTCAATCAAAATGCAATCAGTAGTGGTTTAAACTGTGTTTTAGGAAAGTAATAACGATATTTTAAACGAGTTATTATTAGTGGTTACCTAGGTTTCATTTCTGAGCACATTTAAAAATCACTAAAATTCGCAGAAAAATTCCTCTGCTGAAAGATGTATATTCCGAACTATACGAATAAGATATAATTTTGTATAATTTAAAAGATAAACATATATTCGTATTTTGTAGTTATTCTTTTAAAATATTTCATTGAAAAAATTTAATTATTTAATGATTATTTTTTGGCCCTATGTTCGCATTTTCTTAAAGATTGACCCACTGTGCGGCGTGCCAAAAATATCCTCTCGCGTGCCAGCTACGGCACGCGTGCCATACGTTCGCTGACCCTGACCTATACTATACTGTTTACACACCTGCAGTTTCAGGTTAAATCCTCATGTATTTTCTAGATAGTTAACAAAACGTCTAAGATCGCAAGTGACCGGTCACCTTTGGCAATATAGTGTATAATACGGTAAAATGACAAAAATATATCTCAATCTATGGTTAAAGAAACACATTTCAATAAATAGAAAAAATATTTCATTTTTATTCCTGGAACCGTTTTTCAATTTTCCGCTAAATGTAATTTTTTGAGTTGACACTTTTTGAATATATAATATGTAAAAAAATGTAAAATATGTAAGACTATTCGGCCTGGCCCTCGACAGTCCGCGGCACCCATCCACTACTGGATATATCCTGCCATAATTCCTGAGGCCTGTATCGGCGCGATCGTAACCACACACATAGGTACGAGAGTGGCCGGACAGGCTCGGCTAATGAGGGGGAGTTCGTGACATCCTCGAAGCCGGGTTATTTGGAACGTTCACATGAACGACCGGACCCAGCTACTAGTCAGGGGGCTCCCTCTCATCAATTACTGTATCCCAATTTGAGATCGAGAACAACTCACACGAGTGATCTCATGTCTCTCTAGTCGGGAATGGACACACACACCTTAAAAACTAGGTTAGTAAACACAGATAGACTAAAAAAATAGGAAGGTGGTTCCGACCCCCGCCACGCTGTCGGGTGACCAGGCCGTAGAGCCGTAGAGTCGGGAGAACATTAGTTTGAAAGCAAAAAGTGATAGGATCGAAACAAGTAGTGCGATAGTTACGTCCCGGTGGCATATAAGCAAAACATACATTGATTCATGTACAGAGAAAAATAGACCAATCACCTGGCGCTCTGGTGTTTCAAAACTCCGCCCCTTGCTTCGCTGGCGTGTGGCGTGGCATGGAATGTTGGTTAGAAGTTAGAACTAATGTTGATGTCACTACTGTATCTTAGCACTTCATTTGTTTTCGTTGCCAAAAATTTTGTGAGATCTGATATAAAGCTGTAATTAGTTGCAAATATTTTCAGTCTAAAAAAAATCTGGTAGCTGCAGAAACCTGAATAACATTAGGGCAATTAAATTTTGCCCAAATTCTTAAACAAGTTGTTCAGCATCGATAATCAATCTGCATTAGTGTTGAATGTTTATGAAATATTAGAATAAGATTATTTCAATATTAATACATTTCGAATGTAAAGTATTATATTTTCTTGGAAATAACAGTATGTAATCAAATTATAAGGTCAGTATATGTTTAACTCATGAATTCACAAACAATGTCTTTAATCAAAACAACTCGATCATAAATTCAGTCTTTAAATTATGTTATTTTAAAATTTTATCTATGATGCTTCTCATACTGTGATTAATTACAGTGATTGCTTTTATTATTCACTTACAGTTTATTAAATAATAACTTTTGTTTATTCAGATCCCTTGTACTTTTTCCCCATTTATTGTGCTGTCCTCTAAAAAAAAAAACCCCACAGTGAAATGTTTCCTAAAAAAAAAAAACCTCACTCTAGTACTACATCAAATAGTTTCACTAGTCTTTTTTTTTAATGCCCAAATTAGAATAATAAAAATAGTTAAAAATATCTATGGAGTGCTTATTTAATTTTAAAATAATGTAAACTACCAATTGCAGAATTCTCGCAAACATGAGCTTCATTTTTACAGATTTTCTTGTTATAATAGAAATTTAGAATGATCTACATAATTTTTTTTCAATGTTAAACCATTAATATGTAATAAAATGCCTCATTTTTAGCTGATTATGTCAGGTGTGGGTGTTTTTCAGGTAACATAGGTTATTTCTTGGAAAAGTGTTTTTTAATTCTTGCTTAATTGGCTGCCTTTTTGCAATAAAGTAATAAAATGAAAAATGCTCAACATTCTTGGTCAGAACATTGGTCAAAAATTTAGCCATGCTTAAATTTTTAAATTCTTTATAACACTTTATGTAGAGAAAATTTCAAAAAATGTTTTTTTTTTTTTTTTTTTTTTTTTTTTTTTTTTTTTTTTTAAAGGACAGCACAATATGTGTTTGTCTTCAGATTTCTACTCTTTATGCACCTGTCAAACAACTAAATTTGCACTTTAAAGTTTTTTCTTTTTTAATTTTTGTAAATTAATTTATTATATTCTTAATTATTATTATATTTTAATTTAAACTGAACTTTATAACTTAAACTGAAGACCTAATTGGAACAGAATATTTTTTTTATATACATTCTTATGAGTACCGAATTCAGAATGCAATGATATTCAAAAAGTATAGTATAAGATTATAAATTATGGATGCTTATCAAATTAAAGTAAATCTCTAGGGGATCAGATCTGATCGCCCGGTGAACTCTTGTAATGTCTTAGAGCCTTCATAATGATTGCCTTTGCATTATGGGTAGTTCACCAGGAAAATGTAAGCAACGTGAAAATGGAACCTGTTTATAATGGAATGTTACCTGCTTAAAGTACAGAATTTCATGGCCGAGTGAAAGGAAGAAATGCTGATGTGGAAGCCTGCCTAAAATAGTACTTTTCTTCTGGTCCCACTCAGAAAATTCGGTAATTTGGCAATTATCTATAATTTATAAACTTATAGTACTGTGTTTTTGAAGTTTCATGTATTTTGAATTTACAAATTGGAAATAGCAAACATATTTTTAATTTTAGACATGGAAAAAAAAATGTTAATTTTTGAAAAATACATTTTATTAATTGCAAAAATTTAAAATAGGTGCAAATTGGAATTTTTTTTATTCTTTACAGCTTCATTTCCTTGGCTATTTATAATATTTGGCTAGAATTCACACTTTATTTTGTCTGAGTTCAAGGTTGCTATATAAATTAAATATTATCAAATTTTACTTCTCAAAAATAAAAATTAATGCAGTATTAATTTTCGTGAAGGATGTTTGGTTTCTGCATCAAAAATAAATCAGAACGAGTAACATATGTTTTGGGTACTTTTTATGTTAACCAGGTGCAATCTCATGGATAGCAGCTTTACCTTTTCACGTTTCTAAATTAGAAATTGTGCTTTGATGTTAATATAAAATGCTTGGTTTACTAATGCTCAAATGACTTGCTCAACAACGTGAAACTTTCTGACACAAATTCTGATGCATTTTTTAACGCAAAGGCATGAAATTGGCAACCTTGACTTTTGAAGCGATTTGTAACCTAAATGAATTTTCCATATTTTGATAATTAGATTACTTATCGAGTTATAAATGATTCTGGTCATGTGACAACTCGTTTTTCTTCTTTCATGTGCTGCAAAATCAGAATTTGGTTTAAAATGCCGACTTTGATAGTATTTTTGAAAGATCTAAATGCAAAACATGTTTTGATTACAAAGTTTCTGAATAAAAGCACTTGCTAATTTCATGCCTTTCAGAACAAAAATAAATTTAAAAATATGTCATAAAGTAGGCAGTTTGGATTTGAGAACAGAGGGAAAAATCCTTTTTTTAATCGAATGTTAAATTGATAATTTTTATTATTTATGACACATTTTTTACATTTCAGAACATCTTCTCCCAATATCTCTTGTGTCATCTGCTCAATCTTCATTTGTACCTGAAGATAATTATTAATATGTTTTAAATATTATTACGATTATTTTAACAGAGCGACACACTGAAATATAAATTAAAACTTTAGTACTCATTTTTAAAAACAGATGGTGACACCAGACATCTATAATCCAGACTCTATAGTTTTGTTCCAAAACTAAACTTTTTTTTTTTTAAATTGTATTTTTTTAATATTATTATTTGTAAATAAATCATTTAAAGTTATTCATTTATCATTAAAAATTGGATAAATCACAATAGTTATTATTTTAGGAAGTAAATTGAATTTAAATAATCCTATGAATGTCATTGCTTATTTATGCAATGACATAATTATTTTGACAATAAAGTGGAAAAAAAAACTGGCACAGATGTCATATATGCACCACATTGGCACGATTTTTCCCACGCCAATTTGGCAAAAACTTTGTTTTTGAATATTAGTTACAAATAGCATGTGATTTTTTATTTCAATATAAAAATAAAATAACGTAATAAATGAAGTAGCTTCTATTATTAAAAAAAAAGGGAATAAAAATAAATAAATGATAGTTTGATATAAATAAATATTGATATAGATAATACAAACAATTTATAGAATTAAAATAAAAGTAAATAAACAGTAATATAAACAAAGTAACCGGGTTACCATGTGAGGCATAAAATTACCATTTTATTGGAATCGTGCCAATGTGGTGCGTATATGACATCTGTGCCAAAACTTTTGATGAAGGTTTTGCATTAGGCCAGAAAAAGTTTTTTTTTTCTTAGAACAACAAAGTTTTGTTACTCGGCAAACACCTATGACTATTGATAGATTGCCAGATATAATTCATCAACAGAAACCAAATGTCTTAAAGCTGACCTGATATGTGTAAACAATGAGTTTAACCCTCTGAGCGTCTGAGGGCTTTCCTGCATTTTCATAAAAATGTTGTAAAACTTGAAATAATTTAAATTTTCTTTACCTGTTTGTTTCTAAAATACATTTCATATCTCTCTATTTTACTATCTTAAAATACAATTTTGTTAAAAATATTTTTGTCAGAGCCGATTTAAGTTGTTTTGGGAAAATGAAAAAATACAACAAATCACTTAGTTTGATAAAATGTTTTTTTTTCTTTAAATAATAAAATATTATTATTATTTAAACTAATTCTTACCTTATTTATAAGTTTAAATGCAAAATTTATTTATTTTAAAGATTAAACAATCTATATTGGTTGGAATTAGGAATTTAAAAAAATGTAAACAAAGATTAAATAGCCATCGCCTGTAATCTGCAAAAAGTTTCCAATCCGTACAGCACTTGGAACCAAGCTATGAGAATTAGTAGTCTTCTGCTGTAATATAACACTGACATGTTTATTTCAAATGGTGTCATACCTTGTATTCATTTAAAACAGCAAAAACTGAATTTGACTGGAAATTTTCTTTTAAAATTTCTGAAAAGTGTAATTTTACAGAGGTTTCCCTATTTTAGCAAGTATATCATCTGTTAGTATTATATGTGGGAGCATGGCAGTATGTCCACCAAGTTCACACAGGATGTAGCTACCTTTTCTCCGACGATTTCGGCCTACTTTTCACCCGCTCATAACTTCGTTTTGGGGAGAGCTAGAGAGTTTTCCTTTTTAACATACATTAATATAATCAAACTGAACTAGGCTCCACGATTTTGTGTTTCTGTATTTAATATTTTTCCAAATATGCAATACCGAAAAAGGGCTTTTTTATCACTGACTCACAGGGGATCATCAAGTAACTAAAGTACTTCTAACAGTCGTAGAATCATGAAATTTGACAAGTAAGTAGGTTTTGTCACACAATTAACCAGAAATACAGTGAAACTTCCATTTAACGAAGTCTCATTGTTACACTTAAAAACTTCGTTATGAAGAAAATTCGTTAAATAGAAATCAACATAAATTCATGAATCTCCTTCAGATATGACAAACAGGTACTGGATTTAGAAGCATTTGATTCAGTTTCAAATATGAAACCGTGTTTTACAAAACAGTTGTGTACGGTCGATGAAATCATGTCGCATTTCCAAACTTTGGCTCAAGCTTTCATCATCTCCGATACACAGGTTCTCAAACTAATAATTTCACTACATTGTCTTTTTATTTTTTTATTTTTTTTTGTATTTTTCAATAATGTACTTCAGAATATTTTATTATTCCTTAGACTAATGGCTGAAGTTTAGAAGTTGCATTGGCAGAAACAAAAATAACTTTGATGTTCTTCGATTTGAATTTTGAAGCACATTTCTGTGGATGTACAAAGCAATTGTCTTTCAGCAATGGAAGGTCAGAATGGTAACTGTCTGACTCTAATTGATATTTTTTGCTTCAATGCATCTGACGCCATTGTGTCACTGCATCTTCTATACCATTGAACGTAAATAAGGGATTTTGACTTCCCGCAACTGTCAGCGCTGGAGTCTCGGTGTGGGAGAGTAATTATAACAAGTGTTTTTCTTAGTGTGAAAAATAAATGCTTTATTTAGCACCAAGAATAATGGTAATTATTTTAAAATGTTCATTTTCATACAATCCCCTGAAATAAATTTACATATCCATCGCAACAGCAACCTCTAGTTTGAATTCTGCACACGTACAAAAGTGGAATAAACTTCGTTATATAGAATATATTTTTCGTAATATGGAGATTAATTCACATGCTAATGGTGTTCAAAGTCAAAGTTCTGCAGAAAATTTCGTTAAGTAGAAAACTTCGTTAAATAGGGACTTCGTTAAAAGGAAGTTTCACTGTATCTGAAACTGCCTTTAAACTCTTCAAATAGGAGGTGCTGATTTGACTGTATACAGTTTGCAACACATTCAATTGGCAAATTAAACTAATTACATTGTTGTAACCAGGGCTTTACAAATTTGAAAAATTCTGGTAGCCAGGTATAAATTCTAGTCGTCAGTAAAAAAAATTTAAACTAATTATAAAATACTAGCCGCCACTGGCGACCAGTTTGGTCTCCCTTAAATGTATGTTAAACATTGCAACACGTTACATTTATTCATAATTTAATTTTCCCTTAATCCTTCGCCAAATCGGAAGATTCTAATAGACAAATCATGAACTTTTGCGATCATGGTAGCATTTCGCATATTTTTTGGGCACAAATGTCACATACGCACGTTGGCGCGATTCCCCCCCCCTCCCCCGCCAATTTGGCGAAAACTTTGTTATGGAAATTGTTGTTTATTTACTTTTATTTTTTATTTTAATTCTATAAATTATTTTTGATATGTATATCAATATTTATTTACAACAAACTATCATTTATTTATTTTTATTCTTTTTTTTAATTATGAGTATTTTTGTTAGCCGGGAGCAGATGATAATTCGCCAAATATCGTTCCCATCACCGTCATTCATACTACAATTAATTTAATTTTAAATTATAAACCTGTCACTCATTTCATTTAAAATACTTAACTTTAATCTAAAATGCTTATATTACATAAATTTAAAATACTTCACACTTTTCATTTAAAAGAGAAAATAAATAAATAAATAAGAAATAATATCATAAATCAAAACATTTGATTTCAAAATCAAAGTATCATTTCTAATTTGTACACGCGATAAATAAAAGCTGTATTAGCGATTTTAAAAATGCTAAAACTCTGATTCATTAAATATTATTACATGAGTTCAATTTACGTCAAGAAAAGGTCCGAAAGTTGAGTTGTATAGCACATAATTATGGTAAACTTTGATTGTCTCACTGGTGCGAATTATTTTTTTGACGCGAGGCAGCGGTCCAAAAATTCATTCGCGGAGAACTTGCTTTGCGAATGATTACCTCCATGATTTAATATTTTAAATGTTCACGACGAATCAATCTTTTTTTTGTTTACTTTTATGAATAGAGAATTTGAACTGCGAATCTTTCGACTGAAGTTATTGCAGAATATATACATAATTGAACGCAAGTCATCTCTCAAATATTAATTTATTTTGAACGATCTTTCTTAAAATGTAACTTTTATGCAGTTTATTCGAAAAAATAATTTTGAATAAAAATGGCCGCTTGGCATATGAAAAAGCGATGCGGCATCCCGGAACTGTTGAGGACAGTCACATGACTTACAGTTTTATTATAGAGATTATTATTGAGAAACAATCCAGAACCAGACACTTGTCGCCAAGACAGAGTGACGCCGAACTAATGTTCAACATGTGTGGTGCATACAGATGCCAGACGTCAAGCATTTTAAGCGGGGAAGAAATATTTAAAAAATGCATATTCTTATTAAAATGAATTATTCTTGAATTTTTAATTAAGTTTTATAGATTTACTTCGAATGAATTACTTATAATCACTTATATGTTATTATTCTTTAAAATGAATGTGATAGATTAATCAGTTTTAATTCTGAACACAAAAATCTGATTTGAAACTTACAAAAAGCATAACCATATTTTTATCTTTGCATCCAATTTTTAGATGCCATATAAGTTGGATTGACAATGTTTCTTATTGTAACTTGCCCCCCCTCTCTCCACATTCTAATCACATGACATGCTAGCGGACTAGAGCGAAAAAGAATGGCGTTTTATGTGCATGAAATGGAAAATGCCTTTTAAAATTGGCTTTAGCCAAAATGTCGTTTGTGCTCATTTTTTAGTTCAATTTTTGTAAAAATAAATAAATAAATAAAACAAAAAAGTCAGATTAAAAAACTTAGTCGCCAGATAAAAAAATTTGGTCGCCAGTGGCGACCTGGCGACCGTATAAGCCCTGGGTAACCATTTGTGTTTCTTGTACGATAAACATTTAAGTAATACTAGTTGCATAGACAATCATTTGTACTCGCTCATATTTGACACCAGCATTGATCGCCAAATCCCAATTACAGAAAATTAACCTGAAGTTGAAGGTGTTACATGGTTTCAAACAGAAGGAAATTTTTATATACTTTTCCGAAAATGTTGGTAAGCCAAATCTTTTAGTTTATCTGTCCGTCTTTCTATCTTTTACTTTCTTAAAATAAATTTTATTATAAATGTTGGTATTCTAATCGCAATATCGCTCTAGTCAGTGTGGCAAAACTTTGGTTGTTATTTCTTTAAGTGCATTTTAATTATGTTAATAAACTTTATATATGTATGTACACACATGAGATTTTATTTGAAATATATATGTTATGGTCGATATTAATAATAACCGATTATTATTAATAATGACCTGATTAATCATAATGACTGTAATATATATATATATATATATATATATATATATATATACATGCATCACACATACAATACATATTCATCATTATGATGTCAACTTAAACAGAATTATGTTTGTTGCCAAACTTGGCACTATTTCATTAAGTGTCGCCAAGCTTGGTGAGAATTTGATGCTAGAGGCTATATTTCATTGAGAATTTTTAGGGTGAGTAACCATCCTCTTTAATAAAAGCGTTGCTGATGACGGTTTTTTTGCTAATCATTTTAATCTTGGAAAATGAAACATTTGAAGTTACTGAAAAAATGAATTGCTCGAAAAGTATTGGTTAGAAAATTGTTAGACAAAACTGCGTTAGAAAGGAAAAAAAAATTCTTGATATAAATTTCTAATCTAATAATTATGCCTTTTTCAAATATTGAATTTCAAAAATTACCAAATTTCACAATAGAGTACCATGGTGACCTTCGCGCGTAAAAATATAATGATAATGGCAGTGTGTCCTGACGTGTATACTGGCTGATGCCATGTGATGATTTTTTGGTTTATACAGGCTGATGATTTTTATTTAATTCTCGACTAATACTAGAGGCACCATTTCTTTTTAGTTGTGAATAATATAGTTTAATTCACGTTATTAAAAAACGTAGCTATGAAAAAAAAATGTAAATAAACGGAAAACGGTAAGTAATAAGTGGTAAACCGCATTAAAAAAAGCATAAAACAGTGAAATAAGTAATTTTTTTCCCTCAAGTTTTGACGCGTTCCATCTAGTCTATTAAGTGGTTAATTAAATGGCAAAACGCACGATTGTTAATAAAGTTTCAATTTTCCATCACTACACAAGACTCTTGCTATTATATTGTACTGTTATTATACTTACTGTTACTGTATTGTTAGTCTTTTTTCTGTTAAAAGTTTATTATAGAAAGAGAATTTTCAGAATTAAAGCATCGAAACTGCTAGTTCTCCTTATGATTATTATAATTTTATAACAAATATCCAGTTTATCGATATGTACGTTATAGAATAAATCTTTTATAATGAAGTTCCTCGCATTTCAGCTTCAGGTTTTCACATAAAATTAGCTAAAATCTTAATACCAAGTCACATTGACATATTATCTAAGAGAATTAGATGAAAATAATGATAGATTTACTAATGGAAAAATGGCCGCGCGTCTGTAGATTTTCTAATCTTACTTAATCGTGTCAAAGTTAGAATGAAAGGAAAAATATATTAGCATCAATATGGTTTATTGTAAATCTGGATAGCTTTAAAAACGTCTGAAAAGAACCACTTCTCTTGCACTAAATCATGTTTGCTAAAATATGCCATTTGGCAGTTGCAATTACGGAAGATTACTTAATAGGATAAAAAATCTCCTCATTAGAGAACGTAACAATGCAAATCAGCATGAAGCATAAATGCCTAAGTAAATTAATCGATGATTGTCAATAAAGATGAAATGCATACTAACACAAAACATAAGATATGCAGCCATGATCGCAAATAGTTGATTCTTGATTTATCTAACAAACTTCCGATTTGGCGAAGTGCTTAGCATACAATTTAGGAAGACTAAACTAGTGGTTAGTATTTTGATGTAAACTAGAAATAAAATATAGATTTGTAAAGCATAATAAAATAATTTAAAAATTATTTTATATTTATATCCATCCTTTAGAAAAATACATTTAAAAAAAACCTAAAAACCTTTAAAAATTTTTTCTCTTTAATGGACAAACTGAAAATCACTGCATGAAAATATTTTTAAATAATCCTTAAACCTTTATACATTCATCATAATTTTCTCAGAACATAGTTTTCAATACATTTTTCAAAAAAAAAAAAAAATTATATGCACCCGTAAAGTGAACCAGTGTGTCCCAGAAGTGGGGCACACTGGTCCACCCATTGGGCACAGTAGACCGCTATTAGGTATTATCTGAAATACAATATAAATCTATTTTTCATTAGTCTAATTCTTTTTTATTTCCCCTTTACCAGCAAAATATGATAGTAATATAAATTTACAAGTAACATTTTGGAACAAAAACAAAACAAAAAAATTTATTATATTATGAAAATAATAACAGATTACTACAGGCACAATTGCAATTTAGTTGAAGTTATTACCTAAGTACAAAAAAATCAGTGCACATTAAAATTTGCAAATGAAATTGTTTCTATTTTTACAGCAGCTGAAAGTGACTCCTACGGCCAAAGGGATTTGAATTCAGTGTTATCTACAATTATTGCACTTATTCTTAAACAGATAGGGCATATAATTTTGAATTTGTTGTTTACTGGACCAAATAATTTTTACTATTTTGTTGTAAATCAAGTCTGTCATCATAAAAATGATACGGGAAATTGTACTTTGGTAGCCTCTAAATATTAGTGCCAACATTTCTTTTATCAGAACGGTTTTTAATCTCACCAAAACACATAAAATATTTATTTTATAGACAGCGATTTATCATCATTACCGGGAAAATTTAAAAATGAAAACATATTTTCAAATGGGATTTTATTAAATCCTATTATAAGAACTTTTAAATCCCTATCTGTAACATATTCACCTGTAAAAAAAAAATAAAATTGAAACTTTTCTTTAAGATACTTATTTTCTTCCCTCAGTTGCTGATTTTTGTTATAAAGAAGGACAATATAATGCCATCTTCAGTTTGACAGTCTTTATCTTCTGGTACAAATGAAAATTGAGTAAATGACACAGGAGATATGCGGAGAGGATGTTCTGAAATGTAAAAAATGTCATAAAAATTATCAGTTTAACATTCGATTAAAAAAAGGATGGCTATGATGTCTTATGCTCACGCACGGATTTTTTTTTTATCGGTTATAAAAAGGTAAAAAGTCACCAAATTTTGGTGGATTTTTCCTTTTAATGGTAACCTGGCTATTATATTAAGTTATCGGTTTGGTGCAGTCTTGGAAATTGCAACAATCAAAAAGTCTTCAAACATCAGCACGTGAGTGTAACACATCTGTTCCAAAAGGATTTTTCCCTCTGTTCACAAATACAAACTGGTTACTTTATGACATATTTTTTAATTTATTTTTCTTCTGAAAGGCATGAAATTGGCAGGTGTTTTTATTCAGAAACTTTGTAATTGAGACACGTTTTCCATTTTTTGGTAAAGGCAGAAGATGTGGCAGTGCAGACAGTGCTGGTTTTTTTTATCCTAACAAACTCAAAGTCTATTTGGAGAATGCAGTTTTTTTTTTTTTTTTTTTTTTTTTTTTTAATGAAATAAAACAGTATTTCATTCGAGTACTTTTTGAAAATAAAAATTCAAAAGTGAAACATTTGTTTACATACAAACATAGGTACATACTTTTACATTAGCTAGGCACAGGTGGTAAATTATCAAATATTGCTCCCATCACCATCATTTGTATCCATTTATTTAATTTAAAATATAAGCCTTTCACTAATTTCATTTAGGATACATAACTTTCATTTACAATACATATATTATATAAATTAGATTTAAAATACATGCATTTCACAATTTTTTTTAAATACTCCCCCCCCCCCCATAATAATAATAATAATAATAATAATAATAATACCACAAACCAGACATTTTATATCAACATCAAAGCACCATTTCTAATTTAGGCACGTGAAAAGGTAAAGCTGCTATCCATGAGATTGTACCTGGTTAACATAAAAAGTACCCAAAACATATCTTACTCGTTCTGATTTATTTTTGATGCAGAAACCAAATATCCTTTACGAAAATTAATACTGCATGAATTTTTATTTATGAGAAGTAAAATTTGATAATATTTAATTTATATAGCAACCTTGAACTCAGACAAAATAAAGTGTGAATTCTAGCCAAATATTATAAATAGCCAAGGAAATGAAGCTGTAAAGAATTAAAAAAATTCCAATTTGCACCTATTTAAAATTTTTGCAATTAATAAAATGTATTTTTCAAAAAGTAACATTTTTTTTTCATGTCTAAAATTTTAAATATGTTTGTTGTTTCCAATTTGTAAATTCAAAATACATGAAACTTCAAAAACACAGTACTATAAGTTTATAAATTATAGATAATTGCCAAATTACCGAATTTTCTGAGTGGGACCAGAAGAAAAGTACTATTTTAGGCAGGCTTCCACATCAGCATTTCTTCCTTTCACTCGGCCATGAAATTCTGTACTTTAAGCAGGTAACATTCCATTATAAACAGGTTCCATTTTCACGTTGCTTACATTTTCCTGGTGAACTACCCATAATGCAAAGGCAATCATTATGAAGGCTCTAAGACATTACAAGAGTTCACCGGGCGATCAGATCTGATCCCCTAGAGATTTACTTTAATTTGATAAGCCTCCATAATTTATAATCTTATACTATACTTTTTGAATATCATTGCATTCTGAATTCGGTACTCATAAGAATGTATATAAAAAAATATTCTGTTCCAATTAGGTCTTCAGTTTAAGTTATAAAGTTCAGTTTAAATTAAAATATAATAATAATTAAGAATATAATAAATTAATTTACAAAAATTAAAAATGGAAAAACTTTAAAGTGCAAATTTAGTTGTTTGACAGGTGCATAAAAAGTAGAAATCAGAAGACAAACACATAAATGGGGGGAAAAGTACAAAGGATCTGAATAAACAAAAGTTATTATTTAATAAACTGTAAGTGAATAATAACTGCAACCACTGTAATTAATCACAGTATGAGAAACAACATAGATAATTTTAAAATAACATAATTTAAAGACTAAATTTAAGACTGCAGTTTCGATTAAAGATATTGTTTGTGAATTCATGAGTTAAACATATGATTTTTTAATTTGATTACATACTGTTATTTCCAAGAAAATATAATACTTTACATTCCAAATGTATTAATATTGAAATAAACTTTTTCTAATATTTTATAAACATTTAACACTAATGCGATTGATTATCGATGCTGTGTTGTAAATAACTTGTTTATGAATTTGGGCAAAATTTAACTGTCCTAATGTTATTCAGGTTTTCGCAGTTACCAGATTTTATTGAGATTGAAAAGCAGCAAGAGCTAATATTTGTTTTAAACCTTGTGTTGGGCAAGAAAGCATTTTTATTTAAAATAATATTCCCTACAACTCATAAACAGAAAAACCTTCATTAGAATACATTATAAACATGTTATATTACCAGCAAACATTTTATTTCAATTTGGTTGAGATGTTCTCACATTCAAACTAGTATTAGTTTTCATTCCTATTATAGATGAGTTATCATTAATCTTGATCATTTCATTCTTAAAAGAATGGGGTAAATCACCAATAGTAAATATCAATCGATCCTTGATGAGATAATTCATTTGTCAACAAAAGTAAAAATTTCCTTCTCAGGCTAACGAAAGATCAACGTTCCGTACCATGCCATGCCACGCCACACGCCAGCGAAGCAAGGGACGGAGTTTTGAAACGCTAGAGCGCCAGGTGATTGGTCTATTTTTCTCTGTACATGAATCAATGTATGTTTTGCTAATATGCGTCCCGGTGGTCCGGCCAGACCTGTGTAACCGCCCGTGTCCGCTAGCTCACTCTCACTAGACAAGAACACCAGCTTTCCAAGACCTTAACCAGAAGGCTCCCGACATCTGGCTCAATATCTCAACAAGAACTGTCTCCGGCGCCCTTCGCCAGGGGCCCTGGGAACGGAAAAGAGAAGCACTCATCTTTTCTATTCTCTGGAGTGCAATACGCTGAGACAGGATGAGTTTCAGGCCGCTCGAATCATGTCCGGTTCGAGATCCCCTCTATTGGAGCACAGGGAGCACGCGAACCCCCAACGAAAAACGGAGACATAAATTAGCAAAATAAATATAATAAAATTAATCCCATTTCCGTATTTTTGTCAATTTCCAGTATGAGTTTAAATAAGCCCCCCTCCTCCTCCCTCATCGCACGTTTAAATATGTACATGGCAAAACGTTGCTGTAATAATGTTAATATCGAAAATTATCAATAGCGAGCGGCCGGTTTTCAAGGATCGCACATGCAATCAAGTAAATTGCATTCGAAACAAGCTTATGCGGATGAAACCGGCGACAAGAGTGTGAGGCAAAGATACTTCCCATATCTTTTCATTCGCACAATCTTCAGAGTGCGGAAATTCGAATATTTCGCTGACTCTTTTTTTATTGTTGTTTATCCGAAATCTCCCTTGGTTTCTTATATTTCGTTAGTTAATTTTTTTTGTTAATTTATTCAATTGTATGGTCTTTCTGCATAGAAAGTAAAAAGACACTTTTGCTAAGTGATTGTTGTTTAATTTAGTTGCATTATTTTCATTTAACTTTTGAAAACTTAAATGTATTTCAACATGTACATTAAAAAGTACTAGCCAATTTTAATTTTAATAATTTACGTATTGTGAAGCCCCACTTAAATAACCCTCAAGCCGCCACTGCGCGTGTCCCACACTTCGCATATGCACACGATGGGAGACGGCAGGTGACTAAATATCGAAACACTTGCGTTACAGAGCTTCTATTAAAGTTATTTTACATGTAAGACATCATTTCATACTAAATCGTGGATGCTCTACACTTTTGTAATTGATTTTTTGGTTGCTATCTCTCATATATTTAGAGATAGACTTGATAATTACCAAATTTTGCAAATACGGGATTCTACTGTCTGATGCATTAGGGCCACCGTAATCACTTTATTATACTGTTATCACTCTACGTTCGCTAGTATTTTCAGGATAAAGAAAGTTTCGCTCTGTGTGTGTGTGTGTGTTTGTCTGCTAGCAAAATCTAGCCCACCTAGAAGTCTGAAAATTTAGGTGTTCTAGTCCTAATCCAAGGATAGTCCTGGTGCACCTCAGAATTTTAATACTTTCAAAATTAATAAAAATATTAATTAAAAACTGATCAATAACTCATCTCTTTTTTTGCTAGCCGGTTTTCAGAATTCACGCATAGCCAGAACCCGATTTACCACAGCGCACGAAAATGAAGAATCATTTGCATGAAGAATGCGTTTATTTCGCAATTCTGTTTTAAATTCTATCGACTAAACCGTTTGGTTTATTTAAAAACGAAACACATATTCTCAACGATTGCACTCTTACGTCTCTAATGTCATAATCAATTAATATATATATATATATATATATATATATATATATATATATATATATTAACACTTTGAAAAACATTTTTGAAAAAGTGTTCGTTTTCCCAGGCTTATGTTATCTCCCTTAGGCCAACGCCCCTCAATAGCACAATTTTAGAGATACAGACAAACCAAACATATGCTCTTAGAGCTGAAACCTTCTTCTAATAGACGGTATAATTATTTTGTTTAAATACGGATTTTAACAGTTTCAAAAACACCGGTGAATGCAGGTCATTTCGCGCCTCACGAGAAGATATTTTTTCTTAAGCTAAATGTTACTAAATGTTCATATTTTGTTATAATTTTTTAAAACATCTCGGTAGACTAGATTTACATCCCCTACAACAATTTCGAAGCTTTCGTACGAGAAAAAGTATTTTTTTTTTTTTTTTAAATAAAATCTGAGATATTTTCGGCGAGAACCCATTATAACGAGATGTTTTCCGCGGTCACTCGCGGCTTCAGGTAACGTTTTCACTATTTAAAATGCATATATTTTCACATAATTTTATAGAGGACTTGGAAACAGTTATATTTATAAACGACTAAAACTTAGAGAGATCGGACGACGAATACTATTTTTTTATGTTAACGGGCCGGACGCGAAAAGAAAACGTATTTATTTTACAACAAGATAACAACATTTCTGACGCAATTTTTACACGGGCTATAAAACCGTTATATTTATGACCATTGAAAATTTCAACGGGTTTAGACAACAAAAGCAATTTTTTAAAACTATATAACGCTCCTACTTGAAAAAAGAAATAAATGTTTTTATACGAATTGACGATTTTGTCATTAAAGATATAAATTCATACAAAATCGGGTAAAATAGATAAAATAATACAAATTTGTGTTACATGTAAAGTCTTATCACGGGCCCGGGCAACGCTGGACGGGTCAGCTATATATATATAATTCATTCAAAAGTATACGAAAAATTATTGCTTTCATAGGCGCTTCTAACCTTTCGCAAAAAATATCACATATAATAATCTTCAATAAATATATGAATGTAAAATTTATCGAAAGCATGTTTATACACATGATAAAAAATGATTAACAATAAACTTTAAACATTTTTAATAGCATTTAAAAGCATATTAAAATAATTATAAAAGTTTAAAACAAGAATTTTAATTATCCCAGTGTATCGAACAATTTCATTCTCATCAGTAGGTGGAAAGGGTGAATAACTCCACCCCCATTTTAAAAGTATTATTTCCATCAAGTTTAGAAATTTAAAAAACACTTCTTGGTATATAATTAAATGCAAACTAAAAAAGTTATTAAAATTATAAATAACTAAAATCTTCGCAATATTTTAGCACATCTTCAATAAGTGGATAAAACATACAAAATATTTTCCATTCATTAAAATATCTACTATATATGTAAAATACAAATGGATATTTTATTCCGGGCGCTTATAACTCACTTTCTTTAAAAATCTAAACGGATATCTATGAAACTTTTGTTATAATTGTTGGGGCATTGGGAGAGGGTTTTAGTGTATAACTCATCGTTCTACGTTGCTGTAGTGGTAGGAGTAGACTGGCTTGATAAATTATTTCTTTATGTCGCGGTGGTTTCAATCTCTGGTGTGCATTTATTATTTTTAATTGCAATTGTCGTTTTTACTGGTATGACTATGAGTATAATATTCTTTTAGTATTTTTATTTTGTTAGCCTAGCACCAATACCGATCGATATTACTTATCTTATACACTGTATTAGGCGAGCGTTAGTTAATTATTTTTAGTCACGTGGATTAAAAAGACGAGATTCCTAAAGCTTAACCTTTCCACTTTTTGAAAAAATATTGCTTGGAAGTATCGATCGTCATTTGCTGTCACTATTTTAATCTAGATTTTTTGTAATATATTCCTATTATAAATCTTATAAAAATAGACTACGAAGATTTTTTCCCTTATCAGTTAATAGTATCCAAAGCTTAGTTCTCAATTAGCTTCATAAACAAGTTTTGTGAAGTCAAACTCGACAAAGGAGTAGAGAGGGTTAAGCTATTAGCACCGTTTCAGTAGCATCTTGTCGCAAATTATAATAAGTTTTAAGGTAATCTTGTTCTTAGGTTTGAACAAACTTGTTAAAATGCAGAAAAAACTTCTTATTGCTCGATAACAAAAAAAAAAAAAAAATAAATAAATAAATTCAATTCTACATAGAGTTAGAGTTTTAAGTAACAAAAGAAAAAGAAGAAGAAATACAGGCACTTAGTTTTATTCTTATATTTATTCCTGTTTTTATATCTTATATTTATTTTAATTTATCTTTATTTTACATAATCACATAATAAGATTACTAATTATAATTAAAATATAGATAAAATGCTTCAGTGATACAAAGAGAAACACAAATAGGCTTATAAAAAGCTTTTAATAAAATCATCGACATATGTTTCAACGCTCCAACGGCGCCATTAGCTCCTTCTTTTAAAGAAAAAGATGCCAAATAAATTGTACGGCAATTTTGCAATTTAATGGAGTGACCTTCAGCACGCACGCGTTTTCATGGATGAAGGAAAATAACCATCTGGACAAGCTTGTTAACTTATTTCAAACATGAGTAGATATAAAAGGAGAGTTCTGCATCAGTGGCACGGTGGCACCGGAAGTTCTGTGACTGTGAAGGTCACCGGAAGTGGCAGGTGGGGATAACAGACATGTTTAGACAAGAAGTGATCCCGGAAGTATGATCGGAAACGCGAAAGGAAGTTTAACCGGAAACGCGACAGGAAGTGGGTTCGATAAGGGAGAGAGGGGGAGAACTTATTTTTGTGAGGGGCTTATACTAACCTGAAATAAAAATGGAATTATTTCTTACTTTATAAAAATTTATCTTTTTTTTTTTTTTTCTCTCTCACCTGAAAGGAAAATTCTATTTGCTAACTAACACCTGAAATAAAAATGGAAATCTTTCTGACTTTGTTTTACTTTATAAAAGTTTAACATGAACTTTATTTTAAGACCGGAAACGCGACAGGAAATAAGACAGGAAACCGGATTAGACATGATTTTTTCCAAAAAGAGTTTTCAGGAAGCAGGCTGTTTGGGAGCATGTTGGAACAGGCAAGGTGATTTGTAAGACCGGAAGTGAGTAAGGTGTAAGAGATAAGGAAGGATTTAACGCGTAGATTTTGTTCTTTGCAGAGGATGAAATTTTAATTTATTTTTTATTTAAAGTGTTTTCATTTATTTTTTTAATTTCATTTCATTATATCATTTATTTTTATTTATTTATGTTTTTTATAGTGTTTTACGTAATATTTTAATTTTTAGAGACATTAGAACCTGCAATATTCTGTATCACACATGTCTTATCTATTAGGTTACTAAGGATGTGTGTGTTGTTATCTCTTCAAATGCAAACCATAGCAAGGAATTACAAACCTGCGTTTAATTATCTTTATCATAGTTTTAATGAACTGCGAAAAATTGTCTTTAGCTATTGAGTAATTTGCGAGTTTTGGTTTAATATGAATGCTATTACATCTGTTTGTTTAATTTACAAACAAATTTCTTTCACAACACTCTGTTAACAGATCATTTCAATATTCGAAGTAATAATTTAGAAGGAAAATTTTTATATGAAAATACTATGAAATGTTTTTCCTATAACTTGTCGAAAATAGCATGCCTGATTCTTTCTTGTATTAACCTTATAATCATTTATTTTAGAAATATAGGTTTATAGTTTTGTTACGAAAAATAACGTGTTTATACATTTTAAACAAGAAAGCAAAGTGATTTTTACGAATGTAACTATAAGCTATACACTCACGCATTTATGTTATTGAATTAAATTACAATGCTTAATATTGTATTCACCGTAATATTTTCCTACAAAAGCCGTTTCAAAAACTTGTATACTGAAATTAATGTGTCATTTTTAGGGAAAAAATTAATTCAAGTCTTTGAGACTAATCTTTCATAGGAAAAAAAGATTTTTCATACTTTTTACATTATATCTTCCGTTTTTTAAGTTTAAAAATTTGTGGAGTAACTTAAATAATCGTTTTTATGATACTTAAACAATATTTTTTTTTATTATATATTTGTTTTAATTGACTTGTAATAGCTAACATTTTTCTTAAAAGTGTACTAGAGAATAACTTATGTCACAATTACTACACCCTTCTTTAGTTAAATAATGTTTCACTTAAGATATGACAGTCTTAGAAACATTTCATTTTGGAATTAAGTGATTAAACAGACTAGTGGCTGAGAGGTTCTACTTTCAAAGCTGGTAGACGGAAGGTTTAAACACCTCTCGCGCTCGTTGACCTAACCGTTTGGAGTTTTTATCGAATCTTGTGTCAATACGGGTTAGAACACCTTAGAAAGACCTCCCACAGAGACTTATATACCATACGTAGATAATCGATTGTAACAAATAACCAACCAACCACAACGTATAAGACATTTTAGATCATTCCATTTAGTCAAGAAATTATTTGACATGCAAAATTTGATTTATAAAAACATACAATATGATATAAACAATACCATACGATATAAACGAACAACAATACATACAATTTGAACGATTTTTTCTTTTCAAATGAAAATTTTTTAACAAGAATTGAGTGACTTTTTAACTTGTTAAAGAGAGCGGATATTTTGTTTAAAGTTATACGATTAAAATAAATTTTCAATAGATTTGACTTTATACAACCAACATTTTTAAAAAAGAGAATGGAATCTAGTTTTTATAAATTAATGTATTTCAATTTTACAAATACTTCACACCCCGTCTTTTTGCCCCCTCTTTTGGTAGACTTTATACACATAAGACATAAAAAGCGTTTTAGAATACATCATTTAGAAATTAAGAGATTTGATAAGTAAAATATTATTTATAAAAGCAATAGATACGAGAGTAATAAGGATTTTTACTTACAAATGTACGAACTCCTGATAGGTAAGACTTTCTAAATCATTGTGCAAGAATTAAGTGGTTATTGAACTTATAACATTACATGATGAAATAATCACGTGGCGTATTTTTAAACCAAAAAAATGTCAGTATTTTTAAACCAATAAAAAGTTAGTATTTTTTACACGAGCGTCCTCTATTACTATATAAATTTCAATGAAACGAGTTCATAACATTCTACTGTGACCTGGTATCGTTGTAATAGGTTGTATTTTTTGTTAAGATAGTTTTCATTTAAGTTATTATGGAACGAGTTACGAATTTTTATGTTGGTGATGTAACCAACTTGGAGTGCCAACACTCATCACTAAAGTTAAATATAATCAAGAGATGGATTCTACACTTTTATACAAAGAAGGATTCGTTTCGAATTATGAAGTGAAACCCACCTCATCAGGACTAAAGAAACAGAAGTTACCCCATATGTGTCAGATGTGTAACGAAGGATTTCCTCGAAAAGTTAACTTAGTGTTTCATATGAAAAGTCATCTAAAGGAAAAATCTTTTAGCTGTGAGGTGTGTGCTGAAGTTTTTTCACAAAACAGTGATTTACGTAATCATCAAAAGATTCACAAATCGCCCAAACAATACAAGTGTACTGATTGCAACGAGATATTTTCAAGAATGGCTGACTTATTGAAACATAAGAAGACTCACAAGTCAGGAAAACAACATTCATGTACAAAGTGTAGCGAAATGTTTGATTGTGATTCAGATATAGTACAACATTGTGATACTTATCATAAAGTTGTGAAATCACCCTATTCAAAAGATTTGTTATTTGAAAAAGTGAAACATTTTAAAAGACAAAATGCTGTGCGAAATATTTATTCTAAAACTATCATTGTATTCAATGAGATGAATCAAAAAGACTTTCGTTCATTTTTTAACAGTGTTCGATCGGATGTTTTCAACGAATTAAATTATCAATTGCAAATGAAAAAGTCAATAAAATGGTATGCAGCCGTTAAAGTGGATGTATATCGTGAATCACAGGATGGTGACTTAGAGAGAGCAACCCCCTTTTTCCTTTCCAAAGGTGAACTGGAATTAACAGAACAAAACATACATGTGCAAGAATGCCTTTCTAAAGTTGTACAACGGCTTTGAAGATTTCACAGAACGAGTGTTTAATTGGACATTACAAAAAGTTTTGAAATTAGAATTGATTACAGCTCAATATGACAGGCTTATTTGATTTGTATTATTTTAAATGATTAATAAATTATCCTCGTCTGTCTTTTAAGTTCTAATTTATTATTTATTTAATTCTAATATCTATTTATCTTTTCGTAAGTCGTGTTATTTTCTTCAAAAAAATTATCGATCACAATAAAGTTTGTTTGCAAAATGTCGAGTCGCAAATTCATTATTTTTTTTATTATTATTATCTATTTATTTCATTTTATTTGTAAATTGGGATTTCTTTTTTAAAAAAAGGATTAATTTGGGAAGACTTTTTGAGCTTAAATTAGTTAAATATTTTTTATGGTGGTAAATTTAAAATTTACTTAAATATTTTTATGAGCGTAAATTTAAAATTTACTTAAACTTTTTTTATGATGGTAAATTTAAAATTTACTTTTTCAGTAAAAATTGTGTTGGGGAATTTTTCGTGAAAAAACCCGCTGATATGGAGGATAATGACTTTTGATTATTGGGAATTCAAGCACTCGAATACGCCATCTGGTGGAGAAAAGATATAACTGCTTGCTTCAGGAAAATCCCTTACAAGTCCATTGCATTACATGCATCTTTAATTTGTTCATAATGATTATTTTCTGCACAATTTCAGATTCCGTGTTACATTTGTGTTCTGTGTTTATATGACAAGGGAAACATTATCCAAATTGGAGTATCTAACACGTTCAAACGCGTTTACAATAAATAATTGTTTCAATATGGCACTTTAGCATTAGTTAAAGGGACAATTTTCCTGTACCGACGGCTGCGATCTGCGCCTCTATAGGCCGTTTTAAGTCCAAACAGTGTTGCCAATCTCAGATTTGCTTTTTACCCTCCAACTCCGATAAAAATACCCGCAAAATACCCTCATGGTTAAGATTAGCAGCGACATCTAGCGTTGTAAAATCTAACTGATTCACAGGGTAATCCCTCTAAAAGCCTTGTAATTGTGTTTTTTTTTCTTTGTGTTAGCTGCTGTAATCCCTAAGGCTCTTTTTTTAATATAGCAGTAAATTCTGAAAATAATAATAATAATAATAAACAGAAATAGACATCTGAAAGTAAAATTTAATGAGAAAAAACAAATTATGACTTTGCCCAGAGCAATTATGCAGTATAATACTAAATACACTAAACACTATTTATGCAATGTAACACAAACATAACTGCCTATAACAATAAAATTAAATAAAAATAAATAATTAATTTAAAACTTACAATCTTTTATGTTTGAGTTCTTGCCAAGTGTGTATCCAGATCTCCATTTAGACGTGTATGTTTGTGTGTGTGTGTGGAGGGGGGGGGGGGGGTTCTAATTTTTTTTCTGAGAAAAGGGTCACTTTTCTTTATGAACAAATTTTCTATTTGGTATCTGTTTTCAAATACAAACTGGAAACACTTTCAGACACTTTCACAATCTCATTTTCATTCGTACATGCATGAAATTTGCATTAATATTCGTAAATGTATAAAATTTGCCGGCTCTAGCTAGATACCAAGAAGTCGAACAGCGTTTCTCATTTCTTTATAAATGCAAAGACTCTTTAGGAAAATGTTGTAAAAATTGTAATTTAATCAGACTTTTGGGACTTAACAGTCATGGAAAGGTCGTCATGAGAGAGCAATCAGCTATAATTCAAGATGCACCAGATATAGTGATATGAAACAGGTTGTTCAGTCTTTAATGTGTAAGACAGTTTACTAAAAGATATTTCTCCCCGCTTAGCACTGCGAAAATTTCTGGGACATTAACGGACTCTTTTTTTATTAAATGGAAAGCATGCAAATGGCAGAGATGATTAATAAAGTGATTTAGAATCGAAGAGCTTTTTTTTTATTATTTGATAATCTAACATCCTGCGTTGTCTGACATAATTTTTTTCTCGTAAAAGTGAAAACATATACAATAATGCACATATGCATGTATGAATATATGTATGTAATAAATATATGAATATGTACATTTATATACGTATGTATTTTTATATATGTATATTTACATATATGTATATAAATATATGTAATATATAATTCTATGAATATATACTATACATGTATAATTTACTATTTACTATATATATACTATATATCTACTATACATGTATGTCTGCATAATTTTTATATATGTATGTCTGTGTTTCTAACATAGTTGAAGATTGTATATGATTTAGATATTATTTACTCCAATTTTCAAAAATTTATTGAGATCACAATGATATTCTATTATATTATTGATGTACACGACATATACAATTAATGGAAAAAAAAAGTCAAAACTTCTAGATTTTAATAAGAACCAAAAAGCATACGTTTCTATTATGCATTTTTAATAACAGATAATATTTATTAAAAATAAGTTTAGTTTAATCTTACACATACGTTCATGTAATGTTTGGGCTTCTACAAGGTGTAACATCCAAAACAAAAAATCATTGTTTGAGCTATACTTAAAAAACTCAAGTTTTTCTTTAACATATATTGTTTTATTTTCTTAAATAATTTATATCTTACTCATTGTTTACTGAAAATGGAAGAGAATGTGTTACAAACCACTAAGTGAAAATATTAATGATATACATTTAAATAATAATATTTATTAATATTAATTATATATTTAAATAATAATAATAATAAATATTAATTATATATGTACATAAACCCCTCTCCCTCCCCACATATTTATTTAAATAAAATATTAACTATTATTAATTATATATATTTAAATAATAATATTCATTATATATACTTATACTTAGATAGTATTATTAATTAATATTAACTATATATATTTAAATATAATATTAATTAACATTAATTATATATATTTAAATAACAATTAAAACAAAGTCTTTATACTGATCTTTATGTCAAGTAAATAATCTTTATTAATTAATTCCGTAAAGATCAAAACAAAACTCTAAAAATGATTTGAAAATAAAAATCAGAGAGTCCAAAACTAAAAAGCTTCAGATTACAAGTTTTGTGCTTTAACCACCGCGCTAAATCGTTCATGGATATTGTTTGCCATGTTTGCTTTACACGAAATTGTACTAAAATATAAGCAAAGTAGCAGTAATGCGCAGATCGATTTTGGGAGGATCAGGCAAGAAACAAAATCAGGCGACTTCCGATTTTTCGTCAACCAATGGGAGAACGGAACCTTTCACGTTTGTATTGCACCCATTACGTCAACTTCAAAAATACCCTCCAACACTGCTTTCGAAAATACCCGCCAGCAATCAAATTACCCGTAGATTGGCAACACTGAGTCCAAATCAGAAAATTTACAACAAGCGTAGGGAGAGAGCAGTAAAAACTTCTTTGAAATGTATTAATCGGCTGCTTGATCATGTCAAATACCGATTACTTATATAATTCAGTATACTTGGCTGAACGTAAGCTAAAATCGGGGTTTTGTCCTTATATCTTTTTCCAAATAATCTTTATGGTATGAGTTTTAACTTAAAGTACATGTAATTTTTATATTTTTTTGTATAATAAAAATATCTTCAACGGCCTGAGTATGGATGTACTATACATACATCCATGTCTACTGCTCCCAATGATAACCACATTCAACATATTTAAGTTTATTTCTTATTCAAATAAATTGTATTTTACTTACATGTGTTACTTTTATTACTTAATGTGCAATTGCCTTATAATTCTGAACCTCGGCACACAATTGGTGACGTATTTAAGCCGGTGATAGCATATTTGAACACTTGGATTTCAGAGCTTCTACTAAACTTATTTTTACATGTAAGACATCATTTCATACTAAATCTTGGATGCTCTACACTTTTGTAATTGATTTTTTTTTTTTTTTTTTTTTTTTTTTTTTTGTCGCTATCTCTCATCGTTTTCGACATAGGCTTGTTAATTTCAAAATTTTGCCACTACGGCATTTGTCTGTTAATTTAAGTCCGCCGTAATCACTTTACTATACCGCAGGGGTGATTGTGTTCCGGTACTTTGTACACCACTCAAATTTATATAGCAATATTCTTAATATGTCATCGCGGAATTTATCGTTTAAAGCAGAAAAAGATTTCTATATAAATTTTGTGCTGTACAAAATACCGGAACACAATCACTCCTGCTATACTGTTATCACTATCCTTTCGCAAGTTTTTTTTCCAGGGTAAAGAGTTATTTCTTACGTATATATATGTATAATTACATGTAATAATTATTATGGATGCATGTAATATTTATTATCATATACCGTCATATATGTAATAATTATCATGCATATATATACATATATGTATATATATGCTTAATTTGTTCAAAATTATATCCCAGCTTTGTACACCACTAAATTTAAATAGCAATATTCTTAATATGTCATCGCGGAATTTATCGATTAAAGCAGAAAAAGATTTCTATATAAATTTTGTGCTGTACAAAATACCGGAACACAATCACTCCTGCTATACTGTTATCACTATCCTTTCACAAGTTTTTTTTTCCAGGGTAAAGAGTTATTTCTTACGTATATATATGTATAATTACATGTAATAATTATTATGCATGCATGTAATAATTATTATCATATACCGTCATATATGTAATAATTATCATGCATATATATACATATATGCATATATATGCTTAATTTGTTCAAAATTATATCCCAGCTTTGTACACCACTAAATTTAAATAGCAATATTCTTAATATGTCATCGCGGAATTTATCGTTTAAAGCAGAAAAAGATTTCTATATAAATTTTGTGCTGTACAAAATACCAGAACACAATTACTCCTGCTATACTGTTATCACTATCCTTTCGCAAGTTTTTTTTTCCAGGGTAAATAGTTATTTCTTACGTATATATATGTATAATTACATGTAATAATTATTATGCATGCATGTAATAATTATTATCATATATGTAATAATTATCATGTATATATATACATATATGTATATATATGCTTAATTTGTTCAAAATTATATGAAAACTTATTGCAATTATAAGCGCTTCCCAACAATGCCGCATATAATATTCTTAAATAAATATATGAACATAAAATTTATCAAAATTCATAAAGCATGTTTATACAAATGATCAAAAATGATTAACAATAAACTTTAAAAAGTTTTTTTAAAAATATATTAAAATAAATATAAAACTTTAGAACACATGAATTTTAACTATCCCAGTTGTTCGATCAGGTTTAAGAATAAGACTGGATGCGGTTTGAGTGTTCAATCCTGTTTCAAGAGGAATGGAATCGTTTTCACCCTCGGCAAGATCTGCCCTCTGACGCTCTGAGTGTCAAGTTTCTGCATATTTCGACTGCTGCGTGTTCGGGCGAAGTTTGGAAAGGGGGCGTGTTATTCCCGCCCTCTTGCTATCCAGTATCTTCAGTTGTGTCTTTGTCGGGCGGAGCTTGGATAGGAGGCGTGTTATTCCCGCCTTCTCCACTGCTGGTGTTCGTCGCGTGGAAAAGAGGCGTGTTACTCCCGCCCAACTGATCTCTGCTAATCTTCCGTGACTGCTCTTTTGAATGCCATGGCCATGAAAGAGAACCAACAGCTTGACGACCTTATGAATGGGATCACAAACGGATATGTTCCTGCGGACTGGTTACGAGAATTCAACGCCTTCCCTACTCTAGATGAGCAAGTGAACGATGTTTTCCGAGAATTTTTATCCGGTGTAGATGAAGAAATACAGTCTCTCCAACAACGAAAGGACTACAACGACACCCACAAGGCTCAGGTAAAAGACCTCTGTCTTTTTGCTATATCTATTTTGGGGGAGCCATCTAGATTAGATTTAATTGATTTAGCCTGTAGAACTGGTTATATTAGATTTCTAGGGAATAACCAATGGGAAAAACTCCAAATTCTAAAGAATTTTAGCTCACATTCCAATCCCCCCCGTACAGGAAAAAGAAAAAATTCTGAATCTGAAAATCCAATTCCCCTCAAAAATAAATTCGGAAATCTAAATTCCGAAGCTAATCTTGATAACCATGATCTTATGGATCAGGAATCTGCTCAAGATGGTGCTGCAAGCACCGATGTTGAATGTTCAAAAAACGACAAGCACCCCTTCTTTATTGAATTCAAAGATATGGATTGGCGTAAAGTTGCCCAAGAGATAAAAGCCCTTGACTCTGATAATCCTCCTCAAGTCAGCCTCACCGGGGAACTTCTAAAAGTTCTACCTAAATCTGTCAGCCAATTTAGAGATATCCAAAGACAAACATATGAATTTCAACACCCTTAACTCAAAAGAACTTCGACCAAAAAAAATCTGTATTAGGGGAATCCCCCCCAACTTATTATCGAAGACCTTGGTAACCATGGATTTAAGGCCACCCGAGCCGCCATGCTTAAGAGTCGCAAAACTGGCAGAGGTATGCCAATTTACATGGTCAACGTCCTCCCTTGCACTAACTTTGAGAAGATCTATAAAATTGAGGAACTTTGTGATATAAGTGTTCGTATTGAATACTTCAGAAACAACAATAACCCAAAACAATGTTACCGCTGCCAACTGTTCGGACACGCCTCCGAGACGTGCAGCCTAACACCAAAATGTCTTAAATGCTCAGAAGAGCACCTCACTGATAACTGCCCCAAGACATGTAAAATAATTCCAAAATGTTCCAATTGTAACGGTGCCCATCCGGCCTCATACAGAGGTTGCCCAAAAAATCCAAACAACATTAAGAAAAAAAATACCCCAACACTCAACACCAAAACAAAACCGCAACACCAAAAACCAAATATAATTGCTGACATCGCAGACATTTTCAAACCTTACAATTACACCATTCATGATAAACCAAACGATATCAACAACAGTGAGACCACTACTAACGTGAATAACGATATCCAGGAAGCCCCAGTTGAGGACACTTCCAGTTACACCAAACAAAATAAAACACCACCTGTTATACAAAATAATTATACAAACACATTCAAAGACATGTTTGACACCTTCAAAGACATGAAGGAACTTCTCCAAATTACCAAACTCCTAAAACATTTAAAAAACATCGCCATCAAATCAAAAAATTGCAAAAACCCATTCGACAAAATGTATATCATAATAGAAGAATTAGACGCCTTTTCTACGGAGCTCAACATTACCAATTATGAATAATTACAATAACAAAAATTTCTCTTCACTTCTTATATTCTCCTGGAATTGCCAATCATTGCAACCCAGGATTAATGAACTCCGCTCCTTTATTTCCATTAATCCACAAATCGATATACTCTTAATCCAAGAAACACTTAACCCTTCCTGCAGTATCACCATCCCAGGTTACAAACTCCATCATACACCACGTGCCGACTCTCACTGGGGTGGCACAGCCATCTACATCAAAAATTATATCCCACATCACACAACTCAAAATATTCCACTCCCAGGCATTGACTACACCAGTATTGTCGTCAACTTGCCCCATGCTAAAATCAACTTCACATCTTTTTACGCACGACACGGGCGACGATACCCCATAAATGACCTGACACACATCATTACACAACACCAACACGCATTTATCGCTGGTGACTTCAATGCACATAGCAGGCAGTGGAACTGTCATTCCCCCACTACCAGAGGTAGATCTCTTCACAACTTGGTTAGCCATTTCAATCTCAGTCTCCACGCACCTACTACACCAAAACACATTCCTGTTGCTGGCAACCAGCACCCCTCTATTATTGACTTCGCCATCACCAAAAATCTTACCTTCCCTATCAACACTTCTGTTATTAATGACCTAAGCTCTGACCACCTTCCTGTCTTCTTCAAAATTGATCTTATCAACCCTATCTCTCCTCCTCCTTCAGTAGCTATTGACTGGAATAAATTCCAAAATTACATCAACAACACCGACCTTACCTACCCCACAATCAACAACACTACTGACATTGATAACGCAGTTAATAAACTCAACAACATCATTTACAAAGCTCAAAAAGATGCCACTTACACCAAATTCAAAAATAATAACTCTTACATCTTACCCACTTACATACATAATATCTGTAAACAACGCAACACACTCCGTCGACTCTACCAAAATACCAGAGATCCCACCCTTAAAACAGCTGTCAACAGGCTCAACAATAAAATTAAAACCCTTATTCAGAAAGATAAGCAAAAAAACTGGTCTAAATTTCTCGAAAGTCTTTCTTGTGAGGATAACTCTCTTTGGCAAATCAAAAAGAAACTCAATAATAATTATACCCCTATTCCTCCCCTTACTGCCAATAATCAAACTGCGTATACTGACGAGGACAAGGCAGAATGCCTCGCTAGCTCATATGAAAGGCAATTCTCTCCGAATCCCTTCCTCGCAAGTCAAGCACACTTTAACAATGTCAATGATACTGTTAATGACTTCCTCTCAACCCCTCCTATCCCTCTCCCCGAAATTCAACCCATCATGATCAACAATATTATTCAAAAACTTAATAATAAAAAATCTCCTGGGTACGATAAAATTTCCAACTATACTCTTAAACAACTTCCTATCAACTGTATTCTCTACATTACGAAGCTCACTAATTCTATCCTCAAACACTGTTATTTTCCTAAACCCTGGAAAACCTCTATCATTTCTCCTATTCCTAAACCATCCTGCAATCTTAATGACCCAACTAATTTCCGTCCCATCAGTCTTCTCTCCTGTCTAAGTAAAGTCATCGAACGCGTCATTAGATCACAGCTCAATGACTTCCTTCACAACAACAACATTCTTATGCCTGAACAATTTGGCTTCAGAGCCAAGCACTCCACCCAACACCAACTTCTTCGATTTGTGGAATTCTTAACTGAAAACTTCAACGAGAAGAAGCCTACTGCTGCCATATTTCTTGATGTCGCCAAGGCCTTTGACAAAGTCTGGCACGCGGGCCTCATTTACAAATTAATTCGGCTTAAGTTCCCGTCTGGACTTATCCATTTAATACACTCTTACCTTGGTGATCGTGACTTCTATGTCCGTGTAAACAACTCACTTTCTCTACTACACATAATACTCTGTGGTATTATTCAGGGTTCAGTCATTGGCCCTATTTTATTCATAATATACTTTAATGACATTCCACGCACACTCTTCACATCACTCGCACTCTATGCGGACGACACTGTTCTCTATGGCACTGCACATCACCCATACAATCTTTACAAAAATCTACAACACCACTTCAACATCTTCATGGAATGGTGTGATCAATGGCGCATTAAGATAAACGAATCTAAAACTACTGCTGTTTACTTCTCTAGAACCTTCTCCACTCCTAATAGATTAACCATCAATAACACTACCATTCCCTGGTCTGACGATGCCAAGTACCTGGGAGTTACCATTGACAAACGCATTACCTTTAAAAAGCATATTCTTAATATCCGCGGTAAAGTCGCCGGAATTTCCAAAACCCTCGCCCCCCTTCTTCGCAGTCACTCACTCTCCATACACAACAAACTCTTAATATATAACGCTTGCATTCTCTCTGTTATCACATATGCATGTCCAATCTGGGGCTTCACTTGCAAAACCAGTATGAACAGCCTCTCTAGTACCCATTACAAACAGCTCCGTTACATCAGGAACGGGTCTAGATACCTCAAAAACTCCACAATCCTCAAGGATCTGAAAACGACTTCACTCAAACATCGCATTAAACACCTTGCGAAAAAATTCTACAATGACATTAATCACATTCCAAATGAACTCATTTATGAGCTACCTGACTACGATGCTTGCAGTCCATCCAACCGGAAAAAACCAAGGTACTCCACTATTCTTAATGAATAGTCCTTCCGAGCTACAATTCTTACCTCAAAATTTTTCTCTTTAATTAATAAAAATATATATATAAATATATATTATTATATAATTTTTTACTGTTAATTTTATATTGACTTTTCTCCTAAACTTCTCTTAACATCTTTACTTTACCTCGTCTGGCATATTTTTTTTTTTTTTTTTTTTTGAACTATGAACTATTTTTACTTTTATACTTTAACTAGTAAATTTTCATTATTTTATAGATATACTTAACACTATCCTATTTTATGTAGTCAATTGGACTACGGCTAGACATTTCATATGGCTCTCTCAGGATTTGATATACACCTACTCAAAGCCAGGGTGTGCAGTTGCTTCGCAACTTGGAAGCCCATTGAACCTATCACAAGTTCAAGTTCATGTTCAAGTTGTTCGATCAGCCCCATTCTCATCAGTACGAAAGAGGAAGAATAACTCCGCCCTCATTTTAAAAGTATTATTTATATCAGTTTTCGAAAGGCGTAACCCATTTAAATTCAACATTAAAATAAAACTTCTTTGATATATAATTAAATGCTTCCGTACTAAAAAAAGACAGTAAAATAATAACTGAATGAAATCTTCACAATATTTTAGAACATCTTCAATAATTGGATAAAACGTTCACAATATTTCCCCATTCATTAAAATATGGTGCTGTATATAACGATATCAACTTTTTGATAATTTAGAAATATCTCTGTTATATATGAAATAACTTCATGTCATGTTATACATTTTCACTCATTATAAATAGTTACAATTTAAAAGTATTTGTTAATAGCTTTTTGTAGCATAATGCATTCAACAGTAATATTGTCTTCTTGTAGTTGCCCCCTGCGCGTGGAGGGACAAGTAGAATTTCTTATAAACAAAACAGGTGAACAACATTCTTTCTCTTTTCTTTCTGGTAAACACAAGAAGTATCATTTCATTCATACTTCGCACCTGGTTTCTCAAACAGCGGATTATATGCGTGTATGGCATATGAATAAGAATGCCAAATGTTGGTGAATTCCATATTTTGGGATGATTATTGACGGCCAATTATCTACACTTGGGATATAGGCCCGGGAAGAGTGCCCTTCGTGGGGGTCTTTCTAAGGGAACCTAACCCGTATTTACGCATGGATAAATCCACGGATCGAAGAAAACCACGAAAACTCCGAACGATTAGGCCGACGGGCGCGATTGGGATCGAACCCAGCACCTCCCGTCTACCAGCTTCGAGGGCAGAACCTCTCAGCCACTGGTGGGGCAATCCATATTTTGGATGAAATAATTTTATAATCATTTAACGGTTTTACTAATAACTGTATTTTCATGAAAATAGAAGTAAAAAAAAAACAACAGACTATTTTAATGTAAAAAAAAAAAGAGGGAGAAGAAAATTTGGATTAAAAAATATAACCCCCTCTTCCCCCGACATATCTTATGACATCAAGTGCCAGACTCCCCCCCCCCTCCCTTCCCCCAAAAATTATAACGTTATATATGCACAGCCCCTTAATGTTAGCTTATCTAAAACAATTTACATTTTTCTTTGCGTATGTGTTTTAGTAAATAATATCAATTCAATCACTTATTTCTTCTATAGGGGTATCGAATTCATAAACACTTTTCAACTATGTTGGAAAGTGTTAAAAAGAGAATTTTCCAAAATTAAAATTACTTGTAATATGTTTTATTACGTAAAAGATATCAAAAATTGTAAAAAAAGATTTTAAGCTACATTAATATTAATCCATGCCAACTACTCCAAGTACTTTCAACTATACACATGACCATCATCAGGGATAAAATACAAACTGTCATTACCAATACCAACTGCTTACTTTCAAAATCTGTGCTTCTTCATCCGGGAACTAGAGAAAATTTCAAATTTTGTAACCAAGTTTGTCGGGTGATTCCAATTACTTTTGTTGTACGGTAACAGGAGAAAAAGGAGGTGGTGGTGGTGGTGGTGGGGGGGGGGGGGGGGGGTAGCAGTAGAATATTATTCCTTTTCCAACTCTTTAAGCAAACTTCTATATTTTTAAGTATGAAAATAATGATTTATAAAATCGATGCTGTTATATTATGATAGAAAAATGTTGGATAAAAATAAAAATATTTAATTTAAAATTTCATGATGTAAACAATTTAATTACAAAACTAATTTATGTGTATCAGTGTCCGACACAGCCACACTCGTACTCATGGATTGAGAATTATATGGCTGTCCTAAAAGAGGAAATTTTACACCCTGGTAAATAGGCTGAGTCCTTAAAGTAACACCTGATTCTGATAAATAAAATTCAGTATATAGGATTTAAAAATCTCAACATACGTAGTTATAAGGTTTGTTTCAAATGTTTGCTTTCTTCCAATGAAAGGTAACGTCTAATATCCGAATTTTCGTATTGTAGCTTTTAATTTAATTCTCTTTAGTATTCTTTGCTTAATAAACCATTAATTTACTGTAATTATTTGTGTGTTATTTCTAAATTGGGATTTCTTTATGTAAAAAAGGCTAATATTGGGGGTAATTTTTAGAGCTTAAATTAGTTAATTCTGTTCTGAAATCCTAAGGGGCTACTTTCAGACGTTTTTTTTCAATTTTGTTCGGAGACGCATAAAATTGGCAGGTGTTCTTATTCAGAAACTTTGTAATCGAAACACGTTTTCCAGGTTTTGTTAATGGAATTTCCCACTTTAATAAAGTACCATTCACTGACGATGATTTCGGGATAAGCGGGTATACTATTAAAATTTCTTGTAGAGGAACGTTTGACTTTGTATTATAGCAGACTGACTGTACTGTCCACACTACAGGCAGCTGGCTGCATGCAGTGTTGCCAGTGGGCTACTTTTTAAAAATTCATATTTCTTGATTGGTACCACTTTTTTGAAATGGTATTAATTTGCTTGACATTTGCATTATCTAATCTGTCATGAAATAAGGCGAATTTTAGTTTCTAAAATTACTGGTGGCAATCAAGAAAACTGAATTTAAAAAAAGTAGCCCACTGGCAACACTGGCTGCATGGCAATTATTACAATATATGAACATTCATTTCGATGTTATTTACACTGTTAAAAATTAAAAATTATTTTTTCCATGTTAGCTGTTTAACTATCTTCGCGAATTAGATTTTTTTTATTTTTTTACTTATCTTGTTGCCGATTTGCCTATAGATATTTTAAAAGTATGATACCATTTTACTACGGTCTTATTTTAAAAATTTAACATTATGTTTTTTTAATGAATAATTTTCCATTCTGCGGAGATTAACTTTGGTATGACTGAATGATTCGTTTCTGGTATTAACGAATGAATTATGATTAAATATATGCAAGCATATTTTGAACAGTTTAATGAGTATTTCTCACAAATGCTTGTTGTTTTGGTTTGGGTTGTCTCTGGTTTGTAATATTTATGAAAGACATGTTAAAAAAAAAATTTGCATGATTCGCGTAATACACAAAATTAATGTTAAAACGTTTGGAAACAGCGCTTTAACGATTTGCTATTATTAATGCGAAATTATGTTTTTTATGCATATTTGTATCGGCAATTAAAATAATTGTCGAGTTTTTATTATAAATTTTTGTTCAGATTACATAAACATTTTAACAATATACCAAAAAGGAACTTTAAGGCGTTTTGATTTTGGATATTTCCTCAATTTAATTTTTTTTTTTTTGTATTTCTGTACATAAGATACCAGTTTTGGATTCATAAATATTTTCGACTTCGATTCTTTGATCAATTTACTTTCTTTAAGGCTGTCATTAATACAGTTTGTTTAATGATTTTTGGATTTGATTACTCAACTGGGTGCTTTACTTTGCTATGCATTTTACGATGAATAATATAGCTATCTCTCAGTTCCTATTGTTTAGAAGAGCACAGATTTTTATATTTGAAATTATAATTAAACTTTTAAACTTTTACCATATAAATTGAAAAGAAATGCACTATATTTCTATATTCATAACTATTAACGTGTAACTGCGTTATTAAAATTAATATTCCACAATGATATAGAAGAAATTTTTAAGTTGGCTACACCATACTTGTTTTAAGACTATGATCGCTTCAATGGTATTTCCTACCCTCCCCACTTCCACAAAAGCAGAACGTTGTCTCTATTTTTTTTTACGATTGCTCTATTTGTCTCTATTTTTTTTTTCGATTGCTTGAGACACAGTTATTGCTGTTAAAAAAATAAGACGTTAATTAAATTAATCATTTTTTTTAATGGATGATTAATGAAATTTTCCACTTGTTAGAATCAACCACTTTCTTTAATCTATAGTTAATCTGGTCAGCTATATATTTGAATCATCTGGTAGTGAATCATCATTTATATTATTTTTCATGTCACTACCACCTTTTCTATGCACACGCAAGCGTACTTTGAATAGGGTAGTTTTCTAAAGGTTTTTATTAAACTTTTGAAATACATATGAAACTTAAAATTAACGAGGGTAGGGAGTTTTCCTCCTTGAAATTAACATAAAAAGTATCGTTGGGTAGGACGCGGAAAATTGTTGAGGTTTGTAATAGTTTTTGAGTTGCTTATTTAGATATCGCATTTTATTCTAGGAAAATATAAAATTCCTTAATAACATCTTGTTGGTGTTATAAATCTATGCCTGATGCGAGCTTTTTCATTTTTGTTCCACTGTTAATGTAATTTTGTATTCTTTGTTCACATACAGTTAATGTCATAAGCCAAATTATAGAAAATAGTGATTAAGTATTTTCATTAACATCTTAGAATCTCATGAAATAGTAAATTTACTTATGTGAAGTCAGCATTTCAATTCCGAAGTAGCAAAAGGCTTTTAGAAAACTTTTCACCTTTAATTTAAATATTTTATGTTAATAATAAATGGTTTTTCTTATAGAGCAAATTTAAAAATGAAATGTAACATAACATTAAACATCAATTTTTCTCGAGTACAATATTACAAGTAAAATAAACTTTCATTTTCCTATTTTAAAGCAAGTATTTTCCTTTTTGCACTAACTCAATCTCCCTTTTAATTTTCTTTATAGTTTTGTATTCTAGTGCTATTAATATTATATATTTATATGAAGTATGTTTGAGAAGTTAAATAAAGGTTTCAGTTCAGTTTTATTAAATTGTTAAACTGTTTAATATATCATTTTAAATAGAGCGTTAGATTATTTTATATCAAATAATTAAAATATTCTAAAGACATTTTCAATAAAGTATTTTTTGCAGAATGCATTATAAAGTAATTGTTTATTCTTAGGAATACAGTATAAAAAGCATATTCAGTTAAAATAATTGGTTACTGATACATAATTGTCAGTTGTTTTATTTCCAAAAATGATTAATTAAACATCATTATAAATAATTACAAAATAACACATTGAAACAAACGTTGAAGCTGGCCGTCGCAAAACAGATAAGAATAAGGTGAAAAAAAGCGCGGGCTTTTCTTATTGTTTTCGTCTAGAATGCGCGCGCATGTCAAGGTTGTCAGAGGTTTAGCAAAGTTCTCGCCTTGCCGCGTTCAGACCGCGTCATCCTGTATGGTTGTTTTCTCCACATATCCCAATCCGTAATTTTAGGATAAAGCTAGCGATAGATGGCGACAGTTACGCTTTTTCTAAGCTATAGTTCTTATCTATTCTATATTCTTTGAAGAAGCCTAGGGAAAGAGCAGTGAAAAGTTCTTTGAAATTTATTAATCGGCTGCTTGATCATGTCAAATACCGATTACTTGAATAATTCAGTATACCTGGATGAATACAAGCTGAAATCGGGGTTTTGTCCTTATATGTTTTTCCAAATAATCATTATGGTATGAGTTTTAACTTAAAGTACACTTAATTTTTATATTCTTTTTGTATAATAAAAATATCTTCAATGGCCTGAGTATGGATGTACTGTACATGACTATAGAATAATTATAGCTTTAGTATCTCGGGTCGAATTCAATAGTTCTTTTATAACTCCAGAAATAAAAGATTGCTGGCATTTTCACATAGTTTATTACTTCTTGACACAAAAACTTCAGGAAACGGCACATTACACACTTATACAGGGTGTTCCGTTAAAGGGGTCCAATATTAATAGGGGTAATAGAGGAGATCACACGGAGCATAAATCAGTATATAATGCCTGGCCGGATCTCAATAATTTTCAAGTTACAGCAAATAGAATGAAAAATCGGAAATTTGTAAAAAAACCCTCATTGCTAAACTATCGATAATGCTACATAAAAACGAAGCACATATTTAGAAAGAGCAGAAAAAATCCTACGAAATGACATAAGTTGTTTTAGAATATTGAGAATTAATGGCGAGTTACAAGCTCTGAAACAGTGAAAAAATACAAAATCAAATATTTAGCAAAATAGTTAATCGTTAATTCCAAAAATGCAACTCTACCTACATCAAGGAAAATGTTATAAAATTTGGTCCATTCCGAAAGCTTTCGAAGAAGCTGACAATAAACCATATCAGTTTAATTGTATGGGAGAAATCAAGCAGTTCCCTAGTTACAACTCTGTACTGTTGCACGCTCGGAAAGAGCGAAACTCCACCCATGACGATTGTAAACACCCCGTTTTAATATCTTTCAATTATACATTTCTGATCAACCTCTATCAATACCCTTTCATTATTCAGTCTGGTCAAGTGAATGACATATTGTGCATCTCTCGCCTTGTCTTAAAGCAAACTCCGTGACTGCTGCGTTTCCTCCATGAACTTTCAGGATGATGAAGAAGAAGTACTTTTTATGCAAATTTTCTATGTGTATAGGAAGAAAAGTGTAATAAAACAGCAGTCATCAGTGGGCGTTATGTTAAAGGGAGGCTGTTGTAAGTGGGATTGTAGTAAGTTGATGTATAATAATTATGCCGGAATACTCTAACGAAGAATATGCGGACATGCATCTGATGTACGGGCAAGCTCATGGAAATGCATGTCTAGCACAGCGCATGTACCGTGAGCAATTTCCAAGGAGACGTTGCCCAAGTTCGAAACTCTTCATAAAAATCGATAGACGATTACGGGAGACTGGATCGTTTAATACAGCAAGCATTGATGCAGGGAAACCTCGACATGTACGAACACCTGCAATGGAAGAAGATGTACTGAATATTTTTAAAGATAACCCCTCCACGAGTACACGAGCTGCTGCGTCTGAAGTCGGTGTTTCTCACCAAAGTGTGTGGCGTGTTCTGCGTGCAGAAAACATGCACCCCTTTCATGTGCAGCGGGTACAACTGTTATCAGTAACAGATTGTGCTCAGCGGACAGAATTCGTATGCTGGTTGCTTAATGTAACAGAAAATAATCCACAATTTCTGGAAAATATTTTATTTACTGATGAAGCAACATTTACGAGAGAGGGCGTGGTAAACACGCACAATATGCACACATGGTCATATACAAATCCGCACACTGTTTTCCCGTCGAACGCACAACAAAAGTTCAGTGTGAACATATGGGCAGGTGTCCTCGGCGATTATCTCATAGGACCATATTTACTCCCAGATGTACTCAATGGCAGTACGTACTTGGTTTTCCTACGGGATATCTTACCGCAGTTACTGCAAAATGTGCCAGCAACATTGCGCCACAATATGTGGTTTATGCACGATGGCGCACCGGCACATTTTTTCATAGGTGTTCGCAATCACCTCAATTCAACATATCCTGGGAAATGGATTGGACGCAGTGGACCTGTTGCTTGGCCTGCACGCTCTCCAGACCTCAATCCGTTAGACTTTTTTGTTTGGGGACACCTTAAATCGCTGGTGTATGAAACGCCTGTGGATACACCGGTGGATTTACTAGCGCGATTCGTTGTCGCTGCAGGAGACATTCCCAACTCCGTCGGAGTTTTTCGGCATGTTCGCCAATCTTTACGACGTCGCTGTCGGCTGTGCGATTCTGTTAATGGGCGCAACTTCGAACACCTATTATAATAATGTCCGTTCGTCTGCCTTCCGACATTGAACTGTGCAGCGCAGGCCAGAAGACTATGCTTCACATATGTCATAAAGTACGTGGAATGTAATTCTTTATTTGTCATTTTTCTTTTATTTTCAACACTTTTTGGCACAGTATTTTGTAAGTCACAGACTGTGGTGTACTCAAATTGTAAATTATAAAGTTTGTATGAATTAATTTAAAATTTAGTGTATTTTTTAAATTTATAATTAATAAAATTATTATGCTATTTGTTATTATTATTTCCTATCATAAATTATGATGCACATATACATACAATAATTGTCCATGTAAAACATGTACTGAAACTTCTTGCATAGTTACAAATCGCAATATTTTTAATTATTTCCAAATTTTCACCACCAGTTTAATTTTAAGGAATTTAACTTAAGCTTTATATCAATAAAAGACCACTTTAAAATGTAGACTATTATTGTAAAGTTATTTTGGTTCATTCAACTCTTGAATAATTAAAAATGTTGCATCTCAGAAGAAGCATGATCGAAAATGTATAGTTGAGAGTAATTAAAAAGGCGGTGTTTCCAATCGTGATGGGCGGAGTTTAACCTTTGCTAGTGTCAAAGAAAGCAGAGTTGTAACTAAGAAACTGATTAATTTCTCTCACACAATTAAACCGATATGGTTCATTGTAAGCTTTTTCGAAAGTTTTCGGAATGGACCAAATTTTACTACATTTTCCTTGTTGTAGCTAGAGTTGTCTTTTTGGAATTAACGATTAACTATTTTGATGTATATTGGATTTCGTACTTTTTTCACTGTTTCAGGGCTTGTAACTCGTCAATAAATATTGCTATTTTAATACAATTGATGTCATTTTGTAGGTTTTTTTCTGCTCTTTCTAAATATGTGCTTCGTTTTTATGTAGCATTATCGATAGTTTAGCAATGAGGGTTCTTTTACAATTTTCCGAATTTTCATTCTATTTGCTGTAACTTGAAAACTATTGAGATCCGACCAGGCTTTATATACTGATTTATGCTCCATGTGATCTCCTCTATTACCCCTATTAATATTGGACCCCTTTAACGGAACACCCTGTATATATAACTAACACTTCACTTTTTACATTTTCATAGAACAAAAAAAAGCACACACGACATAAGAATTTTCTATTTAAATAACCACACTTTGGAAACGAACTTCTCTCGGCTAAGCTCACGTGCCAACTCAACTGATCAAACGTCACGGCTTCAGATCACGTGATGCGCTGCGCAATTCGCCAGGAAAGAGTCTATTTTCTGGAAGGGGTTTTCTGCGTTACATCATTATTTTCTTGTAGTTGCCCCCTGCGCGTGAAGGGACAAGTAGAATTTCTTATAAACAAAACAGGTGAACAACATTCTTTCTCTTTTCCTTGTAGTAAACACAACAAGTATCATTTTAAACATACTTCGCACCTGGTTTCTCAAACAGCGGGGTATATGCGTGTATGACAGATGAATAAGCATGTCAAATGCTGGTGTATTCCACTGTTTAGGAATGAAATAATTTTATAATCATTTAACGGTTTTACTAATAACTGTATTTTCTTAAAATTGAAGTAAAAAAAAAAAAACAGATTATTTTGATGTAAAAAAGTTACATAAATAAATAAATAAGAGAGAGAGAGAGAAGAAAATTTGGATTAAAAATTATAACTCCCTCTTCCACTGAGATATCTTATGATATCAAGTGCCAGACACCCCCCCCCTCACCTTCCCCCAAAAATTATAACGTTATATATGCACAGCCCCTTAATGTTAGCTTACCTAAAACAATTTACATTTTTCTTTGCGTGTTTGTTTTAGTAAATAATATCAATTCAATCACTTATTTCTGCTATAGGGGTATCGAATTCATAAACACTTTTCAATTATGTTGGAAAGTGTTAAAAAGAGAATTTTCCAAAATTAAAATTACACGTAATATATTTTATTACTTAAAAATTATCAAAAATTGTAAAAAAGATTTTAAGCTACATTAATATTAATCAATGCCAACTACTCCAAGCACTTTCAACTATACACATAACCATCATCAGGGATAAAATACAAACTGTCATTACCAATACCAACGGCTTACTTTCAAAATCTGTGCTTCTTCATCCGGGAACTAGAGAAAATTTCCAATTTTGTAACCAGGTTTGCTGTGTGATTCCAATTATTCTTGGTGTACGGTGACAGGAGAAAAAGGAGGTGTGGGGGGTGGAGTAGAATATTATCCTTTTTCCAACTCTTTAAGTAAACTCCTATATTTTTAAGTATGAAAATGATAATTTATAAAATCGATGCTGATCTATATTGCGATAGATAAATTTTAGGTAAACATAAAAATATTTAATTTAACCCTTAATTGCATAGTGATGTAAATTTACATCACTTTTTATTTAACTTTTAATAAATAAATCAACTTCTTCGCCACCACTATATTTATATAGAAATATTAATGCAGTAAATTTCCCATGAACTATGTTGCTGAACAAAGTTAAAAATCTATCTTAAAATTTCTGGTGTCTAATATTTAAGTTATGTATAAAAAACACAATTGTAAAAGAAAAAAATCATGCAACTAAGGGTTAAAATTTTATGCTGTAAACAACTTAATTAGAAAACTAATTTATGTGTATCAGTGTCAGACACGGCCACACTCGTACTCATGGATGGTGAATTATATGGCTGCCATAAAAGAGGAAATTTTACACCCTGGCAGGATGAGTCCTTAAAGTAACTCCTGATTCTGATTCAGCATATAGGATTTTAAAACCTCAACATACGTAGTTATAAGGTTTGTTTCAAATGTTTGCTTTCTTCCAATAAAAGGTAACTTCTAATATCCGAAAATTGTATTGTAGCTTTTCATTTAATTCTCTTTAGTATTCTTTGTTTTATAAACCATTAATTTACTGTAATTATTTGTGTGGTATCTGTAAATTGGGATTTCTTTATGTAAAAAAAGGCTTAATTTGGGGAAATTTTTTGAGCTTAAATTAGTTAAGGCTGTTTTAGAATCCTAAGGGGCTACTTTCAGACTTTTTTTTTTTTTCATTTTTGTTCGGAGACGCATAAAATTGGCAAGTGTTCTTGTTCAGAAACTTTGTAATCGAAATTCCAGGTTTTGTTAATGGAATTTCCCACTTTAATAGAGTACCATTCACTGACGATGATTTCGGGATAAGCGGGTATACTATTAAAATTTCTTGTAGAGGAACGTTTGACTTTGTATTATAGCAGACTGACTGTACTGTCCACACTACAGGCAGCTGGCTGCATGCAGTGTTGCCAGTGGGCTACTTTTTAAAAATTCATATTTCTTGATTGGTACCACTTTTTTGAAATTGTATTAATTTGCTTAACATTTGCAGTATCTAATCTGTCATGAAATAAGGCGAATTTTGGTTTCTAAAATTACTGGTGGCAATCAAGAAAACTGAATTTAAAAAAAGTAGCCCACTGGCAACACTGGCTGCATGGCAATTATTACAATATATGAACATTCATTTCGATGTTATTTACACTGTTAAAAATTAAAAATTATTTTTTCCATGTTAACTGTTTAACTATCTTCGCGAATTAGATTTTTTTTTTTACTTATCTTGTTGCCGATTTGCCTATAGATATTCAAAAGTATGATACCAATTTACTACGGTCTTATTCTAAAAATTTAACATTATGTTTTTTTAATCCTACTTTTTAGGGTTCCGTACTTAAAATGTAACAAGTTGGAAATTGTACGTCAAACGTGACAAATGAGGTGCGTTCGTACTATAGCTAGTTATATAAATATTCAGATCTTGATGATATTTAATTCTGTGAAATGAATTATATCGTCTGCAGATTCATTTCCGTCATAAAATAAGTATCTCGGTCGCTTGACGATTAAACTTCGGAAGCTAATATAACAAAAAAGCACCAATTTAAAAAAAAAATTCAAATTTCTTAATAAATATTTTTATTAATATCTCCTAAAGTTTTGATTCGATTTCAATAAAATTTGAAATGTCTCGACAAAATTCTGCAAAGATAATATATTTTAAATTGCAAACCATTCGGTTGGGCAGTTTTTGCGTTGTTATATGCGGACGGATGGACAGACAGACAGACGGACGGACCAAGTGACGACAATAGGTGCTACGTATTTATATAATTACGAACGCACCTAAAAACGGAACCATTATAAGATCACTTCTGTGTCAGTCTGTTCGTCTGTCAAAGCCCTTTTCTCGTAAGCTATAAGACGTGGAAAGTTAAAATTTAAGACTGTTATAAAGCCTTTTTACCCACATATTTTCAGATTATTAGCCTTTCACAAATATGTTTAAGAAAAATTTAGAGGGCTAATTAAAAAACTTGGAGAAAAAAGTTTTATGTTTGTATATCATATGGAGTATAGTGTGGAAGATCTCGTAATATCAAACTCAAAAATATATTTGTTTCAATTTCAGGTATTATATTTTCAGAGATATCGTGGAAAATGCACTGTAAAAATGCGTCCCCCTCACCCTTTATTGATACAAAAGAAGGCAAAAGATTGGAGATGATAGGGAAAGGAAAGGGTAATTTAGGATTCGTTTTTCGGAAGTGTTGTTGCACTCCGGAGCGCAGTGTTCATGAGCTCCGGTGAATTCTGGCCAATATTTAAATCTATACTAATAGAATAAAGTTTCGCTCTGTGTGTGTGTCTGCTGGCGATGGCTAGGAAAATCTAGCCCACCTATAAGCCTGAAAATTTAGATTTAGGTAGTCCAAACCCTCTCCTGGTGCACCTGAGCCTCGGAATTTTAATATTTTGAAAATTAGAGTAGTAATTAATTAAAAACTGATCAAAGATCATAAATAAAAAATCACTCCTCCGAAATCCGAGCGCGCAGGCTCAGAAGCCGTTTATCCGTTCCTCCTTGAATAGAAGAAACAAAGCATGAGCCATTTTGTTTTAAGTTTTTCTAAATTCGCCACGGGCGAAAGACTGGAAATACGGAAAAACCGTCTGCATATTCTCAAAGAACATACTGTTACCACATCCCATAGTTTACGAGAAAAGGGGCTGTGTCAGACAGCTGGACAGACGCAGGAGTGATCTTAAAATGGTTCCGTTTCCACCTTTTAACTACGGATCCCTAAAAATAAATAAAAAATACGGAAATTTCGAAACAGAAAAATAAACCAGGATTTTTGGAAATTTCTATAAAAGGAAATTAATGTATCATTTGTTTATATTTTACTTCCATTCTTTCAAAGTCAAATTAACATATTTCAGTACAATATCAGATTTTGCTTTTACTTTCTAATATTCCAGCAGAAATCAAAATTACATATTTTACCGAAAACTTTTTTATCCACAGTCTGTTTAAAAAACAAACACAAACATTATACTAGTCAGTTCTTAAAATGTGTTCATTTAATCAAGAAATTTAATTCAGTTCTTAAAACAGTAATAAAACATCACGTTGTTTTAATAATCAAAGATGAACATTCAATTTACGATTATTTTTTAAATCTTATTTCTTAATTTTTAAATAACTATTTTTTATTTAAAAAATAATTATTTTGAATTTGATGGAAACAATCATTGTAAAAATAAGACAAAAATCATTCATTTATTTTTTGCTCAAGAGCACACGTGAAAAATGCGTGATTCTCTCGGCGCTAGGAAGAAACCTATGCAACTTTCAAGTATATTTAAAATAATAATAATAGTAATAAAAACAAAACAAAAATTGCTGTCTTTGCTAGTTCAGAAAACTTCATGTCGTTTTAATGTTTATTTTGACTATTTTCTCCAGACGCGCAATATTTCGAAGAAAAAAAACGTCTTATTTGGGAAGGGAATTTTGAAAAATAAAAAAAAAATAGAAAAATAGAAATATTTTTGTCCATTTAGAATAGAATAAGTATATTTTTTTAAATTAAGGATATTTATATCTATTCAATTATTACTTGAAACGTGCAAATCAGATGTACGTAAATATATATATATATATATATTTTTTTACAAGGATCCTTTTTACCAACTTCAAAATTAAATTTTTTAAATAAAAAATATGTATTTTTTAAAATCATAAAATGAAATTTTAAAATAAATTCTTAAAAAAGACATTTATTATTGACTAGCTAACTCGCCCGGCGTTGCCCGGGCCCGAGATAATTACAATCTCAGAGAAAGGCGTTAAAACCCTCCCTCCCCATACCCGCAAATATAATGAATTTGTTCAAGAAAACCACTGTCACCTGCATTAACGCGATCATTAAAAAAATAATTACATTTTTCTGATAATTAGAACATAACGAAGACGCTACGCTAAAATAACCGGCAGATGACACCCCTTCCCGACCGCAATTTCAAATCTATATCTTAATTAGTTACCTAAATTTTTGTTCATTAGTAAAAATTGGCAATTATTTCCTTTCATTTTCGCAAACTAAATGGAGGGATCGGCCAGAGAAACAGATCTATTTGTAGTTCATTTTTTAATGAAAGCAGATCCCTGTCAGAAACTTTCTCGGATTGTTTTCACTGGCGCCGGCAGATTTTTGGCAGTTTTTTGCATAAAGAAAAATTACCGACCTAATTTTTCAAAAATCCCATAGTCAGATGCAGAATTGTTTTACATATGCTCAGAAATTTTCAAATTGATATCTCAATTAGTTTTCTTAAAATTCGCTAATTAATAAAATAATTTCGAAATCGTTCATTTCCGCTTGCAAATGCAATGCGCCGGTTCGTGTCTTTAGCCATTTTGATTTAAATGATGTCATTTTAGAAGCGATGGTTAATGAGAATCTAATTAATATCTTGGGTAATTATCAAAATATTAAAATTCTGAGACTGAGGTGCGCATGGCCAGACATTGAACTATCCACACCTAAATTTACAGACTTCTAGGTGGGCTAGATTTTGCTAGCCATCGCAGACAAACACACACACACACAGAGAGAGAGCGAAACTTTCTTTTATTAATATAGATTATTGAAAACAACGTGATGTTTTATTACTAGTTTAATTGATTTATATTAACACGATTAAAAAGGCATATTTTAATTATTGATAAGTATAATGTTTAAACTATCCATTGTAATGTAATCAATAATTACTATAACGAATTGTTTATAACTATAGATAAATGAGGATTAGAAAATGATGTAAATTTTAATTGTGCTTGAATTTTCGAAAGTAAAACAAAATCTGAATACTTGTTCTGATATAAGTTAATTTTACTTTAGAGCAATGAAAGTAAATATAAACATGTGATATATTAGTTTATTTCACTAAACATTTCCAAAACTCTCGGTTTATTCCCTATTTCAAAATTGCTGAAGTTTTTTGCATCTTAAATTTTCTTTGTAAACTTAATTTTTCATTTAGCAATTCAGTAACAAAATAGTGAAATATTGGATTGTTCGGAAAGTTCCTTTCGTTTGAGAAAACTAAATTCGTAACGGAAAATTCTGCTCCTCAATTATTAGACAATGGAACAATGTAGTGAGAAGCTTGGATATTAGATATCGGAATTAATGTCTAATAATTAAATGATTGAATTGTCTGGTACGAATCAACTTTCCCAAGAGGAAAGAACTTGCCGAACAACCCAATATATGGTATACTACACTCATGTTTGTGAAAATTACAACATGAAATTTATTCCACATATTACTGATAGTGGTACAAATAAAAGATCAAATTTACAAAACAAAAATCAAAAATAAATTCGGAAATTAGTATTTTTTATATCCCTCACGCTGAGCGATGAGAGGCTGTACAAGTCGCGGCATTGAATCATACAGGTTCTGAATGTAATCCTGGGGAATGGCATTCTAGATGGCTTCGACTTGAAACCAAAGTTCACTCTTACAGTGTACCCCACCAGCTGTATGAGGGAGTCGCCGACCAATGAAATCGCAGGCAACCAATCCCAGCATGCAATCCTAGACATGCAATCCCAGACATGATATATACATATATCTTTTTTCGATTCGTAAGCGAGTAACTTATATAGTATATATATATACAATTTTGGGATATATTAAATTTTCAAAACAGAAAACTCTAATATTCAGTTTTAATAACATTACAGCTATTGTTGTTGGTCCGTGTGACGGTTACCAATTAATTCAATAGACTGCTAAATTAAACTTGTAATCAGTTAGCCATGTGTTATAGGAGAAAATAAATTGTCAACAATTAGGTTCCATAATTTAATAACTAAATTAAAATAACATCACAAACACAATCACATAAAAAAAATGAGTTGAAAACAAATGCGTGCTACATCGACGAGCTCGTAGAACGAATGACAACAAAATTGATTCATATCAGTGCAAGCTACATAGTTGCGGTTGCCGTTAAAGTTAATAACAGTTAATCGTATCTTTTCACTGCATCATGGAATTAACAGTCAGTGTGAGCAACACATTGACAGTTGTAGTTACAGCTAATATTTCTTTTAGCTGCACCATGGAGTTAGCAGTGTTGGTAAATGCACTGCAGTACCCCTTTCCTAGTGAAGCATTACCTTACCTGAAGCGTGCGGGAAAATGGACTTGCCGTCCAGAACGGGTACGTTTAACATCTGGTGTTTTCACCAATTCCGGCTTGCAGACTTCAGGAGTTGGCTGTGGTGTTTTGGTCGAAGGCACAGATGTTGGCACGAGTGCTTTGGGGGAAGGCAAGACGTTGATTCTGGACAGTTCAGAATAAATCGAGGTTTTAGACGATCAATAGATACAAATTTGGTTTTATCACCAACCTGTAATTTGTAGACTTTGTCCGATCGTTGCAGAACAATAAACGGTCCATCGTGCGGAGGTTTTAGAGGAGGATGGACAACATCATGTCGCACAAAAACTTGGCTGCAACTTTTAAGGTCTTTTGAGACGAATGTCCGATTCTTAGTGTTGTGGTTGCTGGTTGGAGATGGAGACACTTGCTGCATGACCTCTTTTAGGCGTATCACAAACTGGGCTGCGTTGAAGTCAGTAGGGGTAGGTGCGATCTTAAGGCAGTACCGTACACCAGTTCAGCTGTGGTTACTTTGATGGTATCTCTGAATGCAGTTCGCATTCCGGCCAACACTGTGGGTAAGACCTCTGTCCAACGGTCAGTTAAGTGAGCTTTTAAGGCAGATTTCATTGTGCGATGCCAATTTTCAATTAAAAACATTAGACATTGGGTGATATGACGTGGTATGTGTGCGTTATATTCCTAATAGTTTCATTAAACTTGCCATTAAAAGAAATTCGAACTGCCTACCCTGGTCTGATGTAACTGGGAACACCGAAACGAACTATCCAATTTTCATAAACCGCTCTAGCGACGGTGTCAGCTTACATGTTGGAAATTGGACAAGCTTCGACCCAACGCGTGAAACGGTTGATCATTGTTAAGCAATATGCATATCCTTGAGAAGGAGGAAAGGGCCTACGATATCCATGTGAACGTGCTCAAATCTTAATGTTTTGAACCGGACTATTGATATGGCGATATATTTTTTGTCGCTGACATGGAATAAATGTCCGTATCCAAACAGCAACATCTTTCTTTCTATTCGGTCACACGAAGCGAGATGTTAGGAGTTTCACGGTCGCTTTGATACCCGGATGAGCTGAGTTATGAAGAATATTAAATGCGGCTTTTCGAAATGCCAGAGGAAGATAAGGGCGAACGTTTTGTGTGGAAGTATCACACCAAAATTGAATTTCAGTCTCTGGTAAAACTATATGCTAGAATTTTAAACCCGTTTTTGATTTGAATAGATCCTGCAGCTCCGTATCTGAACTTTGGGTTTGCGCAATTGCGGAATAATCCAAGGCATTTGGGAGTTCTGAGGTCTCAATTCTCGATAGCATATCTGCTGGTATATTATCAGAGTGTTTTACAAATTAAATATCAGTAGTAAATTGATCAATAAAGTCCAAATGACGCAATCGTCTCGGAGAACACTTATCTGTTTTCTGTAAGAAAGCGTACTGAAGGGGTTGATGATCGGTAAAAATCGTAAATTGCCGGCCTTCAAGCATGTGCTTAAAATGTTGAATGGCGGCATAAATCGCATACAATTCGCGATCATATGTATCTCACTTCAGCTGAGATGGAGACAATTTGGCTAAGAAAAATTCTAAAGGTTCAACACTGGTCTCATTGTTAAGTTTTTTATACTGATTTAGTGAAGCACCCACCGCTGTATCGCTAGCATCTGTGAAAAGCGTTAAATGTACTTCCGGATCTGGGTAAGCCAAGAGTGCAGGCAGCATCAACAAGCTGTTTCTTGCAAGCTTCGAATTCTGCTGTTTGTGCTACAGTCCAGTCAATAGTAAAAAATTTCTTCTTCTTCTAAGTACCTTTCAGCATCTCATTGAGTGGGGCTTGAATATGAGCGGCATGCTTTACATTCCTACGATAAAAATTTAATAAATCGAGAAAACGCAGGAGTTCTTTTATGGTTTTGGGCAGCTCATATTTTAAAATTGGCTCGACGCGTTCTGGTTGCGACCTAATTTGATTTATTAAATAACCTAAAAAAAGGTAGTTCAGGAACATCGAAAACACATTTTTTCAAATTAATACGAATGTCATATGCAGAAAGTCGTTTAAAAACGCATTCGAGGTGCATTTGATGTTCAATATCAGAACGGCTCGCAATAAGGATGTCGTCTAAATATACAAAAACAAAATCCAACCCCTGCAATACTTCATTTATGAACCTTTGAAATGTTTGGGTGGCATTAGATAAACCGAAAGGCATATATAAAAATTCGAATAAACCAAATGCGGTAGTAATTGCAGTCTTTGGAATGTCATCTGGATGGACAGGAATTTGATGATATGCTCTAACTAAATCCACTTTTGAAAAAAAAACTTTTGCATGCTATTGGCTCGAAAAGTCTTGCAGATGAGGTATCGATTATCTGTCCGGTATGGTAATCCAATTTATGGCTCTATAGTCGCCAGTAGGACAAAAATCTTTTCCAGAATCCTTAGGGACAAGATGTAAAGGACTAGAACTATTAGATGTGCTAGGTCTGCAAATGCCTTGCTGCAGCATGTATACGAATTCACGTTTAGCTGCAGCAAATTTTGCTGGAAGAAGCCTACGTGGTCGTGCAAAAACTGGTTGCCCTTCCGTCAAAATTCTGTGTACGGTATTATGTTTAACCTCTTTCAATTTAGGATAGGGGCGTACCATATCATTGTATTTTTCTAAAATATTCCGATAGGCTAAATTGTTTGCAATTAATATAACATGTGGCGTATTATTCGCCGATTTTGTGCCGCTTCTTGTTAACTTACTAAGGGGATCCCGAAGACATCCCTGTTTGAGATCAATTAACAAACCATGGTGGCGTAAAAAATCGACGCTAATAATCAGTTTATTGATGTTAGTAAGAACAAACGGCCATTGAAATTTACGGCGTAAATTTAAGCTTACAGTTACGACTTTAACACAATATGTTTTAATCGCAGAACCATTTGCCGAATATAAGTTAAGGACATCGCTATTTGATTTTGAAATATTTTTTATGATACGGTAATACTCAAACATCACTACCACTATCAACTAAGTATGTCAATTTAGAAACAGGGTCGCAACTTTAAGCACATCATGCAACTTTACACGCAGCAAAAAGGGAGAAGAAAATGACTAAATCATGCGTTAAATGCTGTGTCTAAATTGGTAAGCGGCTTCCTACAGGCATCCTTTATCGCTCTCTTGGCACATAGTACGCGGGCTGTTTGTCATTTCTCGCAATTTAATCGGTTTATTTAATCGGTTGTATTGTATCCATATATCTATGTATATGTTTTAATCTCTGAGCTTTAAAGGGGTATGGCTGGAACTAAATTTATGAGTAAGAGTTAAAAAAATAGTATGTGCTGTAGCTATTAGTTTACAGCGGAGATGATTGAAGAACAGAAGAAATAACTTCTTTTTTTTTTAACAGGCCAGAAGAATAAAATTGTGATGCTACTATAGTTTAATGCAACAACTGGAATTTCAGATATGATTATATTTATATAATTTCATTGAATTATATTTGGATTTTGCGAAAACACTCCAACCATTTCTGTCTGTTTTTTAGCACACTTTTATACTGTAATGCTGCATTTAAAAAATTTTAAATCCGAAAATTCGTTTAGAAATTTTGTTAAGTGCTAAAAACTTGTGTATATAGTAGTACAATGTGTACTACTTCAATTATTTTTATTTATTTACTTATTTATTTATTTTTAACGCTATGTATATGCTGATTTTAAGTCAATCCAAAATATATAATTTTTGAGTGATTTTCTTTAAGGAGTCAGTGGACATTAAAACCCAAATCCTACAGTTTTCAATGGATTAATTTGAAAATTGGCAGGCTCGTAAATAACAAGCTGAAATAGATATATTCAAAATTTGGTGTTAAAATAATAAGTTTTTAACTAATTCATTTAGTTTATTTTTTAAAATAACGAATAATCGTCATATCGTCATATTTTAAAATGTCCCATTCACATTTCTTTTGCAAAGAATATCACAATATTTATTTATGAGATCATGTTTAACACATTCCAACCTAGTTAAAAAGTGTTTATGACTTCGGTTTGTCTGGCCATCTTGCCGCCTGTCTGTGCTCTAACTCGCGTAAATATACTCGGATCGCCCTGAAATTTTTGTATGTTATTGTCGTTTACTGCAGCATATTCCCTATTTCAACTGAAGTGTGTAGCACTTATTTCAAAGATATCCTCATGATATATACAGCATGAATACACAATATAAAGGACATTAAACGTCTCCTCTATATCCTACATATATGAAAAAAAAAAGAAAAAAAATTAAAAAAGAAAAAGAAAAAATCTTTGGTGGGTAATTAAAATAGTTGAAATATTTTTCAGCAATTTCTGACGCACTGCATCAATAACAAGAACCGAAATACATGCGTCACGCATAGATTATGTAACCCCCTGCCCCCCCCCAAAAAAAAACACATCCAGAAAACTTCAACATAACTTCCCCGTTAAATAAGGTGACAGAAGACAGAAAACATGTAAGTATACAATTTGGAAAAGATATAACACATTCAAAAGTCCAGTTTTAGCAATAACTTTCTATAGTCAAACAAGTAGCCAAATCATTTTGTGCAGCCCTGTATATATCTATAGATATCCATATATACTACATAACATGCTAAAACTTAGTTCAGTTAAAAATTTCACTTTTAGTAATGTTTGCCAGTAGATGGAAGTACACTCGAATTCTTTTGAACAACCCTGCATATTATCTAAAGATTTTTGCATGCATCACATATTAAGCTAAAATTTAATTCAGTTCAAAAACACATAACACAACTAAAACGCACTTCCAGTAATTACCAACAATAAAAGGCAATGTATCTTGTTCTTTCGTAGCCCTGTATATGAAGTTATTTATAATCTTACTAACTTCTATTAGTATACTAAATACAGTTCAGCAGGAAAATGAATAACGCAATTAAAAACTACTTTTAAGCAATTCAGGACCATAGGCAGTATTATTTACGATATCCTTCGTGTAGTCCTGTATATGATCAACATAATTTATACACACTACATACTATGCAACTTAGAAACCCCAACCAAAGTTGAAAATGCATTTCCAGCAATTACCGCTTTTAGACAGTACAGTAACCGAATTCTTTTGTGTGTCCCTGTAAATGAACGATAAATGCAATGCGCACAATACTTTTCAATAACACTTGTAGTGCATTTCAGTTCTGTCGCCTTCATTATTTAGCCAATATGAATTACCGTAATAGTACCATCGCAAGTGATATTTTCCCTTAGTGCATTATGTAAAAGTTAGTATTTTTTCACGATGTAAATTAATATTCAATACTTTGCACCCCATATTCTACAGAGCAAACGTTTTTGTGCGTTCTGTAATTAATAATCCTCGTAAATTGCATATCAACTTCATTATGCTTGAAATGGTGTAACATCATCAAAATATACTTAAAAGGATTTTTTTTTTCATATCGACCGTAATATAACGGAATAATTTTGACTGTCCCTGTAATCGAACTATAAATGCTGCACTCTTCACTTTCAATAGCGATCGTTATATATTAAACGTCAATAACATAAAAAAAAATACAAGGAATCAGAGTATATTTACTTGAGTTACAGCTCCAACAGACGGACAGACAATCCAAAGTCATAAACAATTTTCAACTATGTTGGAAAGTGTTAAAAAAGATTGGTAAGAATAATTGGGGCTTAAATGATTGAAGAGTTTTGAATACTTTAACATTTGATGGAATATGAAATTTTGAAACAAATTTTATTCACGAGGATATATGACTAAAATTGAATTTCCGTGCGTGCACATACATAAGGCAACGCAAAAAAATCCTTTTAAATGTAATACATAAATATTACAATAATACAAATTAAATAAAACAATTTGTATTGTAAAAAAATGAAGTTAATTGTAAAAAATGAAGTTAATAATTCCTCTAGTGAAATTCCAAAATACTTGTAGTAATTGATTAACATTTTTTCAATTACTTTATATATTTGCAGGAAAAATGATTCGTTAAATAATTAAACAGAACAAATGATATATTTCATAAAAGGTGAAATGATAATATTGCAATGTTATTAAGAATTGCACATATTAAATATTGATCAATATAATATATTATGTAGTGTGATATACCACATACAGGAGCATACGGCTATTTTTTACTCTCTTGCATTCAAGATGCAAGAGAGTGCTTGGCGACATTGGCAACAAATAGACGAAACTATATCAAAGTTCATAAAAATCAAAAAGAAATCCGAAATCCTCGAAGGAAGCTTACGCAAGCTCCTGTGACGTTATTGGTCAGATTAAGCAGTTCACGCAGCTAAACCCATTTGACGTGGAAAAAACTGCGTATAATGTTTCACATCCGAAATCTCAATCACACAGCGTTTTAGCGCAAAAGCTGCAGGAAAAGATGAATGATGAGTTTAAAGTTTCACTTAAATAGCGTGTCTGATTGCCGCTTTAGTTTATCAGTTCTTTTTAAAAATATCTCCAAAAATAATAATTCATTTAAAATTCCAGTTTTTTTTTTTTTTTTTTTTTTTTTTTTTTCGTATAGAATTCTAGGAGTAATGTAAAATGCCTCAAAAATTAAATTCCTTGAAAGGAAGTACGAAAACAAAATGTTAATGCAAAGTATAAAAATCGTATGACATAGCAGTATCTAGTCCTTGCAATTCACTTTTGTGTTTGACAATAGGTCGCTGGAGAGAAACGTGGCGCTATTGTCTACTAACAAAATTAACATGTATTGTACATAAAACGTACAAAGTATAACGTTAACACTTGAAAGCCATAGTAATTTTGAAAAAAAAATATTACATTTATACCAGTAAAATTACAAGAATATTTATAATATTAAATAAAAGCCTTTATGCTGAGCTGCCTTTTCTATCTGGCATTTATGTACTGTTTTTGAACATGTTCCGAACCCTATTTTACACTTTTTCAACTTTTTTTCAGTAGTTAATTTTAACTACAGCTATACCATTTTACTTTTTTCCATTTATTAGACTCTTTCCGTAATCTCTATAGCTTTACTTTTTTATTCCCATTGTTTAATTTTTCTTCTATTTTTAATTGTTCTTTCTTGTGTAGTTAATACTACATTTAACTTTTCCCAACGGCTCAATATTTACAAGACAGGTTACTCACATATAGACTGGGCGTAAAGTTGATCGCAACTCGGAAGCCCCTTAACCGACATCAACTGTTCGGCTGCGTAGCAGCATCTCACACGCACGGTCTACCCGGTTAGCGGTGAGCCCCACTGCCGGTTCTTTCCAATAATAGCTCTTTGCAGAAAATCACAACTCGCATGCCTGGAAAGGGAATAAATAACCTTTTTTCTTCGGCCCTTACAGTTTAAGGAGTGTTTATCCTAAAACGTTGGTTGATGTTAAAAAAAAAAAAAAAAAAAAAAAAAAAAAAAATGATGCATTTTGTTTTATTTTAAAGAAGGCTCATTTAAAAATTTAGAAAATTGTTTTGCTAAATTACATTTTTTGCATTTTCTTACTTTACAATCAGTTTAATGATGAATTTGCATAAGACACATTATACAGCCTATTTTTGCAAGTTTTACTCCAAAATATTTATAAACGTTATTGATTTATTATTAATATTAAAATAATAAATTTTATGATACAAAAATAAAAGCTGCATTTACTCCCATATGTCATGTCATATCTCGGTTCAAATATCTATATTACGAAATTTAAAATTCCGCCCTACCTTAAAATTATTCTATAATTTTTCTCATCTAATATATTTTTTTTAACCCTAGTTTATTTAATTATCTTACGATAACATTTAATTCTCCTTTTCAAACACTTATTAAAAAACATTCACGTATCATAATTGTTCTTTACTTTCGGGTACTATCTACCTGTATGCCAGATATTTCCATTTCTATTTCAATCTTAAACGCCGATATGATTTTATTGCCCCAGTAACTTATTTGTTCTGTAAATGTTCTTTTTACTTTGTCCTTTTTTTCCCCCTATCTAAAAACCTCTCCGATCTTTATCGGAAAAGCCGTATCATGACTATTTTCTTACGCAAAGTAGTTCCTCTATCTGAAAGTATCTGAATATGAAAATGATACTACGAATCGTTTGACATAGCATGATGTATTGGTGTGCGTGGAGGTATTTTATTATCGAGAACAAGGGTGGAAAATTTTTGTGAGGTAACTAGAGTGCAGTAAAATCATACCAACGACAGATTGCACTGAGGAAATATAACATGTGGTATGTAGAATGTATATACTGATGTTTTAAGTTTTTATTTAAATTTGTTATTATCAGATATATTTTGTATTTAAAAAAATGGTTTAAAAGATTTTTTTTCTAGTAAATTCCATACATTTTTTTAATTTTTATTCATTTTATCCTCGTGAGACCTGAATCGTTCTTTCTATTTTTGCAATATATGGTGTATCTTATGAATTGTTTTCATACTTTAGTTTATCATTATAAACATTAGGATTACATTAGCTTATTTTCTTATTAAAGTGCTAAGAAAAATATTTTGTTTTCAGAAAATATTTTTAGTCTCCCCCCCCCCCTCATATTCTCATTTTAGGGATAATTTTATTGGAAAGTGCAGATGTTTGTGAGCAAATTTTATTGAAAACTAGTACTGTTTATTTAATGAAACAACTCATTAATGAATTAAAATTCATCTGCCCATTTTTGTTAATCTATACTAATATAATGAAGTAACCTTTCTTTGTTTGTTTATTTCTAGGGGGTAATTTCTGGAACTGCCAAACCGATTTCAAAAGTAATGGTGGCAATCAATGCTGAGAGTCCCTGCTCCAACATAGGCTATATTTTATGTCGGTGCCATTACCGCAAAAAAGTCTAAATTTTTAATTCTTGTGGTACTGAAGAAGCTAGAAACTTGAAATTTGGCATGGTGGTTACTTATAAGATATGAATGCTCTCTAAGAATGGTTTCTAAAAAAATAGAAATTAAAAAAACCCTGACGGCTCTGCCTAAAAGTACGCGTAGAATTCGAAGATGCGGACCGTGAGGCGCCTGTTTATTGAGAATTGCAGAAGAAATGACCTTTTTGCCATAATGCGGCAGTTGGAAACGCCCACTTCACAATCTACCTGTGTCAAATAGGTGGAGCCGGCAGAAATTTTTTTTTATTTATTTTTTATTTTATTTATTTATTTATTTATTTTTTGCTGTAAGGGTTGGTCCTATAAAAAACTTGTCAATATAAAAGTTGTAGATAATATTAAGAGGATTTATAATAAATTTAAGCGGATTTGATACCTTGTGAATTAACGAAGTTATGATTTTTTTTCTTACGAAATTCTTATTTCCCCCCCCCCCCCTTGAGGACATTTATAAAAAATCTGTCATACATAATTTTTCCTAGAACTAATAATTACTTTAAATGGATTCGATACGTATCATAATTAAGAATTTATAAGGATTTTTTCTGTTTTCACAAAAAGACCCCCCATCCCCTTGGTTCGATTTTGCCCATTAACGAACTTGACCAAGATTTTATGCCCCTTGTTTTTATGTATCAGTTTGGAAGAGATTTGTGCAGATTTTTTTAAGTTATCGTGTCCATTAAAAAGTGGCGTGGATAGATAGATAGGCAGATCGATAGAAAGTTTTGAACTGAGGGTAGTTTTGGGTTCTGGAGTCATGATCGATGTAGATCTGCAAAAATTTTCCAGACATTCCAACATAGGGGAGAATGTAATAGGTAGTATTTCTTTGATTATTCCCACCAGTTATTTTTTTTGTAAAGTTTTCCTTATCTAATCATAGCATTTTAGCGATTCAATTAGGTGAAATTTTCTCATTTGAAAAACCGGTGATAGCAGATTAAAAATTTTGCAAAAGACGTTCGTCGCGAAGGGATTAAAGTGGTACTTATAAGTACCGTCAGGATAAAAAGGGTTAAGAATGTCTTACACAAAATATCTAATCAAAAATCAGCTATAGTTATCATATTCGTCTAATCTTCCATAATCGGGTTCATACCAATGTTTAAACCGATTGGTGAATTTCTAACATCGCTGAAGTACGTGTTTAACTATTTCTTAGTAGATTTGTTATCCTGAATTTAATGCTTCTACCTAAAACTGCTGCTGAGATATGGCAACATGACCTAAAACGTTTGACCCTCCATTTAACCCCCTTAGTGGATGAAGTTCTAAAATTGCTGAAACACGTGTTTAACCACTTTTTAGTAGATTTGTTATCCTGAATTTCATGCATCTACCTAAAACTTCAGCTAAGATATGGTTAAATGACCTAAAGCGTTCGATCCCTCCATTTAACCCCCTTAGTGGGTGAAATCGGTGAAATACCTGTTTAACTATTTTTTTTTTTTTTTTTTTTTTTTTTTTGTTATCCTGAATTTCATTCTCCTCCCAAAAACTACTGCCGAAATATGACGAACTGACCTAAAACGTTCGAACTTCCAATATGAGCCCCTTAGGAGGCGAATTTCTAAAATCGGTGAAATACACGTTTATCCATTTTTTAGTAGATTTCTTGTCCTGAATTTCTTATTCGTACCTAAAACGAAAATGACCTAAAAGGTTTGATCTCCCCAATTTAACCCCCTCAGGGGGTGAATTTCTAGAATCGCTGAAATGCGTGTTTAACCATTTTTCAGTAGATTTATTATCCCAAATTTCATTCTCCTATCTAAAACTGCTGCTGAGATATCATGAAATGACCTAAAATGTTCGACTCCCCCCCCCCCATTTAACCCCTTTAGGGGTTAAAATTCTAAAATCGCTGAAATGCGTGTTTAAGCATATTTTTAGTATATTTGTTATCCTGAATTTCATTCTCCTACCTAAAACTGCTGATAAGATATCGCGAAATGACCTAAGATTTTCGATTCCCCCATCTAACCCCTTTAGGGGATGAATTTCTAAAATAGCTGAAATACGTGTTTAACCATTTTTCAGTAGATTTGTTATCCCGAATTTCATTCTCCTACCTAAAAATGTTGCTGAGATATCGCGAAATGACCTAAAACGTTCGATCCATCTTAACCCCCTAAGAGGTGAATTTCTAAAATTGCATAAAAACGTATCTCCGTATCTATCATGGTTTTAGGGATTAAATGGGTGATTTTCAAAATATAAACAAGAAATAATACGAAGAATTTTTCGTAAAGGGGCAACCCTTTTTTTATTTTTTATTTAATTATTCACAGTTTTTTATCCGACATTTTAATGCATTCACTAAATTATTTTCATGCAGAAATGCAGATATTTTATTTATCAGATCAAACAGCGTTTTTTTTTTTTTTAAAGCAATGCATCTTAAAATAAAGTAAATAAAGATAAAATTAAAAGACAGCGTCCAATTGATGTTTAAAAATAATTTTCAGGACACGACAATCACAACAAAGTGAACACAAGAAAACAATCGACAAAAATGAAATTATATTACATTTTATATTAAAATATATTATTAGAATTATAGAAAATAAAATATATTATTAGAATTTTTATTACTGCACTGAGAATATTTGAAATTTTATGGAATGTGGTAATGAAATTCATCTCGCAAACGTGTCAGAAAAATCCACAATGACGATCAGAGGATTTTTTCTTTTTCTTTCTTTCTTTTAAAACACATTTAATTCAATTTATGGAATGCCACAAGAGTTCTTCCTATCGAGCTTTATTTGCAAATCACTGTTTTAAAAACACGTGATCTATTAGTTGTAATTGTGTTAAAATTAATCTAGTTAAATTATCTATGTTGGATTTATTTATGTTAAATGTGAAATATTTGTTGCTGATTAAAAAGTACATATTTGTTTTTGTTTTTTATTAATTTGAACTTCTTTCCAACCAACCAACCGTACTTCATCAGTTGAGTCGAGAGTGAGTGAGTCAGGTGAGTCTCCTCAAGCAAGGGATTCGACTCAGACTTAACGCCTCAAAATGAGTCGAAATCTCGAAATGCCCCCTGATACGGAGTAAATATTCTTTGGGCCTTCTCACAGACAAATCCCGAGATTATTTAAAACTGCGGAGACTGTTTACATTAGCGATCATCCACATACTTGACATTACTTAAATTTAAAATACTATGTGGCCACACCCAAAGATGGATACACAAGACGTAGCTGAGACGTTCCTGATACTTTTTACTTTAATTTCAAGGAGTAAAACTCCCTACACTCGTTAATTTTAAGTTTCATATGCTTTCTTAAATCCACTGAAAGTTTTTTTTATTATTATTATTTCCCATTAAGAAATAATTGTTTTACTTTACCGGTGTCACGGTTTACTTCGAAGTCCCGGGTTGGCGAGAAGCTCCTCCTGCTCTCCGCAACCGATGAACAAGTAGTTTCCTCCCTAGGATTCGATATTCGGAAGTTGCGGTACAGTAATGTGTCGTAGGGGCGATTCGGCATTGGCCAAGGACCCGGTTCCTCTTATGATGTCCCAGCTACAAAGCCGTCGGATCGTCCGCCCAAGTGTTCTGGAGTGGTTTTTCTGTTTTTGGGCTCCACCGCATGTCGCCGCATGTCTCCACCGCCTCGACTTCTGCCGTCAATTCATTTGGGAAAGGGTCGAGAGGCGGGGGAGGCTCACGCCGCCGCCCGAAGAGCGCCACCTGTGGAATTCACCGGGTAAACCGGCCCTCTCTTGTAACGACCTCGTATGGATTCACGAGAATCTGTACTCGACGGTGAAGTATGATTGCCTTCGGCAGCTGTGGCATGTCATTACCGGTGTCACACCTCATACAAATTATAAACGTCAATACGATTTTTAAGTTATTTACATCTAGGAAAACTTGGTTCCCTCTTCTTCTTCTTTTTTTTTTTTTTTTTTTTTTTTTTTTTTGAAGTACCACTAAACGTTTTCTTATATCTGCTTTAGTATTGGCATTTATTTTCCTTGAACAAAAAAATGTTTTATTTTACTGATATGTGGAATATTTTGATAGTTTTCTTTGTCGCTGTTAAATGTTTTTCTATGCTTACAGAAAAACGTTTGTATTTGATTGTGGATTGTCATAGATATGACTGGAGGTTGCCACTTTCTGAAATTTTCAAAATGTTCCATGCCATCACTGACTGGTTGCCACTTAGGCATGTTTCATGATGATTTGTAGTAAGTAAGTAATTGAAACGTAATGTAGTAATATAAACGTAAGATTCGGAAGATTTTTTTTTTAATTCAGCCCCATCGCTCGCCAGAAAAAGAGGAGGGGGGGGGGGTGGACGGGCATAAAACGTAACTTCGCATTTATCGAAGTTTCAGTGATGAAATTTAGAAAGCGGGGGAATTTCAAAGTATAAACAGTAGATAAAAAGAATTATTTTGTTATTTCGTTTCCTTTTAACCCCCCCCCCCACAGGGGGGCGAGAAGCAACCCTTTTTACATTTGTATTTTAACCATTTACAGTTTTTAATCCTGCATTTTTATGTATTCACTAAATTATATTCATTCATAAATGCAGACATTTTATTTAGCAGATCAAAGAGCTTTTTTCATTTTCCCATAAAAGCAATGCATCTAAAAATAAAGTAATAAATAAATAAATAAATAAATAAAAGACAGCAACCAATTGGTGTTTAAACCCAATTTTTGGGTCACGACAATCACAACAAAGTGATTACAAGAAAACAATCGACAAAAAGGAAATATATGTCACGTTTATTGAAAATAAAAAATATTATTAGAATTTTTATTGCTGCACTCAGAATATATGAAATTTTACCGAATGTGGGAAAGAAATTCATCTTGCAAACGTGTTAGAAAAATCCGCAATGACGATCAGAGGATTTTTTCATTTTTAGGGTTTCGTTCATATCACGAAACCCTATTACTCCCGCTCCGTTGTCTCCCCCAGGGGAATACATTCTTTAGGTATTTACGGGTTTCGCGACCCCGGATTCCTGAGCGATCTTTCTCCTTTCATGCCTTCTTCTCTTTTTAGTTGTCTATCCTTTTTTCTTTGTTTCACACTGTTTAATCTTCTCTTTTCAGTTTGTTATACCTCTTTGTTCTTGTTCATGTTTGATTGTTTTACTAACTCTTTTGTTCATATTGTTCTTTGTTCTGCTAACGTTGTTTTCGTTCTTTTGTTAAAAAAAAAGAGAGAGAAAAAAATTAAAAAAGATTGAAAAAGACAAAAAATACACCATGTTTCTAAGTTTTCTCTCACATTGCTTCCTTTTTATACAATAGTGGATTTTTTTATTTTCACGTGAGACACTCTGAGTGCTGAGGTTTTTTAATCTCTTCGACTCGGTTCTACCTTTTTAGGCTGATCTTGAGTCCCAGACTGCAGGGCATTTTCCGAATTCCGGTTCCGTGATCGGAGGACGCCATACATTGTATGGTGGCTGTTAGGACCAACACCGGGAGACTGCTGCCTTTCGGTGAAAGGGGTTGTAGGTTGCACAGAGCTGTAAAATCTTACCTACTGATTACCTGATTCCAATGTGAAAGAACTAGATATTAGGAAATGCTATCGAGTTTAATCCAACATTCGAAAAACGTGGAGGCTTGTTGATAATAGTTTTCGCCCTTTTGAGACCTGCGCCCAGAAGTAAGGTTAAGAAGAAGGGTCGGTGACTAGGCCCGACGCCTGGCGTTCAAAAAAATTCTAAACTATGGCTACAACTAAAGGAAATAAGATATGCGATGTGGAGGCCCCACAACCAAATACATCCTGGGCTAATATAGTCGAGGAAAATATTTCTTCTAATTTGGAAAATAAAGGTGCATCCTCTGATGCAACCAAAGCTTGTAGCCACTTAGATTTGTCATATAGAAATGCACGTTTCTTTATCGTAAAATGCGTTAAAGGCAATTGTGCCCTCAAATCACCTTTCCTAATACAAAAAGCTATACAAGGACTAGTTGGTGAACCAAAGACTATTAAAAAACTAAGATCTGGTGATTTACTTATTGAAGTTAAAAATACAACTCAAGCTAAAAATATAATGAAATGTAAATTCTTTGAAAATATACCAGTTACTGTATCTGCTCATAACTATTTAAACAGCTCACGTGGTGTCATCTCAGAACAAGACCTCACATTTGTCTCAGAAACAGAAATACTTGAAAATCTCAAAGAACAGCACGTTACAGGAGTTCGAAGAATAACAATTAAGAGAGATAATAAAATTATCCCCACAAAACATATAATACTTACTTTTGATATCCCAAACCTACCCACCAACGTAAAAGCAGGGTACTTGAGTTGCCCAATCCGACCATACATTCCAAACTCTTTGCGCTATTTCAAATGCCAGAAATTTGGTCACTCCAAAAATAGCTGCCGTGGAACCGTAACATGTGCTCGATGAGGAGGAAAAGGACATAAAAATGAAAACTGCACCTCTCCTGCTCACTGTGTAAACTGTGAAAAAGATCATCCATCATATTATAAATCATGTGAAATCTGGAAAATTGAGAAATAAATCCAAACAGTGCGCAGAAAGCAGAATATTTCATATCCTGAAGCAAGGAATTTAGTTAAGTCTCGCACACCAAATACAGGTATAACTTACTCTGCTGCATTAACTGGTAATAAAAAATATCAAACAATAGCCACTCAAACAGAAACAACAAAAGAAAACCTGTCTACTAATTCTGGTACAACAAAAGAAAGCCTGTCTACTAATTCTGGTACAACAAAAAGATCAACACAATCGGTTTCGGCTAAATCAGGAAATTCTCTTTCTCCTAAATCACCACAAAATGTTTCTTCAAAGTCATCACAATCCTTGTTTCCTAAAATTCCAATCCATATAAAAACGTCTCAAAATACCACCAAAACAACACCTATAAAACAAAATCGCAGATCTGACTCAGAAAAACATGGCCAACAAACAATTAAATCCTCTGTGTCATCTGAAAACCCAGCTAATAAGAGAAAAAAAATTAAACCACCCAAAAAAGAAACTCAACCAAACCAAAATAATAAAATAAATGTGATGCGTATGCGGGATGAAGACATGGTGGAGCTTCATCCAGAATCGGATGCAGAACTGAACGATGGAGGAGATGGTATGTCTAATACCTCCGAACAAAGTGACGTTGATATATCTATCTAAATAAAAAGAAAACTGCCCAGTTAAACTGACGGCATTGAGCTCACAGGCTATTCCCACTAATTGTATATTATAGTCTTATTTCAAAGAATTTGAAATAAGCCCCTCGAAAAATAAAGAAATCAACAATATACTAAGGGGGGGGTCATCCCCCGTCACCCCCTCATAGTTAACTAATGAACCCCTTAAAATAATCAGGGAAGTCTCTAATTACAATGAATATATATACAAAATTTGAAGAAAATCGGATAATTCTGCATGAAAAACCCATTTATCTAAATTAAGGGGGGATTAGCCCCCCGTCCCCCCCCCTTTATACTTAACCAATCAATCCCGAAAACTAATCAGGGAAGATTCTTAACCCAATGAACCTATAAACAAATTTTGAAGCAAATGGAATAATTCTGTATGAAAAACCCATTTATATAAATTAAGGGGGAGATCAGCCCCCCCGTTCCCCCCTTTATACTTAACCAATCAATCCCGAAAATTAATCAGGGAAGCGCCCGAACACAGTGAAACTATAAACAAAATTTGAAGGAAAATGGAATAATTCTGCATGAAAAACCCATTTATATAAATTAGGGGGGATTAGCCCCCCCCCGTTCCCCCTTTTATACTTAACCAATCAATCCCGAAAACTAATCAGGAAAGCGCCTTAACACAGTGAACCTATAAACAAAATTTGAAGGAAAACGGAATAATTCTGCATGAAAAACTCATTTATATAAATTAGGGGGGATTAGCCCCCCCGTTCCTCCCTTTATACTTAACCAATCAATCCCGAAAACTAATCAGGGAAGCGCCTGAACACAGTGAACCTATAAACAAAATTTGAAGGAAAACGGAATAATTCTGCATGAAAAACCCATTTATATAATTTAGGGGGGATCAGCCCCCCGTTCCCCCCTTTATACTTAACCAATCAATCCCGAAAACTAATCAGAGAAGCGCCTTAATACAGTGAACCTATAAACAAAATTTGAAGGAAAACGGAATAATTCAGCATGAAAAACCCATTTGTATAAATTAGGGGGGGGGGATTAGCCCCCCGTTCCCCCTTTTATACTTAACCAATCAATCCCGAAAACTAATCAGGAAAGCGCCTTAACACAGTGAACCTATAAACAAAATTTGAAGGAAAACGGAATAATTCTGCATGAAAAACCCATTTATATAAATTGGGGGGATTAGCCCCCCCCCCGTTTCCCCCTTTATACTTAACCAATCAATCCCGAAAACTAATCAGGGAAGCGCCTGAACACAGTGAACCTATAAACAAAATTTGAAGGAAAACGGAATAATTCTGCATGAAAAACCCCTTTATATAATTTAGGGGGGGATCAGCCCCCCGTTCCCCCCTTTATACTTAACCAATCAATCCCGAAAATTAATCAGAGAAGCGCCCGAACACAGTGAAACTATAAACAAAATTTGAAGGAAAATGGAATAATTCTGCATGAAAAACCCATTTATATAAATTAGGGGGGATTAGCACCCCCCCGTTTCCCCCTTTATACTTAAGCAATCAATCCCGAAAACTAATCAGGGAAGCGCCTGAACACAGTGAACCTATAAACAAAATTTGAAGGAAAACGGAATAATTCTGCATGAAAAACCCCTTTATATAATTTAGGGGGGGATCAGCCCCCCGTTCCCCCCTTTATACTTAACCAATCAATCCCGAAAACTAATCAGAGAAGCGCCTTAATACAGTGAACCTATAAACAAAATTTGAAGGAAAACGGAATAATTCAGCATGAAAAACCCATTTGTATAAATTAGGGGGGGGATTAGCCCCCCGTTCCCCCTTTTATACTTAACCAATCAATCCCGAAAACTAATCAGGGAAGCGCTTGAACACAGTGAACCTATAAACAAAATTTGAAGGAAAACGGATATTTTTACGTACATACATACATACAGAACCGGCGGGCACATAAGCTCTCAGGCTTTGATAGCCTGTGAGCTAAAAATCTATAATGACTAATATTATCTCGTGAAACTGCTGTGCATATCATAATAAACATGCTGAAATCCGTGATATTCCATCACCCATTATGCTTAGCTCTACAAGAAACCCATCTAAAACCCAATGACAAAGCAAAATTACGTAACTATACTACCTACAGAAAAGATTTTGCAGCTAATGGAAGGGCTACTAGTGGAGTGGCTCTTTTCATCTCCAATAATCTACCCCATTCTTATATATCTCTAAATACAAACCTACAAGCTGTTGTAGTCCGTGTACATATTTGTTATCTAATCAGCCGGTTTTTACTTGTCACTTATGGCTAAACTGCTAAACTGGGTTTAAAACTTATTTTGGTTTAATAGCTCTCGTTCTAATTTCGATGTTTAAAATCTGCCGTGTAATTTAAAAGCATATTATAGATGGCGTTGGTTGTTCCGTAATCGACTGCTGCGGAACATACCCTTTTGCTAAAATGGAATCTCCTCTTTTCGTATTTCGGAGAGTATAAATGCTTTCAACGTTTTGAGTCGGAAGCTTCGCTTCGTTTTTGTAGCGTGTTTCTTTTAGTTTTGAATTGAATTAGTTATGTTTGTAAATGGATTAACTTGAGTTTATAGTAGTTTGATTTAATTTTAAAATGTTTTTAAGTACGTTTTAGTTATAATTTAACAGAAAGTTTAAGTTGTTATTATGAGTTAGTTTTATTTCAATACTGTTTCAAAACTCTGTTTTAATCTGTCAAGTTATGCTTAACTAAGACATTTTTAACGATGAAGCTCTGTTTTATCCACACGTTTGCTCTGAATAAATCTGAAAGTGTTTTTAACAGTTTTAAATGATCAAGTTTACTTTGAATAAAGAACTGTAGTCACCAAGCAAATGATTCTTTATTTGTTCTGACCTCAACACTTGGCTTTTCTTCAGATGTCTTCCAGGGCACTATTTGTACAGCTCTGCTACATGCATTATCAAATATATTAGACCTGTACTAATACAGGGTATTAGATATCAAAAGGTTATGGGCGATGCCATATCTGAAGAATAAAGCTTATTGAAGTTCGACAATAAAGGTCATAATTTTTAGCCCCATTTCAGAGACTGTTAAATTTAATAAGAGGGGGGGGGGGCTAATAATTCTTTTTGAAAATGGCGACTACACAAGTACAGATAGATAAACTTGGAGCTTTAAATTATTCAAACTGGCGAGTTGATATGAAGTATCTGTTGTTGGAAATAAACGCATGGGATATAGTAACCGGAGCTGAGAAAGAACCAAAAATTGACACGGAAAAGGGGGTGACAGCAAGGGATGTGAAAGATTTTTATGCTAGAAAGAGACTTGCTTTATCGTCCATATATTTAAATATGGAAAAGGACTTACGTAAAATTATAGAAAATAAGGATAACCCCAAAGATGTATGGGAAACGCTGAAGAAACATTTTGAGCCTGACAACAGATCTCGGCATATGTTCCTGTTTTCTGAATTTATGTCCTGTAAAGTAAAATCTAATGAAAAAGTTGACCTGTTTGCAGCCAGACTTAACCGAATTGCGGATCAGCTGAGCGACCTTGGTCATCCAGTTAAAGAAGTTTATAAGTCGTTCCAACTCTTGCGCCACTTACCAAGTCAGTTTGATAATGTAGTTCAAGTTATATTACGTTGGGAAGAAAGGAAATTTCTCTTTGACGACATTTTGATGGAGTTAATTGCAGAAGAATCAAGATTAGCCCTGAGAGACCTGGATAAACGTAAAGAACTTTTCGTCGAAACTCAACATACATCAACATACGAGACTCAAAATACCAGATTCAGGTGTTTTCGGTGTGGAAGCATGAATCATTTACAGAGAAATTGTCGTCAACGTGGGAGGTACTCCAGAGGCTACAACTATCGAGCCCCATCTATGTCTAGTATATCTTATGTTTCTGAATCTAGTTCTGAACGTATCCCAACTCAAGTGAGAAAGAACAGAAACTGCAAAGGCCGAGGCAAAACTAAAGAATCACCATCACACTATAATAATGTTAGCCAAAAAGGTAAAAACAATCCTTTTTTGTTTTATATACAGGCAAATTTGAGTGGTAGTGAAAGCGAAAATAGCTGGTTGTTTGATACAGCAGCTTCACACCATTTTTGCCGTGATAAGAGTTTGTTTTATAAATTTAAACCCTTAAAAGATGAAAAAATGTTTATAGCTATAGATGGTGTTACCTTCCCGGTAGAGGGAAAGGGAAATATTAAGTTGAAGTTTGGCCAAAGGCTATTTTACTTTTCTGATGTAATGTATTCTCCCAAGTTAAGACAAAATCTTATTTCAGGTCCAAGATTAGATGTAAAAGGGGTAAAATTTATTGGAGAAAATGGTAAAGTGGAGGTGTTTAAAGACGGCCAATACTTATTTTCTGCTTTCCTTAAAAATGGTACTTATCATCTGTATCCTAAAATCCCAGGTTCAGTTCCTAAAAAGGTTACGTTTGAAACGTCTCATGTATCTAAAGAAGACTTTAGAGTTTGGCATCGTAGGTTTGCCCATTTAAGTCCTGATCTGATTGTGAATACATCTAAAAATGAAAGTGTTAAAGGTCTTCCCCGGTTTATATCGGGACATTTTTTTTGTGAAATTTGTAAACTTAGTAAACACAGACGTATATCATTTAGATCAATTAATAAAATTAGATCTAAACGTCCCATTGAGTTATTATTCATGGATGCCTGGGGCCCTGTACAACAGAAGGGTAGAAATGGGGAGAGATATTTTCTCTCGATAATCGACGATTATTCCCGAAAGGCCAGTGTTTTCCCAATGAAGGAAAAATCCGAGGCGTTTAGCATTTTCCGTAATTATGTCTCCCGAGCCGAGAGATTTCTCGAATGTAAGGTTAAATATATTAGAACTGATAATGGGAAAGAGTTTAAGAATGATAACTTTAAGATTTACTGCGAGGGGAAAGGCATTAAACACGAATTCTCAAACGTGTATACCACAGAACAAAATGGCACAATTGAAAGGTACAATCAAACGATTGCTAATGGGATTAGGTCAGTTTTAAGTGAAAGTGGTTTAGATTCAAGTTTTTGGCCAGATGCAGCGTTATATTTTACATATACTTGGAACCGTATTTGTCATAAGTCACAGTTGAAGACCCCTTTTGAACTTTATAGTGGGTCTAAACCATCCGTTAAACATTTAAAACCCTTTGGTGCTACTGCATACGTAGGTGTTCCCAAGCAGCTTAGGTCGAAACTTGATGCAAGAGCCAAAAAGAGGGTAATGATTGGTTACGCCTTTAGTACAAAAGGCTACCGAATTTGGCTACCCGAAGATGACAAAATCATTGAAACTATTAACGTTTCTTTTAATGAGGAAATCCCCAACAGTGTTAGAGACAGTGGATTCGTGATGGGCTCAAAAGGCCCTGGATCCTCTAATTTTTGTAAAGAATCTGAAGTAAGTTCTGAAGGTGAGATTGAGGATAATTACCCCCCAAACTTAAATTATTTCCCTTCATATAAACCTCCAGATTTATCCTCATCAGAGGAAGACGAAAATCCAGTAGAGGAAATAAAATCAAGTAAAGATGTTTTGAAAGGGGTTCCACTGTCAGATACTGTTTGGTTAAGAAAATTTGTCCCAAGTGCAAATGGTAGTCGTAATTATATTTATTATTACGAACAGGGGAAAACTGAAAGGCTAAGATCCTTAAATGATGTAGAAAAATATTGTAAAAGACATCATCTTAAGTTTGAACCTCACATATTTTGCTTTAAAGGGTCAAATAAATTTAAAGGGATAGTTTCAGGTCAAGAGGGTAGTTCTTGTTCAAATACGGAGGCTTCTGATAACAATGATATATGACTAGACAATCTCAAAATACCCAATACCTATAAACAAGTTTTAAAATCCCCACAAAGAAAGTTTTGGGAACAGGCCATGAGAGAAGAATTAAAAACTATGAATGAAAGAGGAGTTTGGAAATTAGTTAAGTTACCAACCGGCATTAAACCTTTAGGTTGTAGGTGGGTTTTTACATTAAAAAAGGATGACAAGGGTAAAAATGCAAGGTATAAAGCTCGACTAGTGGCGCAAGGGTTTAAACAAGTTAAGGGGGAAACCTACGACGAAACCTTTAGCCCAGTCGTTAATTTCGCTATTATTAGATTTTTCTTTTCCCTTTTAGTCTCCTGTAAAAAATGGACACACCTGCAATGTGATGTGAAGTGTGCTTATTTATATGCACCTCTGGCCGAAAAAATATATATGTCCCAACCCCCAGGATTTGTGAAAAATGAAAATTTAGTATGTAAACTGGAAAAAAGCTTTATATGGTTTACATCAGTCAGGTAGGATGTGGTATTTTGAGATAAATGAAATTTTGCATGATATAGGTTTTATTAAGTTTGAATGGTGCAATTGTGTGTATAGTTTCGAAGACAACATCATCCTGCTTCTTTATGTGGATGATATAGTGATTTTTGGTAAAAATGATAGAGTGGTGGAGAAAGTGGTTAAACTTTTGGGTGGATACTTTGATCTTAAGATATTAGGTAAAACCAGAAAGCTATTGGGGGTGGAATTCGAGGAGGGGGAGAACTATCTAGCAATACATCAAATTCCATATATTGATGAGGTTTGTCAAAAATTTAAAAGGTTTAATTTTCCTATTACTTCTCTCCCAATAAGCAAAGGTGTAGTTTATTCAAAGACCCAATCTCCTCAATCTGATAACGTAATATTTGAAATGTCTAAGTTCCCATATAGAAGTGTGTTGGGATGCTTGTCATTCCTAGCTAACAGAACCAGGCCTGACATTAGCTATTCAGTAAATATATTCAGTCAATTCCAGAATAATCCAGGATTAGTATACTGGAATGGATTACTAAAGCTGTTGGGGTATGTTCATTTGACTAAATCTTTGAAATTAAATTTAAATTCTAAAAATGCACATGTAATTGCATATTCAGACGCCGATTTTGCTACTAATAGGGATGATAGAATTTCAATGGGAGGCCAGTTGTTGTTATTAGATAAATCACCAATAATGTGGCGGTCCTAAAAGGAAAAATGTATAAGTTTATCAACCATGGAATCCGAATTCATTGCTATGACGGAAACTGCTAGAGAACTTTTGTGGTTTGAAAGAATAATGGACGAATGCATTGGTCGAAAAATAATTTCTAATGAAAAAGAAAAGTCTTTATTGTTGGTTGATAATCAGGCCACCATTAGTTTTGTCAAATCTCCTATTGAAAATCATAGGTCTAAACACATAGATGTAAAGTTATTTTTTATCAGAGATTTAGTATATAAAAATGTTTTTGAAGTAAAGTATGTTAAAAGTAAAGAAAACTTAGCGGACATATTCACCAAACCACTTACCAAATTTGATTTAACGGAGTTTAAATTAAAAATGTTTTTGAATAGTTAATTTTGTTCTTAGATTTATTGTTAAAAACCCCTCATTGCATTGAAATGTATGTGTAAAATCCTGTGATATTAGATAGTTCAATTGTTTTTGTATCAGGTTATCACTCTTACAGTTTTAAGTATAAGATTATGTATAAGGTCAATTTTTATGTAAATGGTTGGTTGGTTTAACCTTGTGAATCAACAGAAAGTCCGTTTTGATTCTTTTAATATTGGAAATACCAGTTTATTGAACCGGTTCACTTGGTGAAAGTTAAATTTTAATGTTTCATTATGTAAGAAGTCGACTTCATCGCGTTAACTTTGATATAAGGTAATTGAAATTTCTGTTTTATCAGTGTAATAGTTTGAAGCTAATGAAAGTTCAATTTTGTTTTGACTGAAATTTGAATATAAAAGCTTGCAGAAATTATTGAATTGAAATGTGTTTAATATGAATTTGCATAAATTGTTTGATTATTTGTAACGTATATTGTGTGCTATGAAAGAGAATGAAATCTTGGGCCCAAGTATGATGATGGATGAAAGATGATGGATGAATGCAACATTTGTACAAATTTTAACGTGTATTAATATATTAGAAGTTTCTTTTGAAATTGTATCGTTACATAATTATGAAATTTTGTATTGAAACTATTTGCTTTTCAGGAAATTTTGAATTTATATAGTAATGTATTAACATATTGAAGTTGAACTATTGGGAAAGCCAGAGTTACGTATTAGGTACTTTGGAAATAAAGCATTTTTCGATGCATGAGGGTAAATTTTTCTTGTTAATGTTAAAATGTTTTCTTGTTAAATTTTGTTATAAATTCTTGTTAATCTTTTATAACGTTTAGATGTTATAGTTTAAATGGTGACAAGCTTTTTGATGAAGTATTATTGGAATTACTAAGAAGATTGAAGCTGTAATGGTAATTTAATATGAAATCTATTTAAACCTTTATAAATTCAGTGTGAACTTTTGGATATTTTAAGGGTTTTTTTTTGTACATGTTTAATATCATCTTTGGATATCTAAATTTGTCCTTCCCATGAGTGACAAGTGGGGGGGGGGGGCTTTATTATCTAATCAGCCGGTTTTTACTTGTCACTTATGGCTAAACTGCTAAACTGGGTTTAAAACTTATTTTGGTTTAATAGCTCTCGTTCTAATTTCGATGTTTAAAATCTGCCGTGTAATTTAAAAGCATATTATAGATGGCGTTGGTTGTTCCGTAATCGACTGCTGCGGAACATACCCTTTTGCTAAAGTGGAATCTCCTCTTTTCGTATTTCGGAGAGTATAAATGCTTTCAACGTTTTGAGTCGGAAGCTTCGCTTCGTTTTTGTAGCGTGTTTCTTTTAGTTTTGAATTGAATTAGTTATGTTTGTAAATGGATTAACTTGAGTTTATAGTAGTTTGATTTAATTTTAAAATGTTTTTAAGTACGTTTTAGTTATAATTTAACAGAAAGTTTAAGTTGTTATTATGAGTTAGTTTTATTTCAATACTGTTTCAAAACTCTGTTTTAATATGTCAAGTTATGCTTAACTAAGACATTTTTAACGATGAAGCTCTGTTTTATCCACACGTTTGCTCTGAATAAATCTGAAAGTGTTTTTAACAGTTTTAAATGATCAAGTTTACTTTGAATAAAGAACTGTAGTCACCAAGCAAATGATTCTTTATTTGTTCTGACCTCAACACTTGGCTTTTCTTCAGATGTCTTCCAGGGCACTATTTGTACAGCTCTGCTACATGCATTATCAAATATATTAGACCTGTACTAATACAGGGTATTAGATATCAACAACTCATAACAATCTGCACCATTTATTTACCTCCAAACCAAACTATTCAATCAGCACAACTCGATAACCTCCTTCTCCAACTCCCGGTTCCATACATACTTATTGGAGATTTTAATGCACACAGTCAACTCTGGGGCAACCAGGATTCTAACCAACGTGGTGATATTATTGAAAAAATCATTTCTGACAACGGCTTATGCCTGCTTAATAATGGTGATCACACTTATTTTCATGAGCCAACCCGTACTTTCCATGCAATAGACCTTACAATTTGCTCCCCAATACTCTATCCATTCTGGAATTTCTGGGTCTCTAATGACCTGCACGGCATTGACCACTTTCCCACTTTTATTACACTGACTATTTCTGATAGGGATTGTAACAATTCTACCAATCGTTATATATATGACAGAGCCAACTGGCCAACATTTACAGCACTTGCAAATATCACAGCTGACATGATACAGGGGAATATTGACAATGCGCTTGATAATATAACTCAATGTATTATAAATGCTGCAGATTCTAGCATTCCAAAAACATCATCTAAACATAAACATAGAAAGCCATGGTGGAATAGTTATTGCCAAAATGCAAAGAAAAAACAACAGAAGGCTTGGGGTCTATTTCGGAGGTACCCAAATAATATAAATTATATGGCATATAAAAAAGCAAAGGCTGAAGCTAGAAGAGTGCGACGCAAAAGCCAACGTGAATCCTGGATCAACTACATCTCAAGCATTAATTCCAATACCTCAAGTAAAGAACTGTGGAACAAAGTGAAAAAATGTATGGGCGTCTACTCTGATCATCATATTTCTCTTTTAAAACAAAACGGACAAACCATCGCATCACCTAAAAACATTGCTGAGACAATAGGGAGTACCCTAGCATCAATTTCATGCTCTGACTCATACCCAGAACCCTTTTTAACATACAAAAGACAAACTGAAATAACCAGGATTAATTTTAACTCTCATTACTGATATGAATATAACGACTCATTTATTAAATCAGAGATGATAAAGTGCTTGAGAGACAGCCATTTATCTGCTCCAGGTATCGATGGGATTATATACATTATGCTCAAGCACCTTTCTGCACTATCCTTGAGTAATATTCTCTCCTTTTTTAATAGGATATGGATGGAGCAGACTTTTCCTAATGCTTGGTGCAGAGCGATAATAATACCATTCCCTAAACCAGGAAAAGATGCTACCAATCCCAATAATTACAGGCCAATTGCACTCTCTAGCTGCCTTTGCAAACTTCTTGAAAAAATGGTAAATTGCCGCCTCGTGCATATTTTAGAAACAAACAATTGCCTTGCTGCATTTCAAAGCGGATTTCGACGTGGTAGGTCTACTATCGATAAATTAATCCATTTGGAACATCACATATGGACAGCCTTTCTAAAACGCAACCATTTGGGCTCAGTATTTTTTGACATGGCAAAAGCTTAAGACAGAACATGGCGTTATCGGATTCTTCACGATCTTTTTAACCTTGACTTTCGTGGGAACCTTCCAATTTTTATTAAAAACTTTCTTGCCATCCGACGATTTCAAGTTCGAATTGGAGGAATCCTATCTAGTTTTTATGTACAAGAAGAGGGTGTACCTCAGGGCAGTGTCTTGAGTGTCACTCTCTTTGCTATTAAAATTAACGACATCATTAAACAACTCCCTCCTTCTGTGAAGGGAGATCTCTATGTTGATGACTTCCACATTATGTGTACAGGACAGGATCTTCGTTTCATTGAGAGACAACTGCAAATTGCAATCAAAAGTATTCTTAGCTGGACCAACAAAAACGGTTTCTTATTTTCCCATGACAAAACATCTTGTGTGCATTTCTGTAGACGAAGGAGTCTGCATCCAGATCCTGAAATTTTTATTGATTCTACTAAAATTCCTGTTGTGGACAACGTTTGTTATCTTGGCCTACATTTTGACAATAAACTTACTTATTTACCACATATTTTACAGTTACGGACAAAATGCGAAAAATCCCTTTGCCTACTTAAAGTACTTTCAAATACTTCTTGGGGAGCTGACCGTACTGCTCTCCTTAAAATCTATAGAGCTGTGATTCGTACAAAAATCGACTATGCCTGCCAGGTCTATGGTTCTGCCAGTAAATCTGTTCTTAAAAAACTTGACACTGTGCACCACAGCGCACTCCGTGTCTGCTCTGGTGCATTTCGTACGTCTCCAATTTTAAGTCTTTATGTTGACTGTAATGAACCATCATTACACCATACTCGTGAAAAACTCTCATTAGAATTATATTACCGTGTCCTCTCTCATCCTGGTCATCCTGTTCATACCTATCTTTTAAATACTGACAATGATATTCTTTATCAGCATCGACCTTCATGCATCCCATCTTTTGGAGTCAGAATGAGAGACATCATCAATAATTGTCCTTTGAATAATATTGAGGTGAGTCCATGTCCTTTGCATGTGCTCCTTCCTTGGAATCCTCCTAAAATTACCTCTCTCCATCCTTTTAAAGGTTATGACAAAAACAACTTGGTAGCTACTGTTTTCCAACAATTATTTGCTGCACATCGTGCAGAATATAATAGCTATACTGACATTTATACAGATGGTTCCAAGAGTGGGGATACTGTCGGTTGCGGGGTTTTTATTGATAACACTAGTTTCAGTTATCGGCTTCACACTTCAATGTCAGTCTTTACGGCAGAGCTGATTGCGATAGAGAGAGCCATGTTACATATATCTCATCATCATAAAACATCTTTTATCATATATACTGACTCAAATAGTTCTATTGACGCAATGAAATCTTTTTAAAAGCATCCGTATGTCTCAGCCATCCTGGATTTTTATTATAAATTGACTAGACGTGGTCATAATATTTTATTTTGCTGGGTACCTGGACACATGGGTATTCCTGGAAATGAAAAAGCAGATGAGGCGGCAAAACTTGCTCTTAACCATACACCATAAAATTCCATTCTCAGACATTAAACTATTTATAAAACACTTTATTCATAATAAATGGCAAGAAAGTTGGGATTCAGAATACAATAATAAGCTGCACCATATCAAACCCACAATTATGACCTGGCCTCCGAGTTATCCAAGAAAAACAGATGTTCTTCTGACTCGTCTGAGAATTGGACATTCAAGGATCACTCATAAACATCTTTTACTTGGGGAAGACACACCCATGTGTCCACACTGTCATTTTGATTGCTTGACTATTTTTCATCTTTTAACTGACAGCCCGGGCTTCCGGCACTTGTACAGAATTTATTTTAATTCATCATCACCAATCTTGACAAACCTCATTGGGGAAACACCTCATGAGGCACTCTTTCATTTTCTAAAACATACTGGCTTTTATTTTGAGATCTAGTTTTTATATACCCTTCCTGTTTTATATATAACAAAGTTAGTTTATACTTGTTTAACTGGACATCTGGATGGGGTAACCCCATCCAGATGATATTTCTTAATGTAGTTTTTTATACCTTACTTTAAGAATTCTTTATCTTTGTTTTATACACTGTCTGACTAGTACTGGATGGGTGGCCCCATCTAGATTTTTTTTCTCATTAAGCTTTGTTTCCTTTTTGCTTTTGTTTGCATTAAATTTTGTGGTTTTTCTTTTAATATATTTTTTCTTTGGCGCAGCTTGTCCCCAATGGGACCTTGTGCCATTAAACTCTATGCAACCAACCAACCCGCTCCGTTGTCTGTCCGTAACAGAGCTATTCTCAGAAACTATGTAACTTACAGAGTTCAAACTTTGCATATATACAGGGTGATTCATAAAAGATGGGCAGAACTTTAAGGGGTTATAGTACACTTAAAGACAAATAATATTAAATAGGAGACTAAGGGTCCCAGACGTATTCCCAAGGAGATAGGGGGCATTAAAGTTTAGGGTCCGAAATTTCAAATGATTATAAAACATGGAAAAATTGGTCGATTCGTTTGCGGTTTTTGCAAAAAATTTTCTTTATGCCAGTATTTTCTTGAAATAAAATTTTAAAGTTCAATTTCAAAAAATGCCGATAGGGGGCGCTTTAGACTTTGGAGTAACAAACAACTATTTTTTAACGTTATTTTTTGTATTTCTTTAAATGATTTCGAAAGCTTAGACTTAAACTTAAATTTTGATCTAAAAATCTGAGTCCTAACGAGTAGTTAAGTAGCGTAAACTGAAATTTGAAATTTGAAACCCTTCTCCCCCCAGAACAAAAATCAGTTATTCCCGATCTTTGTGTCGTAGATTAGGCTCTAACTACTGCCGCGTTTTGCTAAAATTATTCTTTATGTCAGTATTTTCTTGAAAATAAATTTTAAAGAAAATTTTCAAAAAATTCCGATAGAGGGCGCTTTAGACTTTGGAGTAACGAACAACTATTTTATACCGTTATTTTTTGTGTCTCATTAAATGCTTTCTAAAGCTTAGACTTAAACTTAAATTTTCAGCTCAAAATCTGAATCGCTGAGCGTGGTTCAGTAGCGAGGGGAGGGGGTTCAAATTTCAACTTCTGAACATAGTTCAGTTTGCACTACTTAACCATGCCCAACGATTCTGTGCTGTGATACGAGGCAAAAATACAACTTTCGTCAAGGACTGCATAGTCGGAATTCACTCATAAAGGCACTGGCACAGTTGGAAACGTCGCTCATGCAAACGTTAAAGCTCCATTCCTGACGCTAGTCACCGGGTGAAGAAGGAAACAGAAAGTATGCAAATGTCAAATGGGGAAGAAGAAGAACACGTATGCAAAATTTCGACACGATTCAGGCATAAAAACCACTGAACGGTGAGTCAAGTGTAAGTCGCTGTAGTAATGAATCGGAAGATGGTGCCCTTCACGAATAAGGAAAAGGCTGAGATGCATTTAATTTACGGAGCGGCAGATGGAAATGGTGCAGAGGCACAACGAAATTTTAGAAAGCATTTAATGAGACACAAAAAATAACGGTATAAAATAGTTGTTCGTTACTCCAAAGTCTAAAGCGCCCTCTATCGGAATTTTTTGAAAATTTTCTTTAAAATTTATTTTCAAGAAAATACTGACATAAAGAATAATTTTAGCAAAACGCGGCAGTAGTTAGAGCCTAATCTACGACACAAAAATCGGGAATAACTGATTTTTGTTCTGGGGGGAGAAGGGTTTCAAATTTCAAATTTCAGTTTACGCTACTTAACTACTCGTTAGGACTCAGATTTTTAGATCAAAATTTAAGTTTAAGTCTAAGCTTTCGAAATCATTTAAAGAAATACAAAAAATAACGTTAAAAAATAGTTGTTTGTTACTCCAAAGTCTAAAGCGCCCCCTATCGGCATTTTTTGAAATTGAACTTTAAAATTTTATTTCAAGAAAATACTGGCATAAAGAAAATTTTTTGCAAAAACCGCAAACGAATCGACCAATTTTTCCATGTTTTATAATCATTTGAAATTTCGGACCCTAAACTTTAATGCCCCCTATCTCCTTGGGAATACGTCTGGGACCCTTAGTCTCCTATTTAATATTATTTGTCTTTAAGTGTACTATAACCCCTTAAAGTTCTGCCCATCTTTTATGAATCACCCTGTATAGCTGAATACCAGCTATGAAGCTCAAAATATTAAAATTTGAAAAAATCGTATTATTTTAATAAATAGAAATAAAAAAACAAAATTCTAACAGAATCTTCCTATTAAATTTGAACATTTTTCGTTATAGCAGATGCCAACAATTAAAAATCCGCAATGAAATTCTTTCTACAATAATTAATTTTCTATTGAACGATTTTCGCGTGAAAAATGAAAATGAAATAAAAAGTTTCACCAATTGAAAAGACGATTAATATGAAATAAAATTGATTGACGTCATAGTGGTAATAAAGTGGAAATTTTCAAAGATTTCTCAATAATACAAGGAGTATGAGTATGTGTATGTACACAAAGCAGATTAATATCACGTCATTAGAGAATTAAAAAGAAAATCTGACGTCATATTGGAAGTTTAACGAATTTTTCAAATGTTTGAGAATAATATAAAGCGAGTACCAATATGAGTAATAGAGAATAGTAAGTATATGAGTTTGTGAAACATATTGAATCATGATAAAAATCCGATTATGGAAATATTCGAATATTTTAACATTTTGAAGGTGTACAGCATGTTTAAATTTGAAAATATTTTTTTTTAATATCGCATTTAATCCGCATGACAGATATTAATATGACAGAATATAATAGCGGGCTTCGCCCGCTATCGGGCTGGTTTAGATATTCGAAAAAATGAAAATATAGACCAGTAAATTTTTACTTTATGAAAAACGTGACTTTTTTTCTGCTAAATGAAATTTATTTGGATTTATTAAAGATAGAATAAAGTGTTTTGAAAGGAATATTAAACGAAACCCTTTGAGCGATCTTTGATCACACTTACCCACTTGTTTTTTCTTTTTCTGTTTTAACTTGAACTTGAACTTGTGATAGGTTCAATGGGCTTCCAAGTTGCGAAGCAACTGAACACCCTGGCTTTGAGTAGGTGTATATCAAATCCTGAGAGAGCCATATGAAATGTCTAGCCGTAGTCCAATTGACTACAAAAAATAGGATAGTGTTAAGTATATCTATAAAATAATGAAAATTTACTAGTTAAAGTATAAAAGTAAAAATAGTTCATAGTTAAAAAAAAAAAAATATGCCAGACGAGGTAAAGTAAAGATGTTAGGAGAAGTTTAGGAGAAAAGTCAATATAAAATTTTCAGTAAATAATTATATAAAAAGATATATATATATATATTTTAATTAAAGAGAAAAATTTTGAGGTAAGAATTATAGCTCGGAAGGACTATTCATCAAGAATAGTGGAGTACCGTGGTTGCTTCTGGTTGGATGGACTGCAAGCATCGTAGTCAGGTAGCTCATAAATGAGTTCATTTGGAATGTGATTAATGTCATTGTAGAATTTTTTCGCAAGGTGTTTAATGCGATGTTTGAGTGAAGTCGTTTTCAGATCCTTGAGGATTGTGGAGTTTTTAAGGTATCTAGACCCGTTCCTGATGTAACGGAGCTGTTTGTAATGGATACTAGAGAGGCTGTTCATACTGGTTTTGCAAGTGAAGCCCCAGATTGGACATGCATATGTGATAACAGAGACAATGCAAGCATTATATATTAAGAGTTTGTTGTGTATGGAGAGTGAGTGACTGCGAAGAAGGGGGGCGAGGGTTTTGGAAATTCCGGCGACTTTACCGCGGATATTAAGAATATGCTTTTTAAAGGTAATGCGTTTGTCAATGGTAACTCCCAGGTACTTGGCATCGTCAGACCAGGGAATGGTAGTGTTATTGATGGTTAATCTATTAGGACTGGAGAAGGTTCTAGAGAAGTAAACAGCAGTAGTTTTAGATTCGTTATCACACCATTCCATGAAGATGTTGAGGTGGTGTTGTAGATTTTTGTAAAGATTGTATGGGTGATGTGCAGTGCCATAGAGAACAGTGTCGTCCGCATAGAGTGCGAGTGATGTGAAGAGTGTGCGTGGAATGCCATTAAAGTATATTATGAATAAAATAGGGCCAAAACTGAACCCTGAATAATACCTCAGAGTATTATGTGTAGTAGAGAAAGTGAGTTGTTTACACGGACATAGAAGTCACGATCACCAAGGTAAGAGTGTATTAAATGGATAAGTCCAGACCGGAACTTAAGCCGAATTAATTTGTAAATGAGGCCCGCGTGCCAGACTTTGTCAAAGGCCTTGGCGACATCAAGAAATATGGCATCAGTAGGCTTCTTCTCGTTGAAGTTTTCAGTTAAGAATTCCACAAATCGAAGAAGTTGGTGTTGGGTGGAGTGCTTGGCTCTGAAGCCGAATTGTTCAGGCATAAGAATGTTGTTGTTGTGAAGGAAGTCATTGAGCTGTAATCTAATGACGCGTTCGATGACTTTACTTAGAGAGAAGAGAAGACTGATGGGACGGAAATTAGTTGGGTCATTAAGATTGCAGGATGGTTTAGGAATAGGAGAAATGATAGAGGTTTTCCAGGGTTTAGGAAAATAACAGTGTTTGAGGATAGAATTAGTGAGCTTCGTAATGTAGAGAATACAGTTGATAGGAAGTTGTTTAAGAGTATAGTTGGAAATTTTATCGTACCCAGGAGATTTTTTATTATTAATTTTTTGAATAATATTGTTGATCATGATGGGTTGAATTTCGGGGAGAGGGATAGGAGTGGTTGAGAGGAAGTCATTAACAGTATCATTGACATTGTTAAAGTGTGCTTGACTTGCGAGGAAGGGATTCGGAGAGAATTGCCTTTCATATGAGCAAGCGAGGCATTCTGCCTTGTCCTCGTCAGTATACGCAGTTTGATTATTGGCAGTAAGAGGAGGAATAGGGGTATAATTATTATTGAGTTTCTTTTTGATTTGCCAAAGAGAGTTATCCTCGCAAGTAAGACTTTCGAGAAATTTAGACCAGTTTTTTTGCTTATCTTTCTGAATAAGGGTTTTAATTTTATTGTTGAGCCTGTTGACAGCTGTTTTAAGGGTGGGATCTCTGGTATTTTGGTAGAGTCGACGGAGTGTGTTGCGTTGTTTACAGATATTATGTATGTAAGTGGGTAAGATGTAAGAGTTATTATTTTTGAATTTGGTGTAAGTGGCATCTTTTTGAGCTTTGTAAATGATGTTGTTGAGTTTATTAACTGCGTTATCAATGTCAGTAGTGTTGTTGATTGTGGGGTAGGTAAGGTCGGTGTTGTTGAGGTAATTTTGGAATTTATTCCAGTCAATAGCTACTGAAGGAGGAGGAGAGATAGGGTTGATAAGATCAATTTTGAAGAAGACAGGAAAGTGGTCAGAGCTTAGGTCATTAATAACAGAAGTGTTGATAGGGAAGGTAAGATTTTTGGTGATGGCGAAGTCAATAATAGAGGGGTGCTGGTTGCGAGCCACAGGAATGTGTGTTGGTGTAGTAGGTGCGTGGAGACTGAGATTGAAATGGCTAACCAAGTTGTGAAGAGATCTACCTCTGGTAGTGGTGGAATGACAGTTCCACTGCCTGCTATGTGCATTGAAGTCACCAGCGATAAATGCGTGTTGGTGTTGTGTAATGATGTGTGTCAGGTCATTTATGGGGTATCGTCGCCCGTGTCGTGCGTAAAAAGATGTGAAGTTGATTTTCGCATGGGGCAAGTTGACGACAATACTGGTGTAGTCAATGCCTGGGAGTGGAATATTTTGAGTTGTGTGATGTGGGATATAATTTTTGATGTAGATGGCTGTGCCGCCCCAGTGAGAGTTGGCACGTGGTGTATGATGGAGTTTGTAACCTGGGATGGTGATACTGCAGCAAGGGTTAAGTGTTTCTTGGATTAAGAGTATATCGATTTGTGGATTAATGGAAATAAAGGAGCGGAGTACATTAATCCTGGGTTGCAATGATTGGCAATTCCAGGAGAAAATAAGAAGAGAAGAGAAATTTTTGTTATTGTAATTATTCATAATTGGTAATGTTGAGCTCCGTAGAGAAGGCGTCTAATTCTTCTATTATGATATACATTTTGTCGAATGGGTTGTTGCAATTTTTTGATTTAATGGCGATGTTTTTAAATGTTTTAGGAGTTTGGTAATTTGGAGAAGTTCCTTCATGTCTTTGAAGGTGTCAAACATATCTTTGAATGTGTTTGTATAATTATTTTGTATAACAGGTGGTGTTTTATTTTGTTTGGTGTAACTGGAAGTGTCCTCACCTGGGGCTTCCTGGATATCGTGATTAACGTCAATAGTGGTCTCACTGTTGTTGATATCTTTTGGTTTATCATGAATGGTGTAATTGTAGGGTTTGAAAATGTCTGCGATGTCGGCAATTATATTTGGTTTTTGGTGTTGCGGTTTTGTTTTGGTGTTGAGTGTTGGGGTATTTTTTTTCTTAATGTTGTTTGGATTTTTTGGGCAACCTCTGTATGAGGCCGGATGGGCACCGTTACAATTGGAACATTTTGGAATTATTTTACCTGTCTTGGGGCAGTTATCAGTGAGGTGCTCTTCTGAGCATTTAAGACATTTTGGTGTTAGGCTGCACGTCTCGGAGGCGTGTCCGAACTGTTGGCAGCGGTAGCATTGTTTTGGGTTGCTGTTGTTTCTGAAGTATTCAATACGAACACTTATATCACAAAGTTCCTCAATTTTATAGATCTCCTCAAAGTTAGTGCAAGGGAGGACGTTGACCATGTAAATTAGCATACCTCTGCCAGTTTTGCGACTCTTAAGCATGGCGGCTCGGGTGGCCTTAAATCCATGGTTACCAAGGTCTTCGATAATAAGTTGGGGGTCTGTGTTGGGGGGGATTCCCCTAATACAGATTTTTTTTTGTCGAAGTTCTTTTGAGTTAAGGGTGTTGAAATTCATATGTTTGTCAGTTAGGTATCTTTGGATATCTCTAAATTGGCTGACAGATTTGGGTAGAACTTTTAGAAGTTCCCCGGAGAGGCTGACTTGAGGAGGATTATCAGAATCAAGGGCTTTTATCTCTTGGGCAACTTTGCGCCAATCCATATCTTTGAATTCAATAAAGAAGGGGTGCTTGTCGTTTTTTGAACATTCAACATCGGTGCTTGCAGCACCATCTTGAGCAGATTCCTGATCCATAAGATCATGGTTATCAAGATTAGCTTCGGAATTTAGATTTCCGAATTTATTTTTGAGGGGAATTGGATTTTCAGATTCAGAATTTTTTCTTTTTCCTGTACGGGGGGGATTAGAATGTGAGCTAAAATTCTTTAGAATTTTGAGTTTTTCCCATTGGTTATTCCATAAAAATCTAATATAACCAGTTCTACAGGCTAAATCAATTAAATCTAATCTAGATGGCTCCCCCAAAATAGATATAGCAAAAAGACAGAGGTCTTTTACCTGAGCATTGTGGGTGTCGTTGTAGTCCTTTCGTTGTTGGAGAGACTGTATTTCTTCATCTATACCGGATAAAAGTTCTCGAAAAACATCGTTCACTTGCTCATCTAGAGTAGGGAAGGCGTTGAATTCTCGTAACCAGTCCGCAGGAACATATCCGTTTATGATCCCATTCATAAGGTCGTCAAGTGTTGGTTTTTCTGTTTTAGAATACATTTTAGTTATATTTATGGAATGACACAAGAGTCCTTCCGATGGAGCTTTATTTGCGAATCACTGTTTTAAAAGAACATGATCTGTATAGAATTTATTTACGTTAAATGTGAGAAAAGTTGTTGCTGATAAAAAATTGATGTTTGCTAGTTTTTATTAGTCGCGATAAATATTGATCCATGATAAAGATTATTTTGAATTACTTTCCAACCAACCAACCCTACTTCTTCAGCTGAGTCGAGAGTCGACTTATCATGCAAGGGAATCAGATGAGAATATCAGAAGTGCGTATAGAATAAAGCGAAGACACTCTCGTGTAAGGGAGCGGCGCAAAGTAACGCCACTATAGTTGCAGTGGTTGCGATCAGAACTAAAATGGGCGAGGAAGGGAACTCAACGCTCAGGTTTTGGTTCTGCTTTCATGGCCAGAAGTGTAAATATTGAAGTTTTCGTTTACTTCGCGGCAGTATGACAGTGACGACAATCAGAAATTTTCAATCCTGTCATTAAACAAGCTCAAAGTGATGAAATATTTCAATTTTTAATGAACTAATCAGATCATGTATTTCTTTTAATTTCTTGGTTATTTTCTGTTTACTTATTATAATTTATAATTTCGTAAAGAGTACTAATATTTTAAAAGATTAATCTTCTGAAAGTGGAAATATATATTTTTTTAATGTAGAATTTATTCTGTTCAGCAATTTGATTCAATTGAATATTTATTATGAGGTTAATATTTACAACAGTTTTTTACAAAAACATTTGTATTCATCAATTATAACAAGTGAACAGCAAAATTTGATTGGTTTTCAATCACTCTAGTTTAATGACAGGATTGAAAATTTACGATTGCCGTTATTGTCGTACTGCCGCGAAATTTCATAAATGACCTAATTAAAAGTGTATTCTGTACTCTTTTTACAAACTGATGAAATAATTGCAATTTTTAAAAAATATTATTTTCCCTCTTAAAATGCTGATAAGTAGGTATATTATAAATACGTATAAAAATCTCACGTTAGTTTAAATAAATATTTTAGCATAACTTTTTTTTTCGTAAGATTCTCTTTTTAAGAAGCATAAAAACAAAATTTAGAGTTTATATAATTCATGGACAAAATCGGAAAAATACATTTTTTCTTTTAATAAGAAAATCTAAAGCTTTTTATTTTTCTAAAAAAAGTTATTATTCTGTCCAACATTTAAACATAAAATTTTCAATTTTGTGACTAAATTTCAAACTATTTCTTAAAAAATATATTTCTGGGAAAATAAAAACCATGCTTAAAAGTCTTGGCAGCACTAAACGCAAAATGTTTTGATGGGTGAAACAAAAAAAAAATTAAATTAAATTAAATTAAAAAAACATTTAATTTATATTGATAAAATGCGTATTTTGCACCCTGTTTATGTGTGATATTCTTTTCTTTTTCTTTCTTTCTTTTTTTTTAAAAAAAATGTCTCTTAAAATGCTGGCAAGTCTGTTAAAATATGCTCATTTGTTTAAGTTTTATTAAACCCATGAAAATCTGAAGCAAGTTAAATATTTCTGGATAATTTTATTTCGGATATTAATCTCCTTTTAAGAAATATATAAACAAAATTTAGAGTTCATATAATTCCAGGACAAAATCATTAAAAAATAAATCATTTACATAGCATTATTAAAAAATATTTTCATATGATCGACATGTTACATATTTTTTTAGTTTTAGTTTTTATTAAATTCTTTAAATATATTTTCATTTATACAGAAGGACAATAGTTTTGAGAATCATTTGCATCTTACATTATATCTAACTCGATGCTCCATAATTTCATATTTATTTAAATCTAGTAACTTTACATTTTTCTTTTAATTTTTTTCTAAATATTTGTTTTTAAAATATAAATATACATTTTCAAAATCACTCATATGTATTATTATGCACATTTAAAATGTCAAATATTTAAATAGATTGATTTAATCAAAATTAATTTATTTTAAAGTTCATAGAAACAAAATGTATTAAAAAAGCTAAATAATAAAAATAATAATACTTTTTCTTAAATTACTTAAAATCCAAGCAACCTGCACAACAAAAATTTAATAAATTAAATATTGCACATACAAAATTATCTGTTGTTTTATAGTATTATTAAATGAAAAAATATGGAGCATAAAAATATTAGGATACTTAAAAAAAATGTCGGTTTAAATACTAATTTGAAAAATAAATGAATTAACAACTTTGAATAAGTTAAATTTCAAATATTATATAGAACAAATAAATTATGATTAAACAATCGAAATTTTTTAAGTATAAGAACTATATACAGCAGAATCTCGTTACAACGAATGCCACTTTAACGATTTTTTCAGTTTAACGAATTTTTTTGGATTGTTAAAAAAAATCCTATGCTTTCTCATTATAAAAATATTCACTTTAACGAATTTCATATTAACGAGTTTTTCAAATTAACGAATTTATTGACGGATTAAAAAGAATAGTCATTTAAGATTTACGAATGTTGAGTTGGAAAAAAAAAAAGAAAAAGTCTTTATCGAAAAACTAGTATGTGGAAGAAAACTTATTTCCTCATGATCTTCGAAATTCCAACATATTTTGAATCTGTTTTTTGAGAGAAAGGATTAAAATTACTACCCCACGCGCAGCTGAAAAAATAATAAGCTCGTCTTTTACATTCACAGCCAATCACAGTTTTTTGTTTTATTTTGTTTTTCTTTCTTCAGTCTGCGTTACATATCCGTTCAAAAAAAAAAAAAAAAATGCAATGAGTCCAAAAAATTTATTACGGCAGTTCTTTGTTTCTTTTGAATGCTGTAACATTTAGCGATAACTATCTGTCACTATTTGCCTGCAATAATTCGCATCTGGAGTTCGATTTATTTTATTAAAGTGGCAGATAAAAGGAAAAGAAAACAGTTTTCATTGAAAGAAAAGGTTAATAGTATAGAATCAGTAAGCGCTGGAAGAAGGCAGGTAGATGTAGTGAAAGAATTTCTTATAGCTACTTCTACATTAGCTACCATCTTAAAGGAAAATAACAAAATTTTAAAACGCTCTGAGGGGTCTAATATGTGCCCGGACAGAAAAAGATTACGACTTGGAGACTATCAAGTAATTTATAAAGCTGTATACACTTGGTTTAAAGATGTTAGATAAAAAAAATCAAGACCTTTGTTACAAGGTAAAGCCAAAGAATTTTCGGAGGCTTTGAAAATAGAGAAATTTGAAACAAGTTCTGGTTGGCTGTTTCGTTTCCGTGAAAGGTATGGTATAGCATGGAAACAAATATCTGGAGAAGGAAAAAAGTGCGGATGTGTCAGCTGCGCATAAATGGAAAGAAAAAATATTTATGGATATACTAGAGAAATATTAGCTTTTTTTAATCAACTTTTATTGAATCGGACAATGGCAATGAAAGGTGAACATTGTAAAGGCGGAAAAAAATCTTAAGTACTACTTTCGGTGTCGTTTTGCTGTAATGCCTCGGGCACTGAAAAGCTAAAGCCTTTAGTCATTGGAAAATCTGCAAAACCACATTGCTTTAAAAATGTGAAAAATCTCTCATGTGATTATGAAAGTAATAGGATGACTAAGGATATTTTCTTTAAGTGGCTTAGAAGTTTGAATAATCAAATGAGCAAAACGAAAAGAACAATTATTTTGCTCGTAGATAATTGTGCTGCCAATTTACTTACAGCAAATTTATCTAATGTAAAATTAGAACTTTTTCCTCCTAACTGTACATCTATTTTACAGCCTCTTGAGCAAGGGATAATAAAAAATGTCAAAGTGAATTTCCGGCGCCGACTTGTAGAAAAAGTTATTGCAGATTTACAAAATGAAGTTTCTGGATCTGCAAAGATAAATGTGAGACAGACAATTGACATGATATGGGCTACCTGGCAAAATGCGTCTTCTACCGCAGTTAAAAATTGTTGGAGAAAATCCAGCCTTGCATCTTTAACAAATGAACCAGAAGAAACTGCAGAGGAGTCTATCATAGAATTTCCTTCTGATCTCTGGGCCACAGCTACAGAACGCTTACTACTTACATCATCTGCTAATGATTACGTTGAATGCGATGAAGGAGTTATGACATGTTCTGACCTAACTACAAATCACATAGTCGGAAACTCAATGAGGGAAGGAGGAGCAGGTGACAGTGAAAGTGGAGATGATGATGCTGATTGTCCATCAAGGACCGAAGATTGTGTTATACGGTCAAAAGAGGCTCTATCGAACATTGAAACTGTTAAAACGTATTTATCACCGCAAATTAATGTTCCGGATACATTTTATACTTCTCTAAATAATATTGAAGACTTTGTTTTGAAAAATGCGTTGTCCACTTCAGTGCAGAAAAAAAATTCTGATTTTTTTTGTAAAGAAATAAAATTACGTTAACGGCAAATGTCGAGGAGATTTATTTTAAGCTGCCAGGTATGTAAGATAAATTATAATTATTTTAAAATAACAGTTATGATTAAAATCTTAAAATTTAACCCTGCGTTAGTCGCATATGTATCTGTGTGATACAAGCCGATATTTTCCTCGTGTAAGTTTTGAACAAAGTAGTTTTGGAACCTGTGGCCCCTCCTAACTTCCTCCCACCGGTATCAATATTTTATCTGCGGCAGTTGTTCTCGAACCGGATAATGCATTCAAAACTTAGAAGCTGAAAATGGCGGCTTGTATCATAGAGAAACACATACGACTAACTCAGGTTTAATTAACTTAATAACTATCTTATTTCTAAGTAGTAAATTCACAATAATGTACTGTATATTTATTATTTACTTACATGTTTGTATATTAATAAAAATTTACATGCACATTGAATAAAAAAATATATATTATTACTATACGTGTGTATAGTAATAATATATATATTTTTTATTCAATGTGCATTTAAATTTCATTTTTTAAACGAAATATTGTAATTTCAGATTTATGAATTTTTCAGTATAACGAATTTAATCAGGGGTCTCTAGAAATTCGTTATAACGAGATTTTACTGTATATATTTTTTAAGTATATAACATAAGTATTTTAAAATTGCGGAGCATCGAATGAAGAATGTAAACAAATAACCTAATGTCATTCTGTAATTCTTAGAATAAAAATACGTTTAAAGAATTCGCACTAATTAAAAAGAACTAAAAATATATAAATAGAAATATATATTATTTAATATATATTAATATATTAAATAATAAAAATATTAATGAAAGCTGCAGAAACATATATTTCTAATTTTAACCAACTGACTTTTCTACAACGAAAATACCTACGCAAATTAAATTTTATAAATAGATTAAACATGTACGAAATAATATATATACAAAAATAATGAACTTAAATAAGATTAAAATGGATTTCCTAAAATAAAATTAATGAGCATTCTCTGAAAACAGTCTTACTAAAATTTCACCACGTGCAGCACAGATCAGCGCGAGGAAAAACCAACTGAAAACTCAAGCATTTACATATTTTCTTGGAACTCTTTTTGAAAAGTGTTTTGAAGTGGGGGGGGGGGGGGTGCGCGCGCAGTTTCAAATGTCGAGGCGATTGCAGCGCTCATGGTTTCTTCGATCGAAACTACAATTCCTGAACTTTTAATGTGAAGCTAGTGTACTAGTTTTCTTCCATAGAGGCGTCGTCCATTTCTTATACGCCCTTTGGATGAGACTAGACTCTGCAAAGTGAGTCGAAAAGCCCACACCTAGTTGTAGGTCGAGTTGTACTAGATCATTGAGCTCCATATATAACAGGAGATCGGTCTTCCTATTACCCAACATGATTTCCATCAGCAGGGCCGTAGCGAAAGAAAATTTTTCGGGGGGCAAAAGGCAAGATTGGCCGACTCAAAAATGTTCCAAATCCGACTAATGTAAAATAGTCAATCTGTCGCATTATTTCTTAATCAATAGTTTTTACAATTAATTTTAACTGATTAATTATAATTGATAGTTAAAAATAAAATATATGATTTTGTATTACTAAAATGTTTCTTTGATATAACTCAGTAATTATTTAAAAGATTTACCAAGAACTTTACTGAAAAAAAAAGGAATATGTATTGATAAGAAAAAATCCTCACATTTGTTTAGAATGATAGAATGAAGTGATAGTTTAGTAAATAGAACGTAGTGATTTTCAACATAAAAGCTAAATAAAAATGTGATCTCTTAGTTCTAAAAATTATGATAATGTAATGAATGGGAAGTACTTTCAATATTTTATTAGCATGCGATAGAAAATAATTTGAACTTTATATTCCAATTAGAGATAATATCGTATGGAATTAACAATATACACTTTCAGTAATTCTAATTGTAAAACTAAAAAATGCACACTAGGGGTACTGAAAATATTCGGAGGGCCTCAAAATTTAATTGCGCCTGGGGCCTCTTGAGTGCTTCATACACCACTGATTGTGTTTTATAGGAAATGTCAAGGGACCGACAGAAACATTTGAATTATCCACGATTTCGAATTATACACGTTCGAATTATTCAAGTTTGACTGTACTATTTTTACATGAATTACACATCACACTGAATAAAGCAAACCATTCATACATTTCTTATCACCAGTCCCTGTCGAGTGGTTTCCACTGTCCAGCCATGTTGATAACTTCTTCGAACTTTTTGCAGCCTCTGTCTTTTTTTATTTCCACTTGGCGTTTCATAATATAAACTATTATCTCAACACAAGCAAAGTAAGATTAACACCTTGGGGACGAGCGACACGTTTACGTGACGCATAAGATGCTCAGAATTCTCGATTATTCCCACCAGTTAATTTTTATTGTAAGCTTTGCCTTATATAATGACAGCATTTCTGCGATTCAATTAGGGGAAAATTTCTGTTTTGAAAAACCGGTGGTAAAAGATGAAAAATTCCGTAAAAGACTCTCGTCACGAAGGGTTTAAGTTATAAACTATCGTACTATCACTACTATGCGACTCTCAACTGCTCTGACAGCCCGATATTGATGAGCAGTTAGTAAACGAATGACTCATCATGAATAGCACTAGCTCACTGCACGTCCTAGCTTGCACTTGACTCATCACTCGGCAGGCACCTGGCGCGACATGACACATTTGACTCGACATTCTGCTGTCTGCTCTAGAGATGCTTTTGCATGCGAAGCGTATGGAGTATTTGAACGGATACGCAAAAAAATTTACTCTAGCACTTTGATGGATTTTTTTTATTATTAACTTTTAGCTAGGTGCTGGGTATTTTATAGGAAGTTAGATTAGATATTAAAATACAATCATTTTTTAACCATTAGTTTGGGGCCCCGGGGTGGTGCCCCGGCGGTAGTTACGGGCCTGAAACGCTGAACTATTTATATTGTTTTAAGTGCAAATGTGTTAATGTTCCGCAATCGCTTCAAGTTTTTTTTTACCATAAAACTACTTTTAATAATTTAATTTTTCCTGAAATCCTCTACTTTCTGAATTCTTTATTAAAAAAATAATTCATCTTACGTATGATTTAGTTTTTAAAAAAAGTAATCGCTAACATGTACCATAATTTCCGGCGTATAATCCGCGGATCAAACATTTATGTTTAGACCCAGAAATTTTATTTAATAATTGAAGTAAAATATTTACAGCTCATCTAGTATGTTCCATTATATAAAATAAAATTTCTGGGTCGAAACATAATTGTTTGATCCGCGGATTATACGCCGGAAATTACGGTAATCAGGGACAGGGTATACAATAAATATTAAGTAATTAATAAAGGCTCCAATTCTAATTTTTATAATAACAAGTAAAAAATCAGTGAAAATTATGTAATTATGTTATGTTGGCACAAGTATATAAATTTAGTTTTAGATTTATGAAAAAAAAAAAAAAGTAAGAAGTTTTTAGGTATTAAATGTTAAATGCACGGATATTTTTTAAATTTATTCACCTTCTTTTTTTAAATAGTTTTAAAAATTCTTCGTTTTTATTTTCCAAACGTTCCTAAAACAGTTCCAAAGGCCGTAAACATCATATCGCTGCTAGAACCTACTATTTAACAAGTATAAAATTTCTTGAATTTTCTTAAGCGACTTTCGCATTCGGTCGACCTAGTTTATACACTGGCCTCCAAAAGTTAAGGTACAAGATGTTTTTCGAAGCTCACCAGACAAAAAATGGCAGTCAGATGATTCTTCATAGTTTATATGAATGACAATAAGCTTTAAAATAACTTATGCAAAAATTACCGCTACCACTTTTATTTTATAGAAAAGAATAGCTACTTGTGAATGAGAGAAAAATATGCAATTATGAAGCTTTCGTAATTTCGCGTGTAAGTTTTGTTGCATTCGAACTATTGTTGTCAGTTTTGTTCACAACAGCCACTAGAGTCTAGAAATGTCTAGAAGAAGTCGTTTGCCCGATTCATTAAGGTGGCGGATGGTAGGATGGATGGAAATGGGGTTGTCACAGGCCGCTACTGCTAGACGGCTCAATGTGTCTCGCAGTGTAGTCCAACGACTCTGGGATCAGTATGAATCCGAAGATTCTGTGTCCAGAAGACATGTTCCAGGCAGCCCACGTGTTACAACACCTGCAGAAGACCGGTTTCTAGCTCTTTCGGCCCGAAGGAGAAGACGCACTACTGTGCCGCAACTCATTACAGACCACTTTGCAGCATCAGGGAGAAGAATCTCCCCTACTACGGTGCGAAGACGTCTTCACAATGCAGGTCTCTATACAAAGTGACCAGTTGTGTGTTTCCCCCCTCAACAGACGACAGAGAAGGGCCCGCTTATGTTGGGCAAGAGAACATGTTTCCTGAACCAGACAAAAGCGGGCTTCTGTACTCTTCACAGACGAGTCCAGATTCACACTGGAGAGCGATTTAGGATGTCTTCTGATCTGGAGAGAACAATGCACTTGATACCATCAATCAAACACTGTCGAAACACACAGGTACAGAAACGGTGGAATCATGGTTTGGGCTGGGATCTCACTCGGAGGCCACACTGACCTGCATGTGTTCCATGGAGGAACTGTGACTCGTGCGAGATATCGGGATGAGATCCTTGATTCATATGTGCGCCCATATGCCGGTGCTATTGGCAATGGTTTCATTTAAATGCATGATAATGCGAGACCACACCGAGCTGTGGTTGTTGAGGATTATCTTGAGGATCACGGTTTGGAGAGAATGGAATGGCCAGCTCACTCTTCAGACTTGAATCCGATAGAACATCTTTGGGACTATGTTGGAAGACAGGTTGCGGCTTTAAGTCCTCCTCCAAGGTCATTAAATGAGCTGGAACAAGGCTTACTCCAAGTCTGGTCAGCGTTACCTATTTCGGTGTCCGACAATTTAATTGAGAGCATGGAAAGTCTATGCCGCCAATGCATTCAAGTCCGGGGTGGGCATATTCCGTATTAGAACCAGTTTTTTAATGTTTTTGTCTCATTTTACTGCACAATACTGCGATGTACTGATTTCTCCAAGAATGGAATTTTCCGCCATGAGGGCTTTTTTGTTGTAGTTTCATTTATACGTTTAACTTAAGTAAATTTCTATGTCGCATTTATTAAATAACGGTTTAGCGCACATTTCCTCCAAGTTTGTTGTTTATATATTCATTCATTTGCAAATTAGACGCAAAAAAACCGGTTGTACCTTAACTTTTGGAGGCCAGTGTATATTGATAGTTTTTATCTATGTAACTACTACTATGTAACTATGTACTATGTTACTGTAGGACAAATTTCTGATATTTTCAATCAATAGATCAGATTCATTTTTTTCCCCTATTGGCCCATGTATCGACGGCCGACTTAGATTTTCCATGTGTGGGTAAGGTATAGTATATGTCCAACATTTCCGGCTCTGCAGACAAAATTTATACATGATAATTTTTTTTCAGTGGGTAGACCGACTAGCTGTTTATGTGATTCGAAAATGTGACAGAACACGTGACTTTCATACCAGCTGACCAGATAGATATATTGAAACCATTACTTTTTTTACTCATAACCTAGATAGGTTGACTGACCGACTAGCTTTTGCCATATGATTGTAAGGGTGTAGTGAAATGCATTCTGAAGACATTCTGAAGCAAGTCCTGCCAACCAGAATTTTTCCGAATTGTTTTTATTAATCGGCCTACTGACATACTACAGAGACACTAATTAAATCTGCTGATAAGCCGACTGAATCCTTTTACCAAACATCGGGGGGGCAGCTGCCCCCCTGCCCCCCCGCTCGCTACGCTCCTGTCCATCAGTCAGTGCGGAAAGATACAATGACGATACTTTTAGCTCGCATTTATGGCAAAATATGCTATTTTTCGCATTCCCTTACATGATTAGTAAATCATTTATGAATTATATAAGCATACCTTAATTAAAGATCCAAAAATTAGGATAAAAGTAAATGAGAACACTAATATCTAACACTGACTATTTTTTACTTTGGCCTTGCATGCTTCATTTGCCTTTCATGCTTCTGACTGCCGACTTAGACCTCCTGTTATATATTGAGCTCAATGTACTAGATCTAGATCTAGATAGAAGCATATATTTCTTTTCTAATATTACCCGAATGTAGATATTCGAGCTAACGTGACTGTGACACGTTATAACTATTATGAACCTACTGGATTGGGTATGATATACATGAATGTTAAACTACTTACAAATTGTGATGTGAGTAATATATTTTGGAAGTAAATGTAAATTGTCGATTTTTAAAGATATTCACAGGCAACTCCTTGGGTAAAGTTCTTCCGAAGCATTTAAACAGTGGCGCAGCCAAGGAAGGGGGGGGGGGGGGGCAGAGCTAAAACAATTACTATAATTGCTGCTTATATGAATCAAAACTACTAAAGTTAAAATTAAGTTTTTTGGCCTTTCCGCCTTGACAGAATCCACCGCTTTCTTAAATAAAATTATATTCAACAACGTGATTCAATTAAACGGTGAAAATTCTACTTAAAACTGTGAAAGCGCATATTACACGCATAGGTTGTGTCAAAACTTGATTTTTTGACTGCGTCACTTTGTCGAGACATCTTATAATAAAGGATGGGTCATATACTCTCACACAGACGCTTTGAGTGTTATAGTATACAGTGGTCTGTTTCTTAATTGCATTTCTGTCTTTGTTCCACGTTTGAAACAAGAACAGATCATCGAATTCCAGAGAAAAAAAAACAGTACACTTTGTAAGTCTCTCTCAGTTTCAAGCGGCTTTTTTGCGTTTTTTGCTCTCAGTTATATCTAAGACCAAGCTATGTGCGTACCCGGGAAAAAAATCTTTGCAAAAGTAAGAATTTAAAAAAGTACTTAAGGGTGTATTCAAATCCTAACTGCTTATTTTGAGACACATTTTTAAATTCATTTTTGCTCTAAAATGCATCCAATTGGTAGGTTCTCTTATTCAGAAACTTTATAATGTCCCCACTGACTTGATTTTTTCATAAAGGCAGAATATATTTTTAAAAAATGCTTTCAAAGTGGACATTTTGAACCGAATTTCCCAAAGCGATAGCACTGGAAACAAAAAAAAATGATCGTACTGTGAAAATAATTGTCTGTAAATCAATTTCTAATTAATTGAACGAAAAATAAAAACACGGTGCCCTTATAAATGTCTTTATAAATCACGCCGCCAAGTTTCCTGTTGTTACTTTTAATAATGAGTCTGAGATTTTGTCTCAAAATTTTGAGTTGTTGAGCGCGGAAATTTTTTTTTTTTTTTTTTTTTTTTTGAATACCGCCTTAAAGTTATAAAAAGTTATTTTTCAATTATGAGCAGATTTTTGCAATCGGTGTTTCTTTCGAATCATTTGTTTCGTAAGGGGATCTGTACACAAATTTAAAGATTATATTTCATTTGTTGGAAATGTAGCAACGACGTCTTGGTTATGATGGAGATTCATATATTTATCGTTAAAATTTTATAAATTAGTTGTGGTTCCTCTTTTAGCTATTTTTAATTCTATCGCGCTTCTGTGAAAAGAAAATCTTTTTCCTTTCTATTTAAAATTCAATAATTCTTAAACCCTTTTACCGCAGCTTGAAGTGATCCTTTTTCAATTAATGTACACGTCTTAATTCTTTCTTTCGTATGTGCTTGCGATTTTCATATGAGAAATGAAATCATTTTCAGTTTGGCATCTGCGTGCCTTCCTAATGCATACATTTTGGATCACAGAATAAATAAATAAAGATAAAATGCAACGTCTATTTCTCGATACATCTGCATGCTAAAATTCCTGCAGATGTTAAGTTCGGACAGTTAGTTTTCTGTTGTTATAAAGATGCTGATATGGTAATCTAATTTGGCGGTTTGCGTTCAAAAAAATTAGAATGTGTTTCTCCCTAACAAATTTTCTTCTATACCCTATGGGTCGACGCGGATAAATTTGTGGCATCTCAAAAAAAGGCATTCGATTTTGAGTTATCATGATGTGAAGATGTAGACGTTCTGAGTGCTGGGGTACCGCCTCATTTTTTCAATTACCTTTCTTCAAATAAAATATTTTTTTTCATGGAAGCCTTAAGTCTCCGATATGTTTCTTCACAGGATGAGAGCCTTCGGGTTCTTGCTTATAGCGTATATGTATGAGCTCCGGTACTCTTTTTTCCTAGAATTTAAGCCCTGCCTGTGAGTATGGATTTTGAAGAAAAAAAAAGGCGTTAAATGCAATTTTTTAGAAAAATACTATTTATAATTGCACACAATTTTACGCTAACCCTGCATTAATTAAAATAACAACACAAAACAGTTACTGTCCGAACTCTCTGAAATTTTATTCGATTATAAATATAACTGTATCCAACCCCTCTTTAAAATTCCGTGAAAAAAGTCTAAGTCTTTGACTAAAGTCGAAGAGAACAGAGTCACGTCAAAAAAGACTAAGTCACATTTAATACTGAAAACATGAGCTGACGCGGAGCATACCCACGCCAAAATACCCAACTTTCTTTTTGCATTGTCATCGAAAAATTCTCAGATTTTTTTAAATACTTTTATTCATCAGAGCGTTTCGAAATTTTTGTAGGCGCTGTAATTTTGATCTTCCAAGACGCTTTTAATGGATTGTGTCGAAATACAGACGTTTAGTTACTTTTAGCATAGAAAAAAGATCGTCTTCGAAAGGCCCGATATGACGTGAGGTCTAAATAAATCGTAATTTAGAATGCTTTCAGCTGTTTCACACCTTTAAATTTCCGATTTATAATAAATTCTTTATGCCAAGCATTTCCATCTTAAAAGTAATCTCTATACTAAATTTCAAGTTTCTAACACTTACAGTTTCAGCTAAATTATAATTTAGAACACTTTTAGAAAGTTTTCAGCTCATTTCGTCCTTTTAAATTTTTAAATGTTTTTAAAAATGTTATAAGGAAGCATTTACTACATAAAAGTAATCATCATACCAAATTTCAAGTTTTCATACTAATTGTGTCACATAAATCGAAATTTTAGAATGCTTCTTACTCTTGCATTCTTTTAAATTTCGAATTGAAAAAAATAAATTCTGGGGAGCATTTACGTCTTTTAAGTAACATCCATATAAAATTTCAAGACTCTAGCCCTAAAAGTTTTAAATGACTTGTTACATTTGGCAAAAAGCAAGGTAAGTAAGTCTATTGAAAATTTTGTTAAAATTGCTTCATTATTATTAAAGTTAGGAATAAGAATTCGTGATTCTCTTGTAATAAATCCTTGTGTATTTTTGATTGAACAAATGGATTCCAACTCTGTTATTTTCTATGTAAAAATTATTTGCTGTATTGTGCTCTTCCATCTTTAAGTTTTCCCCTCATCATTTTTAAACATTTTATAAATAAATCTAACCTAGTTTTGTGTTATTTCATTGGTGCATTTTATAGTTTGTAACTCTAATATTGTAAACGCTGTTTAAATGAATCATAACCAACGTAATTGCGGAGAAAAGCATTATGATTTCTTTCATTTAAAAGACTGATTACATTAACCGATAATTCATATAACCGGCGACCATCTTTATTATAAACTCAAAACCCCCCTCTAGAACCGAATTCTGGCTGCGCCACTGTGTACAAAACATTTATTTTTAATCATTTTCAAATAATATTTTATATCGTTGCCCTTTTAAGACTTATTCTAGAAAATATTGCTATAATTAGTTGATTGTATAGTTCTAAAATATTTATTTATTTATGTATTTATTTATTTAGATATTTAGATATTTAATGACAACTAAGTTAAAGAATGAAATTGAACTTTTCAAAATTACGTGTTGAAGTCATTGACCTTTTACAATGATAAAATAATTATTTTCCTTTATTTTTTATTTTATTTTATTTTTTTTTGTTTTGTTTTGTTTAAATTATATTTAGACATTCCTAATATTTTCCGGCAAAGTTACATAAAAATCTGATGGTGTGTGGATGATGACACAGGTGTGTTTCTGATGACAATACATCATTTTAATATTTTTTAAGCTTAATTATAGATTAATTAATTAATTTTACGTCAATTTTCCGTTAATCGGCCGAAGGGGATAAATCACGAAATAACCTTTATGGTTACAACTGTTTACGAGTTACATAAACAACAGAGTTCCTGATGGCCCAGTCACTCTCGCTAAAATAAGCCAACTGGTTGTGAAACTGCAACAACAAAATATTTGAAGGGTGTAGATGCAAAATTCACACTCTCCACCTAAGCTAGTTTTTAGAAAAATGCAAAAAAACGATTATCATGAATAATCATGATATATTGGCACAATTGTTTTGTGATATATTTGTTGCCATAACCTATGGCAAGAAAAGATAGAATGGCGTTGGTGAGTTTTTAAAAACAACAGCGGAGTCAGGAGTCACATGTGACGTAGGAGACCAATAGAAGTGCTCGGCCAAACTGGACGAGTTTAAGCAGGAAAAAAAAGTGGGGAGTAAAAAGAATGAATTAAATGAAAGTTAGCCAGACATTTGAAAAATTTGGTGTACTGGACATATCATTAACTAAGTTGCCTGAATTCTTCCATATATGTGATAAGCACTTCTGTTGGTCTTCTACGTTACATGTGACTCCTGACTCCGCTGTCATTTTTAAAAACTCACCGCCATTCTACCTTTGTCGCGTGCGGAGACGCAAGCATTACTTATATGGCTTAAACTTTTAAATCGGTTTTTAATCTTTTTAAAGTTGGCACTGATGCTGGAGCTTTAGAGGCTCCGGAACGGCTGTTTGCTATTTTATATATTTTTTTAGGTTGTGCTATTTTTACATTGATCATTTAGTTTAATATAACGGCACAAAGTTCGATCCCCTATTTTAAATATTGAAATTGATATATATCGCTGAGGTGAATTACAAGAGGCTTACTATAGATTATGGAGTACATAGCACTCATCGTTCAGTTACAGGGACACACAAAATTATTCGGTTACAGTAATGTATCAAGAATAATTGCCCGAAGTACGTTTTCAGTTGTGGTGTGGCACGCGTTTTTAAATTTGACTAATTTTTTTTTTTTTTGCATATTGCTTGGTGTGTATAATTCTATAGATCATATACAGAGCAGAACAAAATATCTCAAGTACTACATTGCCATTCATTGGCGGAAATTGCCGAATGGGAATTTTCAAATGTTCTATGCCTTTCCTAACTGAATTAAAATTTAGAATACAAAAAAATTCGTATATTTTTTCCAATTATTAACGGTAATTACTGAAATCGTGTTTTCAAATATGTTATGCGTTTTTCAAATTGTTTACTTTGGCATCATTATTCACTTTGTTGAACGGTCAAGTTTTGTTAGAGTTTTCTGTCTGTGTTGGAAAATGTTTCATAATCTATGCTTGACACATGATTTGTCGGTCTTGTTAGAGTATTCCACTGACAGAGTTCTATCAGTTGTACAAAGATAGATAGAACTTGTTGATAGATATGTTTCCAAAATTCTGGAAATTCAGAAATAACCATGGAATGATGGGCTATTAATAACGAACGAATTGGAAACAGTCGAAACTCGACCAAATAAAAATTGTGTCTAATAAGGAAATGTTAGGTGATACAAAAATAATTGCAGTAAAAAATTCAACTTTAATTGGTAAGTCTAAAAACAATTTTTATTTTGGACTAACAAAATATTATTTATGTTCCTTTTAAATTTTTACGTCGTTGAACATTTAAACTTCGCTCGTATAATCTATATATTTAAAACGAGAAGCGCATTCTGTCAAATTTTCCACACGAGTATCGCCTCTTTGCGCATGCGCCAACAGTTTTTGAATGCTTCTCCCCTCAGAAAGGGGAAACCTGATGGATTAGTTAGCACTCACTTGTTTAGCCTAGGGGGATTGAAAAGGGTTGATTGAAAACGGATGGAGTCACCATTGCATTGAAAGCATAGATCTTCCAATATATTTTTGCTCTGAGATTGAAAGCTAAAGCTATATTTTAAGAACTCATATTTCCACTGCTAAATATGCATATTTTTTTTCGCAAAATTTTAAAGAGAGCTTGGATGCAGTTATACATTTATAACGGATTGAAATGTCAGAGAGTTCGGAAGATGAGAACAATTGTTTTATTGCTATGTTAAAGGAGCCGACGCAAAAACAAACAAACAAAAAAAAGAGAGAAGAAAACATTTCTTTTACAACTATATAACTATATTTTATCACGAAATTTTTACACGGACTGTAAAACCGTTTTATTTATTACCAATAAAGATTTCAAAGAGTTTGGACAAAAAGAACTTTTTATTTTAAAACTATGAAACGACCCTACGTAAAAGAAAATGATTGCTTTCATTACTAAATATCAATACTTTTTCGCGAATTTTTCATTTTAAAATATAATTTCATACAAAATCCGGTTAAAGATATAATATAATAAAAAACTTGATGTTTCTTTTTAAATTTATTATCACGGGCCAGGCAACGCCGGGTGAGGTCAGCTAGTATTTGTAATTACAGAATGAACAAGGTTTGAAAATTGCGTCACTTTGTCATAATAATTGATTTTTTGTTGTTGTTTCTTAACATTCAAAATATATATTTCAAATTAGACATAATGCTATTTTCGCCAACGAAAACTTTTCATAGTACTTCCCATATTATGGATCCATTTCCATATACCTTGTGAAATATATTTTAACACGCAATAGGCTATTATTTAATATATTTCTAGAAAAACTGACGTCATTTTTCGCCAGTGCACCGCCCCCTGAATACTAGGCCTGAGCGCTGACAACAATGGCGGCTGTCGCAGGCCGATTTTTTTTTCAGCGTTTGAACGGTCCCTCGAAATTCCACACCAATAAATTCTAAAAGTTTTCTTCGCCTTGTTTTTCGGAAATCAAATAAGTCAAAGATAACTTTTAGATATTATTGGTGTTCAAGTTCGAGGGACTGTACAAACGATTCCGCCTGCGGCAGCCGCCATTTTTTTCAGCGCGCAGGCCTAGTATTCAGGGGGCGGTGGCCAGTGAGACTTTGCATACGCATTTGCACTCGTATTTGCGCTAGGTTCTTATCTCAGTACCGACAACAGACAGAGTAAAATGTCCAAACGTTTACGCCATTTGGACGTAATTTAATTTAACGTAATGGTTTTATGAATAGAAATCCATGTTTTATTTTTAAAAAAAGGTCATCAGATCCGAGTTCACATCAAATGGATTTTTTTTTTTTTTTTTTTTTTTTTGGGATGGAAGTGTGTTTGATTTGGGTGAGATTGCATGTCTACGAAAATTATTTTGTCAGACTCAGTTGGGTTTCTATTTGATTTAAAAGTAAAGTTTTGGATTGCAGTCAGACCCGATCTGTGCCATTTTGGAGTTCCAACCGAGGAATCTTTCATACATAACTAAATTTCGAGCTTAAAAAAAAAAAATATTATTATCAATTCGTTTTGTTTCAATCTGACAACGATGATACTTATCAGGCTAAATATTTATTTATTTTGGTGCTGCCATCTGCCGACAGATCTTGCAAATACTGTGATATTTATTTATTTTTAACCGAAGATCACCTTGTTTACTTTTTTTTTTATTTAAAAAATTGTTGAAAGTAAAATTGCTTTTCTAAATAGAATTCTAATCTCTTATTGAAGTTGAAAGATGTTCAAGTATTGGGCAAGGCGTCCAATGAATGCGAGTTATTCAGACTCACTTTTGTACTGCGAAATACTCGATTATTTTAATTTATTTTATTTTCAGTGCAGCATTTCTCGCAATTTATCTTATAAACTTTCGGGCATGTAGCCGTTTGGTTTACCCTAATTATTTTTCTAAAAATTGAAGCGTTGTTTATTTTACGATTTTGGTATTCAGAAATTTTACTATATAATGCGCACCAACTATTTAAATTTGCTGAAACGTTTATTTCCCATTGATAGCTGTTAATATCAATTGATTTTTACAATTATTTGTAAAATATTATCAATTTCAATGAATTAATTTCACCTTTACTTTTTTCAAAGCTCCTTTTTTCATTACTTTTTAATTAAGGGGCTACTTCACTCACGCGAAAACACCATCTCGCTAATCTTAATCCTATGAGCGTGCTCTTGTAAAATATATCCCTTGCATTTCAACATTTTTAATGTTTTATTATTATTATTATTATTTCTACAAAGACCGTTTTTTTTTTGGGGTTTATTATTATTATTATTACTAGAATACCTTCCCTTTTAGAACCGGTTTCGAAACATTTTTAATATTTCTGAATTAGTAAGAAATTTCTCAACTGAATTCTGAATAATAGAATGATTTCAAACTTCAAAAATTTCTCAAGATCTTTGGCTGAAGCACAGGGACATAAATATAGGACTTTGGTTGAATAAAATCACCAGGGCCCGACTTATGCAGGGGCATGTGGGCCAGCTGCCCCGAGCCCCCCATTTGAGAGGGGGCCACCTCTGTGCGTAATAAGTATTTTGTTAAAAGGGTGCAAAATCGTTCATATTGGCCAAAAGTGACCAAAATTCTTACATTTTAAAGATTTAGGAGGAGAGTGTAGCCCTCCACTTCCACCCTCTGTTTCCTGTGCCCCATGTCCTCTCCTCCCCAAAAAGGAACAATCTACATCGTCATAAAACTATTGTTATAAAATTTTATACAAAAGTACTTTAAAGAGCATGAGGAATGAAGTAACAACATAACTAGTGTTGAAATTTGTTGCTATTAGTATAACCCTTTGAGGGGTGGTGGTATATATTATATACCACCTAATTTTAATCCGATTCAAACCAGAAACTTTTAATTAAATTTTACTTTTTTAACTTTGATGAGATGAAGTTGAAAAATTGCTTATTGTTATTTTCAGCTAAATTATTTCCTAAATTCCGGTGGGAATTCAAAGTTACAGGAGCACAAGTGCTTGCCCCTGAAAGGGATAAGTGCAGGCCTGCACTTGTTTTTCCATATTATGGAATCACCCAAATGCATGCTGATGCAATACAAAGATTAAATTTTATAATGTGGTAGAAAATTTTATCTTATAACAAATAACGAAGAGTGACTGATAGATTTGTATTTACACTTCAAAAGCTCATAACAGTCGTTATATTCATATACAAAAAAATAGTGTTCTGTCGTCTATTAAAGTTGTGACCCTCTTTCTTGTGATAACTTGTATACAGATGTAAATAGTACTTGTTTCGAAATTTATGTATACATACAATAGGTATGAAGTTTAATACTAGTCACTTCAACATAATTCCCAAACAATTTCTATGGACAGATAGCAGGGGGGGGGGGGGGGCTAGAATGATACTTGCCCCGGGGCCCCAGGTAGTCTAAGTCGAGCCCTGAAAATCACACCCACTAACACAGGGACATCAATATAAGACTTTGGGTGAATAAACTCACACCCACTAACTAAACTACTAAACTAACTGTTGTTAACTTTAACTTACTTCGTTGTCCTAGGCTCTAGTCATAATATAAACAACCAGTATTTTTATTTGGTTAGGTAATTGTAGAAAACAAACTGGCCGCGATTTCAAAAAAAATATTTATAACATTTGAGGGAAATTTTTAAGGGTTTTTTATTTCATTAATTTACATTTTTTTTTTCTATTTGGAAAGTATGAAAAAAAGGTTTATAATGAGGAAGTAAGTACTTTACTTACTTTAATAAATCTAAATCAAGCTTAAATTTTTAATTTCTTTTAGTAAACATTGCTATTTATATTTAATGTCTGAATTTTGGATCTCGCTCAGATTTTTTATATCAGATCAATTTGATATATATTAATTTGTTATGTTTTAGGTAGATTTTGTAAGAAATACTACCTATTACATTCTTCTCTAAGTTCGAATTTCTGAAAAATTTTTGCACATCTACGCCGATCATGACTCCCAGAACCCAAAACCACCCCCGGTTCAAAACTTTATATATATATACATATATATGTGTGTGTGTGTGTGTGTGTGTGTGTGTGTGTGTCACTTTTTTATGGGTACGATAACTTCGATAATTCTGCGCAAATCTCTTCCAAACTGATACATGAAATCAAGGGACATAAAATCTCGATCAAATTCGTTAATGGGCAAAATCGAACCAAGGGGGGGGGGGGGTTATAGGGGAGCTTTTTGTAAAAACAGAAACAAACCCATAATTTCTTAATTATAATGCGTATCGGATCCGTTTAAAGTTATTATTACTTGTAGAAAAAGGGCCTAAAATCTATGTACGACTGATTTTTGATATAATTAAAAATGGTCCCAAGAGAGGGGGGGGAGGGAGGGGAGAGGGGTTTCAGAAGAAAAAAATTCATAACTTCCTCAATTCACAAGGTATCAAATCCGCTTAAATTTATTATAAATCCTCTTAATATTATCTAAAACTTTTACATTGACAAGTTTTTTATATAACCAAACTTTATAGCAAAACAAAAAAAAAAAAAAAAAAATTTCGGCTCCGCCTACAGACGAGGTACATTTCGAAGTGGGCGATCCCAACAGCCGCATCATGGCAAAAAGGTCATTTCTTCTGCAATTCCCAACAAACAAGCTCCCCACGGTCTGCGCCTTTGAAATCTACCTGTGCCTGTAGTCCGAGCCATCAGGGATTTTTTATATTACTCGCTCTTACAATTTATACAGAAGTGTGATCTCTTCATCAGTCACAAAGACGCTTTTCTCTAGGTATATCAATAACTATTAATTTTTCGTTAACTGCTGCATCCCATATTTGCACCTTATTGTGTAGTGAAATTCTCTTGTTCTTTTTCTCTCTTTGCAAATGTCTAACCATTCTGAGTATAAGTATTTTCCGAATTCATTTTGAAGAAAGTTAGAATGCGGTCTGTTAAATAGAGAAAACTTGTCATGAACACTTTTCAATAGTTAAAAAACATATGAATGGTGCAGATGCAAAAGTCACATTATCCACTTTTTTAAGGTATTGAGTTATTCATATCACCGTGTTCGTCTTTTTAAGGTGAATCGGACTGTAATAGTAATTTGGACAATAAAAAACATATTAAGGTTGAAAAAAAATGCTGAAAATCTCGTTTTGGGGCATAACTCACATTATCCAACAACTGTTTTGCAGCACAACTCACACTCTCCAATTCAACCAATCAGGGAGGTACTGAAGTAAGAAGTAGTGTAAAATGTTGCACTAGTTTAATGACAGCGAAGAAGTTGAGCCATGTCTAATAGTAAAATTTTTGCACAAATTATTTTTAATAAATGTTTTTTTTTTTTTTTTTTTTTTTTTTTTTTTTTTTATTACCCTCTAAAATAACATAATGAAAACTAATGTTCAGACATTTTTTGGTTCTCGATGTTTTAAATTTATAACTATTTTCGTTTATAACTAACATTACCCATAAAAGTTTGCTGCAAAATTCACATTTTCCATATTTAAATTTAAATTTTAGCTTTACCACAATTATTACAGGTTTAGGACTATGTGCAACTAGTTCTTATGGCAACAAATATATCACAAAAAACAAGCCAATATATCATGTTTATTAATAATAATCAGTTTTTTTGCATTTTTCTAAAAACTAAGTTAAATGGAGAGTGTGAATTTTGCATCTGCATTACTCTATTATACTTAATATCAGCTGTATGTTCCTTTTTTCTTTTTCCTTTTTATTAAAGAAGACGGATCTAAGAATTGCTATATTGGCATGACCAGCAAGAAATTTAGTTACAGAAAAAAGGAACATAAAGCTGATATTAAGAAAAATAGAAAAACCACAGCCCTGTCAAGATTATATCAAGAAGAAACCACCCAAATAAATTTCAATGAAAGTAAAATAATTTTTCCCTCCAGTCTATACTATCCATCCATAATAAGAGAAGCCATAGAGATACTAACACGCAAAAGTACGATATGTAACAATACAGTATCTTTTAACTTGCCGAAATGGTGGCTCGAGTTGCTCCATGGTTACAGATATGAAAATAAACCACCAAGTAAAAATAAAAGATAACGTGCGTATTTTTTAAAAAGTACATGAAAATTAAATGATAGCATTTTAAATAATAACTTCAAAGACCGTGCAATTATGGAATATTCTCATTTGTTTTTGAAAATGGCTCGGAGTGAGCTGAAACATGTCAAACAACATAATAAAAGTTATTTTATGTTGTTAATTTACACCTTTTAGCATTTAAAAGAAATATACTGAATGAAATATCCATTTTTCAAAATACAAACAAAAGACCATTTTAATTTTTTTTATTTTTTTAAAAGTTATTGTGTTGTTCAACAGAATATTTTTCATAAAAAATATGAACTTTTATGATTTATATTAAATTATTTTACACTAAACTAAAACTACCAAATTACGCGAAATGTAGCCAAGCCTAGAATACCCAAATCTTACATAAATGCGAACCAAAACTTTTGCGAAATGAACAATGAACAATGAACAATGAACAAATGAAGTCAGCGAGCTTTTTTTTTTTTTTTTTTTTTTTAATCTTAAATATGCAGATAAAATGTGTTTTTGTGATGGACTGATACGTCTTTAGCCTTTTTAAAATGAAAAATACTATTTATCTTAACTTGAAATATGTTAAATAATATATTGAAAATTCTAAAAAAAAAAAAAAAATTAAAACACAAGTATTTCGTGGAATGCATTAGTTTGCTTTCTGTATTCTCATTAAAAGAAAATTTATTATTCTACAAAGATGTTTATTTTCAATGTGGTAACAATTGTAGTTTATAGATTTGAAAGTATTGACGCTTTTCTATTTTCTACTCCGTCGATTTTGTAGCTTAAAAATGGTTTAAAAAATGCTATTTCGCCTATGTTATTATATTTCTAAAATATATCTTTTCAAAATTAAACTCTTATTTAGCTGAAATTATGAAATGTAGAGAAAGTAAAGATTAGCTTGCTCCATCTTGCTCCATCAAAATGCCACTTCACAACTGATAACTGTTTTCATAATAATAATAATAATAATAATAAAATCACAATCATATTTTTAAGAAACTTATAGCTCCAACAATATCACAAAAATCACAATTTTAAAATGTTTTTTGCTGCTGCACCTCCTTGGAGTTTGTTGTACGGTTATAAAATATAGCCTACGTTTTAGCAGAGATAGTCACCCAACATATTGCCACCATTACAGTGACCTCTCACTTATACGCGATACACGGACATTATTTTTCAGCATCAGTTTTTTTTTTAAAGGTAATTTTCGCCTTATTAAATCGCAGAATTTATAAATTGGATTTCACTGTTTTAAAATAGTGGTATAAAAAAGCAATTATTGAACATCGCGTATAAGTGAGAGGTGACTGTATTTTTGAAATCGATTTGGTAGTTCTAGAGATTACCCCCTACAAAGAAACAAACAAACATTACTTCTTTATAATATTAATATAGATAGATTAGTTTAGAAACATTAGCAAATTCGCTTCTTCAAAATGACACTTCATAATGAATAACTATTTCAATTAAAAAAAAAATCACTATTACATTTTTTACTAAATTTAACTAAACTCCGTTGCGCTACAATCCATTAAATATCATGCCCGACGGTGTAAAACTCGGGTTTCCAAAGTATGGGCCCTAAAGTGCTATACAGCATATATCCCTGTCAGGTGGTCAGCATAACGCGGAACCCCCAGTATTTAGTTCACAAGCAAGCTTAGGAACTAACCCTGGCCATTTTATAGACCCCGAAGTTATGAAAAATTGGGTGAATTTTGCCCAAATCCGGAAACGAATCTCGGATCCGGGGTGTGGTAGTGCGACGCGCCTAGTGGGTGAGCGACCTAGCTTCTCCCACACTTTCTAGACTTATTAATAAATTATCGTTATTCAAAAAGAGTGTTCAGTGGTTAGCTAGCACGTTGTCTACTCTACCAAATGAAGAACTTGATGTTCTCAAGTTCGATTATAGCGATGACAAAATGGGGAAGGGGGTCTCTGCGTGAGGTTTTTGGAGTTTTCCTTCACGAAACTAAAAATTTGGGTCATTAACCCTTTAAAAGTTCTCGCTTAGAGCAAATCTTTCATAACGTTTAATTATTTATTTATTTTATTTTTAATTTATTTATTTTAGTTTATTTTTATTTATTTATTTATTTTTGCATTGGGGGTGGTGTGTGTGTGGGGGGGGGAGGGGGTGGATAATGCTTATTACAGGCAGAAATATGCATAAACTTATTACCCCCCCCCCCGAAAAAAATTGGTATCTATACCGAATTTCTTTTAGTCAAAAACTTCAGCTTCTAGAAGAAATGAAGCAATACACAATACAACCATAAATTTCATTTATTGAATAATTTCAGATATGTCACTTAATGAATTTAATTTATTGATTTTATGAATGAACAACAACAAATTTAAATGATATATTTTTTAATAATTTATAAATGAATTTTAATGTACATTTATTATTGTTTTTTGCTTATTTCTCATGGATTTACTTGTATTTTTAATTACTTTTTATGAGATTTTATCACCTTATTAGCTAAAAAAGAATTTCACATAATGTAATTAATTAATAAATTTAGCATATGTTGATGAGTGTTGCTTAATGTTATTGATTTTTTGCATCGATTTCTAGTAGAATTCCTTCATTTTGATTTAACCTACTTTGTAAAAAATACTTCGTAATTACAACATTTCTGAAAATGCTTATATTCTTGCTAATTTTATCAGTTTTTGCTTTAATTCATCTTTGGAGTTTACATTATGTAATTAACTAACAAACTTAACATGATAGTTAATAAATTTCATTTAATATTTCTGACTATTTGCATTAAATTTTTGAAGGATGCTTTTCAAACATTTTCTTTTCAGGTATGGCAGTAAAAGAGATTTTTTTTTATTTGAGAAACATCTTCCTAAAGCTCTGTAACTTATTCGTTCCTAGGATTTTTGATTGAATGTTATTTATGTCTGTTGAAGACATCAGACAGTTTTCCTGAGTTGTGGTTAACTTTGGAGTTTTACAGAAGTGGTTCTCAACGGCTGTACCGTGGCACACTGGTATGTCGCAAGAGGATCCTACAAGTGCCGATTTTTTTTATTACATTATTTAATTATATTTTGGTTATTTTTAAGGATAAATTTCCAAAATAATGCAAATAAAAAATAATAGATATATTTTTTTCATTCTCAATGTCATGTTGAATGAGTTTTTATGTAATGAAGAAGGCTGTTAAAAATAAAAATCGATGACATCTAGGAAAGAAAATTTAATGTTAATGCTAATTTAAATTTTATCCCAAATGTATATTTTACTCTAGCAAAGAAGGTATTCTAAATTTATATAAAGCCCAGCTTTTTCATTCAATGTTAAAAGTAATAATAATAATAATAAAAGTAAGTATGAAATAAAAATTAATTCCCATTTTTTATTACAAATTACGCTAAGTTGTTATTCTTTTGATATTTTGTCGTAGTTGTGAATTTGGTATGTAGTATGCACTCACTCTTATTTCTTTATTTTTATTAAGACTGTAATCAAATCCAAAGAGGCTACTGTCTGGCCTATTTTTATATTATTTTTTGCTCATCAACTCGTGAAATTTGCAGGTCTTCTTATTTAGAAATTATGTAATCCATTTTTTGGTAATCGCAAAAGATCTCTCAGAAAATGCTGTCAAAGTAAACCTGAGTATTGAACCGAATTTTCGGACGTGACAACGCGAAAAAGAAGAAAAGCTTGTCATCACATGGCAAAAATCGCTTATAACTGTATATATAGTTTATTTATCAAAAAATGGAAAACGCAATTCGATTCCAAATAGCTTCAATAGTCAGAGCTGCCTATTTTGTGCCTTTACGTTAAAAATGAGTCAGAAAATGTGTCAGAAATTTTCGCGTTTGTTGAGCATGAAAATTGAGAACCGCCTTAACATATTTTAAGCGTACCCCTAAAATTTAATTATAGGTTCTAGTGTACCGTAAAATATAAAATTTTAAAAAATCTTGTTTTAGAGGATTACATGAACATTTATACGTAATTATATAAAAGGATTACATAAAAATTTAGTAAGAGTTTCTTTCCTATTAGTACATAGATGGAACCCGTCTAAAGTTGACGGCATACAACTTGTTAGTACCGAAATTTTTGAAGAATAATTCAAATAAAATAAGAAAAATCATTCTGTCCATAGCGGCGATTGAACTTACTCGATAATCGGAACAGAGAAGATACGCGCTTTATACTATTCGGCAACCGTTTTCGTATTTGAGTGTGCTCTAAAACTGGTTAGGTGCAGATTTAAGTTTACGCATGCGTAAATGGGGCAAATTCGTGTGAAAAATAAATTTGACGGAAATCCCTTTTACTTTTAATATATAAGATGGCTGCAATTTCTTTCCAATTCATTTAAAATTATTAAGCCTAAATGACATTTTATGTATTTTAATGAAAGATTGATAATTGAAAATACAGGTAAACTGTTTGCAAGTTACAAGTGTTGTGTTTGGAAAATTTAGAAAATAAATTAAGTTTTTTTTTTTTTTTTTTTTTTTTTTTTTTTTATTAAAATTGGTAAAATAAAAAGTTCATTATTTTGCAAATAGATAATCAATTAAAAAATAAGAGATATGTATCAAAACTTTAAAATAACAGTCTATTTCAGATGTTTTTAAAATATTAAAACACTTTAAAACTAATTTATGAAAAGGTAATATTTACAATGAAATATTTACAACGAAGTAATATATTTATAATGAGTAAATATCCAACATTTTTTTTTTCTTCAAACAATGAAATATTCGAAAATATTAGAAGATTGTGATAAAATTAATTTCTAAAATATTAAAGTGCTTTGTAAACGTTACAAATTTACAATTGTATAAGATAAAATAAAATTAAGAAAATGGGCTGCAATTTATTAAATACCATAAATATTGGAAATTACATGAAAATTGTGTCACAATTAAACTTTAAAATAATAAAATGCTTAAGAATTTTAAATTTTAAAAGTGTTTCAATACTTATAAATGTATAAATACATATTAAATTAAAAAGTCTGTGTAATTTTCTAAATGGCACAATATTTTAAAGCCTATTATGCTATGAAAGCAAAATTCTTAAAAGTTTTACATTTCATAAATTATTTAAAATTTTACAAATTTTATTAAAAAAATAGAAAAATATATTTAAAAAATCTGTGCAATTCTTAGAATGAGAAAATATTGGAAAACATGAGAAAATGACATTAAAATTTAGTTTTGAAATAATAAAATACTTAAAACTTTTAATTTCCTAACGACTTCATAAATTTATTAAAATATAAGAAAATGTGAAAAAAAAAAAAAAAAAAACTATATAATTCGTAATATAATAAAATATTTGAAAAGATAGAATTGTGCATTTTAAAAGTCTCAAAACAGTAAAATGATTAAATGTTTTACACTTCATGAAAAGGTTTACATTTTTACAGTTTTGTAAAAAAAAAAAAAAAAAAATACAAAGGAAAAAAGAAGAGTAAATCTTAAAAACGAGGAAATTGGAAAAGAGACAGAAAGACATGTTAAAATTTAGTCTTGGAATAGTACAATGCTTAAACAAATTAACAATTTATAAAAAATTTAAAACTTTAAAAATTAAAAAAAAAAAGTTAAAAAGATTGCTCCAAGGGGGAAAAAAACTGCATAATTCTTGAAGACAGTAAAATATTTGAAAAAGTTATTAGATAGGTTAAGATAAATTTTAGAATAGTAAAATGCCTAAAATTTTAATTTTATATATATTTTTTAAAGTTTAATACAATATTTGAAATTTTGATAGAGATAAACAAACATGATGAAGTATATGAAGAAGATCAGATTTAAGTTCATAAGAATAAAAACGCGAAAAGATTAAAAAAACTAATCGTTGGGTGGGTGGGGGTGGGGGTGGGGGCAGCGTAATACTTACCCATCATGGATATGTATGATATAAAATATGAAAATAAAACATCTGTAAACTATTTATAAAATGCATTGCAATTCCAAAATAAAATTTAAATATATTTTTAGATATTTTTAAAAAATTTATTCATTTAAATAATTATGTTTAAAATCGTGGCTTGATGACGTCATAAACTTTAAATGCTCTATTAGTGAATTGCATAAGAGAAACATCCTTATAACTCCAAAAATGATAATCCTGTTAACTAACAGTTTACTGCGTCGGATTAAGCGTCTCATTTCCAATTAAAATATATCTTTGAACTGAAATTTGAATGAAATACAGGGTCATGCAAAATCGAAGTGTGGTAAATAGGATTAAAATACCTCGGCAACCCATTATCCGATCGACTCCATTCCTTATGCAAAATTTGCGTTTTTCTTATTGTCTTTTATATTCACTCCTTAAAAATTAAAAAAAAAATCTAACATTTTTATATACCTTTTATCAGAACGAATATTTCGACAGTCCGAAAAAAATAGTTCCGGATAATCAAGGTTACTGAAATTCAATAAGCTTCTTCCCATCATGACATACTAATTACATACCAAATTTCAAGTCTCTATCTCAATTTATTCGGGAGATAGAGCGTTTACAGACACACAGACAGACGAACGGCAAAATTTTTTTCTATAAATATGTTTTTCGGAATCTTCAGTGTCTGAAACGTGTAAATCCGTCAAAAAATTTTTTTTTCGATTTTCAAAACGATTACAAGACTTACCCTATAACGTATGATGAGTAAGTAATAAAACAAGCGAAGAAAATTGATTCAATTTACAGACTTGGCGATTTTTTCATGTAGTTTTGGCTATTTCATTTCATGTTGCAGTAATCTAGCAAACCTGTTGATAGGCGTAAAGACAAAGACTATCCGAGAGATCCAAAGATCAAAAATCAAATTTTCGCTTGCTTCACTGTACTCGTGGATTGTGTAGCTCGTGAAAAGTAAATATTCTTACTCGTAATATTTACTTTTACAAAAAAATGACGGATCGCTTTGTATGTAGTGGTGTAACGCAAAAGACTATACGCTTTAAAGTGCAGATTGGAGATTACTCTAAATATGCTTGTAAAGGATATTACACTAGTCCGGAATTTGGTGATGATGATTGCGAAAGTAAGTGGAGTTTACTTGTTCATGTTTACGATGGAGCTGATCACGAGTACTTTATCGATGCGCGGTTGCAAAGGCATGATCACGTCAACGAAGTGCAAACTGTAAGCGTGAAAACGTCAATCGTCAATTGTTTTGGATTCCATGCGTTAAAAAATGAGAGGAAAATTTTGTTCGGAGGTTCAAACGAAACTCAAATTTTAGCTGTGGTTAAAGAAAAATTAAATGGTCTGAAAAAGATGCTTTATCTGCCTAAGGATACGTTGACTCTTCAGTGTGATTTGCGGATACATGAAAGCAGTGTGTCATCGTATAAAGAGAAAGAAAGTTTTCAAAATAATATTTCCCGTTCTGAAAATAATTTTTCTGAATATTTTGCTCAAAGTCGCTTGGTGAAGAAAGCGGAAGATTTTTTCGTTCGAAAGATTACAGATTTTTCAGTACAGTCTTACGGAGGTCGCACCATTACCCCCGAGTTCAAAAGTGAAAATTTGGGAGGCAGTTGGTGTTTTGTTGTATGTAACACGACTGATTATAACTCTTTGGAATGCCTGGATATTCGTCTTATGCGTCGAGAGAGCTACGAACATCAGCTTGTTAAAGTAAGCTTGTCAATTATTGATCCTTTAAACAAGGAAATATTATCCAAAGAAAAGTTCGCATACTTTACTTGTTCAAGAGAAGTACAAATTCTATCTTCTACTGAGACAGTCATGTCGAGGTGGTATTGGCGTAGAAAGAAGCAGTTAACACCAGACGATACGTTGACTTTGCATTGCAAAATGGTTTTGTATGAACAAATTGATGATACTTTTGACAGAAAGGAAGATTTTGATAGCGGTGTCAAAACCTCTGGCTATGCACCGATACAACTTTTTCCATACTTTTTAGCCATTTGCTTTGCACTAACTGCTATATATAATATTTTTTATAGTCTCTGTCTAGCTATACCGCCTTTCATCTGGTACGCTATACTAGGTACTGTTGTAGAAAAAATAGCATTTGTAATTGCTGTGTCTATAATACTGGTTTGCTTCTATTTTCTTATAAGGTTCAGGTTCATTTTCTACATTGCAGTGAAGAAAATATTACAATGTGTTTGTTACGTGATAAAAAAACTCTTTAAAAACCACAAAAAGCCGAAGCACTCTAATAATAAGAAAGGCGATTTAAATTGTAGCAGAAAATCGAATTACTCTAATCGCAAGAACAGCGAATTATCTTATAACAGAAAACGGAATTACTCCAATTGGAATTCATTCATTTATTTTATTATTTTTGCTTCTTTCTTTTTTTTATGTATTTATTTATATAATGTTTAAAAAATGAAGAAAACTTTCAATTTATTACTTCGATTTCCTGGAGGTATTAAGACATTTTGAATAAAATTAATTAAATTTATAGATATATATTTAAAAAAAAAAAATACTTTTTAACTGTCATTAGGCTTTTACTTTGCTATATATTTTTTTCTTTTTTCTTATTTCTTCCTTTTATTCACATTTTTTTTTTTAATTTAATTTAACTTGGTTTTTGTATGTAAAGATGGAATTTTGTAATCAATTTTTTACTCACTTCCTGATGTTGTATAATTATGAAAAGAAAAAAATATGTTCACTAAGTGTGTTCCGATGACAATGCAAGATTTTAATACTTTTAGAAATTAATTATAAATTAACATATAAATTTTAAGGCATTTTTCAGTTAGCCGGCCTCAGCTGATAAATCGCCATACATTCTCGTTATAACTGTATGCGAGTTACAACAATTGTGGATTTAATGATACGCAAAAACATGCTCACTAAAATAGACTGTGAAACTTCAAGAACGAACTATTTTAAACATTAAAAAGTGTAAAATATTAATAAAAAAATAAGAAGTGTAATATATATATATTAATCCGCTTTAATTAATTAACAGTTTCATATTAATAAAATTATGATTATATGTTGAGAAATCGATTTAGAAATTATAAAAAGATAGTTCATACAATGTTTTTTTTTCTTTTGTTGTTGCCATATCTTAAAAAAGAAAAAGATTTTTTTTTTTATAAATAAATAAATAATTTTTTAAATAAATTATCTCGCGCTTCCTGCCATGTATAAAAGAAGTGGGGATTTTTTACTGAATTTCAGGTGTGATGTCCACACCAAATTAACGTATTTTAAAGGAATATTTTTGGAAAAATCATGAATTCTAGCCATGAAATTAGATGTGATTTTCCAGATAAACATTGCTTGCTTGTAAAAGAGTTTTTTTTTTTTTTTTTTTTTTTTTTTAAAGTGCGTGAAACATATTTATTGATTATAAATAGGAAGCTTTGATTGTCATTTTATTTTAAGCGATTACTCTTTAACTATTTTCATCCATTTGCTTTTTGTGATTATTGTCGCAATTATTATTTTTATTATTATTACTGTTACTACATTTAAATAAACAAGTTAGTTGAAAACATTTTATTTATTTTTTCTACAATTTTTTTAAACTAAAATTTTATTATTTTCGCCTTTTTGTAATTTTTTTCTTTTTCCGATACATTGTTTTATAAAGTTAATTCTAAATTGATTAATTTCTTGGAAATATTCAATTATGACTGTGTACTGAAAGATAAACATAATTTTTTTTAAAGTTCTGAGTTCCTTTTTTTTAGGAGGGAGGTTATATTGATTAGGAATCATATCTATTAAATACTAATCGAAAGTAGAGTCCCGTATCGGGTCGGGTTAGCGCTCTTTTTTTTTCTTTTCTATCTTTCTTTTTTATTTATTTACTAGCTAACCCGCCCGGCGTTGCTCGGGCCCGAGATAATTACAATCTCAGAGAAAGGCGTTAACCCCCTCCCTCCCCATATCCGCAAATATAACGAATAATTTGTTCAAGAAAACCACCGTCACTTACATTAACGCGATCATTAAAAAAAGAATTACATTTTTCTGATAATTAGAACATAACGAAGACGCTACGCTAAAATAGCCGGCAGATGACACCCCTTCCCGACCTCATTTTCAAATCTATATCTTAATTAGTTACCTAAATTTTTGTACATTAGTAAAAATTGGCAATTATTTCCTTTCATTTTCGCAAACTAAATGGAGGGATCGGCCCAAGAAACAGATCTCTTTGTAGTTCACTTTTTAATGAAAGCAGATCCCTGTCTGAAACTTTCTCGGATTGTTTTCACTGGCGCCGGCAGATTTTTGGCAATTTTTTGCATAAATTAAGAAAAATTACCGACCAAATTTTTCAAAAATCACATAGTCAGATGCAGAATTTTTTTTTTTTTACATATGCTCAGAAATTTTAAAATTGATATCTCAATTAGTTTTCTTAAAATTCGCTAATTAGTAAAATAATTTCGAATTCGTTCATTTCCGCTTGCAAATCCAATGCGCCGGTTCGTTTCTTTCGCCATTTTGATTTAAAAGATGTCATTTTAGAAGCTATGGTTAATGAGAATCTAATTAATATCTAGGGTAATTATAAAAATTTTTAAATTCTGAGACTCAGGTGCACATGGCCAGACCTTGGACTATCCACACCTAAATTTTCAGACTTCTAGGTGGGCTAGATTTTGCTAGCCATCGCAGAAAAACACACAGAGCGAAACTTTCTTTTATCAATATAGATTTATTTATTTTTATTTTATTTATTTATTTATTTATTTATTTATTTATTTTGCGTTGACTTTAATTGTTTTCTGTTCGGGTTAGTTTTAAGTTGGGTTTTGATTATTACGTGTCGAGGTCAGGTGGACACGATTTTTCAAAAGACTTGAAGAAAAGTTTTTTTATTGATTTAATTTCTTGGGAATATTTAATTACGACTGTTCTGAAGGGTAAGCTTTAATGAATTTCGCATTTTTTTTTAATGTTTTGAGCTTTTTTCTCAGGTTGGGAGAGAGAGGGGGGGGGTATTTTTTTTTTTTATAGATTATGAATAATATCTATTAAATACTAATCGAACGAAAAGTCCCAGATCGTGTCGGGTTAGGGCTCTTTTTTTTTTTTTTTTCTTTGTGAGTGTGTTTCCACTCAGGTTCACTTTAATTGTTTCCGGTTTGCGTCAGTTTCGAGTTGGGTTTTGATTCTTGTGTGTTGGGGCCTGGAATATCCGAGTTTTCAAAAGACAACCCAGAATATCTTTTCACAGGAAAAAAACTATATATAGTAATATAAATGGGTATTTTTCCATAGTCTCTTTAAACATGGTTAAAAATGGATTTTTTTTTTTTTTTCATTTCGGCTTTGGGTTCAGATCAGTTTTGGGTTGATTTAAAAAATAAAAATAAAATTCTGGTTAGGGTCGGGCATAACCTGACCTTTGCATGACTCTATTAGGGTAAGTTTTCAATATGGTTTCCTTTTCATCTGTTATCCTTTAATTTTTTATGATTATTGCTGTAATTGTGGTTTTTATTATTATACCTGTTACTATTTTTAAACAAAGTTATTTGTACAAAACATTTATTTTTTATTCTTTTCAACTAATATATTATATTTTTGCTCTTTTAAGATTTATTTTTATAAGTATTGCTAGAATTAGTTGTTTGTATAATTCTAAAAAGCTTGAAGAATTTTCTTTTTTCATTTACTTCTTTTTTCTAGAGATATTTAATGACAACTGAGGTAAAGAAAGAAATCGAAGTTATCAAAATTACGTTCTGAAGTAATTAACCTTTTACGTCTGCTTAATTCTTTTCTTTTTTAACACTTTCCAACATAGTTGAAAAGTGTTTATGAATTCGGTTTGTCTGTCTGCCGTCTCTCCGTGCTCTAACTACCGTAAATATACTCGGATTGCCATGAAATTTTTATATGCTATTGAGGTTTACTATAGAATGTTTGGTATTGAAAATAAAGAGGGTAGAATTTATAGTTCATTTACAGGGCACACAAAAGAATTCTATTACAATACAGTCTATGGTGAAAAATCGTTCACGGTGCATTTTATTGTTGTTATGATATTTCAAACGTAATGAGATTAATATACATCAATGAGATGGACTACAAAATGCTTTCTCAGTAGTATAGAATAAGTAACATTTATAGTTCATTTACATCGTCGCACAAAAGAATTCTATTATATTTTATCTATGCGGAAGGAAAAATCGTTTGCGGTGCATTTTAAAGGATGTCATTATACATATTTCGAGTTCCGAAATAAAATTGAAGAAAAGAAAAGAATATGCCGTTTTCTTTCGACCTGATAACGATTATTTTCAGTGGGCTAAATATTTTTTATTTATTTTGGTGCTGTTATCTGTCGAGAGATCTTACAAACACTGTCACACTATTCGGTCTCTCATAACAGTCGGAAGATGTTGAAGTTCGGGTCCAATGACCCGAACTAACCGGGTTTTTTTTTTGTTGTTGTTGAAGTTCGGGGTCCAATGAAATTGGTCCATTGAGACTCTCGTGGGCTAAGATACTTTACACTCACGCTGAAAAAAAATAAAATAGTAATCGGTTAAAAAAAGGAAAAATGTCGCCAAATTTAAGATATTTTTTCCTTTAATGGCAACCTAGCCATTGTATTAAGTTATTTGTTTGGCGCAGTCTTGAAAATCGCGCCAACCAAAAAGTCGCCAAACTTTTGTTTACATGTTTGCGTGAGTGTAAAGCATCAGTTCCCAATATACTTTTGAAACTATCGGGATTGTAGCCGTTCGCTTTTCCTTAAATAGTTTTTTCTAAAAATTGGAAGAAAGAAGCGTTGCTTTAATCGGAAATTTTGCGTATAGTACTGCCATCTACTGGAGTTTGTTAAAACGTGTCTTACCCAACGAAACACTTGATTGTTAAATGATTTTTACAATTAATTTATCAATTTAAATGAATTAACGTTACTTTTTGTCAAATCGGTATATTTTGTCTAAGGTATTTCTTACTAAGCTACAATTAGCTATTTCTTCTAATTATTTTTAACAAAGATTAACTTTTAAATATCAGATTATATACTTAGGTTAAAATTTATGTCTTCTAACAGGGATAGTTTTCATAACATCTGTTATTTTCTCTTTGTATCATTGCAAGTTACATGAATATTATTGCATTAATTTTTATTTGAATGATATTTTTAATCAAAAACACATTTTAACGAAATGTGAGTCTACTATGTCAAAAACTAGTTAGTTCAAAATCCTTTCAAATGATACCCCATTCATCGTTATGCATTTTGTATGGGCATAGAAAAACGGATGTTGACATCAGAAATATTATGTATGACTTTTAAGATGTATTTAAGGAATGTGATTCGGCATAGAGAGTTTTAACACTGGATTTAAGGTCATTGATTGTAAATCTATTTTTGTGAAACTCGTCTATTTTGATGTGCACTTTATTTTCATCATAACCTTAGTTAACTTTATACAGATTGAAGGCTGTTGGAGGAAATGGGTTTTATATCGTGATATCATTAACAACAAATAAATATTTCTAAAAAAATCTTATTCATATTTAAAAAAATTTTAAGCCTAAAACGTCCCATTATACGCCCGTCAAATGAACGGGGTCCTAGTTGTTTACATTATATATATTTGTATATTACTGTATAAATAAATAGCCAGAATCCGCTGTTTCCGTGTTAATCAGATCGATATTACGGAAATACTACCTATTACATTCTCCCCTAAGTTGGAATTTTTGAAAAAAATTTGCAGATCTACGCCGATCATGACTCCCAGAACCCAAAAACACCTCTCCAGTTCAACACTTTATCTATCTATCTATCTATGTCACTTTTTTATGGACACGATAACTGGAAAAATTCTGCATAAATCTCTTCCAAACTCATACATAAAATCAAGGGGCATAAAATCTCGGTCAAGTTCGTTAATGGGAAAAATCGAACCAGGGGGGGGGGGGGTGTGCTTTCATCGTACGTATCGAATCCGTTTAAAGTTATTATTACTTCTAGGAAAAGGGCCGAAAATTTATATATAACAGATCTTTGATATCATTAAAAAGGGCCCTAAGGGGGGGGAGGGGGGTTTTAGAAGAAAAAAATTCATAACTTCGTCCATTCACAAGATATCAAATCCCCTTAAATTTATTATAAATCCTCTTAATATTATCTAAAACTTTTATGGTGACAAGTTTTTTATAGGATCAACCCTTATAGCAAAAAAATTAAATAAATAAAATAAAATCCCTGCCGGCTCGCCTGCGAACAGGTTAGGTTTCGAAGTGGGCGGTTCCAACTGCCGCATAATGGCAAAAAGGTCATTTCTTCCGCAATTCCCAACAAACAGGCGCCCCACGGTCTACGTCTTCGAAATCTACCTCTAGCCCCACCAGTGGCTGAGAGATTCTGCTCTCAAAGCTGGTAGACGGGAAGTGCTGGGTTCAAACCCCTGTCGCGCTCGTCGACCTTACCGTTCGGAGTTTTCCGTGGTTTTCTTCGAACCTTGCCGTAAATACGGGTTAGGATCCCTTAGAAAGACACCCACGGAGGGCACCCCCTCCCTAGGGCCTATATCCCTCGAGCAGATAATCGGCCGTCATAAATCAACCAACCAACCATCGAAATCTACTTGTGCCTGTAGGCCGTGCCGTCAGAGATTTTTTTTTTTTTTTTTAAGTTGACTCGCCACCCTTTATTTGGCGGAAAATGACTAAAATATTTATTTTTCTTTTCCTTTTCTTTTTTTGGGGGGGTAAAGTGTATGCATAAGTGTATAATATGTTCTGGCAAAGTTACATAAAAAAAATCCGATGATGCGTGGATGATGACACAGGTGTGTTTCCGATGACAATACAACATTTTACTATTTTTAGAACTTAATAATTGATTAATAAATGAGTTTTAAGACAATTTTCCGTTGATTGGCTGCAAGTGATTTATCACCAAATAGCTTTTAAGGCTACAGCTGTTTACGAGTCACAAAAACATTGGAGTTCATGATGCCCCAAGTCAATCTCGCTAAAATAGGCCAATTGGCTGTGAAACTGCAACAACAATATATTTTAGACATTCAAAATTAAAAAATATAAATAAAACATAAAGAGTGTAATATTAATATTATATATATATATATATATATATATATATATATATATATATATATATATATATATATATATATATATATATATATATATATGTGTGTGTGTGTGTGTGTGTGTGTGTGTGTGTGTGTGTGTGTGTGTGCGCGCGCGCGCGCGTGTGTGTGTGTGTGTAAAATAGTTCAATGTTAATTGAATTATGATTATATGGTGGGAAACAATTTAGAAATCGAGAAGAGATAGTTTAACTTTCCTGTTGCCTTAAAATAGAACCGACCAAAAAGTATAACTTTTTTAATAAATTCACAACCTTGCGCTTTCTATCAGCGTAAATAAAAGCGGTGAACTTTCCATAAACGGAGCACACACTAAATTAACTAATTGTAACGGATTTATTATTATTATTATTATTATTATTATTATTATTATTATTATTATTATTATTATTATTACAATGAAACTTCTATTTAACGAAGTCTCATCGTTACAATTAAACACTTCGTTATGAAGAAAATTCGTTAAATAGAATTCAACTTAAATTTATGAAACTTGTATACACATAACCCACATAAAATGAAAAGTACACATAAAATGAAAATATTTGAAAAAAATATTTTAATTAGGACAGTCATTTTTTTATGCAATGTAGATATGAGAATAATTTAATTAGAGTAATGTAAAAAAAAAAAAAAACACATAACAAAGACAAGTAAACAAAAACCGAAGCGTACCTTTCCTTTCTCATTAAAATGTGATTAAATGTGTGTGTTTTGATTAAATGATTCAAATGTGTTCATTTTCACATACAGTCCGCTGAAATAAATTCATACATCCAGATCCATCGCAACAAAGCGCGCACGAAAGTGAAATAAACTTCGTTACATAGAAAACGTTTTTCGTAATATGGAGATTAATTTACATGTTAATGATGTTCAAAGTCAAGGTTCTGCAGAAAATTTCGTTAAGTAGAAAACTTCGTTAAATAGGGACTTCGTTAAAGGGAAGTTCCACTGTATTACTATTATTATTATTGATTTTTAAAATAAACACTGATTGCGTTTCGAATGAAATAATCCTTTTCCGACAAGCGCAAAAAGACGTCCTGCCATTACGAAAGCAGAAGGAAGTCCTCCTTCTACTTTTACAGCTTTAGGATGTACTACAAATACTATGTACTACATATCAATTGTAGCATTGTGTAGGGAGAAATTAACGATCTACTCCAGAGAAAAAAAAAATGGCGTTGCTCATGCTCCGACGGCAGACGAAAAAACTAGATTATACCGGTTCCCAGTGGTATGGAATAATGAGTACAAGGCCTGGACATGCAACGGTTCTCAAAGATTTAAAAAAAAAAAAGTTTTAACGAAAAATTTCAAATACACACAAAGAAAATAGTACTCCATGCATTTTCTAATTCATCCTTTCTAAGGCAAATTAATTCTGCTGCTAGAATGTCGAAATGATTGAATGTCACCAGAATTTAAGGAATTTTTTTTTTTTTTTTTATAATTAAATACTTTTCGCCATATAAATTACAAAAGCAAAATTTTATTGAATAACTCTGGTATAAATTTGGCACTTGGGGATAAAAATGGGGTAAATACTTCCCGCTGCCTTAGAAAGGGTTAACTTTTAGCAACTGCTCTATTATCACAAATTACTGAGAGGTCACTTATTTGAGTTTTAAAAAAAAACGTCACCTCTGAAACAGGGCTGTAGTTAGAAGTGAATAATAGGGCGGGGCTCAAGAAAATGTACGGGTGGTTCATATTTTTTCTCTCTCTCTGACACATGCACATGCATGCACAAACAAACATACCCGCACATATACAGTGTGATTCATAAATATCGAAACAATAGGCTATCTCCTTAAATATTGCCCCTAGGCACATACTTCCAATTGCAAAGTTTCATAAAAAAAGGTGCAAAATTTGATGAGATAAGTTGTAACTCCATGGAGGGTCTATTTGAGAAAATACAGAAATTAAATTTTTATACGGTCCCCGTAGGATAAAATTTCCAATTAGGAAATTTTTCCTTATCCATTCCTGAATTAAACAAAAAAAATTCCATCTTGATATCTGCAAAATTCACAGAGATATTAAAATCCAAAATTCGTGACTTACACCACTTCTGAGCGAAGCGATATCAGTTCATTTGAAATGCAAGTTAGGGATCGACCATAAATTTACACATTATTAAAAGTCGATCTAAGACAGTGCTTTAACTTTTAGATATAAAGTAACAGCGTATAGATTTTTGCGTTAAACTTGCTTGAGAAATATGCTAGAGGTCTTCATGAGCCCGAGCTTGGCGCGCCAGGCCCATTACCGGCACGACCCGCTGGCTGGGCCGTGCCGGCCCGTATCTTTATTATTCTTAGAACGTGTCGGACAGGCAATAAGTTCTGTAAAAATGGTAATAGCGATAATGAAAGTTATTTTAACGAAAACATTGGAAATATATTTTAATAAATTACTCAGAAATATTTTCAAACATCTACTTTTTACTATACAGCTTCAAAAACTATGATGTTTTTAAACCTATTTTTCATTTATTCCAAACGACATTGTTTTTTAAAAATAAATCGTTATTCGAATGTAACAGTTCGAGTATACATAATCATTAGCGTTGCGATTGCGTATTTTTTTAATAGATGCCAAGCTCCCACTAATCTTCCGTTATAAATGTGTTTATTTGACCCAGATTTAATACGTACGAACCAGAAACTCTTTTACGAAATTCGATTGAATAAATTCGACTTAAATCCCTTAAATTAAATAAGTTAAATATCCATTAAATAAATTTTCTTGTTTTAAAGTGGTTAACTTGTTTAAATTAATCTGCATATTACGGAGGATAAGTGCGAGGTTTGGCAGCTATGTTTTTGTCATGCGAACACATAATAATCTAAAATATACTGTAAAATTTTCTTATAAATATGTATGTGGTATTCTTTAAAATAATCTTAATTGTATCTTAAGAAAAATGAGAAATTTTTTGTACATATTTCGACCTGTGCAGAAATCTAAAATATGCACAAACACCTGTATAGATAATGAATTAAATAAAATTAAGTGCATCACCTATGAAAATGGTTTTAACAGTGAGTCACCCGTAATTAGAGGCAACTTTTACACCTCGCGTAATTGCACTTTTAAGGGGAAAAATATGAAGATGTCAGGGCTAAAACTATGAAAAAACTCGAAATCGACCTGTTAGAAAAGTCTTGTTTAAATCAACTGACACATTTAAAGAGTAAAGAAAGAAGAATTTGTTTAAAATTGAAGCTGCAGGAAGGAGTTACTTATTCACCTGGAAGCTTTTAAAAAGCATTTAAACGCTCTATTAGGAGCGAATCTTTATTTAAAACTTTAAATGCATTTTTCTGCATCATAGGTTTTTTTCAGCATTTCTCATTTTTAAATTTATATAAGTCAATAACCGTTAAAGATAAATGGTTCAAACTTGGACCATATCTTTTTTTAATATTTTACTTAAATTTTAATTCGTCAAATTTGAAAAAAAAAATATTCACTTTTGAAAATATATTTGTTTAAAATAAGTTGCGTCTTTTTTTTTAAATAGCTATTTTAAATTTAAAAAAAAAATTTTTAATTAATATTTTTTTAAATGCTGAATCAAAATTAAAACTTATATATTTCTGTTTAATTAAAAGAAAAAAATTCAATTCGACAAATAATATTTCGAGTTATAACAATTTTAAATTACTCTGAATTTTTTTTTAAATATTTTTTTTTTAATTTTATAAGAAGTCTTATGATGTGATTTTGTTTAAAAATTTTATGGTTAACCATTACAAAAAAATTCAAAATTCTAACTCAATAAATAAATACATAAATAAATACATAAATAAATGGGTTGGGTTGGGTTGAGTATTGACGGCCAATTATCTACACTAGGGATATAGGCCCGGGGGGAGTGCCCTACGTGGGGGGTCTTTCTAAGGAAACCTAACCCGTATTTACGCATGGATAAATCCACGGCACGAAGAAAACCACGAAAACTCCGAACGATTAGGCCGACGGGCGCGATTGGGACATAAATAAATGTTTCCTGGACACCTTACAGTAACATTGTTTCTTGAATTACACGCATTTCAATTTGTGTCTGATCCCTTGAAACCACACGAATTATTAAATCTGATATATCTCTCTGAGTTCTGTAGATATGAAGATGGAATTTTTTTTGTTTAATTCAGGAATGGATAAGGAAAAAATTCTTAATTGGAAAATTTGTTCTACGGGAGCCGTATAAAAACTTAATTTTTGTATTTTCTCAAATATACCCCCCATGGAGTTGCAACTTATCTCATCAAATTTTGCACCTTTTTTTATGAAACTTTCCAATTGGAAGTATGTGCCTAGGGGCAATATTTAAGGAGATAGCCTATTGTTTCGATATTTATGAATCACACTGTATACAGGGTGAATCTAAACTCTTGGGCAAATCATTACGAGGTAATAGTACACATCAAGACAAACAATATTAAATAGGAAATTAAGGGTCCCAAACGTCTTCCGAATGAGATAGGCGCCAGTAAAGTTTAAGGTCCAAAATTTCAAATTATTATAAAAAACGGAAAAATTGGTCAATTCGTTTGCGGTTTTCGCTGAAACTATTCTTTATGTCAGTATTTTCTTGAACATACATTTTTAAGATAAAGTTCAAAAAATGCCGATAGAGGGCGCTTTAGACTTTGGAGTAACGAACAACTATTTTTTACCGTTATCTTTTGTATCTCATTAAAGGCTTTCAAAAGTTTAGACTTAAACTTAAATTTTGAGCTCAAAACATGAATCTTTGGGAGTGGTTAAGTAGTGCAAACTGAACTGTGTTCAGGAGTTGAAATTTAAAACACAGTTCAGTTAATCCCGATCATGGTGTCGTTGACCAGGCAGAAAATACTACCCCCTACACGTAAAATAAAAGGTATAAGGATGACAAAATTAAATAAAAAAAATTAATCCTAACAGACATGAGCAATTTCTCCGCGCAAAATAAAGAAACAATTTGATGTACGCACGTAGTGCGCAATATGAATGAAGGTGACACGTAGAAAATGGTACATGGATGATGTTCGTGCGGAATCACAAAAACTGCTCGAAAGAGTGCCTACTAGCAACGATACAGGCCTCACACCGCCGGTGGAGAGAGTTGCGAACATTAGCGAATACCCCGGCATCTCCCGGATATTGCCTTCTACGACGGCAATCCCTCGCAATCAGGTCTTCGTCGGAGTCAATGGGGCTTGCGTAAACAAGACTTTTCATATGGCCCCAGAGGAAAAAGTCTAGGCAGGAGAGGTCAGGCGAGCGTGCCGGCCAAGTTATCGGACCACCCCATCCAATCCATCGCCCTGGATATGCTGTATCCAATTCATTTCGCACATTCGCGCTGAAATGCGCAGGCGCTCCGTCATTTTGGAACCACATACTAGCCTTTATGTTGGCTGGAACACTTTGCAGTAGAACTGGAAGCACCTCTTTCAGGAATACCAGATACGTATCGCCGTCCAGGCGCCTTGGCAGAAGATATGGCCCGATCAAATGATCGGGGATAATTCCGGCCTACACATTGACGCTGAAACGCCGTTGATGTGAATGAGGACGGGTAGCGTATGGATTCGTGTACACCCAGTTGTGTGCATTGCGTACATTGAAAATGCCTTCCCGACTGAAACTGCATTCATCGGTGAATAGCACGTGTGCGGCAACGTCTGGTTTCGCATCCAACTGTTGGAGGAACCATCGTGAAAAATCGACACGTGGCTGATGGTTGGTTGCTTTAGAGGCGTACACATGCTGTGCATGATAGGATCGAAGGCCTTCGGCTCCTAACACTCGCCAAACCGTCATCTGGCTCACATTTGCGGCGGTGGATATAGTCCGCGTGCTCGTCTCCGGTTTCTCCTCGATTTCACGCAACACATGCTCTTCAAGTTCCGGTGTCCTCGCACTCCTGGTACGCCGAGTGTCGTGCATCCCGCTGACAAACAAACCGGTTTCTCCGAGACGTCGATGCAAGCGTTCGAAAATTTTTCGGTCTGGCAAGCGTCTCGAAGGGAATCACTCTCCGTACAATCGCCGGACCTCCAGGGCATTCCCATCCGCAGCGCAGTAAATGAAATGCATATCGGCCATTTCCTGATTTGTGTAGCTGGTGATCCCTACAGCCTTCAAAGACGAAAACACGATGAAAAACTTCGAAAGAACTTTACCGAGGCTCCTGTGGTCAATACCACGCATCCCCGGAGAACATGACGAATGGAGAAAAACTGACTGAAAAAACAGCATGAGCATGACTTGAGCAGCTGGCAAAGAAGGCAAATGACCGAGAACAACCGTAAAAAAAAAAAAAGGCCCGTTTCAGGCACCATACATGTATAAAATTTAGGTATATAACAAACGCATGCGCACCTCCGTGCGCATGCGTTTGTTATATACCTAAATTTTATACATGTATGGTGCCTGAAACGGGCCTTTTTTTTTTTTTACGGTTGTTCTCGGTCATTTGCCTTCTTTGCCAGCTGCTCAAGTCATGCTCATGCTGTTTTTTCAGTCAGTTTTTCTCCATTCGTCATGTTCTCCGGGGATGCGTGGTATTGACCACAGGAGCCTCGGTAAAGTTCTTTCGAAGTTTTTCATCGTGTTTTCGTCTTTGAAGGCTGTAGGGATCACCAGCTACACAAATCAGGAAATGGCCGATATGCATTTCATTTACTGCGCTGCGGATGGGAATGCCCTGGAGGTCCGGCGATTGTACGGAGAGTGATTCCCTTCGAGACGCTTGCCAGACCGAAAAATTTTCGAACGCTTGCATCGACGTCTCGAACACGATGAATGCGGACAACCAGCGCTTTTATAGCACTTTCGATCACAGCGCCATCCGGAGGTTACATCCTTCTGTACTACACATTGCCAGCCAATCGGGTGACACGGACCATTACTACGTAATGGCTACGTAACTGTAAATTATTTCTTGTTATTTTGCGCGGAGAAATTGCTCATGCCTGTTATGAATAAATTTTTTTATTTAATTTTATCATCCCTCTATCGTTTATTTTACGTGTAGGAGGTAGTAGTTTCTGCATAGTCTACGACACCAAGATCGGGAATAACTGAACTGTGTTCATGGGAGGGGAGGTTCAAATTTCAACTCATGAACGCAGTTCAGTTTGCGCTACTTAACCACTCCCAACGATTCCGATTTTGAGCTCAAAATTTAAGTCTAAGCTTTTGAAAGCATTTAATCAGATACAAAAGATAACGTTAAAAAATAGTTGTTTGTTACTCCAAAGTCTAAGGCGCCCTCTATCGGCATTTTTTTAACTTTATCTTTAAAATTTATTTTCAAGAAAATACTGACATAAAGAATAGTTTCAGCGAAAACCGCAAACGAATTGACCGATTTTTCCGTTTTTTATAATAATTTGAAATTTTGGATCCTAAACTTTAATGGTGCCTATCTCCTTCGGAAGACGTTTGGACCCTTAGTTTCCTATTTAATATTGTTTGTCTTGATGTGTACTATCACCCCTTAAAGTTTTGCCCAAGAGTTTAGATTCACCCTGTATATATGATCAAAGTATTTTATAGAAAGATAAATTAGTGCATATTCATATTGTAGGCACTAATGTTTCTTATTAAACTGTTTATAATAACTTCATTTTATACTAAGAAAAGAAAAAGCTACAGAATAAAAATTTCAGTGTGTAACTAGTGTATGATTATACTGGTGAAATAATAAGTTATGACGTCAACAAGTAAATAAAAAGCTTACAGTTCACTTGTTTCATAAAGAGTTGCAACCTTTAATTTTTTTCTGAATATTCGCTGTTCTTAAGGATTCTAAAGTTGTATTTTTATATGATAAAAAACATTAACAAAATCAAGTATGTATTTTGCATTTTAAAATTATTTTTTTTTTTAAAACACTTTTTTAATAAAGAATTTCAAACACTTACTTGCAGTTTTTATATAAACTAGGGCATCCAACCCGGGCTTCCCGGGATAGAGAATATATGTGAAAACCATTTATTTTTTTTTATTGAAACTAATAGATTTTTTTTTACATTTAATAATTTTTTTTAGATTGCCCCTTAAAAATACCAAAGAGCATTTTTATATGAAATATGTCAATTATTATATCGAAATGAAATTTTGAAATTTATTAAAAACGGTAATTTTTATTGCTACTGGCTTCGTGCCAGAAGTTAATAACCGAAAAAATTGATAAAAAATTCGTTATATATAGCAGTTTTTCTAATTCTGATAATTTCAGCAATTTTAAGGGCTTATTTCGATTACATGTCTGTTAAATTTGTGTTTTAGTTATACTATTTCATTGATTGCTTAATGAATTTTTCATTTCGTTATTGAATATTAGCTGGAAACAAATGTTGATCATTTTATATTGTTTTAAGTGCAAACAGATAAATATTTTGAAATCGTCTGCAAGCGATATACATTTTTTTTTAATCATGCTTGAAATTTAATTTAAATTCTATAATAAAGGAGTAAATTGCCCTATAGTTCTTAAAAAATTGCCTTTGAAAGTAGATTTTTTCCCTATATAACGGTGTAAAAATTAAAAATGTGCTATGTTTAGAAATTTAAAAAAATGCAGTTGCAAAAATCGCAAAACCCAAAATTTCATCGTCAACTGCTGCTATTCGCAAAATGACGTCAGCGTTACGCACGGACACGTTTGTCCTTTATAATATAGATACTACAAATTAGTATTTTTGCAAAACTGTAAAAGAACCCCAAAACTAAGTTCGATTTTTGAACAGAGTTTCATTTGGTGACCTTGTAATCTTTCCCAGGCGGGGGGGGGGGGGGCGGCTCAAAAATTTTAGGGGTGGCTGAGACCTCCCCCCCCCCCCTGGCACCCTTCTAGCTACAGCCCTGCTGAGAAAAATCTTGTGAGTTTCTAAAATGAAATATTCAAAATTCTAATAGTTGAGTTTTTAGAGTATCCCACTGACAGAGTTCTATCAGTTCTACAAAGGGGTTTTTCCAAAATTCTGGTGTGGTGTGTAAATAAGGACGGCCGATTATGGGTAGAATTGCCCTCTGTGGAGGTCTTTACGGAAGGATAACCAATTCAAGGTACGAAGGAATTCCGAACAATTAGGACGACGGGCACGATTGGATTCGAACCCAGCACCCCCTGTCTACCAGCTTTTACGAGCAGAACCTCTCGGCCACTGGTAGGGGTTCAAAATTTTGGAAATTTAGAAATAACCATGGAATGATGGGTTATTAATAACAAGCAAATTGGAAACAGTCGTAACTCGACCAAATAAAAATGTCTAATAAGGAACTGTTAGGTGGTGCAAATATAATTGCAGTAAAAAAACAACCTTACATTGACTGGTCTAAAAAAGAAATTTCAATTTAGACTACATCTAACCAAAATATTATATCTATTCCTTTTAACTTTTCACACATAGTTGAAAAATTAAACTTCGTTTGTGTAATATTTGTAATTACGAAATAAATGATCAGTGCATTTTACGACACATGAACACACTCATAGATTTGTTGTTGTTGTTGTTGTTTTCAATACCGTGCGAAAAGAAAATTGCACCCGGGGCAAAGTTTGAATTTGGCGCCCTACTCCCCCCCTTCCACACATACACACACACACTCCTTCTCTTTGTGACAAGTGTTACAAAATTTATAAAGTGCAGAAAAAGAAATAAATTCTATTGAATAAATATTTCGCGTTTATTTTGGAACTTTAAAAGGTTTAAATTTAATTCAGAAATTCCAAATAACTAAATTACATGAAAAAAAATTACACTTATTTGTTGTAGAGATCATGATGTTTTGCAGCAGGAAAAAAAAAGAATGGCGAAGACAGAAAAAAGAAGATTCCCAGTAAATGATCGACGGCCAAAAAATGAATGAATAAATAAACAAGAACGAAAAATCATGCATCAAGCATAGATTATGTAACACTTTCCAACGCTTCCAAAATAATTTTACAAATCATTACCGTTTAATAAGTTGAAAGATAACATCTAAGTAAACAATTTGGAAAACGCATAACACATTTAAAACCGTAATGTTAGGAATTTCCAACACATACAATATTCGGAAAAATATTATCCGAATACTACATTTCCTGTATAGGATCTATAGATTTGTATATATACCACATAGGATGCTAAATTTTAGTTTAGTTAGGAAACGCTTAGCACAGTTTAAAATTCTCCTTCTGGAGTTTCTGTCAATAAACGGAAATGTGTTCGCGAACTTTTGTGCTGCCCTGTATAGGATCTACAGAATTTATACACACCAAGTAATAGACAAAAAGTGAGTTGAATTTAAAAACGCGTTCAGCAACTTAAAACGCACTTCCAGGAATTATTGTTAACAGACAGTAGAGAATTCTTTTGTGTGTCCCTGTCAATGAACGATGACTGCTATACACACAATATTCTGTAGTAAGCCTCTTGTAACGCATCTTAGTGATATATATAAATTTCAAAGCGTTTAAAATAGTGAAACATTATCTAATTAAACCGCAAACGATTTTTCCCACAGACCGTAATGTAACGAAATTTTTTGAGGGTGCCTGTAAAAAAACTATAAGTGCTACACACTTCAGTTGAAATAGGGAACATGCTATAGAAAACGGCAATAACATATAAACTTTGCAGGGCCATCCGAGCATATTTACGGGAGTTAGAGCACGGACATACGACAGACGGCCAGACAAACCGAAGTCAAAAACTCTTTTTAACTAGGTTGGAAAGAGTTAATAAAAATGCGGTTGGTAGTACAAATTCGGCGCCCCCTCAATTTCCGCGCCCGGAGCGAGCGCTCCCTTCTTCGTACGACGCTGGTTGTTTTATCAATAAAAAAATATATTTCAAATTAGACATAATGTCATTTTCACTGGCGAAAACTTGTATTTCTCGTATTCTGGATTCTTATACTCTCTTAAAACGAAAGAGTGGATTTTGCTTCTCAGAAAAGAGCTCTAATTTATTGGATCGTGAATGAGTTGATTTTTAAATGTTTCACTCATCATGATTTGAATTTTTATTTTCCTAATGCACTCCAGAAGGGCGAATACTAAACAACTCATCTCGATAAAAAAGCACTCATTGGCGAGCGGAAATCCAGTAAGCTGACGCAGTTGACGTGACCTCACTGTCCCCATATCCGCTGAGCAGACGCACGGCGTGTGGTGTGTAGTACGCGGCTAACACCACGTTGTTAAAATTTTAAAGAAAGAATACTTGAAAAGGTAAGAATTTCTGCTGATTTAAATACTCTAATTATGTTTTTTATAATGATTCTGTTTTATATTAATTGTTATTTTATATATGGAGTGATATTTTTCAGTTTATATCAATATTTTTATTAAATATGTCTTAACCCTAACATTTAGGACTATTTATACGAGCGAACATTTAGAGATCTTTTAAGTTGGAAGGATAAATATTAAAAAATACTCTAAAATATAATGAAATAAATCCTTTGCCTCTCCTTTATGTTTTTTTTTAATGTTGTTTCAATAAATATGATTTATATAAATAGCATTTAGTAGCAATTTAAACTTTTAAAGAAAATATCTTGGCGGTACGTTTGTTTATATAGTCAGGGGTCGATGCAAGTTTTTTATCTTGGGGCCCATTTTGTGAAAAGTAAAGGTTATTTTTGTGAAATTTATTATATTTTTGTGAAAAATAACATTTTGTAACGAAAGTTGATGAAATCCAGCTAATCAAATTCGAACTTAATCGCATTTAAAAAAAAAAAAAGTTTTTAAAATCCTTTTGCTGAAGTTTTTCTCTTTTTTGAACTTGTTTGTTTACAAATTACACATTTTAAAACATCATAAAATAATAAATAATAAGTTTTTATGGAATAGAATTTTGTGAAAGGATCAATTTTAGTAAAAGGAATTTTGTGAAGGGGCCCATTTTATCAAATTGATTTTTGTGAAGGGGTCGATTTTATTATTTTGATTTTTGTGAAGGGACCCTAAATAGGCCCAAAATTTTGTCTGGATCGAGCCCTGATAGTATATATTTTTAGCGATGTTTCAGAACTCTAACTTTTATAATACTATAAATTGAAAATTGACTTGTCTGACTTTAAAAATATTGTTTTAAAGTAAACAAATTATATTTCTTATTTTATTCTCAGTCTGAATTCTAATATTTTAAAATATACTTGATTTATGAAACTGTATAAATCCCATATTTTTTATCGTATGTTGTTAAAAATAAGGTAAATATCTACATTCCCGGATATTCACGGTATGAATATTCCTAAATAGTATTAGGATTAAAACATATTTAATGATAATATTGATATAAACTGAAAAATATCATGCAATGTATCGAATAATAATATTGCATAGAAAACATAATCATTATAACAAAATAAAAATAAAAAGATTAAAATATTTAAATCAGCAGAAATTCTTATCTTTTCAAATATTCCTTTTAAAATTCTCCTTTTGGGTCGGGAGGGGGGGGGGGGTATATATTTCAAGCAGCTGAGAAACAACAAAAAAAAAAAAAAAAAAAAAAAAAAAAAACGATATTTTTCACTTAATTGTTGAATATATACATATATGTAAACATAAATATGTATACATTCAATATGCAAATTACTTTTTTTTTTCTAAAATAATAATCTACCTGTTCATGAAATTTATTATTTTACAATGAATTATTACATTTTACCATGAATTTTAATTCTCCTTCCCCTCCTCAAGTATGAGTTAGTTATAAATCACTCAAGTGCTACTGGATTTAACTTTCATTGATTTGATTTCACTCAAGTATGAGTAAAATAGAGATAACTCAATCATGAGTTGCTTAAAAACAACTCGTTCACTCGAGTTGTTTCAACTCTTCATGAGAAGCTGACTTTCAAATCATGAGATGAGTGGATTTCGGCTCAACTTGAGTTATTTTGGCTCTTTCGTTTTAAGAGAGTACCTTGTAAAACATATTTTAATACTTGGCTATTATATAATATATTTCTGGCAAAACTGGCGTCACTTTTGCCAGCGAGAACTTTGCATACGCATATGTATGTGCTCATAATTCCACTACACAGACAGTTTGAGGGGGTCCTTATCCAGGGGTGGGATTCAAATAATTCAACAACCGTTTCGCTACACTAGGGTTACCAACACATTTTAGCCCCCCTAGAGGGAAACATTTTTACGTGAAAAGGGACTTTTACATTTAAACTAGGGGACAAAAAAGTGATAATTTTTCTAAAAATACTTAAAAAAAAAAAAAAAAAGACAAAATTTTATTATTTTTGGGTTATTTCCCGTCCCGCTTACACAAAGAAAGTAACTATAAAAAGTTTGCAATTTCGGCATTATTTTGGGTTCTGCAGATTCTTGAAAAAAGGCAAAAAAATTTCGATTTTGGCATTACTTTATGTTGCGAGGAAGAAATTCAGGAAAGAAATAAATCCGAGAAAAAAAAAGGAAGCAATATATATTATATATATATACCAATTTCTGAGTAATTTTGGATTCCGCGGATCCAAGAAAGAAGAAGTAAAAAAAAAAAAAAAAAAAAAAAAAAAAAGAACATTTTCCAATTTTTGCGTGATTTCGAGTCTCGTACGTTCACATAAACGTCCATAATTTTGTAATTTCTGTGTCCCGCAGGACCGAAAAATCTGTGGAAAAGAAAGAAAAGAAAAGAAAACGGAAGTCGCGTTGCCACTCGCACACATAAGGCAGAATTTTACAATATTTGGCGTTTCTTTGAGTCCCGCTGATCCGAAAATATCAGGGAGGGTACAATAAAAACGACAATTATATAATTATTTTGAGTCCTGTAAACTTGATTTAAAAAAAAGGCAAAATTTGTTTCCAGACATCTGTTTTCCAACATGCTGTGAAAGTTAATGGTGAAAATGGTCGTTTTCTAACATGCTGTGAAAGTTAATGGTGAAAATGGTCGTTTTCCAACATGCTGTAAAAGTTAATGATGAAAATGGTCGTTTTTCGCCGTTTTTATAAGATATTTTGCATTTTGCCATCGTAATGAGATTTCGGAGACCCTGGTGCGAAACACGCGCATTATCTATGCGCAAGTTGAAAAATAGGCTGTGCGTACAAACAAGCGGCAGGTGGAAAAAATTGTGTTTTTCGTTAAAAATCGGGCAGATTTTTGTAGCACCATAAAAACTACGATTTTTTTTTTTTTTTTTTGGTAGGGGTTTTCAGTTCCGACTTACACATTAAGGAAGCACGCACAATTAGCACGCACCACAATTTTGCCGTTTTCAAAAATAGAAAAAAAAAATATTTTTTTTTTTAATAAAATTCTTTGAAATTTTTTAAATGAATTTCTTTGAAATTTTTTTCGTTACTGAAAACGGACCAAAACACATAAAAACGGACTTTAATGAGAAAAGGGGACTGTTTGGGAACGCTGCTATAATAAGGACTTTTTCACGCTTAAACGATAAAGAAAAATGATGCTTCACACATAGATTAGGAAACACTTTCCAAATTGAAAGAACATTGTTACGAAATGTTGATCTAAAGGGAAAAAACTGTCCCTGTTACAAGCTTTTCGAACCTCACGGGTAACTAAATTAATAATTTTAATACCCGCAGACCACTAATAAGAATCTTTTTAAAATATACGTACATTTGTACAGTAATTGTCAAACAATTTCCAATGTTATTAATATAAAATGAATTTTTAAATATAACAAAATTGTAAATACTTATTTAATTAAAAGAAACTTAGAATCTGAACAATCTTTTTGTGCGTATGTCACTATTCTTTTACTATAAAGATACTTTACAGAATTCCAGTGCATTTATCTTGTCGGAATACAAGACGTAACACAAATATGAACAAAAATGAGAAAATGTCAGAGGATACGATATTGAGCAAATGGATATTTTAAGGAATGTGAACTTGTGATTTCAACATTACCAGTGCCATTTTAACAACTGATTCGCCGAACTCAACAAATTTTAAGTAACGGTTCTACCGAACCGTTTGAATCCCGCCACTGTCCTTATCTCAATAACAGTAGAGTAAAATGTCCAAACATTAACCCCATTTAGATGCAATTTAATGAAACGGTTGTTTTTATGAATGAAAATCCATGTTTTCCACTAATAATAATAACAATAATGTCAGGTTCGGGGTTCACATCAAATGGAATTTTTTCGTTTTACGGTGGATGTGTCTCTGATCCGGGTCAGGTTGCAAGTCTACGAAAATTATTTTGTCAAATTCGGTTTGAATTATGATTTGCTTTAAAAGTAAATTTTTTTATTCGAGTCAGACCCGATCTGTACCGTTTTCGACTTTCAACCGAGGAATCTTTTATATGTAACTAAATTTAAAGCCCTCCCCCTCCAAAAAAAAAAAAAAAAAGAAAGAAAGAAAGGAAAGAAAGAAAGAAAGAAAAATAAAATAAAATAAAATAAAATAAAATCAAAACCAGCGTTGAATTTAAAGGGTGGCCCAGGGGGGACATTCCCCCTACCCCCGGAGCATTGAAATGGCCCCCTCGGGAGATTTGAGATTTTATGCTTTTAATGGTTAAAAAGTGCACTTCCCCCTCCCGGAACTGTACAATGTCCCCCCGCAGCCACAGAAATTCCTCCCGGAGAAAAGTGTCTGAATTCAACTCTGAGCAGAACAGAAAAGAAAACAATAATATCCTGTTTTGTTTCCACCTGACAACCATGATTTTTTTAAGCTAACTATTTTTTTAGTGCTGCCATCTGTTGACAGATCTTAAAAATACTGCCACACTCTTCAGTTTTATTATTTTTTCCCTCCTTTAAATCGAAGATAGTTTTATTTGTTTATTAAAAAAATTCTTGAAAATAAAATCGTTCTTCCAATGGAATACTGTTCTATAATAAAAACTGAATGATTTTCAAGCACAGATCTAGCCATTCAATGAAAGTGAATTATTCAGATTCTCGCTTTTGTATAGAGGAAGACGCGATTATTTTAATTTATTTTATTTTTCAGTGCAGCACTTCTCTCAACTTACCTTGGAAGCTATCGGCTTTGGAGCCATTCTATTTTTTTCCTAAAATTTTTTTCTAAAAATTGGGAGAAAGAAGCGTTGCTTTATTTACGAATTTGGGAATAGAATATTTTAGCGAATGGTGCTGCCATCTGTGTTTGTTAAAGCGTTTCTTTCCCATCGATAACGGTTAATTATCAATTGATTTTTACAATTATTTGTGAAACATTGAAAATGATTGATTTGTGAAATATTCAAATAAATTAACTTCACATTTGCCTTTTTTTTTGTTGTTGTTTAAGTATATTTGGTATTTTTCGGTTAGCCGGGCGCCAGTGAAATATATATATATATAGTAATACACATCTACTATACTATAATACACGTATAACATACTATATATACACACACATATATATATATATACACATACATATATGTATATATAGATGTATAAGTATAGTTATTTATATATATATTTCACTCGCGCCTGGCTAACCGAAAAGTACCGTATATTTTTTATAATGTATTTGTTACTAAGTTACAATTATCTATTTTATCTAAATATTTTTAAAATATAAAATATATAAACTTCAATATTCAACTGCCAGCTCAACTTCTAAGTATCAGATTATTATAGACTTAAATTTAAAACTCTGGTATTTTTAATTCATAACATCTTTCTCATTTTATTACTACAAGTAAAAAGTGCGAGGTTTTTGCACTGCAATCTTTGAGATTACTTACCGGTACTTTTTTCATTAATTTTTAATTAAGTGCAATTTTTAATCAAACAACATATCTTAACGAAGTGTGACTCTTTTATGTCAAAAGACAGATCAAAAATCTTTCATATGATAGTTTATATTCATCGTGGCGCTGTTGGTGTGTGCATGGAAAAATGAATGTTGACATCAGAAATAATATATATGATTTTTACGATGGTATAAATTAAGCAATGTGGTGCAGCCGAGAGACGCTGAATTTACTGTCACTAATTGTGAATCTACTATACTAAAAAACATTTATCTTAATTAATTTGTAAAAGGTTTTAAATAAAAAGTATAAAAATTGCAAAAAAGGTTTTAATAAGCTGTTTACATAATTAGGTTCCACTGAAGTTATTATAAAAACAAATAAGAATATGCTACAGTTGCATATAGTTTCTTTTTATATTTAAAAAAATTCTCATCGGCAATAAATATACAAAGACGCAACGCTTCCATCGATGAATGTGATACAATTGAAAGTATGTCGGTAATTTCATCAATTAAAATGATGTAGTAATGGTATAGTAAGCTCGAAGCAGCAAGGGTTCTTCGATAGCCTCAAGACCCCCGACACCAACCCTTCCCACTTTTCGATGCATTTAATTTGTTCATTTTACTTTTTAAATGTGTCTGGTTTCAATTTTCAGAAAACATATTTTTTTTCCCTTTCCTCCTGGCCTCCGCTAATGTCTCGGCATTAGGGACGTAGTAAGGATCGCGGGTAACGACCGCTGCAGAAGCGGCGTTTCAGGCGGTCCTTACTACGTCCTTTATGCCGAGACACTAGCGGAGGCCAGGAGAAAGGGGAAAAAATATGTTTTCTGAAAATTGAAACCAGATATCGATTGTTTAAAGGAGATGTATTTTTCAATTTCATATCGTGCTTCCTGGTTTCCGCTAGTGTCTCGGCATAAGGGACGTAATAAGGATCGCGCCTAACGACCGCTGCAGAAATCGCGTTTCCCACGATCCTTACTAAGTCCCTTATGCCGAGACACTAGCGGAGGCGAGGAGGAAATTAAAAAAAAGATGTAGGGGAGATGGGGGATGAATGAGTCAAGGGATGGATGGGACGTTCTCAATATTTCAAGCAATACACCTTTTTTTTAGTTGCTTCCTATCCTCATAGATTTCACTACCATAGTGTGCTTCAGAACCAAAAGCAAGAGCTCATGGCTGTTTTCAATTTTCTTCAAATTTGCATTTCCTGAAAACTCTGCTTAAAAGTAATTTTTTTTTACATTTGAACTTACTTAAATATCTTATGCAATATAAACAATTAAGATATGTTGTAGTTTTTTATTTCAAGGCTCAATATTGGTAATTAAAATGAATGCATATTAACCATTGTGACAAAATATTTTTTTAGACAAAATGGCTGACAATTGAACATATGCCTCAAGGGGATGATTGGGTCATTTCAAATGGGATGAATGGAACTGTCTCATCCATCCCTAGAGGATGCTGAAAAATATATTTATTAACTAAATAATATTATGAAGGTTGATAAATGAATAATTTATGGTAATTATTCTTTTAACATTTCATCCTCATTGTAGCCATTGTCTTCAGCCATTGAATGCTTCCGTTTATGAGCCTTTTAAGGCAAAACTGAGATGAGTCCAAGATGATTGGCTAACAAATAATCCTGGGGATCATATTACAATTTATAATCTCTCAGCTATTTCCAAGGAGGCGTTTTTGTCAGCTTTTAGTCCTTAACATTGAATACGGGGAGGAAAATGTTTGTGTCCAATTCATTCCTGCTGTGGGGATAATTGGGACATAGAAGAACTTCTTTTTAAATTTCATTTATATTTCTGTATAATAATAATCTTGAATAAAAATTGTGCATAAGATGTAGTCAAACGCTTAATATATGACATGTGATATATAATATTGATAATAACTTAAATAAAATATTTAAAATAACGATTTTTGTGAAAATGTCCCATTCATCCCCCATCTCCCCTATTCTGAAAATTGAAACCAGACATCGATTGTTTAAAGGAGATGTATTTTTCAATTTTATTTCGTTTTTCCTGGCTTCCGCTAGTGTCTCGGCATAAGGGACGTAGTAAGGATCGCGCGTAACGACCGCTGCAGAATTCGCTGAGCGCGGCGTTTCGTGCGGTCCTTACTACGTCCCTTATGCCGAGACACTATCGGAAGCCAGGAGGAAAGGAAAAAAATATATATATATTATGAAAATTGCAATCAGACATCGATTGTTTAAAGGAGATGTATTTTTCAATTTTATTTTTAGTCTAGAGTAGGATTAAAGTCCCACGTCACATTGGTAAGATTTTTTTTAATTTTCATAATAATTTTTTTTAATAAGTAAATCAGTGAAACTTTTAAAAGTAGCTAAATGGTGAAAATTCATCATTGAAACTGAATTATTATTTTTTTTTAAAACGTGCATTTGTATACATGAGGTTGAAGCATTCTACTATGAGTGTAGGAAATGAAGCATTTTCCCTTAAGTCTCGGAATTCTTCCTACAAGAAACAAAATTGTGCATATGTAGTTTGGCATTTTTTATTTTTCCAAAATTTACAGGGGGGGGGGGGGAAATCATAGAAACTCGACAGAGTTTCTCGCCAAGCATAAGAAACAGCAATGCATTGAACCGTAAATGAAAGGAATTTCCGCCAATGGATGCCAAACGATTTTACAATTTATTTTTTTTTAACACTGTCTAGTTTATATTTTGCGGATGGGACAAAACGGGTTTTTGACACATCTATATCTCGCGTTCTATTTATGATAGAAACAAAATTCCTGATTCTATGGAACCAAGGGACTAAGAGACTAAGCCAAGGGACTAAGAATTCAAAAGTAAAGCAAAATCCGACGAATAGGTTTTCAGTAAATGCGATTTTAAAAGTGCTGTTTTTTGCACTTTTTAAATCTTGTTCAGACCAAAAACTGTTGACAGGGCTACAGCAATGTGTAATTATCGGATTTTTACGCAGTTTACTTTATTTGAATCGTTTTTATAAGTAGTTCAAACCTTTGTAAGTTTCATGTAAAAATATTAATTAGTTTTTGATTTATATCAGTTTAAAGTTATTGATTCCTATACTTAACAGAGAGCAAAAAAATAATAAATGACCCAACTCTTTTAGGAATGGTCGTATACACATGATATTAAGATATGTTATTACACTCGACCCAAGTAAGCTTCCTATTATAAAAAATCGTAACATTTAAGGTTTGTTTACAGGGTCTCACAAAAGATCTTTTGATATAGGGCTAAAGAGTTGTGTAATTATCCGATTTTTACGCGGTTTGCAGCATTTGAATTGTTTTTATGAATAGTTCAAATGTTTAATATTTCGTGTAAATATATTAATTAGTTTTTTATGTATACCACTTTAAAGTGATTTATTCCTATACTTAAGATGAAGCAAAAAAAATATTAAATGGTCCAACTCTTTTCAAAAAGAATGTATGCGCATGATGTTAAAATATGTTACTACGAACGACCTAAGTTAGCTTCCTATTGTAAAACAGAATTGTAGAATTTACTGTTTGTTTGCAGGGTAACTCAAAAGATTTTTTAATAAGACTAAAAAGTTGTGTAATTAGCGAATTTTTACGTTGAAGTACATGATTCCTGTACTTAACACAGGGGAAAAACAATAATAAATTGCATAACTTTTGTCAAATTGTCTATATACACAAGATATTCAAATATGTTACTACATCCTCTCTATTGTAAAGCGGCATTGAAGCATATACGTTTCGTTTTCAGAGTCTCTTAGAAGATCTTGATTACCTTACAATCGATGTATATTTACTGAGTGAGATGTATTTTTGATTTTACACTGTTTCAATCTCTGTAAGGTTTCATTATCTTGCTTTAAAATTTAATATGAGTTCATTTTGTCCGTCTGAAATCTCGTCGATGTTAAGCTCTAAATCTATTAAAATATAATATTTTCATCGATTAAAAAAACTGTGTTTATTTATAAATATATAATTCTAGCGTATCAGGAATTGATTGAAATAGCGGTTACAAAATTCCAACTTTACGTTCATGCACTGAGTAATAGAATGTAAAAATGTCGCTACCCCAAGATTACAAGTTTTGCGTTTAAATATTTGCCGTTCATCGAATCTCCGGCTATGACGAACTTAAAATGCAAAATTTCGTATACAATAGGTGATCGGTAACGAACTGTTCGGTTTACGAACAAATCGGTTAACGAACACTTTCGCGTGAGATTTTTATGTTCGGAGAACGAACACCTCACGAAACAAAGCCATGATGAAGCCATGCCGTGTTTCATATTTGCCGAGCTATACTTATTGCCTCTATTATCAACTTTGAGAACATTTTAACAGTTGTATACATATGTCCTAATTAATTCATGGACTGCCGGAGATTGGGGACCTATATTTTAGGATCACCGAATTGGAATGAACAGACTATATGAACAGAAATCACTTTGATAGTTTTTATACTTTTGCAAACGTTGCGAATTTTATATTTTTCAAATTATCGAAACGTTGAGTTAAAAAACTTAAACAAATAAAAAACTTCTAAGGTGCTCAGTAATTTTCAAAAATAATATATTTAATATGTTAGTATAAAAATCCCTGTACATTTTTATACTAATAGAAATAAGTTCGTAGAAAAAAAATATGTTGATTATTCTTGGTAAAGTATGCTCCATAAACTTATCGTTGTAGTTGACCGAAAAAAAGGGCTTCTTATTTTTCCACATTTTTCTGAAACTGTAGTATTTTAATTAGTTTGTAAACTACTGTAAAATTGTCTAATTTTTTGTTTTTGAATGTATATAAACGGAAGAGTGATATAAACAAAAGAAAAATGAAAATAAATATCTCATAAATAATCTGATGAATACAATGTAAGAAAATCAATATAAAAGTTTCCCCGTTGTTATGGTAGCGACATGTACATTGGAATAAGTCACTCAATAAATTGTATAATTCTGATGTATAATTCTGTTTATAGCATCACTATTATTTTTTTTGCCCCTTTCATCTTTTCTTTTCTGGATAAAAATGGAATCCGTATAATTGAAATTAAATACCTTACAAAAAGGAGTGATATCTCATCAAAAACAACTCGTTGTAAATGATCCCGCCAAGCCACAAACCTAAAACGTCAGTCACAAAAAGAAGTGATATCACATAAAAAGAAGCGATATAGAAGTGCATACTCCGAGTCCCGTGTAAAAATCTATCACCACTCATAATGTTTCCAAAGGACTCGGAGTGAGGTACAGTATGTGAAAACTGCTTGGCGACCTGCAGGCTTTTATAATGTTTGCGTTTCCTGCAATTACATATGGCTATATTATTTTTATTTTATTTTATTTTATTTTATTTTATTTTATTTTATTTTATTTATTTTGCTCCCATGAAATTGTAAAAGTGGAAGCTTCTGTGTTTGCATGTCCTTTCTTATTTATGAGCTTGAAAAATCAATTTGTTATATATATATATATATATATAACCATAAATGAAACATTACCATAACATCAACTTAAACTTTGAAATAATGATTAAGTATGTAATAATTAGTTGACAATGAAAGTATTCCCCAACACACTGAATATACATACCAAAAACCTATTTAAAAGAAGAAGAAATTAAATTAAAAATTGAGTAAATGAAATTGAATGAATGAGTTGAAATTCGTGGATATATAAACCTTATAATAAACGTTAACTAAATTGAGATATATTGCAGTAATTCTAGCGTAAGGGAATGGCATACATCTGGGGGGAAATCCGTTCTGCCAGTTCTTTCGCATACAAAAATATTTATAAAAGTGGTATAACAAAAATATAAAATTTTATTTTTCGATTTTCAAAATTGATATACTACATATATTATAAAAGCCTGCAGGTCGCCAAACTGTTTTCACATACTGTACCTCACTCCGAGTCCTTTGGAAACATTATGAGTGGTGATAGATTTTTACACGGGACTCGGAGGATGCACTTCTATATCGCTTCTTTTTATGTGATATCACTTCTTTTTGTGACTGACGTTTTAGGTTTGTGGCTTGGCGGGATCATTTACAACGAGTTGTTTTTGATGAGATCACACTTATTATTAGTTCCTCGATGTTACATAAAGAAGTAAAATAACTGTTTGCAGTTTAACATTTATTGAATTTGTTTAATTAAAAGATTTTTACTTTACATGAAGAAAGTAAAAAATTACTACGGATTTATATGTAATAGAAGGTCCTGGACACGATTTGAAAGTTTTTAGAAAATGTCCTGTGAGTCTGTGTGTGTGTCTGTCTGTCTGTATGTGGCAAAAATTTTGTGTGCGCTCTATCGCAAAAACTAGTGCACAGAATTTCATCAAACTTCCTATTCTTAGACTTTAAATATGAAGTTTGATAACTTGTTTGACCTTCCCATAAATTGGTGCTGATTAGTTTTGATATAAATTACCAAATAGGTATCGCTGCTATGCTTCTTTTTACGATTTCAGCTATAGCTATATCTTATAGAACTAATGCATGGAATTTCATCAAACTGCATTTTCTGTTAGACCTTGACATAAATAGATCCTTATTAGATTTGTGTATATACCGCCCGACAGGTGTCGCTGCTATGCTTTTCACGATTTCCGTGATAGCTACATTTCGAAACGAATAGATTATCATTTGGTTTTGGTTGCAAGCGATTTGATTTATATATTTAAAAAAAAATTATGGCCACAACGTATTAGTTTTATTTTAATTAATAATTAAAAATTCGTAAATTACATTGCAGTTTTCAAATAAACTGCATCTGAAAGCGGATTTTTTGTTCTATTTTGTGCTGCAAAGACTGAAACAATGCGTTTTCTTAGAAACAGAGAGGCGAATGCTGAAAGAAAATACCTTGTGCAAAATTCCAGTAAAAAAAACCCTAAAATTTAAATAAATAAATAAAAAAAAATCTTAATCGAATTTTAAAAATCTTTCTTCGAGTTGTTCTCGGGTACAGCTTGGAGTACTTCCGTGATCCATCACAGCGTGACAGAGAACACAGACAGACACAAAAACTCTTTGTTCTGTTAATATAGACTAGGGCATCCAACCCGGGCTTCCTCCGGGATAAAGAATATAGGTAAAAACCATTTAATTTTTTTTATTGAAATCTCTTATAGATTTTTTACATTTAATATTTTTAAATGAAATATGTCAATTATATATTCGAATAAAACTTTTGAAATTTATTAAAAGTGGTCATTTCGTATTGGCCTTGAGCCAGAAGTTAATAGCCGAAGAAATCGCTAAAAATTTCGTTATATACATCAGTTTTTCTTGTTCTGATAATTTCAGCGGTGTTGAGCGCTTGTTTCGATTACATGTCTTTAATTTGTGTTTTATTTATACTATTTTATTTATTGCTTAATGAAGTTTTAATTTCGTTACTGAATATTAGCTGAAAACAAATGCTGAACTTTTTATATTGTTTAAAATGCAAACGGATTAATACTTTGTAATTGCCTGCAAGCGATAGAGATAGAAAGTCATGTTTGAAATTTAATTTAAATGCTATTAAATGAGTAAATTACGCTACAGTTTTCAAGCAAATTGCATTTGAAAGTAGATCCCCCCCCCCCAGCTCCTATATAACGGTGTAAAAACTGAAAATATTCGATCTTTAGAAATTAAAAAAATTACAGTAACATAAATCGTAAAACCGAAATTTCATCGTCAAGTGTTACCATTCGCAAAATGACGTCAGCGTTACGCACAGACACATTTGTCCTTTATAATATAGATCTCAGACATATAACTTATAAGAAGAACGAGGGGAACTACGTCAGTTTATTGTATAACAGCGTCCTTGGTAATTAAATAGAACCAAGTTTAATAAAGCACATAGAAAAGTTCAAGTGAATTATTAAAATGCTATAGCTATAGAATGATTGATCTGATAGATGCAGCAAATTTAAATTTCTAGATTAGAATGGTAGAAATAAATTGTGGGAATTTGATATTCACTTTAATAATATTTTTTTTCAATTCTGAATTTATAAAAAAAATGAAATAGTTCTATGAAAGTATGGTAATTAAATAGAACCATTTTTTTTATAAAGTACTTAAGTTGATTTTATTTGGACACGTTCACAGTTCCCTAATGATTTTTTTTTTTACAGGGGGCGTGATCACGAGAACTGTCACGAAATAGTTAGAGGTAAACAATTATTAATAAATCAACCAAGCACCGACCACTGAGTGGTTTATGGCTTATAAGCCTGCGTAGCCAATTGTATTATTATGAATATAAACAATTCCACGAGATGAGATGACCTTGTATACATACGCTGTTAAATCAATTCAGTGTATATAGATTATAAACATTGTATACATATATTACCAGATCTTGTTAAAGCAGACTTTGCAGAGCTCAGCAATTGAATGACATTTATGACTATGAAAAAAAGTATTTTATATAGAAAAAATAATATAAAAAAAAGTTACAATAATGTAGTATATACAATAATAATAATAATAATAATAAACAGTAATACAATACAAAATACCAAATAGAATAATTACGAGATCTGAAAAATCATCATCAATAACAGAGACTATAGAAGATAAAGAGTCAGATGGATTTTCACAAAACATACTGATGACATTCTAAAAGCTTTATACAGCTGATAATTTTTTTGGCAAGAAAAGGTTTTTTAACGATGTGTAAGAACTCCAAGAACTATCTGACATAACAGGTGATTTGGGACTATGGAACCTCCAGAATGGAACATGTAAATAGGGCGTCCGGCCAGTAGCGTAGCCGGGGATAGGGTCCAAACGCTCTGGATACCAGTAAAATTGTAAAGTTTTCTTCGCTTTGATTATCGCATCAATTTCTCCGATCATGCAAGGCAAATAAAACTGTACAAAATTAGTGGTATCAAGTGCATCTGGACCCCCACCCTGGCTACGCCACTGCGTCCGGCCGCAATATTAGCAACCATAGCATTCCAGTGAGCTTTGGTATAACGAGAGAGTACAGAGGAAATGGGAATATTGATGTAAAATACTGCCATTATGGTCAGTGGTGACCATCCCCCCCCAAACCCAATGATGCAAATTCCCCCCAAAAAATCTTCATACAATAACATTGAACTCCCCCCCCCCCCCCTAAGCAGATTATCAATTGTAAAGTATATTCTACTGATAATTTAATAATAGTATTCTTACGTACTATCACACAAACATAAAATAAAAGTTTTAACAGCATAATAAATAATGAAGATATACATTTTATTATCAGCAATCTGATTGTTTCCACATTTATAAGTCCCGACTGACAACCCCGTGTTAATACGTTCACTAAGCTCCAGTTTTCACTGCAATGCAAGCATTATTTCAATTAATATAATTCTAAATATATAATGCAATATTAATGACTGAGGTAATGATTAATACTCTTAATGATTACATTCATATGCGTATTCATTTTTTTTTTATATGTTAAAAAAATCAATTCTTTTTAGCATTTAAGATAAAATACAGAGAAAATAATATTACAGTTTTGCCCATTTGCTCGTTAGCCGGAGGATATGAAAATTTTAATTCGTCCAAACATCAGTGCTTGTGCCTTGCTTTCCGCAGAACATGAGGATCACTCTTGCAAGGCAGCACTTGTTTCTCGAGATCATTATGATAGCTCGATATATTACACTTAATGGTTCATTTTTAAATAATTTAATAACAAATAAATACAATATAAACTTAAAAGAATTTTCTATCAAAAATTTTAATCTACATATATTATAAAAAATATAAAACATGTTCCTTCTAAGCATTGACTAATAGATGATTCCTGACCCCGTCTTTGATAAACAGTTTCAATTTCAAAAATATTTAAAATTAGCTGAAGGATTATGTTATACGCCGTTTGAGTCAAAAAATGCATTTTTAAAGACGTTACAAAACTTAACTTTTTACACGTCCTCAGGTCCTATAAGTTATATTTAGTGAAACAGTCCTCATGCTCTGATATGCGGGGGGGGGGGGAATCCTTTTAGTATGACCAAAAGTTACTAGATTCAAATTTGGAAAAATTTGGCACCTAACACAGTGCCTGAAATAATGTACGATTTTGATCTAACCGCACATCACTTCGAGCACAACGTTAAAAGCGAAAATTTCCAAATTTTAAACTCGCATAACACGGTGAGTTTTGGTCTTACAAAAATGATTTTTTTTTTCATTTGATATATCAGAGCTTCAGGTTTTTTTTTACCAAATATAACTTATAGGACCCGTAGGCTGTATAAAAAGTTAATTTTTATAAATTATTCATCAGTATTGCATTTTTTTATCCAAAATAATTATTTAGCTAATTTTAAATACTTTTGCAATTGGAACTATATGCCTAAGACTAACGATTAAGAAATTATTCATTGGTCGACGTTTGGAAAAAACACACTGTATGTTAACAAATATAGAAAACATATTCTGGAAAAAATGGAAAGAAGAACAATTTTACAAAACAAATTTGAGAAACGTTTGAAAACAACTAGAAGTAAATTAAAAAAATAATAAACTTCATTTTTTTCTTTCCGCAGACTATGCGGTTTAACATATGAAAACCATATTTTTTCATCATTTTACGTAAAAGAATACACCAATCTGAAATACATTATTATGTTGGAAAAAGTATTTTCAAAAATGCGAGTTTTAATTGTTGCTATCCTGTAGTAAACACCAATAACTGTTATATAATTTAAGTTATCTACTAAAAGTCAAATATTTTAATAAATAAAGCTACTTTTTTATGAAAATAAATATATACGTACAAGTATTTAAAAGAAAAATCTTTTAAATTATTACAAAATAAATCTTAAATACAAAGATTGCATATCGTTTTAAGAAGACTAAAATATTAAAGACAAGTCGTTTATATCAAAGGTGTATGTACATTTACATGTACATACGCCTTTGTTTAAGATTAAATCTTAATGCTCAAGATTTCCCAATCTTATTTTTTATACTACTTAGTCATACAGTTTAATACCCCCCCCCCCTACAAACAAAAATCTCTAAATCACCCCCCCCCCCTAAAATAAACTGTGGATTGAAGCGTTTATTTCTGTACAAGTTGTTGCCTTATACTGCTTTAACAACATACAATATACTCTTACAAGTACCGATCCTTATAAAATGGCAGACACTGTAATAATCGAAATTATCCTTCACGGAAATTCCCACTTCTCCTTCACCCCCCACTACGGCCTCCTCCATTGCACACAGTTTAAAACCATATTGCTACTTACTAAAAAAAATAAACAAAAATACTTCATTCATTTATTTAACTTTACTTTAGTAATAACAATTTAGTACAGACATTAGGCAAGCACGTCTACAGATAAAACACATAAGTTGGCTCCCAGAAAGATACGGGCAGGGAGGAAAGGGCCTGTTTGATTTATTGGGTTATTTGGCGAAGTCCACCACAGAATCGCCAAATGAAAAGGAAAAGTAGCTATCAGTTAGTGAACCTATCCTCCACAAAGAATGTAGATACAGAGTAGATATGGAGTAACGGGGTAAATATTCTTTGTCCTCCACACCTAACATGGGCGCGGTGTTAAAGTCTAAGTTATTTCATTATAGCAAAAGCCGTCGTTGATAGCTTTTTCTGGAGTTGAAATTCATGACAAAAATGCGTTGTTCTTGCTTTAGTGAAAACACTATTACTAAAATGTTTTATAATTTTCGTGGTGTAAGAGTTTTATTTTAGCGAAACAAATAAAAATTAATTTTAATTATGAAAAAGATTTTGAATAATAGACTAAATAGAGACTAAGATATAAAATACATAAGGTGTAAAATATTTACTTTAGGGAACACTAGCACACTAGCTACTGCAAAGAACCTATGGTGAGTTACGTGGTCTGTGGCGATATCAGAAATCAGAATGCCTCACAGCTCATAGATACATTATGTTTGTCAGTTTATGGTTGCGAATATTGCGGGCGGGCGTCCAATTTACATGTCCTATTCCAGAGGGTTGCGACAATTCAGAGATGCCACACGTTGCATTGTGGTTTTGTTCACATGCTTGTTCACCTCTAAAAGTTTCGTGACGATTCTCGACGACAGGTCCGATTATTTACCTAGGTGCCCGAATCATAGGACTTTAAGATTAATGACTTGAGAATTTCGAAAGTTTTTGCTTGCTATATTAAAGTTCGTATACCTCGTTGCAACGGAATTCTGTGCAATGCATTTTTATATCAGGCCAGCCATTTTATCTCGTTAAATCCAAACTCTCTGTAAACAATTTTGAATGTATATTCTAAAAGCACACACTTAAAATTTAGGTACATTTCGGATTAAGCAGCTTTCAAAATATCAATTATCTATTTACTATTAAAAATATTCATAAATAGAAATGTACAGTCCCCCCCCCCCCCCCCCGCCAATTACAATCAGCTTGAATCCGCATTGAAATCGATTTTTTTGTTCCGCAAATTACAAATTTAATATCAAACACATACAAAACGAATGCATTATTTAAACAAAAACGAAAAATCATGCATCAGATTATGAAACACGTTCAAACACTACCGTAATATTGTTAATAAATTTCATTTTTGTTCATACAGTGACATGAGATATCTAAATAAACATAAACTAGTCGGATGTACCAGTCCCAAAACTTTCTTTTATCTCATACAAGTTTCACATACACCAAAAACGAATCAGCACCAATTTATATCAAGTTCCAACTGAATCTAAAGTTTTATTAAATTCCGTGCATTAGTTCTTGAGATATGAACTATCGCTAAAATCGTGTAAATCCAGAAAAATGCAACATAGCAGAGCCATCTGTTGGGAAATTTACACCAGAACGTGATTAACAACAACTTATGTCAACGTCTAACTGAATCTGAAGTTTGATGAAATTCTGTTCATTAGTTCTTGAGATATAGCTATCGTGAAAATAATGAAAAGGTAGTATAGCAGCACCACCCGCCGGGCTGTTTACACCAAAACGTAACCAGCATCTATTTATGTCAAGGTCTAACAGAATCTGAAGTTTGATAAATTTCTGTGCATTAGTTCTTGAGATATAGCTACCGTGAAAAGCATGAAAAAAGTAATATATCCAACACCAATGCATCGGATTTTATTTATAAAATCCATCCTTTTGCTACAACATCTATGCATCAAGACCATTCGATTGATCACCGTCGATGGAAGATAAACAAAGCGAGTGCGAGCTTCGTAGACACTTCAAAATTCTGCATTGGAACAATGGAACATATAAAAGGGATTTTTTGTATTGTTAAGTGTACAAATAAAGAAATATATATTAACCGTAGAAATATATCAAAATTTAAAAATAATAATAATAATAATTTTAAAAAAAAATGTTTTTACTTGTGTTTTGTAACACGAATGGTCCTATAGTTTATAAATATTGGACCTTTACCTAACTTAGTCAGACTGCACTAGGGATGTCTAAATAAATGTACAATTTTAAGAAAAATTGAAAAAATGCAAAAAAAAAAAAAGTATGTAATTTCTTACACATCTCTTGAATTTTAAGCATTTTACTGATGAAAATGAACTGAAACATTGCTACTCCGATACGTTCAAAGGAAAATGGATGAAATAGAAAGCTTTTTCACATATGTATAATCATCGGATCTTTATGTAACTTCACCACAATATCGTAGGGATGTCTAAATGCATTTTAAGAAAAAAAAAATACAGATGCACTATAAAAAAATTCTCATATTTAAGGGGGATTTCATGTGAATTTTCTGGCTTTTAATAGAAACTTTTTGTTGTGAGAGGAAATGGTACATTTCCCCGGAATATCTGGAAATTTTAACGGAAAATTTTATCCTTATTCATTGAATGTTAAAACCAAAAATGTTCCTTTCAAGACGGACAAACTGAAATGTTCTTTGAAATGTTAATTTGCGAGAAAACGGAAAGTATTCAGCTAAATTTTCGTAATTGATCCTTTGGCCTATAACTATGTCGTTGAATGTGGACATGTGGCGTAGTAGGCATTTCTAAATTTTACGTCCGTGCCTCTTTTAGATGTTCATTATAATATGACTTATAACATATGACGTATGTTCTTTCTAATATGAAAGTCAAAGAGACCATATTTCGTGCTTTAACTTTAACCTCCTTTTGTTTCTATGTGCAATAGTTTAAAACTATAACGTCAAAACATATTAAATATTTTAATTATTCAACTCCACCCCCAACTCCTTTTTATGGTTAAACCCCGCCCATCACTAGTGTGATATGCTTTCATTTGTAATGTAAACATTAATGCAGAAATTTAGCAATATAAAGTTTTTCGGAGTTCTGTCTGCAGTTCTTGCTAACTAGCAGTGTTAAAAATGTTAAGATTAATCAATAAAAACAATTCAAACAATATATACCCATGTAAGGTAATATGTGGAATTCGCATTAATTTGATGGACTCTGTATGTGATATTACCTAATTCGCACACCACATTACATCCTACAATTTATCTCAGCTCGAAATCTCAATATATCACTAAAAAAAAAAAAACCATTTAACAAACGCACAAAACAAAAAATATATATATGAATACTCCTATTCGCCCTATATCATATCTACAAACCACACATTTTATAGTATATAAATATCGATGATTTAAAATGGTGTAACATCGTCATAAAAACCTTCTCGAAAAAATTCCGAGCATAGACGATAGCTACAAGCACAGGAAATACAACGTTTAGGGCGGAGTATCTTCAAGTTACAAAAGCAGAATTGTGTCATTAAAAATTTCGCTTCCTTCTTCTTTTTCTGCATTTTTCCTCATATATATTTATGTAGATAATTTTTGATTGCACAATTCTGTTATATACCATAAGTTATATAGGCACACATGTTGAATGTTCATAAAAAAAAAAATTGCTAATTGCTCTATAAACGTAATATATTATCTTAATTATCATATTTTTTTGTCATTTTTATCACTGAAAGAATACTATTAAAAGAAAATTAAGCTTTAGAACATACTTTAAATTTATAGAATTCGTCGCAATGTTTTTGAAATATGTGGCTCTATTTCGCAATTCAAATAATATGTATTTTTAATTTTTTTTTTAATATTTACAAACTATTTTTAAGATGAAATTTATTACTGGCTTACCTGGGAAAACACAAAGCAACACTGCCAATGTAAAATGAACTGACTGTATTCATTTTCCATCGAGCAACTCTATAAACATAATATATTATATTAATTATCATATTTATCACTGAAAGAATACTATTAAAGAAAAATTAAGCCTTAGAACATACTTTAAATTGATATAATTTAATGTTTAATGTTGTAATGTTTTTGAAAAATGTGGCTCTATTTCGCAATTCAAATAATATGTATTTTTTTATTTTATTTTTAATATTTGCAAGTTGTTTTTAAGATTAATTTTATTGCTGGCTTAAGACTACCTTAGAAAACTCAAAGCAACACTGCTGATGGAAAATGAACTGACTGTATTCATTTTTCATCGAGCAACTTTAACTTGTTTCTTTAAGCTCAAGAAATGTTTAAATAAGAATACATACAATAAAATTGACAGAAAATTATTAAGAAACAATAACTTTTAGCTTTAAAACTCACATTATTCTTGCGAATTGCAACAGTTCCGAAAATACAAAATCCATATATACGAAAAGAGGGACAGAACAGATTCTAGCCGTTTTATTACTGAAAGGCTAAATATATTTCTAATTTTCAGAGCATCAGTTCGATCTTTAAATCCGAATATATATACAGTAGATTTCCGTTACAACGAACTCCACGGGACCGCTAAAATATTTCGTTGTAACGATTTTTTCGTTGTAACGGAATTACTCCTATTAATCTAATGAATTACATATACACGTAAATTAATTATGTAAGATAAATTTACCTTTCGTTATAGAGGATTTCAATGGAAGACAAGTTAAATTAACATAGAAAAAGTTAGTAAATTAAAATTCAACATTAAAAATACAAAATTACGGACTAATTTTTATTTAGTAGTACATCATTGCAGAAAATCTGTGATTTTAGTTTATACAAAGGAATGTGTTGTTGATGATAACAAAAACGTGTGTAAAGAATGAATGTGAGAAAATACCTCCTCTGGAACATTCTTTTGATGAGAAACAAAAGCACACATTTTCTCCAAGCATGAGAGAGCTTCCGAAGAGGTAACTTTTGAATCGTCGGTGACATCAATATCGTCATCACTGCTTTCGTCATTTTGTTGGTCTAATGTAGTTTTAATGATAAAATGATATCTTCATCAGTCACTTCAGAACATGTTTGAATATTATCATCCACAGATAAGAAATCCTCCAAATCCACCTGATCAGGGATTGATGTTAATTTTTTGATAGCCTTCCAAATTGTGTTTAACTCAGAGGACTCATCCAAATCTAAAACTTCTGATTCACTTTCTTCGGTCTCAGTTAATCGGGCATATTTCCAACAGTTAGAAATTGTTTTCTGGCTAATTTCTTGCCACGAACCAGAGATCATTTCAATAGCTTCTTTGAGATTTATTTTTGGCCTTTCGCCATTTTTTAAGCCGCAAAGAATTTCTTTTAGCAAAAGAGTTCTATACCGAGATTTTACAGCACGGATGATGCCTTGGTCTAGAGGCTGTAGAATAGAAGTGCAATTCGGCGGAAAGTACTCAACTTGGATGCAGTCTAATTTGGGGGGATTATTATGAGGCATGCAGTTATCAATAAGGAGAAGAATTTTCCGTTTTTTAGCTTTCATTTCTTTGTCAAATTGCACTAGCCAATCATTAAAGATATCTTGTGTCATCCATGCCTTCTTATTGAATTTATAATCGCAAGGCAATTAATGACAGTTCTTAAAGCAACGGGGCTTGCCAGAGTGACCAACAATTAATATTTTTCTCTTCTCGGTTCCAGATTTGTTACAGCAAAAAAATGCTGTAATTCGTTTCTTTGAAGTTTTTCCTCCAATGCATTTGTCGCCTTTAAATGTTAATGTTTTTCTCGGTTCAAGTTGATAAAATATTCCAGCCTCGTCAGCATTGAAAACATCATCGGAGCTGTATGTCTTTATAAGGGCAGCTACTTTTCCAGCTCTCCATTCATTTACAGTGTTTGTAATGAATGGTACATCACTTGCTTCGCCGCAAATTGATTTCATTACAATTCCATGGCGAGTACGGAAGCGATTGAGCCATCCGACACTGGCTTGAAAATTTTCGATACCAAGCATTGTTCCGAACTCTTGAGCTTTTGCCTTATCAGAGGACCACTTATAGGTACATTGCGCGAACGAACATCTTCGAACCATTTGAACACGGCTTTATCGACATCTTGAAATTGGGACTGTCGCACTCATTTTCTATGGGAACCAATGCTTGCAATTTGGAATTGCCTCTCAATCTTTTTCTTATCTTTTAGAAATGTAGATAAAGTCGATGGTGTTATTCAATATTTTTTGGCTACATCAGTTTTCCGCAATCCTTTATCAATCTCAGAAATTATAGCTTTTTTTTCTCCGAACGAAAATAGTTTTCGTTTCACACAAGCCATTTTATCAACGAACAAAGCAAGAAACACACTGCAACAGGTACTGGCGATAGAGATATCCCAGAACAAGCATAAACACTCCTTTCACAGTGAAGGCCACCTGCTGTCTGTCACGTGATCATTTTGAAGCGTATGGGCTAATGAAAGAAAAGGAATTCGGAAAAAGAAGTAAACAAAATAAAAAATAGTAAAGGGGAAAAAAATCTGGAATTGCACCTGTCCTCAAAACAACGTTATTTTTTTATCTTCGACATTGTAATTCGAAGTATATTTAATTTCTGTTAAGCAATTTCAAAAGAAAAAGAGAGCTCGATGAAGATTTTTCGTTGTAACGGAATTTCTAATAAAATGCACTTCGTTAAATCGGAATTTTTAATACATTGGAGTTAATGAAATTTGAAAAGGGGATTTGTCAAATTTCGAAGTAACGCGATTTTTCGTTGTAATGGAATTCGTTGTAAAGGGAATCTACTGTATATATATTTTTTTTTTTTACCGCTGACCAGCCCCAGGCCCCTACCTGCCAGCTTAACGGGTTGATACCTAGCAACGGAGCGAGGATTCGTCTGTATTCCGATTGGCGAAAATGTGTTTGATAGATCTACAGGTCAACGTGGCTTCAGTGCGTCTTGTTGCCTTTATCGATTTTTTTTAGTTGGTCGGTTGCTAATTGATTTTTGATGAGATGATTCAGCACTGCGCAGTTTCGCGAAGTCACGCTGGATGGATGTGAGATGCAGAGATATTTACTAATTCTCGCGCACCGCTCACCCATAAGCTACTCGAGTTGGTCTCGAATTTCTTTCATGATTCAACGAGGAGAACTTAGTACCATGTAGGCGCTCACTCGTTATTTTAATCATTGAACATCGAACCTGGATATAACATGCATAAAAACACAACTTTTTCATTATTAAATCACTCATTAATTTTACTGGTATGAGCTGAATATTTTATTCTGTTTTTGTTGTGTTTTTATTCGTATGCGCTCAAACACAAACTTTAATATTCAAGCCCATGTTGCCTGTTTTAGTGTATTCAAAATGCACGTGCAGTAATTTTTTAATTTAACAGCTGAAGATACAATTCCCTTCCATTTAATGTGGAAAATCTCTCTTGAAGGTATTTTCCACGGAAAATCTTGTGAAAATTTAACTGTTAAAACATTTGTGATTGCTTGAACAAACGTGTTGATAAGAGGTGGGAAATTTCTGTAGGAAACTGAAAATAGACTCTCATCTCCAGATTGATCTATAGCTTCAAAAAATTATAACAATAAAATTAACATTTTTTTTTTTTCGTATAAAAGAGTTCATATAATCTTATTATTTTGGCTATAGTAATATACGCTATATATATATATATATATGTATATATATATACATATATATATATATATATATATATATATACAGTAAAACTTCTTTTAAGGACCAATATTTTTAGGAACGAATATTTTCCCCATAGACATAATGTTAATTTTACTCCTATTAGGGGCCGCACCTACCCCTCATAAAGGCCATTTTTTTCACATGTGCCTTAAATCCTAAACAGGTTCAACTTTCGAAATCTGCTGAAATTGAATATGATCCAGATTCAGATAAATATGAAAATGTGGTTGAATGCTATGATGATTTATCAGAATATTGGGAGAAAAGAATTATAGATTAAATATAGATACAGGTAAAACATAAAAATTTATTGTTTTAAACTTTAAAACAGTTATTTTTTTAACTTTTTTTTTTATTATTGTATTAGTTCAATTTGATTCAGATAATGATGATGAGTCTGCATAGCTGTGAATATATTCTGTTAGAAAACGCTGAAACAAATAAATAAAGTAACATCTCATTCTAAGACATTAATAAATGATGCAAATTTAAGTAATTTATTCCATAAAATAAAGGAATCATTAGAAACTAAAATTGTCTGCGAAAAAGTTATGAAAAGTAAACAAACTTCAATAGATAATTTTTTCAATCATGTATAGAGTTTAAAAATGTTAATAAACAGTTTTTTCACCTATATAGGTTTTGATTTCCTAATTTTAGATTTTTTTTGTCACCCCTATTCAAGGGCCACCCCTGATAAGGGCCAATTTTCAATGAAACGACAGGTGGCCCTTACAGAGAGGTTTCACTGTATATCCTCTTGAGACCCAAGCTTGTATTTTTCACGAAAATTTTAAAATAATTCAGATTATTGATTCTTTTGAGACTAGAAAGCAACATGTATTTTCATTTATTTAATATATTTATATATATATTGTTTTTTAGCGTGTCCAATACAATGGACATTGGGTCTTCTTCTTGTGAAAAACATACTATTGCATTACATGAATCTGAATGGACATTTCTTAACCCCTTCGCGACGAGCGTCCTTTACAGAATTTTTAATCTTTTACCACCGGTTTTTCAAAACAGAAATTTGCGCCTAATTGAATCGCAGAAATGCTATGATTAAATAAGGTAAAGCTTACAATAAAAATTAACTTTTGGGAATCATGAAGGATTCTGAGCATCTTATGCGTCACGTATACGTGTCGCTCGTCCCCAACGGGTTAATACTGGACAAAAAATAATGACACAAAATTGAATTAGACACAAATTAGTGATAAAATAAATTAATTAGACACTAAAAGAATATAAAAAATTTAATTACACTCAAAAGATAAATAGATGAACTTAAAATTCAGTACTTTATCAATGTGCTTCTGAAAAGCAAGTCTTTTTGGTCAGATATACAAGTTGCATTTCGTGCACACAAATTTAGTGTTTTAATTTTTTTTTAATTTATTTTGCATCTCATTGTATTTTGTTGGTCCATTATTTTACATAACTGTTTGACACTCTTTTTAGAACTGAGTAGACTCGATACGTGTATCCGATATTTTTCGCTTGCGCGTGGTTGCTAGGTGGTGAAGTGTTTGGGTATGAGTTTTCGTTACGACACAACGTAGTAACACAACTTCGATTGCCTCAAAACGGATCAGCACTATGCACTTTGAAGTATCATGAAAGCGGTAGTTTCTCGAGTGACGCAGCAAAAACGAAAACCGAAAGCCCAAAACTGAAGATTTCCGTCACTCTATATATACACCTAGTTTGAGTTCAAAGGAAAAGCGAAACGCAGACATTTAATATCTCAGCAAATATGAGGCATAACGTTTTGATTTTTTCACAGCTGTCTTATATCTCCGGTTTAACTCTATCCTGAAATTTATACATTTCTACATGCAGTAGATTTTAAGATCTGGAAACTCGTTTTTAAGTAAAATGGGGACTTTTTCTCCGTGGCCGTAAGGTTGTCATGTCGTAAATGGCTTTTCTCGAAATCTGCTCGGCTGATTTTTTAAAAATTAATATATGATATTAATCTGTTGTCGCTAAAGCGAATCCCCCGATACGCTTAAATAGGAAAACTCTATTTTTTTTTATATATAATCCGGTTTTAAAATGGGACTATTTTCTTAAGCCTATTACTGTAGAAATGCACAGCATTTTTTACACCTTCCCTCCGCGGCTACATAAGGTGAAAAATGGAAGTACGGTTTCCCGTTAAAACTTCTGATATGTTCGCGAGCAAATAATTTAGATTTTTTATAATGCAAAAACAATTAATTATATACTCTGAACATGTAATACATATTTATAAAATTCAATTGTTGTTTATTAGTTTTCCCTTTTTGTTACAAAGAAATAATTTCAGATTGTAAACATGCATATAGTCGAAAATTTACTTCAATTCCTTTTTCAAAATGAGGAAATTTTTTTTAATTACATGTGTTCTACACTGCTCAAAACAATTAAAGGATATTGCAGTTTTAGGTGGATTTTGTATCTGGGAAACTTTTTAGCTGATTGATACATGGTCGACAGACATAGTAGGTTATATGAGAATAAATTACACATGTTTGGCAGAAAAAAATGCATTTTATTGTGCATTTGTGTACAAAAGGAAAAAAACACAATTTGTGCATATGAGAAAAAAAGAATAAGAAAAGGTGTTTTCTTCAAAGAAAATCATTTTCAGTAGGGGGTATGGTTTCCACGGGCGGCCAGCAACGTTGAACACCTTTGAGGCATGGACTCAATGAGGCTATTAATGACGAGTTGGGGTATTCTGCCCCACTCTTCCAGAAGAGCTCTTTCCAGTTCTTGGAGAGTTTGTGGGGGTTGTTGGCGGCCAGAAACTCGTCTTCCTAGAGCGTCCCAAACGTGCTCGATTGGATTCATGTCTGGAGAACACGCTGGCCATTCCATTCGAACGATTCCTTCCTCGAAAAGGAAATCCTCCACCAGGTTTGCACGATGTGGCCTGCAGTTATCGTCCATTAAAATGAAGTTATCTCCGATTTCTGCAGCGTAAGGGACTACAATAGGTCTGAGGATCTCATCCCTATATCGGCGACCAGTCAGAGCTCCATCTCGAATGATGTAGAGGTCAGTGCACCCGTCAATGGAGATGCCACCATACACCAACACTCCTCCACCGCCAAATCTGACACTTTCGTGCACGAACGCAGGATTATTCCTACTGCCACGGTCCCTCCAGATGAAAATACGCCTATTATCCGGATGCACAGAAAAACGGGACTCGTCAGAAAACAGAATATTGCTCCATTCATTTCTCCTCCAGTTGACATGCTCGGTTGCCCACTCCCTTCGGTCGCGACGATGCCTTGATGTTAATCTAACACATACCATCGGTCGGCGAGCATACAGACCTACAGCATGGAGCCGGTTTCGGACAGTCTGAGTTGAAATCGTGGTGCCTGTAGCCGAGCGAAGGTGTTGTTGGAGAAGAGTAGCGTTCATGTTTCGGTGTCTCCGAGCTGTTAACGCTAAATACCGATCTTCATTGGGCGTTGTTGCCCGTCTACGACCTTGCCCTGGTCTTCGGCCTGCACATCCACTCTCCAAAAAACGGTTCCAGATCCTGGAAATGACACTTTGTGACACTCCAATGGCTTGCGCTACTTCGGCTTGAGTTTGGCCCCCTTCTAACCTACCAACAATTCTCCAAGCTTCTGAATCTGTCAAATGACTTCGCTGAGACATCGTACTCATCTAAACAAAGCAATCACTGAATGCTGAGCATCCTTGTCTTCATTCTCTTTTATCCAGTTGAAAGTCAAATTTCATTCGCTGCCGCTGAAGCGACGTTTTTGACGTCGAACTCAAAATTTGCATACTCCACAGTTTGAAAACCAGAAAAATTTGCATTTGTGATTATCTTCTTCTACTTTCGGCAAAAAAAAATTCGTTTATATCTTTATTTTATATAAAACTTCAAATATCCTTTAATTGTTTTGAGCAGTGTATTTTACTGTTATTTTAAATAAGTTTTCGATTTTTTGAGGATAAAGCATTTTGCATTGTTTGTGCAGTTGAAGTCTGCAACTAATCAAGCTCCCAATAAATTAATCTCCCAATCCCAAACAATCTCTCGTTTCTCGCATGGTGTATGTATTCGTTCGCGAAGATCGCTTTAAGGAGTAGTACGTTATATATATGTTATATCCATAGGTATTTTGTTATTTATTTATTGTTTATTTATTTTGACTTGTTAATTGTTCTTTTCATTTAGTTTTTTATCGTTTAATACATTTGAAATGTTGACTGTAAGTCTGAAAAAGGGCGATCAAATTAAATTTGTGTGAAGTATTGATGTGATATAATAGTGGGTATTAACCCACGAGTAATGATTGCGACTGAATCATATTAAAAAAAATCGTGTTAAATTAAGCATAAAAAACTTATGTGGAAACACCGAGACTGAAAATTAAAATTTTAAAAGTGAATCACAGTATTTTAAATAAGAAAACTTAAAATATTAACAAATTTCGAGATATTTTCCGCAGCCTATCGGCGAATTCCACTATTTCAGCAGACACTTTCACAATATTGTTATGCTATCTCAAGTGCTAATTTCATAAGCCTACATTGTACCTACATCTGAAACATTAAGCACCAAAATAATTTTTCTCCACATATTTTACCCAAATTTAATTTTATCCCCACTTTTCAGATTTACAATCAACTTTTAAAAATCCACACATTATGCACAATGTAAATTAAAGAAATAAATGAAAATTTTATTATTATTATTATTATTATTATTATTATTAAATTACATCTGAGGATTTAGTTCATAAAAAATTATTCTAAAAAATAATTATTTACTTATAAAAAAGACTTCAACGTTTCTATTGACAATATTAAATGAAAAGAAAAGTCAGTTCTTAATAAACACCCAGCAAGTCAAAAACAGTAAATGAGTAAATAAAGTTTACAAAATACCTAACTTATAAAACAAACACTTCAGTAATTGAAAATTTATTATAGGGCAAAATTAACACTAGCCACCGGCCACAGAGCCACTAAATGAAAAAAATTGGGTAGGTAGGGGAGACCGGTACACACTGGACCTATGGGCACAGTGGACCACCCCCTAATATTTTATTTATTTAAATTTTTTTAAGCTTCTCTTCTATCCTAATAGACAACAACACTGCAATGATTATTTATAGCCTTCAGAAAATATGTTTAGCTCAGATTGAACTATTTTATCCTGATTGATTCTTTTGAGCTTCTAAAAGTAAAATTTTTCATCATCATATTTTTATTTTTTTAGTAGTTAAAGGTTGTAGATAAATAAAATAAAACAGCTTTTTTGCAAAGCTAAGATACTTGTTTTTATTTTACTTTAAAGTTAATATGCTTAAAAGAAAGCTATAAACAATATTAATATGATTATTTATTGAATCAGGGTTAGAAACTAGGAACTGTAAGCAAGGCATCAAATGACGACTTCAATTTTTTTTCTAGGTGCCAAACTGCATTTCATGATAGCAATTTTATGTTATATCACATTCTCTGATTTATTTTCGCTTCTATTTTTATATGCTAATGGCAAGGGGAGAGGGGGGGGGGTTGTATATATTGAACACATTATATCCGTGTTAATCACTAAAACAAAATAAAAACTGGCTTTCTATAAAAGTGTAAAACCTGATTAAAGTACAATATTTGGATTATCTTTCTTCCATTTCATAAAAGTGAAATTGCTCACTTCTTTGTGAATTGCTCTAGAATTCGCATTGCTAGAATCAAACAGGTCTTTTATTTTATTCACTAATTTCAAACGTTCACTCGCAAATGGTATAAGTATGTGATGTAGAAACATACATCGCATTTTGGCATTTTAAAACTCACATGCTCACCTTGAAGTTATAAAACCACACTGCTTTCGAACAAGGTGTGCAAGAATTTTAGTTGCATAATCTCTAAGGCCAGTTTTATTAGTCATTGCTTAAAAAGAAGTAAACTTCGCCATGATTGACAGGAGCAAGGGAGTCTAATGCTGCGTTTACACTATGGCTTATCAGGCCTATCAGGTCTGCGTGGTCTGTCAGGTCCAGGTATAAGAGGGTTTAAGAAGGTCTCTGTGGTCTGCGTGGCGTGGTCTAAGCGTTGGCGTTTCAGGCGTGAAAATATAAGACCTAACCAATCAGCGTGCTTCAAAATTGTTTATTCCGCCATTTTAAAAAATGGACGAAGTTTGATGAAGCAGACGACAGATGAATATTTTGATGAAGATTTAAAATAAAAAAGGGATTTACAAACCAAAGGTATGTAATATTTTTCAGATATTTTTAATGTTTCTCTACATTGCTTCATAACTGTAGAAGTTTCTTTTATGTATTCGTAAATTACTATCTTCATGTATTTACGTACTACGCTACTAAAATTCATTTGTTAGCTATGTTACTTTTTATATTACCAAACTCTTTATAAAGCTATGTATTCATAAATTCTTTAAGTACTATCTTCCGGTATTTATATACTATGCTACCAGTTCATTTGTTAATTGTTAGTTACGTTACTTATTTCAAAACTCACCTTGTTTCATAGGCATGAATTAAAAAAAAAAAAAAAAAATGACAGTATATGAATAAAAATTAGAATAGTACGATCGTAATGCATAATGTACAGTGATGTCTTTTTTTGTGAGGAAATACTTTGATTTATTTCAGGTATTTATTTAATATTGTTACTGGCAATTTTTAACTTTATCTTAAAACTGGTACCAATAAATTTTTAGCCATATAATTCATTTTTAATTAACTTCTCAGTTTTCTCTGTTACTGTCATATAATTGACTGATCATTGATTTGCATTGTTATTCATCAGTTTTAAATGTGTTAATTTTTTCAATGAATCCATCCTAATATATATCTAAAATATTGCAGAGATTTAGATTGTATTTAGTTTCTTAGCCCTCTCCCCCACAAAAAAAAAAAAAAAAAAAAAAAAAACACAATCTAATATGGTAACTACACAAATATAAAATTTAACTTTTGTTAAAAGTAACAAACATGTTTTTAAGTAAACAGTTTTTACATTTACTTATTATTGCTAATTATTAAACCATTCCTTATTATTTTAAAAGTTTTATTACATGTTTATTTTTTGAAATTTTCTTTAATAATTAATCTGTAGGACATTACATGAATTTTTGTAACCCCCCCCCCCCCCCCCTTTCACAACAAAGAATGGTTTCAGTTGGAAAACTTCATAATTTTTTTTCAGAAAAAGTTTTAAAACTCAAAATCTATGAACGGTGCAAGGGAGATTGTCTGGTGAATCTACTGGTGCCAGGAAATGTATATTTTATTGCTCTCAGAAGATCACTTATGTGTAGTTCTACAGTTTAGTAAGTCGCTATCATTTGTGATCTTCTGCAAGAAATTTGAATTCGGGCCTTGGACTTGAACTATTTTTGCTTCCAAATTTGTCAAGCAGGAACTGCGGTAAATATAATGTCCATCAATAAAGTATATTAACTTGTATGATTGACTGTAATTGACTTATATGTAGTTTTTCAATGTATATTGAGTTTGTTACATAATAAAGAAGGATTTTTAAATATATTTTACATTGTTTATGTTGTTTGGTACTTTTATGTTAGCTGGGCACCAGTGATAGATATGCATGTATATAATCACTGGTGCCCTTTTAACACATATATATATATATATATATATATATATATATATATATATGCAACATCAATACATCATCATCAATATCTCTATGCAACATCAACATCAATATATATATATATATATATATGCAACTCCCTATATATATATATCTATAACATATATATATATATATATATATATATCACTAGTATCTGGCTAACATAAAAGTAAAAATACTTGTTGTTTTTATCAGTTTATTATGATTATTATAATCTTTTCTTTAAATTACAGATTGCTTTTGTAGTGAAAAAAAATAGAAAAAAAAGGAAGATAATAGGAAAGATGGAATTAATGCATTTTCTGACATAGAAATTATAGATAGAATTTTGAATATTAAAACATAATTTAAATTTTGCTATTTCCTAAAATAGATGAGCAATAATTTAGCCAATGATCGAAAGTGGGAAGAATAAACAATAAAACAATGCGTTGTGAAAAGAAGATAAAAATTTGGAATATTATAAAATAAATTAACGAATTCTTCATAGTAAAATGTAACACTTCTTACCTGAACTGAAAGATCTGCATCGCTGAAAACAGATAAATACGATGTTTATAGTGCCACTAGAGATTAGGTGTTACTTTAAAATCTTCATATTATTAAATAATATTTATTCATGAGGCATTAAATTATTTTTAAGATTATAAAGTTAGCTTTTAATTTTAAAGGCACTCTGTAAAATATAGTACGTTATAAATATCAGATTGATAATAAATTATAAAATACCAAAGAAAGAGACATAGGTTGAACAACACTTATTTATTCATATATCAATACAAATTAAAAATATATAGTTTGTATAATATTAATGGTATGTGCACAACCTTACAAAATATCGTATTGACTTTAAAATTAGCTCGTTAGGATTTAGAATATAAGTTGAATATAGACAAAATAAAAATTAACAGATGAATTGATAGTATGAGATGAAAAGTTTATTACGAATATCACAAAGTTTATTGGCTAGAAATCAACAGCAAAATTTATCATAAATGACGATTGATTTTTTGCTTTAATAAAAATCACGCTCTGTATGTACTGTACCAGCGAAAAATGGATGTTGAAATTTCAATAATAAGACTTCTGTATAAGCAAATATCACTAATATGATTCTTCTTAATTATACCATATCAATAGGCATTGTAGTACAGAAATATCAAAACGTAGTATCTTCTTATTGAAAATGATTGTTCTCAGCTGCATCATAAGAATAGTTAATAATGAAAAAATATTACCACTGTTCCAGAACTTGCTATAATTTTCGTGAGAAAGAGGATGCTGTCCAGCTCATATTAGCCACTATGAGCCGTAAAACCTTCTTTTTTTTTTTGGAAATAGGACATCTTTGAGATCTTTCGTTGAATCAGTGATCATCAACGGTCTTATCCGCACTTCTGTAGCCAAACTTGAAATTCATAATAGATGTCTTTACAAAGTATCAATATTAAATTTATTTACATACTATAACTTAAATGATTGCTCATAATTTGTGACGAGATTGTACTGAAAGGACTCTACTGCTGGACCTGTTTAGTCCAACAGTAGGCCAGTCAGAAAATAGTATTTTTGAGGAGCGCGGAGTGCGGACTTGTTTCCACACCCACGTCCAGAAGCGAAGAGATCAGACTCTTACGGAGATACATTGAAGTCCCCCGTTTCGCGCCGAAACTTTAATAGCCAATCAGAGACCTCCACGCTTCTACGGCGTTCAAAACTCCGGTGCAGATAATGCCACAGGAAAAATGCTTAAAGATTAAACGTAACGACTCGCAACTCAAGTTTGCGATCGCTAAAGCTAGTGCGTTGATGGAAAAAGTTAATATACGATTGGCAACCGCTGATGAATTAAAATGGCGCTTGTTTACAATTAAAAGAATACAGAATTTAGCGTTATGGTTGCCGATCAAATTAAAATAAATTTAGAAAATGGGAATTAATTAAAAATGGGAAATAAATTATTTAAATTTAAAAATAAATAAATTAATTTTGCATAAATAAATTTTAATAATTAAAAAAAAAGCAGATGTTATGTTCGTGTCATAACAGCTTTTAATCGAACACTACTTTTCTCAATATCTATGCGAATACCTGTCAATTACTACATGTTGATCTCACTTACGCATTTATAAATGGTGATCTTTTCAACAGGCATTTTGCATGATTATTTTTGAAGGCATGAATCTTCAGTAATATTTGTAAGTATGATGCTTGTAAGTAAGTCATTTTCTCAAAATTACATTGTTGTGTATTTATTAATGTTGTTTCATATAAAGTTATTTTTCCAACAAAATCAATCTGTATCAGAGAGAATCAGTTAAAGCTATGTCCATTCTCAATACAAAAATTGATTTTCATAATTTAATTCCTTTAAATTTTTTAACTGAAGGTTTATTTGCTGTTAGCTTTTTAATTTATAAAATGCTGTTAAATGATCAATCTAAAAACACAATTTGTAGTTAATTAATTTGTGTAGTTTTATGCAAGTGTGTAAGTTATGTTTTATATAAACTTGCGTAAGCACTTGTGTTTTATGTAAACACTAAATGTATAAGTGTTATGCTAGAGGATAGCAGTTACCCCTCACCCCTCCCTTCAAGGAATCTGATATTTCAGAAAGTATCATTCAGACTAAAAAAAAAAAAAAATCAAATTCCACAAAAACTAAAGTAACTTATCAGATAAGTTGAATATATAATTTATTTGAATTAATATTGAAATAATCTAAAATATATTATCTATGATGCTATCAATGTTATAATTTGCTGTGCTTAAGAATTATTAAGCTGCATATATAATAATTTATTTAATGTTTATTAATGCTGAAATGATCTAAAATATATTTTAACAATATTATGAAGGTTATAATTTGCTATGCTTAATAATTATTAAGCTGCATATATAATAATTTATTAATGTTGAAATGATCCAAAATGTATTTTAACAATATTATCAAGGTTATAATTTGGTTTGTTTACTTACAGTTCTTTGAAGTGAGAGTAATTATTTATGTTAGTTTAACTAAATATTGAAGATAATATATTTTGACAGATTTGATGGAACATCATTAGGTTATATTTAAAAAAATAAATATTATGAAATATTCATTAGTATCTAGTTTTTAAATCAAATTTTGTTACCAATGATAGAAAATCTAGCGAAGTACATGTGTTTTGTAGATGAAGAATTTAATAATTGAAAATTTTATGCACTTTGCATTAATAATTATTTTTTCTTATTCTAGAATTCAAAAAACAACTAACTATATTGTTTTCATAATTCTCTTTATTAATTAAATTGTTAATTTACTTTCTCCCTAAATCCATGAAAAAATAAGTTTACAAATTATGTAAAGCAATTAAACATTTAATTTGTTTTGCTTTAATACAGGCAGCTCAAAATTAATTCTTAAAACTGAAATTTAATTATTATTCTTCATAATTTATTTTACTCAAATTACTTTATTTACTCCAAGTGATTAACAAGAATGCAATTTTTCAAAATTGAAATTTAAACATTGTCAGGTGTGCGTTGCTATTGACCATCCCAAAACTACAGCAGTGAATGTTTTGAGATAATAAATGCAAATGTGTTTTTGTATGTTTTCCGATATAAGTTTAACATTTTTTTAAATTGAATATTCAGGGAAGGGGAGAGCAAGCAGTGTTGAAATCAAGGGATGGCCCTTCAAATCTTTCTCTCCCCCCCCCCCCCCCCTTGAAAGATTTGAGATTTTATGCTTTTAATGGTCAAAAAGTACAATTTCACCTCCAGAACTCTATAATGTCCCCTCGGAGCCACAGAAATCCCTCCCGGAGAAAAATGTCTAAATTCAACACTGAGGATAAATATTCTGATTTTTTATTTATTTATTGCATTGTGTGTCATATTAGCCATACCTATTCCTCAAAAGATTGCTTTAAATGTTTTGTTATCTTTCATGTATACTAGAATAATAATAATAGTTTTCTTTTTTAAAGAAGATATTTAACATTGGATTTCCTTTAAACATGTCATTTTATAGATATATGGAACCTTGAAAGTAACATTTTCACATTTTTTCTGTAAAAAATAAAGATAATACTGTAGTAGCTTCCTATAAAATTGCTTGTTCAGATATAGCCCTATGTTTTATGCCCCCAATCTGGGGAAAAAATAAAGATTGTGCAGTAACCCCACTTCTTAATAACTTTATTTGATAACAAGAAATGTGTTTTTTTTTTTTTTTTTAAGTTACAATTTCAGACATAATAAAAATTATATTCATTACTGAGGTGCACTATAAATTGCTCTCTTGAAATTGTGGTGTGCATTGCGTTTACTTATAGGGACACACAAAAGATATCGGTTACAGTACATATGTGATATTTACAGTCTGTGTGATAGGTGCATTTTCAACTTTGGTGTGCGTTTTTAAGTTTAACTAAATTTTTTCATAGTACTTGTGTGTTTATAAACTCGGTTGTTCATATACAGAGCTACACAAGGAAATCCGTCAGTATTACAGACTATGGGAGTGAATTGCTTAAGGGTAGTTTTTAATTTTGTTACGCATTTTCCTGTTGAACTATATTTAGTAGACTAATAGAAGTTTGTGGAATATAAATAAGTTCATATACAGGGCTACGCAAAGAAAAATATTCATTGTCGTTTACGGTTGGTAATTGCTGCGAGTGAGTTTTAAGTTGCCTTTTAGCTTAATATGTGGTGTGTACAAAAATCTTCATATAACATACAGGGCTATACTGCACTATAAATAAAATATAGTAATATTTTTTTTTCTTTTTATTGGAACTGGAGTTAAAACCACTTGTATTTCTGATATCTTCAAATCCAAGGATATTCTTAGCAGTTTGAATGAAACATTTATTTTCATCTCGCTAATTAATTTATGTATTTATTTTAATAATAAACTGAAATTTCCATTTTTTTTCTTTCTTTTTAGAAAAAAAAAGCATGCCAGTGCTTGGCTTTGATGTTATTATTTATCATTTTTAAATTATAATAACTGAAAATTATTAATAACTTGTTTCTCCCATTAGATTAAAATACATACCTGTTTCTGTAAAGTATCGTGCCATCATCATTAACGTCCAGACTGTTATCTATGTATTTTACTTCTGATATGTAGTATATCATTATATTCAGTAATAAATTTGTTATGTGATAATATTTATTATATAGAGCAATATTTTGTTTTATTTCTGTAACTTGTATTTTCAAATAAAGGAAATTTAATGAAAAATTTCTGTTATCATTTGACTATAATTTTATTATAAATGATCTTTTCATGTATCTACTTGTGTTGTTTAAATAACAGAATGTATATTAAATAAGAAAATCCTCAAACCATTTTTTAATTAAAAAAAAGAGTTACAAAGAGAGTTTATTTAAATTTTACTATTGAAGTCTTTATTTTATTTTAATATGTATATAATGCTTCATAACAATACCTTTTTAATAAACAAGGAAAATATTAAAACAATATTTTAAAAATTCTCTTAAAAAATTAAATAAACATTTGGAATTAAAATAAATGCAATCTTTAAAAGAAAGTCTATATCATAATTTTAAAAAATCAAAAATTTTCACTTTTTAATGTTTCATGATATGTTACTTATTTAATATCATTATGAATCCATTCAAGTCAAAAATAAACTTCAATTATCAGTAGAATTTTGTTTTATAAACCCATTATTTTTAAATTAGTCTTTAAAAAAAATAATAAAGATTTTTATTCATTCTTCAAACATGAAGGGTTTTCTTCATTCCAGAGTCGGTTTATTATCTCATTTATTTATATATATATATATATAATTATAAATCAAATACTTAAAATGAAAGATAGCTTGAAAACAAATAGTTGACAATGAGCCACTAATTAGAAAAAAATAGTTGATCATGGGCAGAATGACTGCAAATGTATGTGTCTTAATTAGGGTTGGGAGTGTTCAGGAAACAAAAGAGTGCATAATGTTGAAATGCGATACGTAAGAGATTATGTTTGAATAATTCTAAATTGGCCTTTTCGGTCTATTTATTAGATTATTCAATAAATACCTCTTTTAATGCAAGCACTGTATTTTATTATTTGTAGTGAAAGTGATATTATTTTCAGCATACAATTGGAGTTTCACCATAATATGCTGAAGCATGTTTGGGTACAATTGCTAGTTTGTTAAATCAATAAAGAATTGTCATGTTTTCCTAAAACTTTTCTGCCATTATTAGCATTAAAACTAATACCAATATGCTTAAAATCGTCAGATATGTTACGTTGATATATATTTTTATTTTATCAAGAAAACTGGATGAAAAAGAAGATTGTAACAGCACAGCACACCTAAAAAATGTATGATGAAGTGATATGTTAACCATATCTAGAATAATGACTACATTAATTTAAAATTCAGCGGATTACTATTTGCTTAAATAAACACCTTCATGAGATTAATAGCCAGATTTAATATTTTTGTTCCATGAATTAAACAAAAAAAAATAAGGATGTTTGTCAGCGGTATTTTTCACTGGAAGCAGAATTACTTAAATAATTAAAATGCTTAAAAGCCTCAGGAATTAAACTAATAAATTAGTGATTTGTTAGATTTACATTGTTTTATTTTATCGTAAAAAATACTAACTTCCTTTAACAGTAATAACAAAATGTAATGACAATTAATTCATAAGATGAGCTTGTAAACACGGACGTTCTCAGAAGGAAAAAAAAAAGGGGGGGGGGGGTACAATATTTTGAAACACATATGCTAAGGTGCAGAGAATAAACTTGGGGCCCAGGAATAAAGTTTCCTAGTGCCCCTACATATGTATTCGGATGAAAGAGGAAAATTTTAGAACATAGTTATTAAATATATTATTTTTAAATTAATTGTTATTTAATTTATGTGTTCAATGATTTTAATTAACTAATTTTGATTAGTATTTTTTAAATTAATTTCATTCTTAAATCAAATTAACATTTAATAAATAATTATACTATTTTTCATACATTTCCTATATTATACTATGAAATATACAATTTAAAAATAAATTTCATTAATACAGTATACGTTGGGCCCCATTAACTGCTTTGTCAGGGCCCCACACAGTGTTGCACTGGCCCTGGGTGTGTATAAATTCTATATACAGTGCTGCATGAAAGAATTTGCATACATTACAGACTATATGGACAGACAACAATTGTTGAAAATAGATTTTTACTGAGTTATGTGCTTTTAAATTGTTCATTTAGATATCGTATTTCATAAAAACAAAATTTATTAATAATATTCTGTTAGTGTTGGAAAGTGTTTATTTGTATCATCCTTATACCAATGGCGCAACCAGGATTCTCATCTGGGAGGGGTTCTGAACCATTGTTACTGATAAAATAAACAATTTTGTTGATAACAATACATGACACGTAAAAACTGCCATAACGAAAATCACAATCAATCATAATATATTTAGCATGTATGTGTTTTAAAACACAGCATTTTCAGAGGGAAAAAAAAGCAATAGCAATGAAATATGTACTACTTTACTGCTATTGCTCTTAACTTTTTATTTCATTAATTTTGTGTAGAATCCTATTATAAAGTCTTGAATGGTAAACATTTTATGCTGCTCATGCTTTCCTTTACTTTGGCTTTTACACATCACATTAATTTTTTTTAACACAAGGGGTTTTCTATGCATTTTGTCAGTTTTTCAAATGCTCTGGAAGTTGATTTTAACACTGAAATCCCCCTCTTTTCACACAAAACTTTCTGACTGATGCAGGGACCGATTTACAAGTTTGGGAGTACCTGGGCACAGATGCTTTGGGAAGGGGGGGGGGGAGGGCTTGCACCGGTGCTTACAGTGGTTTTGAGTAAAAAAATATGTATCACTAATAGCGGTACATATTAAGATAACCACTACTGACTTAAATGATTTAGTGATATTTAATAATTTTTTTGGGTACTTCTCTATTATACCGTCGACCACTTTTCATAATAAAAAACTATCGCCAAAGAAACGGAAGAACGTTGTCACTGGAATATCAAAATAAATAAAATATAAGAATTTACAGACACAATTGTTATTTTAATTAATGAAATAACTAATAAGTCAGTAAAACATAATGAATAATACATGCAAATGTCAAATTAAAAACCACTTGATGACATAACAAACACGTATAATGCTTCTGATATCAAGTAAATGGGACTTCATTTTTGGCGTTTAATCTTAGAGTTGGCGATAGTTTTTTGTTATGAAAATTGGTCGACGGGATAATAGAGAAGTACCTTTTTTATACATTTTCTTCTTAATTTTTTAGCAATAAAAGTTTTTATAACAGCTTCATAATCAATCTTTAGTGTTCTATCTTGCTAACGATTTTTCAAAATCGGTTCTGAAAGTGAAAGTATCTTAATAAAAAAACCTGTTAACAAAACCGAAAAAGTAAAAAATGGCCTTTGCATTGATTGACCTCAACTATCCAATGGATTTTTTTTTTTTTTTAAATAATGAAATGCAAGCAAGATATATATAAAAAAAATTTCCCATAGAATTAATATTAGCGAGCGAGTGTTGTTGCGCAAGTGAAGTAGTTATTTTTAAATGAAAAAAATAAACAGGTTTTTCCATATTAATTTTGTGTTTTTATCGTGAAAACTTCCAGATTTTGACCAATCATTGAAAAATCTTCAGTAGCATTTGGGGGGCCCTGGACCTGTGCCTCGAATGACCTGCTGTAAATCAGGCACTGGATTGATGTCACGACTAAAAGCATCTAGAAAATGGCATTTTTATGTAATCATTGAGGATTTAATTTTCCTGAATGAAAATGCAAGTTTCCATTTAAAAATAATGTTTTATCATCAGAAGAGGAAACTTCCTCTTCTGAAATTAACGTGCATTATCTATAAAGTAGAAACTTTATTTTCAAGCCATGAGAAATGGAATTCCACTAAATGTCATGTCATTTGGTTTCATTTTCTTTTTTTCAATATTGTTAGGAAAATGGTATATTTTTCTGTTAGCATCAAAGAAAATCTGCATTATCACTTATAAAACTAAAAAGCAGTTCAAACATATTATAATTAAGAAACCAAAAATAAGCTGCTATTGACATTTTATAAATGAAGAACTGTCTTTATGTTCAATTAATTTTTTATCGGGGGGGGGGGGGAGCTGAACCTACCATTTAAGATCCTTTTTGAACACTTAAATTTAGAAAGAAAAACAAAACTAAATTTTGTTTTGAGGAAAAGGGTGATCAGAGCCCTTCAGCCCAAAAAAAAAAAAAAAAAAAAAAAAAAAAAGTTTCTTTTTGTCTTAGTGATTAATTATTTGACATTATTATTATTTCTTTTTTTGAAAATTATCAGAGAAAAATAAACCTTAGTTTATAAAATTTGAAAATTCAGATAACAGCAATTGCCTTGCTCCCATTGTGGGCACATGTGCATATAAAATGCTTTATTTCTATAAATTTACATGTAATGTAATAGACATTTTATTTACATGTAGACATATATTTCTGTAAATGTATGTCTATGCTAAGTTAGTGCTAATACTGATTAGAATGATTTTTTCTTTTAGTTCATATTTTTTATTTAAATCTTGATGGGAATTTTCTTATTTTGTATAATAAATTAAACCTTATTTAATTACTTTTGTCAGTATTATTTTGCAACAAACTGATCTCCATATATTTTTATTTTTACCAGGGAAAATAAAATGTGCACAGAAATTGTGAGACCCAGTACAGATACGGAATAGGGCTTCTGCATGCACTGTATATGGCTATATTTAATATGAAATTGGCTGCTCACTGAGCCTTTCTTAGCCCAATACAACAATATCTCTTGTATCTATATCCCCTGTGTATTTCCCAAACCTTTAATAATAATAACGAAAGAAGCACGTTAAAAAAAAATCACTTTTATATTATCTGCCTTCCGTTTTTTAAGTAAAAAAGAAATTAGCACAGGCATTAACCCACAAAATATTTGCATGTTCATTTCATTGCGAATGTAAACAAACAAACACTACCCCTCCCCCTCCATCCAAGCTGCAAAACTCACGCATGCGCAAAAATAAGTTTCTTCTCCTTACGCCAAATTCTTATGCCATAGTGTAAACGCAATTTTTTCTACTCTTGGAGCAGAAAGACCCAACAGACCTGAAAGACCATATAGTGTAAACGCAGCATAAGACACGTGCCGTTGTCCGATCGTTTATCGAAAACAGTTGTTCTTGAAGTGTATGTTGTGGGAGGAAAAACTTATGCTAAAATACGAATGAGAGTGTTTGTTAAACAAAACATAAAGTGAAAGAAAACCAGGTGTCGAATTTGACGACTAGGCATAACATTGTGGTTGTGAAATGCAATAATTTAGTTGCATTTGATGACTAACGACTGCTAATTTCTAACCTTGATTGAACTTTAACCAGAGCCGTCCTTAGGGGTGTGCGACAGGTGCAGCCGCACAGGGCCTCGCGCCTAAAGAGGCCTCGCACACGGACGCAAAATATTTTTTTCTTTAATAAAAGAAGAAGGTATAATAGAAAATCCTTAATATAAATTTATGATTTTAGTTAAGAAAAGATAGTGATCTTGACATAAAATATAGCCTATGTTGGAAGAGGGACTTTCACCATCAATTTGCCACCATTACTTTTGAAATTGGTTTAGTAGTTCCAGAAATTATCCCTACAAACACACAAACAAATGCTACTTCTTTATAGTAGCTAGAGGATTGAACCCGGGCTCCCCGGGTTACAGTATATAGGTGAAAACCATTCTTTTATATTCATAGTATAGATAAGATTATGTTAAGAATCTGGAAGGAAAGGGCCTCGCAAAATCCCTGCACCGGGCCTCGCTTTAAGTCGTCCTCGCTAAGGACGGCTCTGACTTTAACATGGGGTACAGTGGACCACCCACTCCTGGGGCACAGTGGTCCACAATCCACTCTGCTCCTGTAATGCAGAATGCTTAAAATATTTAATAATTGCTTATTTTCTATAAAGAAAGGTTGTTTTAAAGTAGATTTAACTGTAAAATAAAAATAACAATTTATTTAACATAGTAAGAAATATTTTGTTTTGTATTTACTGCCTTTGATAAATATAACTGTAGTCTAATTGTTGATGATTCTATTCAAGTAAGATTCTTGAGACGCAAATTGAATGGAAATCAGTTTATTTCTCCCGAAATTGTAGATAGATGAATCTGCTGTTGATATCAAAGATTTCATAATGTTGCTCTCAGACCCAAAATTATTTCTTAAAAATTCCAGGCTCAATCTTACTCATAAGTATTTTGGAATTTCAATTGCAAATTTTAATGTGCGCTGATTTTTTTGTACTTAAGTAATAACTTCAACTAAATTGCAATTGTTCCTGTATTAATCTGTTATTATTTTCAAAATATAATTAATTTTTTGTTTTTGTTTCAAAATTTATATTACTGTGTTATTTTGCGGTTGAAGGGGCAACAAAAAAGAATTAGATTAATGAAAAATAGATTTATATTGTATTTTAGATAATACCTAATAGTGATCCACTGTACCACGGTGGGATTATTTTGCGTCATATTATACACTTGCATACATTTTCCTTTGTTTGTATACTATGACGCAAAATAATCATTTACATAAATTTTACTTATGATTTTGGATACCGTGGCACAAAACATGAATCAGTCTATTGAAATAAATACATTTCAATACATAATATAAGCTCAGTGAAAGTAATATATTTAACAGTGTATTGAAAAATTAAAAGTATTGTTTGTATGTGTGAATATACTTTAGACGACAAACCAAAAATAATTGAAATTGAAATTTAAAAGAATTCTATTAAATTCACGTCAAGGTGTCACTCAAATTTTGATATCATTTCTTTTAAAACCCATATTTTGAATTCCTGAGAGATCTGAATAAAAAAGCATCAGCGAATAAATTTTATATATTTTTTCATCTTAAAGATAATAATTGCACCTGAGAATATAAATAAAACTAAAAAGAAAATGATGATTTAAAAAAAAGAATGTTAACATTGCGTCACTCAAATTTGATATCATTGCTTTTAAGACCCATAGTTAAAATTCTTAGAGCCAAAAGAAAGTGCTGCGTCACAACTTTTAACCTGTTAAGGGTGTTTGTACTGATAATAATTACATGAATTTCCATGAATTCAAATTCTTTGTTGTTTTCCTCCTCCTTGCGTTCATTACTAATGTCAATATCTGACACGTCACCCATTCATTTTATTGTTTCAGTAACTTTCTTTAGATCTA